>CM056059.1:8548941-9217691 GCA_029574335.1 Rana kukunoris | reverse complement strand
GGTAACCCCTTAAATTTATTGCCTTTTGTTAAATAAATGTTACTTACAATTGTAAGTTTTCTCTAAATATTTTTTTTTTGTGCGATATAGGAAAGTTCCCCCCGCATATATATTGTATCCCTCCCATCCCCTGTGCCATTTCTTTACCCCCCCTACCATCCCCAATGCCATTTCTTAAACCCCTGATCCCTTGTCCTCTTTTTAGCTCCACCCCCACATAGCCACACCCACGACCGGTATTTTTCTGAGGGAAAGGTGGCAACCCTACCTTGGGGGTGGTCCGTCTGCCTGTTGCTACCTTGGGGGTGGTCTGTCTGCCTGTTGCTACCGGGGGGGGGTCTGTCTGCCTGTTGCTACCGGGGGGGTCTGTCTGCCTGTTGCTACTGGGGGGGTCTGTCTGCCTGTTACTACCTGGGGGGGTGTCTGTACTACTGGGGGGGGGGTCTGTCTGCCTGTTACTACCTGGGGGGTGTCTGCCTGCCTGTTACTACCTGGGGGGGGTGTCTGTACTACCTGGGGGGGTGTCTGCACCGATGCGGGCGTCTGCACCGAGGGAGTTCTTTACTGAGGGGGGACTATAGTTGGTGGGGGGGGAATGACACCATTTATTTTCTGCACTGGGTGACACAACCCTAGTGACGCCACTGCAGTGGGGGAGATGTGGATATTACAGTAGTAGTTTTTATTTTTTTTATTTTTTTTGCCGATCCGAAAAATTATCTGATCCGTGACTCCTGATCCGAGGAACGATCCGAACTGTGAGTTTTTTGATCCGTTGCACCCCTACTAGAAACCCCCAGGGAGCTCTGCGTTTTGGAGACGGAGGTTGCCTGGGACAGCTATGGTGCCGCTCTGAGGGATAAGACGGTACCTGAACATGGTGATAATGAAGTGTTAAATGCTAAAACTGATATGTTTGAAAACCCTCATGATGGAAGTGTGTTATTGCAGTCTGGCAATGACAGGTGTGAAGGTCTTCATGCATTTAATGAAGCGCCACCAGAGCAAGGTGGTGAGGGTGTGGTATTGCAGCCTGCGATGGTTAAAAATGTATTGCCACAGTCTGGTTTAAACAAAAGTGACATGTGCAATGTGTCTGTTGCTGTGCCACTCTGTCCCTCTGGTAGGGCAGAGATGACAGACTGGGACGCAAAGGTGGGATGCTGGGTGCAAGACTACAGAGCGTAGATGTGGACTGAAAAAGATGGCTTTTGCAGCTTTCTCCGGGTTTTGGTATTTTGACATGGGCCTCTGTAGTTTGGAGATCCCACAGTGTCTGGGGTGGGACGGGATCTCCAACCCTGTATCCAGATTTTGTGGATGACCAGCAGGGTGTGTGCTCAGGTGAGCACAGCTCTAATGAGTGTGGGAAGACCTCATGGCTCCCAGTTGGAGATTCCACACTAGAAGACAGGAGGTCTCCAGAAGTCAGAGGCTGTAGGAGACAGCCAGAAGGTTGGTGACTGCAAGAGGCAGAGCTGTAGACGCTGTCTACGTTTTGAGGAGCTGCTGGTCTGGGTGACCAGGATAAAGCGAAGAAGTACTGCTACAGAGAGACAGGTGGGCTAGTATTTTCGGTTTTGTGTTTGATGGAGAAGAACCCCTCTGCGTGGGAAACCTTAATTTGGACTTTAATTTTTGCCTTTTAATAAAAATGGGCTACCATGCCCTTAAATATAGTTCCTGACTGGCGTGAATCACTTGAAAAACCTCATCTACCATGAGAGCTAACAACCCCCAACTTTACTATATATATATATATATATATATATATATATAATATATAGCCAGATTCATCATTAGTTATGTCAGCGTATCAGTAGATACGCCGCCGTAACTAAATCTGCGCCGGCGTATATTTAAGCGTATTCTCAAAGTGAGATACGCTTAAATATTGGTAAGATACGACCGGCGTAAGTCTCCTACGCCAGCATATCTTAACTGCATTTTACGCTGGCCTCTAGGGGCGTTCCCGCTGATTTATGCCTAGAATATGTAAATCAGTGAGATACGCCTATTCACGAACGTACGCCCGGCCGACGCAGTACATTTACGCCGTTTACAAAAGGCGTTTTCCGGCGTAAAGATAAACCTCCAAAAATATGGCGCATTCTATGTTAAGTATGGATGTCGGGACCACGTCAAATTTTTCACATTTTACGTAGTTTGCGTAACTCATCCGAGAATGGGGCTGGCCGTAAATTACGTTTTTACGTTGTTTGCGTAACTCGTCCGTGAATGGGGATTTACGTCAATTACGTTCACGTCGAAAAACAATGCGTTGTAGCGTCATAATTTGGAGCATGCGCACTGGGATACGTCCACGGTCGGCGCATGCGCAGTTAAAAAAAAAACTTAAAAAACGTGGTCACAGCACATTACCATAAAACACGCCCACCTCATTCACATTTGAATTACCCAGGCTTACGCCGGCACATTTACGATACGCCGCCGTAACTTAGCTTGGTGAATACAGCATTTGCCTCGCTAATTTATGGCGGCATAGCGTAAACAAGATATGCTACGCCCGCGAAAATTTAAGCCTCCGTACCTGAATCTAGCCCATAGTTATTAAAAAATTCCTTTCCATTACATAACCCCCACACACACGCTCCCTTACTAACCATGAAGTACTATATGTGTCAAAGAATTAAAAAAATATATATAATTTCTATATTAATTCAATAAATGTAATAAATTTGACTGCAATAAAAGGAAAAGCATTTTACCCACAAAAGAAAGTTGAACGACTTTACAAACCTGTAATTGGAATCCTTGAAAACACAAAGTAATTACTAAAATACAGCCGAATAGTCTGTAGTCTGCCATACTTTCGCCTTGAAAAAAAAAAAAAGAATGGGGGGAAAAAAAAATTATAAAATGTAATACTACATAGTTAAGCATTAATCAAAGTCTTAGGAAAAAATAAAAAAAATGTATTGTTAAAGTTAAAAAAAAGTACAGGGATTTAAAAAATAAAAATAAACATAGTTAAGCATTAATCTAAGTCTTATAAAAATTTGAAAGTAAATTTGTCAAAGTTAAAAAAAAGGTACGGATCTAAAAATAAATAAACATTATACTCATCTAGATCGATGCAGCATCGGACCCTGCCAGCTCTAAAGCCGAGAACCGAGCGATCACATGACCACTGATTGCTCAGTTCATGGTCTTCATCGAACAGAGAGATGTAGATTGTCAATCTACTCTTCTCCGCCAGCGCCGGGTTGTGGAAGGTGCAGGAGTGGTTGGCTCCAGTTGAGAGGCTGAGCCAGCTGCCAGTCCGGCATCTGGGGGGATCCCAACAATAAAGTCAAGATTTCTCCAGATTCCGGGACTGGCTCAGTGATGGCAGCCAACAGCGGGTGTTAGCCAACCATGGGCTGAATACGGGTCACAGAAGAGCAAGACTAAGTGAACTCCTGTGACCCACAGGAAAAGTTGGGCCAACAGAGCTTTGCCCCTACCTCTCCTTTCATTTTAATGTTACAACATTTTTAAATATTTACAGAAAATTGTGTTTTTAAAAAGATGAAGTCAAAAAAATGTAACAATAAATTTAAATGTTACAATTTCCTGTAAATATTTAAAAATGTTGTAACATTTAAATTTTATGTTACATTTTGTTGACTTTATCTCTTTAAAATACAATTTTCTGTAAATATTTTAAAATGGTGTATTTTAAAGAGATAAAGTCAACAAACTGTAACATAAAATTTTAATGTTACACAATTGTTTTAATATTTACAGAAAATTGTGTTTTTAAAAAGATGAAGTCAACAAAATGTAACATAAAATTTAAATGATACAACATTTTTAAATATTTACAGAAATACTTTTTTTTTCTTTTATTTAAAGTGTACTTTGTGCGTGTACTCGAGAGAGGAGCCGGACTGCAGGAGTTGGGAGTAGGCAGACCTCCCCCAGAGGCAATCTGCCATCTTTCTCCATGCCCCCGGGTGGCAATGGCGGGTGTGAGGGGGTCCTCCCACACAGCCTGCCCTACCTGCTCCGCTTTGAAGCCTAATGATGTAGAGGGACTCCCCTATGAGGGAGTGAGAGGATCTAGCCTTTTTTTAGAGACCGCGTGGCCAAAGTGCGTGCATGTTAACCCAATTTTGAGTGCCTGTAAGTGTGGTGGTTTTTGTGGGAGGGGGGGTGGGCGTACTAAGCGCAGGCTTACCTCGCATAGCACACCCACCGGGAAACTCAATTCACATGCAGCCGAGACAGGGATCCGAACCCTTAGCTGCAGAAATACTTATTTTAAAGAGATGAAGTCAACACAATGTAACATAAAATTTAAACATAGAATTTAAATGTTACAATTTTCTGTAAATATTTAAAAATGCTGTAACATTAAAATCTTATGTTACATTGTGTTGACTTCATCTCTTTAAAATAAGTATTTCTGCAGCTTCATTTTTTTAAAAACACTAAAATCTTATGTTACATTGTTGACTTCATCTTTTTTAAAACACTATTTTCTGTAAATATTTAAAAATGTTGTATTATAAAGAGATGAAGTCAACAAAATGTAACATAAAATTTTAATGTTACAACATTTTTAAATATTTACAAAACAATGTATTTTAAAAAAATAAAGTCAACACAATGTAACATAAAATTGAAATATTACAACATTTCTAAACATTTACAGAAAATTGTATTTTAAAAAGACAAAGTCAAGAAAAGAAACAGATACAGCAACTTAAATTCTTACCTTCCAGAAAATATTTTCTGTAGTTCCTTTGAGTTGTCCTTCTCCTCCTTCTCCTTTCAGAGTCATCCTTTTATATCACTCTAGGATAACAATGAAGATTACCAACAACCACTGAGATGATGGAAGGAGTTTGGTGTGTCCGGCTAGAAAACCTTTAATCAGATAAGCACTTGTGCATTTAGATCTAAATAATGTCTCACAATGAACTGATAAGTATCTGTTTTACTAATTGTGTGGATTTTTATCAATTATCGATTATTATGTTTTCTATTGTGTTTCCATCAGATTTAAAGGATTGAACAATGGTGCAAAATAAAATTCTGATCAGCCATTGCTTTATTAAGTATCTCACAAAAGTAAGTACATCCCTTAAATTTTTGTAAATATTTTCTTTTATCTTTTCAAGAAATGACACTTTGCTACAATGTAACGTAATGAGTGTACAGCTTGTATGAGAGTCGGTTCACACTGGAGCTCAGCCTCCTGACGAGTCGCATCCCATTTAATGCAATAGAACCGTTCTAATAGGAGCGACGCAAGTCGCTGCGACTTAGAAAGAGGTTCCTGTACGACTTTGGGGGCGGCTCGGGGCGACCTGCATTGACTTCTATACAGAAGTCGTTTTGCAGGTCGCCTCTGAAGTCGTCTTCAGGACGACTTGCAGAGTTGCCCCCTAAGTCATGCCACGGCTGTGTGAACCGGCTCTAACGCTTGTACACAAGACCGACGAACTCTTCGTAACAGACACATCGTTTTCCTCGATGAGTTCCTTGTCAGGCTTGACAAGCTGTCTTTGCGTACACACTGTCAAGACAAAATCTCGTCGTTCTCAAACGCAGTGAACTCAACACAAACAACGGCAGGGGAAGTTTGATTCCACTGGCGCCACCCTTGGGGCTGCTTTTGCTAATCTCGTGTTACTGCGTGTTCGGTAAAAGTTTGGTGAGAGACAATTTGCACTTTTTAGTCTGTTACAGCGTGACGAATGTGCTATTTTCATTACCAACGCTACTTTTACCGAAGGTACGCTCCCGTCTCATACTTTATTCTGAGCATGCGCGGGTTTCTAAGCATACACACGAATGCTTTTCTCATCGAAAACCAGCCCAACGAGGAAACTGAGAATCCAGACGAGGAAAAATAGAACTTGTTCTCTTTTTTTTCTTGTCGAGTTCCTCGACCGTTTTCTCGGTGAAAAACATACACAAGACCGTTTTCCTCTGCAAAAATACTCTGCCACCAAGGGCCAGATTCTCAGAGGCGCTACGATGGAGTATCTCAGATACCCCGTCGTATCGCCGTTTTTTTGGCTCGTATCTATGCGAGTGATTCTTAGCATCACTTTGGCATAGATACGCTTGAACATCCGACAAGTGTAATACCATTACACTTGCGGATCATAGTTGTAATGACAACTCCGGCCACTAGGTGGCCTTTACGTTGTTTTCTCATTTGCCTATGCAAATGAGGCTACTACGCCGATTCCCGATCGCTTTTACGCTGCACCGTCGTCGCGTACGTCGTTTTCGTTCGCGTAAGGTTACCCCTGCTTCTATGAGGAGTAATCTTACGAAGTACCGTCGGATGCCGTCGGGTGCCGTCGGATGCCATGTTAGGTATGGCGTCGGGTCAGCGTCAGCTTTTTCCGTCACTTACGTCGTTTTACTAACTCGTTCGCGAATAGGGCATTGCGTAGTGACGATCACGTTGTTTTGACGTCGATTTCAACGACGCATTCCGACGTGAGCTGGAGCATGCGCACTGGGCTTTTTTCCCTGGCCGGCGCATGCGCAGTTCGTTCGATGCGGGGGCGCGCTTAATTTAAATAGAAGCCGCCCCCTTTGAATTACGCGGGCTTACGCTGGGCCATTTTCGCTACGCCAACGCAAACTATGGAGCAAATGCTTAGAGAATACGGCACTTGCTCTAGTACGATGCGGTGGCGTAGTGTAAATGGGTTACGCTACGCTGGCGAATTTGTATGAGAATCTGGCCCCAAGTTTCTTGATGGATTCTGACGAGGAAAGCGGTCGTGTGTACAAGGCCTGACAGTGTCAATTTTCTGTCTCCTGGAAACTAATGGCTGCCACACAAAATATTGACACTTTGGACCCAATTTGGAAATTTTCTCTTAAGCCTCGTACACACGGGCGAGAATCTTATCTGGAGATGAGATTCTTGGCAGGAATCTCTTGCCGCCAGAGTGTACACACTGACCTTTCAAAAGAACCGCGGTTCTCTTGAAAGGCAAGAATGCGGTGACATCATCGCGTACGACGAGCATGCGCTCGTCACATTTGATGCCGTCACCGTGATCTTGCTTCACCCTACCTATGCTGTGGAAGCTACCGCGCACGCGTCAAAGTAATTTCGGGCATGCACGGATTTCCATGATGACAGTTAAGTATACACATGGGTTTCTTGTCTGGAAACAGGCAGACGACTTGTGTTTCTTGTCTGGAAACAGGCAGACGAGAATCTCGACGAGAAAAAAGAGAGCAGGTTCTCTTTTTTTCTCGCCGAGATTCTGGCCAGATTTCGAGACGAGAAACCTGAAAGCCTCGTACACACGAACGTTTTTCTTACTGGTTTTTCCTGAGAAAACTGGTCGTGTGTACGAGGCTTTAAGGGTGTACTCACTTTTGTTGCTGGCGGGTTTAGACCTTAATGGCTGCGTGTTGAGTTATTTTGAGGGGACAGCAAATTTACACTGTTATATGGCGACAGACTTTGACCTTTAAAAATCTCCATGTCAACGCAATGTTTAAAAATGTCTGCAGATCACCAGTTTTGAGTTAGAGAAGGTCTTCTGCTAGAATTATTGCTCTCGCTCTAACGATCGTGGTGATACCTCACATGTGTGGTTTGAACACATATACAGGCTAGACCTTCTCTGTAACTCAATACATGTAACCAGTACAAACATTTTACGTTTCGCCTATTTCAAATTTCAAATTACCGAAGTTTGGCGCCATTCCACGAGCGTGCGCAATTTTAAAGTTTGGTATCTGGTGTCTGGTGCCAAAGCGCATGCGATCACCTCCGGGCACCCGCGATCGCTCATTACAAAGCGAGAACCGAGAGCTGTGCGTGTAAATACACAGCTCCCGGTCCTGTCAGGGGGAGAAATGACTGATTGTCTGTTCATACAATGTATGAACAGCGATCTGTCATTTGCCCAAGTCAGTCCCCCCCCCTTCAGTTAGAACACACCCAGGGAACATGATTAAACCCTTCCTCGCCCCCTAGTGTTAACCCCTTCCCTGCCAGTGACATTTTTATAGTAATTGTAGCGGAGTACAATATTAAACTCCACGATCTCCGCTGGTAACCAGGGTAAATCCACAGTCAGTGGTGAAAAGTAAGGCAATGCCCCAAATCCCCCCCCCCCCCCCAGTAACCGGACGAAACACAGCTCTGAGAGTCAACTGACTTTTTATTCACAGGCTTCCATATTTATAGAATTCCCCATGCAAGGGGTTTCCAAACAGTCAAATAGATTTTACAGGGGTAATACAGGGAGGACCAGATGGGGAACTTAACATTTTGGATAATTCTCCCATCAGGCATTGCTGCACGAGGGAAAAGTCGGTTGATAGCTGGGGTCTGGGGTTATGTGTTGTGGGAGTTCGGTTTAAAACTGCCGAACACCGATTGGGCAACATAAAACAAAATACTTGAATGCTAGTGGCTTACGGCTGCCAGCATACCAATTACTATGCCCACATAAGACCCAGCAGAATACATAGCATATAATACAGACAACCTTTTGACATGTAACGTCCAGCGTTCCAGAAGTGGCTAGGTTTGCCACAATGCTCCCCCAGAACCAAGCCGGCATACACAGTCTGATCCCAACAGATCGGCTTGGGGATGTCCGGGGGTGTACTTTCACAGATCACTTTCAAGTTTAGTTTGTCTAGATAACCCGTCGGCGTTACCATTTTGCTTCCCTGGTCGGTAGTGGATTGCAAAGTCAAACGGCTGCAGCGCCAAACTCCAGCGCAGCAGCCGGGCATTGTCTCCCGCCACACGGTTTAGCCATACCAACGGGTTGTGATCTGTGAGTAGCGAAAAAGGTTGTCCATACAAATACGGCTGCAACTTTTTGAGGGCCCACACCACGGCCAGGCATTCCTTCTCAATGGCGGCGTAGCTTACTTCTCGTGGCAATAACTTTCGGCTCAGGTAAGCTACGGAGTGTTCTCCGCCATCGGCTCCCACTTGGCTCAGCACTGCTCCCAATCCAAACATTGAAGTGTCTGTGTGGACAAGAAATCGTTTAGTTGGATCAGGAGCAGCAAGTACAGGGGCATTAGTTAGAGCAGTCTTTAGTTGTTGGAATGCCTGATCACACTCTGGGGCCCGGACAACCTGTCGGGGCAGGTTCTTGCGTGTCAAGTCAGTTAAGGGTTTGGCCAGGGCACTATAATTGGGTACGAATTTTCTATAGTACCCCGCGGTACCTAGAAAGGCTAGCACTTGGGTTTTCGTCCTAGGGGTGGGCCATTTAGCTACAGCTTCAACTTTAGCTGGTTCGGGTCTCTGTCGCCCGCTCCCCACCCGGTGGCCCAAGTACTGCACTTCGGCCATCCCTATATGACACTTGCTGGGTTTCAGTGTTAACCCTGCCTCTCCAATACGATCTAGAATGGGCCCCTATGTGTTGTAGGTGCTCTGCCCAGGTCTGGCTAAATATGGTGATGTCGTCTAAATAGGCTCATGCGTATTCCTGGAATCCGTCCAATAACCGATCGATCATACGCTGAAAAGTTGCCGGAGCATTCTTCATCGGATATGCATCAGACACCGTTTTGTCATTTAGCCTCCGGTAGTCGACACAGAAACGTGTCGTGCCGTCCTTCTTTGGTACCAGCACTACTGGCGATGCCCAGGGGCTATCGGAAGGTTCAATAACCCCCAGCTGCAACATCTCGTCAATCTCAGTCTTCATATGCGTCCTGACTGCTTCAGGGACACGATATGGGGTTTGCCGCATGGGTAGCTGTCCCGGGGTCTCGACTCGGTGAGTGGCCAGCGGAGTGTACCCAGGTAAATTGGAGAAGGTAGCTTTCTTAGCTACAATCAGCTCTTGAACCTGGGCACGCTCCTGAGGGCTTAGCCGCTCCCCCAGCTGAACCCCCTTGGAGGGCTCCATCTGTCCCTCCTGTTCTAAGAGGTCAGGTAGTGGCAGATTCTCCTGATCCTCCGAGGCGGAAGCGCATATGGCGGCCACATCCTCTATCCTCTCATGGTATGGTTTGAGCATATTCACATGGAGCATGCGTCTCTCCCCTACACCTGAGCAGGGGCCAATCACATAGGTGGTGTCACATTTCTGTTCCACCACCTGGTAAGGGCCTTGCCAGATGGCCTGCAGCTTGTCTGTGTGGACCGGTTTTAAAATCAAAACCTTTTGTCCCACCTGAAAGCTGCGGTCTCTGGCTCCCCTATCGTTCCAGCGGCGCTGACGTTGTTGGGCCGCCCGGAGGTTGGTGCGCACAGCCTGGGTTAGCGCCTCCAGACGGTCCCTGAACTCCAGTACGTAGGATACAATAGGGGTTCCGTCTGGGCTACTCTCCCCCTCCCAATGCTCTCTAATTAGGTCTAGTGGCCCTTGCACCCTTCTCCCAAACAGTAATTCAAAAGGGGAAAACCCTGTTGACTCTTGGGGTACCTCTCTATAAACGAAGAGCAGATGGGGTAAAAAGCGATCCCAGTCTTTATGAGCCTCTCCAAATGTACGAAGCATCTGCTTCAGCGTACCATTAAACCTTTCGCATAGACCATTGGACTGGGGGTGGTATGCCGAATTTACTATTGGCTTAATGCCACATATCTTCCATAGTTGTTGGGTTACCTCGGCGGTGAACTGGGTGCCTCTATTGGATATGATTTCTTGGGGAAACCCCACCCTGGAAAATATTTTCATTAAGGCCTCTGCCACAGTTTCGGCATGAATGTTGGTGAGGGCTATAGCCTTGGGGTACCGGGTGGCATAGTCCACTACAGTTAAAATATATCTTTTCCCGGAAGGACTGGGTTTTGGTAAGGCCCCCACTATATCTACGGCCACCCTACTGAAGGGTTCTTCAATAATGGGAAGAGGACATAACTTGGCTTTGTGGCGGTCACCTCGCTTGCCTACTCGCTGGCAAATGTCACAGGAGGTGCAGTATTGCCTCACATCCTTGGAGATCCCTGGCCAGAAGAAAGCGTGGGTCAACCTGTATCGGGTACGTGTCATCCCCAGATGCCCAGACAGGGGAATGTCGTGGGCAATCCGAAGTAGTTCTTGCCTATACTTCTGGGGAACCACTAACTGTTTAGTCGTTACTGTGGCCGACCCTCCCACTCCTCTTTCAGCAATGCGGTAAAGTAGCCCTTTCTCCCAGGTGTACCGCTCCCCCTCTAGCACAGCCTGGTCAGCGTGTACCCTGTCCCTGTATACCTGTAGCGTAGGGTCTGACCTCACCTCGGCCTCAAACTTAGTCGGGGTATCCCAGGACATAAGTGTCGTGTGGGGGTCATGGTCTCTTACCGGAGCCTCAGAGTGTGTCGGTGGAACCGTGGTGCGAGCCTGTTGCCGTGTGGTCACTGGATGGGCTTCCTGGTATGGGGCCTGGGGTACAAAAGCAGAGGTCATCTGGCCCAAGTCATTTCCCAGTATAACATCTGCTGGTAAATTTTGCATGAGGCCCACTTCTACTGTCCCCCCTCCCACACCCCAATCCAAATGTACTTTGGCAATGGGTAGTCGGTACACTGCTCCCCCTGCCACTCGTACTGCCACGGATCCGCCAGTGTGTGCCGAGTCAGGGACCAAATGGGGTGTTATCAAGGTTAAAGTAGCTCCTGAATCCCCGAAGCCCCTGGACTTCTTTCCCCTCCAAGGTCACTGGCTGTCGATGATGCTGCCGGTTATCCGTGGCTCGGACTGTCATCACCTCATGCAAGATTCCCAGGGGTTCTTCCGCTGGAATGCTTAACATCTCTTGAGTGGCCGGCTCCCGTTGATAATGATGGGCAGCAGCCCTTGGTGCCGGGTTCGGTCGGCCTTGGTTCCAGGCGGGTCTGCCCCGGTTTTGGGTGCACTCGCGTGCCATATGTCCCCACTGTTTGCAGGTGTGGCATTGGATGTTGGCACGTCCGTTATATCTGGAGGGTGGTGGTAAAGTCCCTTGGGATTGACGAAAAGGGGAGGCTGTGAGAGCGGGGGGTGGTAGAGTACTGGGTGGTCCCGTGGGTCAAGGATAACTCTTGGTTAGGGGCCCATGATGTCTCCTCGCATCAAAATGCTGATCCGCTAATCAAGCTGCTTCGGTTAGGGTGAGAGGTTTCCTGTCTCGCACCCATTCTCGCACAAACCGTTGAAGAATTGCTCCAACAGCATTAACTGTCGCAATTCCTCCATAGTAGTGACTTGGCAGGCTTGTAACTATCCACCCTTGGGAAGCTTGGTCCAGCTTGTGTGCCCATTCAGCATGTGAATCCTTCTCTGGTTTGCGCAGGTTTCTAAACTTGCGCCGGTATGCCTCTGGAGTAATGGCGTATCTCTCTAATATCGCTCGCTTCACTTTATCATAATCCTTGCTGTCCTCACTGGGTACAGCGCGATATGCTTCTGCTGCCCGACCTGCCACCTTGCCTGCTAGCAATGGGACCCATACCGTCCGTTCCAAGTCATGTAAATCACACAGTCTCTAAAAATCCTGTAAATACCCATCAATCTCATCCTTCTCCTCGCAAAACATTTTAAAGGCATGATAGGGAATTTTGGATTTTACCTGGTTGTAGAGTGACCCAGTAGTGGATTCTGCTCGAGACTGTGTATACTGCGGACTGTGTGCCATCACGTACTCCTGCACATTCGCCATTACCATGTGCAGCATGGCATCTGATATAGGCTGTGGCAAAAATTCCAGCCTGGTCCTCATTTCTCTCTGGTAAACGGTTTCTTCTATGGCTGCTGGGGGTGTAGCGCTGCGGGCTCTGTCTCCCTCTATCAGCTCGGTAGTTAGTACAGCTTTGGATTTGTTGCTGGTTACCTTACCCCTGGCTTCTAGCAGTTCCTTTAATGTCTGCCGCTTTAGCCTAGAATAATCCGTCTCCATTTACATCGGTAGTTCACATTGCACGAATTGCGCTTATCGGCTGTAAGGTTGGATCCCGTCGCTTGCCACCAATTGTAGCGGAGTACAATATTAAACTCCACGATCTCCGCTGGTAACCAGGGTAAATCCACAGTCAGCGTTGAAAAGTAAGGCAATGTCCCAAATCCCCCCCCAGTAACCGGACGAAACACAGCTCTGAGAGTCAACTGACTTTTTATTCACAGGCTTCCATATTTATAGAATTCCCCATGCAAGGGGTTTCCAAACAGTCAAATAGATTTAACAGGGGTAATACAGGGAGGACCAGAGGGGGAACTTAACATTTTGGATAATTCTCCCATCAGGCATTGCTGCACGAGGGAAAAGTCGGTTGATAGCTGGGGTCTGGGGTTATGTTTTGTGGGAGTTCGGTTTAAAACTGCCGAACACCGATTGGGCAACATAAAACAAAGTACTTGAATGCTAGTGGCTTACGGCTGCCAGCATACCAATTACTATGCCCACATAAGACCCAGCAGAATACATAGCCTATAATACAGACAACCTTTTGACATGTAACGTCCAGCGTTCCAGAAGTGGCTAGGTTTGCCACAGTAATCAATGCATTTTTATAGCACTGATCGCTATAAAAATGCCAATGGTCCCAAAAATGTTTTAAAAGTGTCCGAAGTGTGCGCCATAATGTCGCAGTACTGATAAAAATCGCTGATCGCCGCCATTATTAGTAAAAAAAAATATTAATAAAAATGCCATAAAACGACCCCCTATTTTGTAAACGCTATAAATTCTGCGCAAACCAATCAATAAACGCTTATTGCGATTTTCGTAAAAAAAAAAAAAAAAATATGTAGAAGAATACGTATCGGCCTAAACTGAGGAAAAATTTTTTTTTTTTTATATATATTTTTGGGGGATATTTATTATAGCAAAAAGTAAAAAATATAGGGCCAGATTCAGGTAGATGGGAGCATCTTTGCTCCAGAGTAACGCTTCTCATTTACGTTACTCTGCCGAAATTTTAGCAGCAAGTGCTGTTATTCACGAAGCACTTGCTCCTAAAGTTGTGGCAGCGTAACGAAAATGAGCCGGCGGAATTCAAATTGGGCGGGTACGGGGCGTGTAGTATTTAAACTAAGCGCGATCCCGCCGCGAACGTACTGCGCATGCGTCGAGTGTCAAAGCATCCCCGTGCGCATGCTCCAAATTCTGTGAATGAACGTCAATGACGTCACATTCCCATTCATGATCTTTGTACGCAAGCGACGTGATTTTTTTTTTCCCGACGCGATGACGACGCCTATACCTAACATAGGATACTCCAACCCCATGTAGGTATATCTTCGCGCCGCGTATCCCTTCCGGAAACGTCGTACCGTCATTGTGTCGGGCCGGAATTCGCTCGTGAATTGCCGATTTCCGCTCATTAACATATTTTTTGAGCGGAAATCGGCGGGAACGCCCCCGGCGCCATTTTTAAGTTGAAGTAACGATGCGATGGCGAAACTCAGTTACGCTGATCGCATCGGAGCTTCAACCTGGCGTTTCTTGTTTTCTGGTTACAGAAAACAAAAACGCCGGCTCAAAGTGACAGTTAGGCTGGCGGATCACTGGATCCGCCAGCCTAACTGTTCCTGAATCTGGCCCATAGTTTTTTTTTTCAAAATTGTCGCTCTTTTTTTGTTTATAGCGCAAAAACTAAAAACCGCAGAGGTGATCAAATACCACCAAAAAAAAGCTCTATGTGTGGGGGAAAAAAAGGACGCCAATTTTGTTTGGGAGACACCTCACACGACACGCACAATTGTCAGTTAAAGCGACGCAATGCCGAATCGCAAAAAGTGGCCTGGTCTTTGACCAGCAATATGATCCGGGGCTTAAGTGGTTAAACCTAATTTTTCTTGGCTCCTCGTAGTGTTGTAGATCACAGCATTCTTGTATGCAAGACAAGTTTGAGCTAAAATTCTGTCTGAATTATTTAAATTTTTTTTGTCGGATTTTCTGATCATATGTACGCAGCATAAGGCTGGGTTCACACTATTGCGAATTGGTTGCGGGTTTCCACTCATCAAATTCACATGCTAGGAGACTGTGACCGGCTCTCAATGGGAAAAGGTTCACACAGCTCCAGGAAGGCTGTGGAGCGAATTGCACAGAAGTCCTGTGCGTCTTCTGGTCCGTTTCGGGTCCCAATTTAGCCAAAAATTTCAGACCGAAATCGCACCTGAAACATTGAATAGGGACACACCAGACCCCCCTGCTGTGAGCCATTCTGTGAACCCAGCCTAAAGAAGGAAAGAAAAAAAAAACTGCGTGAAAAATAAATAAATAAAAGCTGTAAAAGACACAAATAACATTCAAATACACAAAATAAATACACAGTAAACCCTAAAAGAAATAAACAAAACTATTTCAAATATATAAAAATTATAAACTATATTCAAAACTACAAAACAAAAAACAAATACACGACAAATGCTAAAATATATAGAACAAACTATTCAAAATAATTATTAAAAACGCAACATATTTATTCAAAACTCCGCATTTAACCACTTCAGCCCCGGGCCATTTGGCTGGCCAAAGACCAGAGCACTTTTTGCGATTCGGCATTGCGTCACTTTAACTGACAATTGCGCGGTCGTCCCAAACAAAATTGGCTTTTTTTATTCCCCACAAATAGAGCTTTCTTTTGGTGGTATTTGATCACCTCTGCGGTTTTTATTTTTTGCGCTATAAACAAAAAAGAGCGACTATTTTGAAATAAAGCAATATTTTTTTTACTTTTTGCTATAATAAATATCCCCCAAAAATTCTATATATATAAAAAAAAAAAAATTCCTCAGTTTAGGCCGATACGTATTCTTCTACATATTGGGCAAGATTCAGGTAGAGTTAGGCTGGAGTATCTGTGATACTCCAGCCTAACTGTCGCTTTAAGCCGGCGTTTTTGTTTTCTGTAACCAGAAAACAAGAAACGCCGGGTTGGAGTTCCGATGCGATCAGCGCAATTGAATTTCGCCATCACATCGTTACTTCAACTTAAAAATGGCGCTGGGGGAGTTCCCGCTGATTAACGCTGAAAAAATATGTTAATCAGCGGGAGTCGGAAATTCACGATCGATTTCGGGCGCGACGCAGTGACTTTACGACGTTTCTGGAAGCGATACGCAACGTAAAGATAAAGCAGCCCCCTAGTGGAGTATCCTATGTTAAGTATAGGCGTCGTCATCGCGTCGGGAAAAAAAAAATCGCGTCGCTTGCGTAAAACATTCATGGATGGGGATGTGACGTCATTGACGTTCACTGACAGAATTTGGAGCATGCGCACTGGGATGCATTGACACTCGACGCATGCGCAGTACGTTTGCCACGGGATTGCGCATAGTTTAAATAATACACGCCCCGTACCCGCCCAATTTGAATTCCGCCGGCTCATTTGCGATGCGCTGCCGCAACTTTAGGAGCAAGTGCTTCATGAATAACAGCACTTGCTCCTAAAATTTCGCCAGAGTAACGTAAATGAGAAGCGTTACTCCAGAGCAAAGATGCTCTCATCTACCTGAATCTGGCCCATTGTTGGTAAAAAAAATCGCAATAAGCGTTTATCGATTGGTTTGCGCAAAAGTTATAGGCCCATATTTACATACATCGGCACATATTAATGCCGCCGTAGCATATCTTTTAAGCTACGCCGGCGCAGCGCAGAGAGGCAAGCATGGAATTCACAAACAAATGCTCCCAACTCTGCGCCGGCGTAACTTATATTTTGTAGGCGTAAGCCGGCGTAAGTGGAAGTGAGCTGGAAGTGGGTGTGATCCCTGTTAATGAAGCGTGACCCAATGCAAATGAAGGGCTGGGCGCCAGACAAGTACTTAAAACGGATGTTCCCCTGAAAAAAAATATTAAAAGCCAGCAGCTACAAATACTGCAGCTGCTGACTTCTAATATTAGGACACTTACCTGTCCTGGAGTCCAGCGGCGTCCGCAGCAGAAGACGATCGCTCGTCACCCTGCTGCTCCCCCCTCCATCCACGGTGAGGGAACCAGGAAGTGAAGCGCTCCGGCTTCACTGCCCGGTTCCCTACGGCGCATGCGCGAGTCGCGCTGAACCCGCCGATTGGCTCCCGCTGTGTGCTGGGAGCCGAGTGTTCCCAGCACACAACGGGGGATGGACCGGATGTGGAAAAAAAAAAACGTCTTTTGCCCGAGACGTGTGGCCAGGAAGTGGGTGAAAATACCTGTCTTTAGACACGTATCTGCACCCCCTCCCCCCTGAAAGGTGTCAAATGTGACACCGGAGGGGGGGAGGGTTCCGATCAGTGGGACTTCACTTTAGGGTGGAGCTCCGCTTTAAAATGAACTGTGCATGTATCGAGACATGGACGTATCCCCGTGCGCATGCATACAACCACGTCGGAACAACTGCCTAAGATCGCTGTGTACGCCGTGAACGTAACCTACGCCCAGCCAGACCCACGTCGGCCCATATTCACAGACGTCCAACGTACAATACGTAGGCTTGTGTTCCCTGGTCCATACCTTTGCATGGGTTGCGCCTCATCTATGGGGAATAACTTTATGCCGAACCTAAAACTTACGCAAACCGCTTAAATCATGCGCCGGGCGCAAGTACGTTCGTTAATCGCGTTTCTCCCTCATTTGCATATTTGAATAAAAAATCAATGGGAGCGCCACATGCGTCCAGCGTAAATATGCGCCCACTCTACGCCGGCGTAGGCAAGTTACATCGGTGGGATGAAGTCAAGTTTTTAGGCGTATCTAAGTTTGTGGGCTCGGCACACCGATACGACGGCGCATATTTGTACTTACGCGGCGTATCTGGAGATATGTCGACGTAAGTGCTTTGTGAATCCGGGCCATTGTGTCTACAGATACAGAATAGGGGATAGTTTTATGGCATTTTTATAAAAAAAAAAAATTCAAAATTGTCGCTCTGTTTTTGTTTATAGCACAAAAAAATAAAAACCGCAGAGGTGATCAAATACCACCAAAAGAAAGCTCTATTTGTGGGAAAAAAAGGACACCAATTTTGTTTGGGAGCCACGTCGCACGACCGCGCAATTGTCAGTTAAAACGACGCAGTGCCGAATCGCAAAAAGGGGCAAGGTCCTTTACCTGCATTTTGGTCCGGGTCTTAAGTGGTTAATACCAGTAAAAAAATGACACTCCACAGCAATATAAAAAAGTCTATCCTTCACCTGGACACGTAGACCTTGAGTAAATCAAGGAGTAGTCTCCAAGATTAGAGAATAAATCCAATGAAAAGAATCCTGAAAAAGATAAATCCAGACATGAGGTGGGCAATGGACATAGACCTTAGGAAATGTACTAGTCGGGTATGAAGAGGTTTAAAGGCTTTGTTAAGGAAGGTCTCTCATGACCCAGAAATTACAGGAAGCCTTAATCAGAAAATAGATAATGATTCCATTAGACGGATGATCTGATCGGTCTTTAGAACTTCAACTGATGCCTTCACGTGATAACCCAAACCGGTATGACCAACCCTCAATGGTAGCTGAGATATCGGCATCAACCATTCCGAAACACAAACCAACAATGCAATATACTTAAAGGATAACTAAAGACCAAACATGTTTTTGATAGAGCAGAGAAGGATTCCAACCCTTATCAGGTTTTTATTGCTGTCTTTGTCCCGGTGAAGGAGAGCCGCCTTCTCTATTTGTTCTGTTTACCATTATCATCAAAAGTGAACATAAAAGAAAACTCAACATTTTGGGTTGTCCCCAGAACAGTAATAGTGGGGGCAGGGCCGCCATCAGGAATTATGGGGCCCCTTACACAGCTTTAGGCATGGGTCCCCTGGAGCAGAGAACCGGAGGGGGGTGCTGTCGTCTGATATTGAGAAGCGGGGGGGGGGCATTCCGCCGCTAAACAGGGGGTGGGTAGCCATCCAGGGCCCTGGAGACCTCTGGGCTCTTTAATAAAAAAAAAATATATATATATATATATATGTGTAGCGCCCCCTTACTTTCAGTGCGGGCGCTACGTTAAAGTTAGTGGGTGAATGGGAGAGTTACTTTGCTCCCATTCCTTATTTGTCAAATTACAGGCTGCTGCTGTTTCAGAACTGTCCTGTGGGCCGGCCTGTGGCCCCGAGGTGTGATTACACCCCTGGGCGACAGTTGGCTCTAGAGGGGTCCTGACGGAGCTGCTCTTCCCCAGCAGCCAATTGGAGGAGTTCTTCCCTCGCTGGGCATGCTGGGGAGGGGTATATCTGTGGCAGCTGCCGTGTGTTCTGGGTCTGTTGGGGGGTCGGTTGGGGTCCACGTTCCAGGTGCGGCATCCACCTTCAGGGTGTGCGCATCCACGGACCCCATTCGCATGGCCCACCGGGCCAGAACCACCTGTTCCATGGAGACCCATCCAGATGTCAGGCGCCCCAGTGACCTACTGGGTCCCCAACTTTATTGAGAGGTTTGTTTATTTATTTAAATCAGAAAAAGTGTTTATTAAACAAACACAGACATAGTACAAACACATCGTACAGCACACACATTCAATTGTACATAGTTACAAAACACCTACCAGGCAATTATACTTCGTCATGTACATTACCCCCAACATGCAGTTCCTATAAGAGTAATTTCTGTGTTCATTTAATACATCACTTTTACTGCTACTGGAGATCCCATTTATTGATCTTTTATAGCTTAACCACGTGCCGACTATGTTATAGCAAAATGACGGCTACAGCGCGGTCGGCCAGTTCTGGGAGGGCGTCATAAAACGTTCTTCAGTAATCGCGCCCACGTGCTTGCTGTAGCGCGCACCTGGGGGCACTCTGTGATCAGATACAGCTGATCACAGATTTAGTGGCAGATTTAGGTAAACTGGCTACAATGGGCCAGATTCAGGAACACTTGCGCTGGAGTATTTCGATATGCGCCGCGTAACTGTGATGATGCGCCGTCGTTTCTATGTGCCCGTACCCACCAAACTAGATGCGCCCAATAACGGGTCATTTGCGACTGGCGGAACGTTCCGACGCCAGAGTATCGTCAGCGCTTAATTTCGTTGGGCGCATCAGTCGCGCCTATTGATTTCCCCTGCAAATATGCAAATGAGGGATTTTTCACAATTCACGAACGGATTAGCACCATACGCTGGCTACATGCGCCGCGCGTATCTCGTCCGTCCGGCGCAAAGTTATTTCTACAAAAGGCTGCTTTATCTTTACTCCAGATGGCCACAGGTCAGCAGGAGAGCAGCTACAGCAGCGTTACCGACGATAAGAGCTAGCTGAGCACCCCCACTTGCAGGACAACACCTCTGTCCATGCTTGTCTGTCAAATTTTACAGCCATGGAGGAAGACATCATAGGTCTCCATAGCCGAGATGACGGCTGACAGCTCCTGGCCATTAAAGTTCAGCTTTCTCCTGTGTGTTTGCGGGGAACGGGAGCAGCCATCTCAAAACAAAAGTAACATCACTGCGGGGAGGGGGAGCAGGATATACTTTAGTGCCGAAATGGCGCTTCTACGGGCGCATTTAAACGCCCAACGGAAGGCATTGCGCTGACGTTTCCCGTGAAGTGGTGCCGACGGAAGTTGTGAGCATGCGCACAAAGGGGGCGAGTGGAGCCGCACTCACTGCGCATGCTCCG
This sequence comes from Rana kukunoris, assembly GCA_029574335.1. NCBI lineage: Eukaryota > Metazoa > Chordata > Amphibia > Anura > Ranidae > Rana > Rana kukunoris. Next base: position 9,197,209 of record CM056059.1, on the reverse strand, counting down.
TGGTTGATGCGCTGAACGTAAGCCTCTGCGCTGGGCTCCGCCCATCATTTACATATGATCACACCCACTTCCACTTGCGTCGGGTTACGCCAGCGCATTATCGTTACTCTGGCGCAAGTTTACGCGCAACTGCTATGTGAATTACAGGACTTGCGCTGAAAGGGTCTTCAGAGTAACGTAAATGAGAAGCGTTACTCTGGAGCAAAGATGCTCTCATCTACCTGAATCTGGCCCAATGTGTTTATTCTCCAGCTCACACTTTATAATCAATTACTGCAAACATTTCATTTTTCTTTTGGGATAAAGGTGTTTTTATGAATACATAGAAACTAATCATTGTAAGCACCTCTGTCAGTGTTCAATGGAGGAAGAGGGCAGGGAGAGCGAGAGAGAGGGGGGCGGAGAGAGACGGGACAGAGAGAGAGAGAGGGGTGGTGGGGATAGAGGAGGAAGAGAGAGCAAGTGGTGGGGCAGAGAGAGAACAGGGGGAGAGAGAGTAGGAAGAGAAATCAGAGAGAGAGCAAGGATAGAGAGCAGGGATAGAGAACAGGGAGAAAGAGAACAGGGAGAGAAAGAGGAGGCGTCAGGGAGAGAGAGAAGTGGTCAAGGGGGAGAGATTGAGAGGAGGGGTCAGGGAGAGAGAGAAGGGTTCAAGGGCGAGAGATGGAGAGGAGGGTGGGGGAGAGATGGAGAGGAGGGGTTAGGGGGGGCAGGGGGAGAGAGAGGAGGGGTTAGGGGGGGCAGGGGGAGAGAGAGGAGGGGTTAGGGGGTCAGGGGGAGAGAGAGAGGAGGGGGTCAGGGAGAGAGAGAGGAGGGGTTCAGGGGGAGAGAGAGAGAGGAGGGGTTCAGGGGGAGAGAGAGAGAGAGGAGGGGGTCAAGGGGAGAGAGAGAGAGAGGAGGGGGTCAAGGGGAGAGAGAGAGGAGGGGGTCGGGGGGAGAGAGAGAGGAGGGGGTCAGGGGGGAGAGAGAGAGGAGGGGGTCAGGGGGAGAGAGAGAGAGGAGGGGATCAGGGGGAGAGAGAGGAGGGGGTCAGGGGGGGAGAGAGAGAGAGGAGGGGGTCAGGGGGGGAGAGAGAGAGAGGAGGGGGTCAGGGGGAGAGAGAGAGAGGAGGGGGTCAGGGGGAGAGAGAGAGAGGAGGGGGTCAGGGAGAGAGAGAGAGGAGGGGGTCAGGGGGAGAGAGAGAGGAGGGGGTCAGGGGGAGAGAGAGAGAGAGGAGGGGGTCAGGGGGAGAGAGAGGAGGGGGTCAGGATGAGAGAGGAGGGGGTCAGGGGGAGAGAGAGGGGGTCAGGGGGGGAGAGAGGAGGGGGTCAGGGGGGGAGAGAGAGAGGAGGGGGTCAGGGGGAGAGAGGAGGGGGTCAGGGGGAGAGAGAGGAGGGGGTCAGGGTGGGAGAGAGAGAGAGAGGAGGGGGTCAGGGGGAGAGAGGAGGGGGTCAGGGGGAGAGAGAGGATGGGTCAGGAAGAGAGAGAGAGAGTAGGGGGTCAGGAAAGAGAGAGGAAGGGGTCAGGGCGGGAGAGGGGAGGGGATCAGGGAAAGAAATAGAGGAGTCAGGGAGAGAGGAAGGTCAGGTAGAGAGCGAGGAGGGGGGAATATGCAGTTCAGTTTGGGGGCCACAGTTCTCAAAAAGAATATCGGGGAACTGGAGAAAGTGCAGAGAAGGGAAACCAAACTGATAAGAGGCATGGAGGAGCTCAGCTATGAGGAAAGATTAGAGAAGAGGAGAATAAGGGGGAATATGATTAACATGTACAAATATATAAGGGGTCCATATAGTGAACTTGGTGTTGAGTTAATCATTTTACAGTCAACACTGAGGACAAGGGGGCACTCTTTACATCGAGAGGAAAAGAGATTTCACCTCCAAATACGGAAAGGTTTCTTCACAGTAAGAGCTGTGAAAATATGAAACAGTCTCCCTGCAGAAGTGGTTCTGGCCAGATCAGAAAAGTGCTTTAAAAAAGGTCTGGATACTTTCCTAGATGTACAGAATATAACTGAGTTCTAAGATTTGTAGGTAAAGTTGATCCGGGGGAACATCCGATTGCCTCTCAGGGGTTTAGGAAGGAATTTTTTTCCCCTGCTGTAGCAAATTGGATCATGCTCTGCTGGGGTTTTTCGCCTTCATCTGGATTAACTGTGGGTATAGTTTGAACTAGATGGATTTTTTCAACCTGACTAACTATGTAACTACCGTGTTTCCCCGAAAATACACCCTACCCCGAAAATAAGCCCTAGCTGGAATATCGGGGCGGGCTGCAATATAAGCCCTACCCCGAAAATAAGACCTAGTTTGAAGTGTTTTTCTTCTCCTGCCTGCCAGCGGGGGATCGCGCCCCCCCTCCCTCTGCAATGCTCGGCTTGTGGAAACAGCTCAGGCAGGCTACGGAAGCCCAGAACAGCACTCAGATCTCCTTCTCCTGTCAGTGGGGGATGTCCGCCCCCCTCCCTCTGCAATGCTCAGCGAAGACAGCTCAAACCGATGTACCGTCATACTCTGCTCCCCATCACAGACTGCTCCAGAAGTGCTGTGGCGGCCAACTGCGCATGCGCGATGCGTTCCAATGCATTTACGACAGTGCACACCAGCGAAACCTCGTTCGGCATTCCAGGCTCTTTCCTTAACATCCCCGTGGATTGGAGGATGTTAAAAAAAGAGCCAGGAGGCTGAGCGAGCGGAGCGACTGGCCACTTTCCCCTAAGTCCACGTCGCTCTGAATGACGGCTTCGCTGGTGTGCAGTGTCGTAAATGCATTGGAACGCATCGCAGATGCATTTGGAACGCAACGCGCATGCGCAGTTGGCCACCACAGCACTTCCGGAGCAGTCTGTGATGGGGGAGCCAAATATGACGCGTCAACGGCTATGGAAGCCCAGAGCAGCACTCAGATCTCCTTCTCCTGTCAGTGGGGGATGTCGGCCCCCCTCCCTCTGAAAAGCTTGGCTCGTGCAGGCTATTAGTGATGAGCGGAATACGCCATATTCGATTTTGTGATAAAAAGAAATAAAAAAAAAAATAGCGAAATTTCGCAATTTTTTTTTTTTAATAAAATATCACGAATATTCGATATTAACAAATATTCGCGAATATTCTTTGAAATATTCGCGAATATTCTTCGAAATATTCGCGAATATTCGTTAATATCGAATATTCGTGATATTTTATATAAAAAAAAAATTGCGAAATTTCGCCAATGCGAAATTTCGCTAATGCGAAATTTCGCTATTTTTTTATTTTATTTTTTTATAAATTATCACGAATATTCGATATTTACGAATATTCGCTATATTTTATGAAAAAAAAAAAATAGCGAAATTTCGCATATCCGAAAGCGAAAATGATTGCGAAATTTCGCTATTTTTTTTTGGATAAAATATCACGAATATTCGATATTTACGAATATTCGCTATATTTTATGAAAAAAAAATGCGAAATTTCGCTATTGCGAAATTTCGCTAGTGCGAAATTGATTGCGAAATTGATTGCAAAATCGATTGCGAAAATTATTGCGAAATTTGAAAAATACGAATATTCGAAATAGCGAATATTCGCCGCGATATTCGAGTTATTCGCGAATACTCGAATATGCAATATTCGTAGCGAATATTCGCAATGCGAATATTCGTGAGCAACACTACAGGCTATGGAAGCCAGGAGCAGCGCTATAATAAGATACCTGACACAATACATTTTATTTTATTTCACACAGGGGATTCCTGTCAGGCAGAGAGGGAGAGGGGTAGAGAAGACTGCACAATAGTAAGTCCTACCCCGAAAATAAGCCCTACCGTGTTTTTGGTGGCCAAAATTAATATAAGACCCAGGCTTATTTTCGGGGAAACACAGGGCCAGATTCAGATACACTTAATTTTGCGCTGCGTAATCAAAATACTCTACGCTGCCGTATTTTACCAGGCTCTACATCGAATTCTAGTAGATTTTTGCCCGTACGCTACAGCGGCGTAGTCTATTTCTCGCCGCGTAATCGAAATACGCCATTAGGGGGCGTGAAGCATTTAAATTAAGCGCGTCCCCGCGGCGATCGAACTGCGCATGCTCCGTTCAGAAATTTCCCGCCGTGCATTGCGTGAAATCACGTCGTTGCGCCATTCGTTGTTTGAGTAGCGTCGTTTACGAACATTCTTATTCCCGGATGACTTAAAAATAATAAAAAAAACGTCAGAAAACGTAGAAATTTGACGCGGGAACGACGGCCATACTTAACATGGGCTGTCTAATATTAGAGCAGCAAAAAGCTGGTATAGTGTTACGCAAAAAAAAGATGACTAAAGATGCCGTAAGAGATTGCGATTGAAGATCGTAATTTCGGGGATCGCCGGCAAAAGCTCATTAGCATACCCCGACGCGGAAAACAACGGGAAGTCCACCCAGTGGCCGCAATTTTATTGCAGCGTAGATCCGAAGGCGTACACGTAAACCAGTCGGATTGAAGCCCGCAGCCGTCTATTCATGGTTTGAGGTTTCCGACTAGCTAGAAAACGCACGTAATTTGAAATTGCTCCAGTCTAACACCAGTTACACAGGAGTTACGGCTCTCTGAATCTGGCCCACGGTATGTAGTGCAGGGGCCTGTCTGATTGGATTAACCACTTAAGGACCGCCTACTGCACATTTACGTCGGCAGAATGGCACGGCTGGGCACATCAACGTATATATACGTTGATTTTAGTACCCAGCCGTGGGTCACGGGCGCGCGCCCGTGACCCGGTCCGAAGCTCCAGGATCGGGACCGTGGGATTCGCGGACCCGATCGCCGCTGCAGTGCGGCGATCCGTCCCTGGAGCAGAAGAACGGGGAGAGCCGTGTGTAAACACGGCTTCCCCGTGCTTCTCTGTGGCCGTAGCATCGATCACGTCATCCCTGTAATAGGGGGACGCGATCGATGACGTCACACCTACAGCCACACCCCCCTACAGTTGTAAACACAACACATAGGTCACACATCCCCTACAGCGCCACCTGTGGTTAACTCCCAAACTGCACTGTCATTTCCACAGTAAACAATGCAATTTAAATGCATTTTTTGCTGTGAAAATGACAATTGTCCCAAAAATGTGTCAAAATTGTCCGAAGTGTCCGCCATAATGTCGCAGTCACGAAAAAAATCGCTGATCGCCGCTATTAGTAGTAAAAAAAAAAAAATATATAAAAATGCAATAAAACTATCCCTTATTTTGTAAACGCTATAAATTTTGCGAAAACCAACCGATAAACGCTTATTGCGAATTTTTTTACCAAAAATATGTAGAAGAATACGTATCGGCCTAAACTGAGGGAAAAAAATGTTTTTTTTATATATTTTTGGGTGATATTTATTATAGCAAAAAGTAAAAAATATAGCATTTTTTTAAAAATTGTCGCTCTATTTTTGTTTATAGCGCAAAAAATAAAAACCGCAGAGGTGATCAAATACCACCAAAAGAAAGCTCTATTTGTGGGGAAGAAAGGACCCCAATTTTGTTTGGGAGCCACGTCGCACGACCGCGCAATTGTCAGTTAAAACGACGCAGTGCCGAATCGCAAAAAGGGGCAAGGTCCTTTACCTGCATTTTGGTCCGGGTCTTAAGTGGTTAAAATTGAAAGTCTTGTTTAGGAGTGACCTCCTATTACAGTATATGGTTTTTGGTCAATCTAAAGGAAAACCGTACAAGAAAATAGTTTGTTTATTTTGGTTTAAATTATTATTTTTGATTTTGATTTTTTTTAGCTTTTGTTATCAAACTGTACGTTTAACTGCATTAAACTGAAAGTCCAGAGCCCCCAGAGATGAGTGAAAACACAACGTGCTTCTATACAAACCTAAAAAAAAATCCTCGAATTCGGCTGAGTTTACATTTTAAATCCTCTAACAAAGCAAGTCAGTAGACTGTTTATTTTTGTAATCTCGAGATTTGTGAAACATTTTTGTGTAATTATGGGATTTCAATGGTGCTTTGTGAGTGTAACGGCTCAATATCCACATGTCCTTTTCTTAATTTCTTTTATAATTACTGGTGTTATGCAAAGCTTATGTAGCCTTAGGAATAATGGGCGTATCTTTCCGGCGGCGTAGCGTATCTCATTTACGCTACGCCGCTGTAACTTTGAGAGGCAGGTGCCGTATTCACAAAGAATTTGCGGCCAAATTTACGGCGGCGTGGCATAAATGGGCCGGCGTAACCGCGCCGAATTCAAAATAGGCAGGTAGGGGGCGTGATCCATGTAAATAAATCGTGACCCCGCGTAATTGACGCATTTTTCCAACGGCGCATGCCCTGTCCGTGGACGTATCCCAGTGCGCATGCTCCAAATTACACCGCAAATAGGGACTAGGGACGCATGTTCCCCTGTCCCTTTCTTGGCAGCATCAGATGCAGTGAAAATGAATGGAGTGAAGACAGCGGGCCAGATTCAGGTAGAAGTTACGCGGCGTATCTGTAGATAAGCCGCGTAACTTCTAACCTACGCTGTCGTATCTGTTTATTGTATTCAGAAAACAAGATACGCCGGGATTGAGATCAGATACAAGCGGCGTAATTGTATTTCGCCGTCGTATCGGAACTGCTATTTTAAAATGGCCGCTAGGGGCGTTCCCGCTGATTTACGCAGAGAATATGTTAATCAGCGAGATACGGCAATTCACGAACGTACGCGGGCCCGACACAGTGACTTTACGACATTTACGTAAGAGATACGCAACGTAAAGAAAAACATGCCCCCTAGGTGGCGTATCCTATGTTAACCACTTCAATACCGGGCTTTTATACCACCTCCATACCGGGCCTATTCTGACACTTCTCTCCTACATGTAATAATCATCATTCTTTTGCTAGAAAATTACACAGTACCCCCAAACATTATGTATGTTTTTTTTAGCAGACACCCTAGGGAATAAAATGACGGTCATTCCAAAGTTTTATCTTGCACGGTATTTACGCAATTATTTTTCAAACGCTTTTTTTTGTAAAAAAAATTGTTTTATGAATTAAAAAAATAACAAAACACTAAAGTTAGCCCAATTTTTTTGTATTATGTGAAAGATTATGTTACACCGAGTAAATAGAGACCCAACATGTCACGCTTTAATTATGCGCACACTCATGGAATTGCGCCAAACTTCGGTACTTAAAAATCTCCCTAGGCAACGCTTTATTTATTTTTTACAGGTTACAGTTTAGATTTACAGAGGAGATCTAGTGCTAGATTAGTTGCTGGCACTCTAACGCACGCGGCGATACCTCACATGTGTGGTTTAAACGGCGTTTACATATGTCGGCGGGACTTGCGTGTGCGTTCGCTTCTGCACGCGAGCTATCGGGGACAGGGGCGTTTTCATTTTTTTTTTATCTTTTATTATTTTTTTTTACTTATATTTTATTTATTTTTACACTTTTTTTCATTTTTTTTTTTCCACTTTTATTCCTATTACAAGGAATGTAAACATCCCTTGTAATAGGAAATGTGTGTGACAGGTGCTCTTTATGGAGAGATGTGGGGTCAATAAGACCTCACATCTCACCTCCAGGCTGGAAACCATGAGATCGGTGAAAAAAAATTCACCGATCTCATGAATGGTGACTTACAGCCGCAATCGCGGCTTTGTTTACATACGGGGACCCGGGCGTGACGTCATCAGATCGCGCCCGGGTCCTCCGACGGTCATAGAGATGACTGGTGACCATCTGGTCACCAGTCATCTCTATGCTTCCTGCCGCCGCCGACGATTCGTTCTCCGGGCCCCCGAAGGTACAGGTAAGCCCGGAGAAGCACCGGATGGCGGCGGGAGGGGGGGGATGTCCCCTCCCGCGGCCTGTAAGAACGATCAAGCGGCGGAACCGCCGCTATGATCGTTCTTACTTTGTGCAGAATCGCCGGCTGAAGAGATGGATATCTGGATGATGCCTCTGGCTGCAGGCATCGTCCAGATATTCGCCTGCAATACCCAGGCCGTCAATTGACGGCCACTTAGGATGGTAAATCCCATCCCAGGCCGTCAATTGTCTATGGCTGGGTATTGAAGTGGTTAAGTATGGCCGTCGTTCCCGCGTCGAATTGAAAAAGTTTCACGTCATTTGCGTAACTCGTCCGTGAATGGGGATTGACGTCATTGACGTTCACGTAGAAAGCACCATCCTAATGTGGAGCATGCGCACTGGGATACATTGACGGCCGGCGCATGCGCAGTGCGTTCGCCGCGGGATCGTGCCTAGTTTAAATACTACACGCCCCCTACCCGCCCAATTTGAATTCCGCCGGCCCATTTTCGCTACGCCACCGCAACTTTAGGAGCAAGTGCTTTGTGAATACAGTACTGTCTCCTAAAGTTTCGGCGGAGTAACGAAAATGAGCAACGTTACGCCAGAATAAAGATTCGCCCATCTACCTGAATCTGGCCCAGCGTCTTCTCTTCATTCATAAACTGAAAAATTGTAATCACAGTTTACAATGTTTTAGTTATGTGAATAGACAGAGTCAGTAATCACTGACTCTGTCCATTCGGAGCAATAAGGAGTCGCATTTACCAGCTCCTACCCCGCTCTCCATTCTGAGGCGGCGTACACACCATCGGATATATCCGATGAAAACGGTCCGCGGACCATTTCCATCGGATATGTCCGATCGGGAGTTTGATCCGATGGCGTGTACACACCATCGGATCAAATTCCCCACCGCCGGACGGCGCGGTGACGTAGTGGTGACGCGGCGGTGACGTTGACGCCGCCGCGTCACCGCCACGTCACCGCACCAGGAAGTAAAACACTTCCGCGCATGCGCCGAATCCATTCGGCAGCGGCGCGGCGGCGGCGGGGGCCGACATGTCTGCTGGTAAGTGTACTAACCAGCAGACATGTCGGGCGGACAGATTCCCACCGGATAGATTTCAAAGCATGCTTTGAAATCTGTCGGGTGGAGAAATCTGTCCGCTAGCCCATACACACGAGCGGAGATGTCTGCTGAAACGGTCCATCGGACCGTTTTCAGCGGACATATCCCCTCGTGTGTACGCGGCCTGACAGTTCCAGGGGGTGGAGGAGGAGCACGGAAGGAGAGAGAAACACGGTGGGGGACACGGAGGGATAGAGAAACACGCCGGGGGACACAGAGGTATACACGGGGGAGAAGCGGAGAAATTACTTTTAAATCTATATAGCGATTGATTGGGGCCTGTAACTTCCCCATGTATTGATCACCGCTGACAGTACAAGCAGTGGCGACTCTAGCTTTCATATTTAGGGGGGCACATGGGGGGACAAAGAAAAAAGTAGGGGGGCAACCATAAAACGTATAATATATATATATAATATATATATAAAAATCAAGAATAGAATGCACTCCAGATAGGTCTTGTTACAAATTCACCTTTTATTTGTGCAACATACAATACACTTGATCGCCAACATTTCAGTCCAACTGCGGACATTTATCAAGTAGCAAAAAAGTGCCTAGGCATACTTCCGAGAAGGAAGCTGGAGAGTCCCTTTAACGTGACCCATAGCCATAGACAAAAATTTGCATTATGAAGGGCCAACTATAATGAGCTGGCTTGTCCTGTAAGAACAGACGATTTAGCCCTGCTTCCATGAAAAACTACTTAGAAGGTTTGGCCCTTCATAATGCTATTTTTTAAGTCTATAGTTGAAATGTACATAATAATTTAAAATCCCCTACAAAAAAAAAAAAAAAACACTATTAAACGGCATAATGGTAAACATTGCAAAATTAACTGCAATACCTATTTTGAAGCATAGGCAATAATCATATTTTTTCCAGGTATGTACCAAAACATACAGTATTCAATCTATAGTTATATAAATGAACAACAATAATTGCAACTATTTTTGTTAAAGGGACACTATAGTCACCAGAACAACTGGAGCTTAAGTGTTCCTAAACCCACAACAGTAAAATCAGTCTGTATATGCAGTAAAGCATGCTTGTTATACTCGCTTTGAAGCCTAAGGGGTTAAGCCTCTGCATTGTGTAAAAAGGCTGTTAATCTTCTCTGATTCTCCCCTTCTTCCACAGTCCCCAATTCAACTCCTGATAGTACAGTCTTGGGGCAAGCTGTACATGCTCAGTTTGGTGTGTATTGCTAGAGAAGTTTTTTTTTTTCTTGGGAGGGTGCATGTGATCAGCACAGGGCCAATCGGCACTGTCCAGACAGTCATAGGACAGACAGAGGAGAATAAACTTAACCAGTTGGTATTCCTGACCCTATATTGTCCCTTTAATTCTAAATATCAAACTTTCAAATAGCAATTCTTAACCACTTGTCATCTGCCCGCCGTCAAATGACGGCGGGCAGACGACTCCATTGTTCTGACATCACGTCATATGACGTGATGTCCCTTTAAAGCCGCGGGCGGGCGCGCGCGCGTCGCCGGCGGCGGCGCGCGCGCACCCGCCGCTCCGCGGGGATCCCGTGCGAGTGCCCGGCGGCAACGATCGCCGCCGGGCACACGCGATTGGTCAGTAACTGAGCTGGGACGTGGAGCTCTGTATGTAAACACAGAGCTGCACGTCCCTGTCAGGGAGAGAGGAGAGCGGTGGTGTCCCTTGTACATAGGGACACAATCGGTCACCTCCCCCAGTCATCCCCCCTCCCCCTACAGTTAGAACACTCATAGGACACACATTTAACCCCTTCCCCGCCCCCTAGTGGTTAACCCCTTCACTGCCAGTCACATTTATACAGTAATCAATGCATATTTATAGCATTTTTCACTGTATAAATGTAAATGGTCCCAAAAATGTCAGAAAAGTGTCCGAAATGTCCGCCATAACGTCGCAGTCCCAATAAAAAAATCGCAGATCGCCGCCATTAATAGTAAAAAAAAAAAAAAAAAAAAAAAATTCCATAAACTATCCCCTATTTTGTAAACGCTATAAATTTTGCGCAAACCAATCGATAAACGCTTATTGCATTTTTTTTTTACCAAAAATATGTAGAAGAATACGTATCGGCCTAAACTGAGGAAAAAACTATTTTTTTTATATATTTTTTGGGGTTATTTATTATAGCAAAAAGGAAAAAATATTGAATTTTTTTTAAAATTGACGCTCTATTTTTGTTTATAGCGCAAAAAATAAAAACCGCAGAGGTGATTAAATACCACCAAAAGAAAGCTCTATTTGTGGGAAAAAAAGGACGCCAATTTTGTTTGGGAGCCACGTCGCACGACCGCGCAATTGTCAGTTAAAGCGACGCAGTGCGGGAAGCTTATATTTTGTCTGGGCAGGAAGGGGGTGTAGGTGCACAGTAGGTAAGTGGTTAAATAAGGAAACAAGTGCACGTAAAATAAAGTGCAATGTAATAATAAAATAATAAAACAATAAAAAAAAAAAAATATGCAGTGTTATGCTTTTAAAGTGCACAGCAAAAAAAAAAATTGAACCTAAATTTTGTCATTCACGCTAATATAGGCTTAAACGTGAATTCTTATGGATTGATGCAAACCTGCTAACTACAAGTTCCATATTTATTTGGGATGCAAGTCTGGCCTCAATTGACAATGTGGCAAGATCTGTAAGCCTTTCCTCAGTCATTGTTGTGCGTAGGAATGATTTTATTAACTTTAGTGCAGAAAAGCTTCTTTCACATGAGGCACTACTGACTGGCAAAACACAAGCTATTTTACATAGCCGATAAAGTTCAAGAAATGGAATAGAGTAAGGCTCCAGAAAGTTAGTGAACTCAAGAATTGTGTCCCCCTTAATGGCATCTGAAGGTTTTTTTCTGTGTAGGGTTAGCATTGCCTGTTTCAGCTCAATCTCCAAGTTTTCTATGTTGCAGGAGTAGAATTTGGCCATTGGTAGCAATTTTTCAAAATTAAGAAATGAATCTGATCGAGGACTCAGAGACTGTACGCCTTCCATGATTTCCAGACAATCTTTTGAAAATCGAGATTTTAGCTCTAAAATGATTCTGTCAAGAACAACATACATGAACATTTGAATGAAATCGTCTTTTTTGAGCAGTTGTTTTCGATGCCCTACAGTTTCTAAAATGAAGGCATTTCTTAAGTTGAGAGGAAGCCGGCGATCTCGCTTCTTGGAAGGCGGTCCGGTAGAATTATCATTTGGTGCTGATATTCCACACTTGATGCTCAGTTGGATTGCTTCTGTCCAGACACTTTCTATTGTTCCAGAATTAGCTTCAGGTCTCCTCTCTGGATTGCGCACTTCTTCAAGCTCTTGTATAATTGTTTGCACAAGAAGGACAGCTGATTCCAAGTCAATATCTTTGGCTTGTAACATATTAGAGAGTGTCTGGGTCCTTTTTAGTATATTTTCAAAAAACACAAGTGCCAGAATGAACCCGAAATCAATGAACCGGTGAATGGATTTTGCCTCAACTGCTCTATCAGTATGGTTCCCTTCTGCCAAAATATTCATCGTTTCCAAGAGAGGGCCAAGCGTTTTCAGAACAGCATTGCAGGCTGAATGTTGGCATGTCTACCTTGTGTCACTTAATTGTTTAAGCTGGATAGCTGGTTTGCCTGACATTTCTTGTTGCCCATTAGCAAACACAGAGGGCCAGATTCTCAAATATTTTCGGCGGCGTAGCGTAAGCCAGTTACACTACGCCGCCGCTGCGTACTGGAGCAAGTGCTTTATTCTCTAAGCACTTGCTCCGTAGGTTTCGCCTGCGTCGCGTAAATCGCGCAGCGTAAACCCGCGCAATTCAAATGGGGCGGCTTGTATTTAAACTTAAGCGCGCCCCCACGTCGAACGAACTGCGCATGCGCCGGCCGGGGAAAAAGCCCAGTGCGCATGCGCACGTCGGAAATCGTCGTTGAAACCGACGTCAAAACGACGTGAGCGTCATTTACGCAAGTCCCTATTCGCGAACGAGTTAGTAAAACGATGTAAGCGACGGAAAAAGCCGACGCTGACCCGACGCCATACTTAACATGGCGTCCGACGGGACACGACGGCATCCGACGGGACCTCGTAAGGTTACTCCACATAGAAGCTGGGGTAACCTTACGAGTTCGTAAACGACGTACGCGACGACGGGGCGGCGTAAAAGCGATCGAGAATCGGCGTACTACTTCATTTGCATATGCAAATGAAAAAACAACGTAAAGGCCACCTAGTGGCCGGAGTTGTCATTACATCTACGATCCGAAAGTGTAATTGTATTACACTTGTCGGATGTAGAAGCGTATCTATGCAAAAGTGATGCTCAGCATCACTCGCATAGATACGAGACAAAAAAAAAGGCGATACGACGGGGTATCTGAGATACTCCGTCGTAACGCCTCTGAGAATCTGGCCCAGAGTGAACAACAGATGTACTGCAAAACACATATAGCTTTTCGAGTTTTACAAAATATTCATTTGCTGCCTGTACATTCTTCACAGTGTCCACAATTACCAGGTTGAGGCGGTGACTCATGCAATGAATGTAAAGTGCACAAGGCACCTCCTTTTTAATGCGTGCTTGCACGCCATTAAGCCGGCCACTCATTACAGAGGCTCCATCATAGCCTTGTCCAACACAATCATTTTTGTCAATGCCTAGAGATGCTAGGACCTGGAATATGTATCCTGTTAGGGATTCAGCATCAAGGCTATCTGCTCTGTAGAATTGTAAGAACCGTTCATGGACCATCTTATCATGAAAAAATCGCACTACAACAGACAGTTGTCCTGATTTACTCAGATCCTTTGTTTCGTCTGCAATGATGGAAAAGGGACTTCCTTTAATGCTCTGTGTGATTCCTTCTCTTAGGCCGCGTACACACGAGGGGATATGTCCGCTGAAAACGGTCCGATGGACCGTTTCAGCAGACATCTCCGCTCGTGTGTATGGGCTAGCGGACAGATTTCTCCACCCGACAGATTTCAAAGCAAGCTTTGAAATCTATCCGGTGGGAATCTGTCCGCCCGACATGTCTGCTGGTTAGTACACTTACCAGCAGACATGTCGGCCCCCACCGCGCCGCGCCGCTGCCGAATGGATTCGGCGCATGCGCGGAAGTGTTTTACTTCCTGGTGTGGTGACGTGGCGGTGACTCGGCGGCGTCAACGTCACCGCCGCGTCACCACTACGTCACCGCGCCGTCCGGCGGCGGGGAATTTGATCCGATGGTGTGTACACGCCATCGGATCAAACTCCCGATCGGACATATCCGATGGAAATGGTCCGCGGACCGTTTTCATCGGATATGTCCGATCGTGTGTACGCCGCCTAACAAGAGCAGCCATAATGGAAAGAAGTTCCTTTTGTATAGTTGGATGCAGATATGTTGCATTCCTAGGTCCTGTCATTTTTTTTCTTACAACGCTGTCTTTATCGGCAATTAAATAGAGAATTTCACGCACATTTCCATGATTAACATAATCTGAGCTGTTCCGATGCCCTCGCTGGGCAATTTTAGTCTTGGCTGTTAGCAACAAAACTTGGGCAATTGTCTTTATGTAATGTCTATTCTCATTGACCTCTCGTGTATGAGCTGTAGTTAGCTCTTTCATGATGGATGTATCCTGCCTTACACTCTTTTTGAAATCCTCCCATCTGACATGGCAATCCTTGTGTGAAGCAGACTTCGCATGCTGTATTATTCCTTTACCAGTTTCGAGTGCATTTTTCCAGTTTTTGTACCCTATATTGACAAACTGTACTTTTTTAGAATGCCCATGGAGATATTTTGATGTTGAAAAAAAACGGCACGGGAAACAGTATGCAGCATCCTGGGACACAGAATATTCCAACCATTCAAACGATCCAAACCACTGTGGACGGAATGACCTTAAGCGTGCCCCTATTTGTTTCTGCGGGTATTTTTTTAATACAGGCTGTCTTGGCCCTTCACTAGCACACTGGCTGATATCATCTGGTCCTTGTACCTTTGTTTTTTCAATGCTAGCAGATGTTTGTGCACTCTGTGGCTGTTCAGCTTCACTGCATTGCTCTTCATAAGCACTGTGTTGAATAATGCTTTGTGAGGAGGTGCTTGCGTCCTCAACCTGCAATGAAGGTTCATCATCTGATAGGGCCAGATTCAGGTAGATGGGAGCATCTTTGCTCCAGAGTAACGCTTCTCATTTACGTTACTCCGACGACCCTTTCAGCGCAAGTACTGTTATTCACATAGCAGTTGCGCGTAAACTTGCGCCAGAGTAACGATAATGCGCTGGCGTAACCCGACGCAAGGGGAAGTGGGTGTGATCATATGTAAATGATGGGCGGAGTCCAGCGCAGAGGCTTACGTTCAGCGCATCAACCACGGAGCATGCGCAGTGAGTGAGGCTCCACTCGCCCCCTTTGTGCGCATGCTCACAACTTCCGTCGGCACCACTTCACGGGAAACGTCAGCGCAATGCCTTCCATTGGGCGTTTAAATGCGCCCGTAGAAGCGCCATTCCGGCACTAAAGTATATCCTGTTCCCCCTCCCCGCAGTGATGTTACTTTTGTTCTGAGATGGCTGCTCCCGTTCCCCGCAAACACACAGGAGAAAGCTGAACTCTAAAGGCCAGGAGCTGTCAGCCGTCATCTCGGCTATGGAGACCTATGATGTCTTCCTCCATGGCTGTAAAATTTGACAGACAAGCATGGACAGAGGTGTTGTCCTGCTAGTGGGGGTGCTCAGCTAGCTCTTATCGTCGGTAACGCTGCTGTAGCTGCTCTCCTGCTGACCTGTGGCCGTCTGGAGTAAAGATAAAGCAGCTATTTGTAGAAATAACTTTGCGCCGGACGGACGAGATACGCGCGGCGCATGTAGCCGGCGTATGGTGCTAATCCATTCGTGAATTGGGAAAAATCCCTCATTTGCATATTTGCAGGGGAAATCAATAGGCGCGACTGATGCGCCCAGCGAAATTAAGCGCTGACGATACTCTGGCGTCGGAACGTTCCGCCGGTCGCAAATGACCCGTTATTGGGCGCATCTAGTTTGGTGGGTACGGGCACATAGAAACGACGGCGCATCATCACAGTTACGCGGCGCATATCGAAATACTCCAGCGCAAGTGTTCCTGAATCTGGCCCATAGTGTTTCAGCAGTGTCATATTCAACGTCATCCTTCTCAAGCTCTTCACACTCCTCAATGGAAGAAGACGGACCAGGCTGACTTTTTTCTTTTTGCTTTGCTTTCTTTTCTTTTGAAATATCAGCCTTTTGGGCCTTAACATTTACCCTTGAATAAAATGAACGGATGTCCATTTTTGAGTTAGATAAGAAAATGTTATCTGTGAAAAAAAAAGAAAAAAAAATACATGTTGTTCTTATGGAAAACTTATCATAAATGAAAACTATTTTTTTAATTAAATGTCTTATTGATAAATGTAGTTGCCAATCCAACCAGCAACTAGCAATCAACTAAAATAACTAAAGCGGAGTTCCACCAAAAGTGTAAATTCTGCTTATTTAATCCCCCCCCCCCCCCCCCACATTTGACACCTTTCAAGGGGGAGCAGGTACTTGTTTTAAATTGACATGTACCCTGTCCCCACTTCTGCCGGACTTGGTCGCGGCAATGTGCTTCACCATGGCCGGCCTCCTCCCCCACCACTGGGCAAATACAGAAATAGCAGTAGGGAGCTGGCCATGAAGCTGCAAGGCTACACTGTTGGGATCCCTTACCCGCAATGGCAGCGGCAGCACCCGGGGTGCTGACATCACTGGATTCCAGGACAGGTAAGAGTCCTAATATTAAAAGTCAGCAGCTGCTGAAAGTGTAGCTGCTGACTTTAAAAATAAATTCTGTCCGTCAGAACTCCACGTAAATATGAAACTGCATTATCACACACACTTTAATAAAATGTGCATTATTAAAACGTCACCATAAAAAAAAAAAAAAAACTTTCAATACATTGACCACTGATAGATAAGAACAATTAACAAAAAACACAATGCTAAATACTATGGGCCAGATTCAGGTAGATGGGAGCATCTTTGCTCCAGAGTAACGCTTCTCATTTACGTTACACTGCAGAAATTTTAGGAGCAAGTGCTGTCATTCATGAAGCACTTGCTCCTAAAGTTGCGGCAGCGCATCGCAAATGAGCCGGCGGAATTCAAATTGGGCGGGTACGGGGCGTGTAGTATTTAAACGAAGCGCGATCCCGCCGCGAACGTACTGCGCATGCGTCGAGTGTCAAAACATCCCTGTGCGCATGCTCCAAATTCTGTGAATGAACGTCAAGGACGTCACATTCCCATTCATGAACTTTTCACGCAAGCGACGTGATTTTTTTTTTTCCCGACGCGATGACGACGCCTATATCTAACATAGGATACTCCAACCCCATGTAGGTATATCTTCGCGCCGTGTATCCCTTCCGGAAACGTCGTACCGTCATTGCGTCGCGCCGGAATTGGATCGTGAATTGCCGATTTCCGCTCATTAACATATTTTTTGAGCGTAAATCGGCGGGAACGCCCCCGGCGCCATTTTTAAGTTGAAGTAACGATGCGATGGCGAAACTCGCATCGGACCTTCAACCCGGCGTTTCTTCTTTTCTGGTTACAGAAAACAGAAACGCTGGCTCAAAGTGACAGTTAGGCTGGCGGATCACTGGATCCGCCAGCCTAACTGTTCCTGAATCTGGCCCTATAAGTATAACAGGATTAATTGTGTATGTGTGTGCACACACACACACACACACACCAATAAATACACATGCCAATAAGCAAGAGTTTCATTAAAGTGGTTGTAAACCCTTTACAACCACTTTATGCTACAGGTAAGCCTACAAATAAGGCTTACCTGTAGCTACCCTGGATATCTCCTAAACCTGCATGGTTTAGGAGATATTCCCTGTCCCCGGCATGTGCCTATGTCATGACATGCGCACTGAAGCAACGGCATGTATGTGCCATTGCTTCAGTGAGTGTGCCGTTAATGGGAGTGTTTTTGTTTTTATGGTTAACAACCACTTTAACTTGGTATATCATGCCAAAAAGCAGTAAATACATAGGGCCAGATTCAGGTAGATCAGAGCATCTTTGCTCTGGAGTAACGCATCTCATTTGCGTTACGCTGCTGAAATTTTAGGAGCAAGTGCTGTTATTCAGGAAGCACTTGCTCCTAAAGTTGCGGCAGCGCATCGCAAATGAGCCGGCGGAATTCAAATTGGGCGGGTACGGGGCGTGTAGTATTCTAACTAAGCGCGATCCCGCCGCCAACGTACTGCGCATGCGTCGAGTGTCCAAACATCCCCGTGCGCATGCTCCAAATTCTGTGAATGAATGTCAATGACGTCACATTCCCATTCATGAACTTTTTACGCAAGCGACGTGATTTTTTTTTTTCCCGACGCGATGACGACGCCTATACCTAACATAGGATATTCCAACCCCATGTAGGTATATCTTTGCGCCGCGTATCCCGTCCGGAAACGTCGTACCGTCATTGTGTCGCGCCGGAATTCGATCGTGAATTGCCGATTTCCGCTCATTAACATATTTTTTGAGCGTAAATCGGCGGGAACGCCCCCGGCGCCATTTTTAAGTTGAAGTAACGATGCGATGGCGAAACTCAGTTACGCTGCTCGCATCGGAGCTTCAACCCGGCGTTTCTTGTTTTCTGGTTACAGAAAACAGAAACGCCGGCTCAAAGTCACAGTTAGGCTGGCGGATCACTGGATCCGCCAGCCTAACTGTTCCTGAATCTGGCCCTATAAGTATAACAGGATTAATTGTGTATGTGTGTGCACACACACACACACACACACCAATAAATACACATGCCAATAAGCAAGAGTTTCATTAAAGTGGTTGTAAACCCTTTACAACCACTTTATGCTACAGGTAAGCCTACAAATAAGGCTTACCTGTAGCTACCCTGGATATCTCCTAAACCTGCATGGTTTAGGAGATATTCCCTGTCCCCGGCATGTGCCTATGTCATGACATGCGCACTGAAGCAACGGCACGTATGTGCCATTGCTTCAGTGAGTGTGCCGTTAATGGGAGTGTTTTTGTTTTTATGGTTCACAACCACTTTAACTTGGTATATCATGCCAAAAAGCAGTAAATACATAAAGCTTGTATATCATCTCAGTAAATGCATAAACCAAGTTTTATATAATGCAAATGAGAAATAAATGCATATATATATATATATATATATATATATATATATATATATTATACAGAAAATGGGTATTAAATGCATACAAAATTAAGCCCTGTGCTCAAGCTCCCACTTCTCTTGGGTGGCAACAATACCCCAATACATTTATTAACCACTTAAGGACCCCCGCACGCACATATACGGCCACAGAATGGCACGTACAGGCACAAGGGCGTAAATTTACGTCCCCGCCTAAGTGCGGTTCGGGGGTCCCATCGGGACCCCCTCCGCGGCGTGCGGGGGTCCCCCTGGCTCCGGGAGCGATCCGGGATCTGGGGGGCGGATGTCGGCGAATACCCGCCCCCCCCCGCGATCGCTCCCAGCCAATGGGAGCGCGCTCCCAACCTGTCACTTCCTCCTCCTGTGTTTACACAGGAAGGAGGAAATGATGTATTCTCTCATCGCAGCGCTGTTTCCCACCGCTGCTGATGAGAGAAGACATCACAAGTAAGTGTGCACCAACACAACACTGACACACACTCACATAGGCATATTAACCCCTTGTGATCGCCCCCCCCCCCCCACCCCCCTGTCACAGTGTCACTGAATGCAGTGATCTAATCACTGCATTTAGTGTCAGTGTGACAGGCAGTGTAAAAAACAGTTAGTGTTAGGTTCAGGATAGCCCCCCCACCCCCCCTAATAAAGTTTTAACCCCCTAATCACCGCCCTAGTTAACCCTTTCACTCCCTATTGCCAGCGTCACTAAGCGATCATTTTTCTGATCGCTGTATTAGTGTCGCTGTTCCCGCTAGGTAGCTATTTTTTTTTATTGCGATTTTTTTTTTTACTAAAGACATGTGGCTAAATAAATTTTGGCCTAAATGTTTGACTAAAATTTAGTTTATTTGATTTTTTTTTTTAACAAAAAGTAAAAAATAGTGTTTTTTTTTCAAAAATGTCGCTCTATTTTTGTATATAGCGCAAAAAATAAAAATCACAGAGGTGATCAAATACCACCAAAAGAAAGCTCTATTTGTGGGAAGAAAAGGACGCAAATTTTGTTTGGGAGCCACGTCGCACGACCGCGCAATTGTCTGTTAAAGCGACGCAGTGCCGAATCGCAAAAACACCTTGGGTCATTTACCAGCGTATTGGTCCGGGTCTTAAGTGGTTAAAAAGCAAAGGGAAAAGTTATCTGTGCACTAGCCCAAATCCCTCTGCCTATTTAAATAACTGAATGTTTTTTCGTATTGCTCCAGTGGCCAGTAAAGTGTAAGCTCACCTGCCATGTCTAAACCTCTTAGGTGAGTTAGTGTAGTGGTACTAGAAAACATCCAGCTATTTCAATGTGCATAGATATTTGCGATAGTGTGCAATTAACTTTTTCCTTTTGTTTGTTATCGGATATATACCCCTGAGAATTATTATTATTATTATTATTAAAAAGTGTTTAATATCGCGCCCGTCTTACCCATAGGGCCTCGAAGCGGCACCGCAGCAATTAAAAGGGGTACTAAGAAGGGAGAAGCCTAATATAACATGCGAAGGACTCAAAACACCCCTCTACTGGTTCAGCCATAGGCTTGGGTAAACAGGTGGGTTTTAAGTTTGCGACGGAAAGCCAGGAGGTTACTAACCTGTCTAATCGGCAGGGGGATGCTGTTCCAAAATTTCGCCCCCTGGACGGAAAAAGAGCGACCTCCTCGACGAGCATTCCTAAAGCGAGGCACCGTAAAATCCAGGGAGGTACTGGAACGGAGGGGGCGGGAGGGAACATATTTGATGAATCTTGCACGGAGGTAGCCTGGACCCGAACCATAGAATACCCTGTGCACAGGGCCGGTGCAAGGATTTCTGCCTACACAAGCGAAGCTCCATTTTGGCGCCCCCCCCCCAACGGCCACCCACCTCCCTTGCAAAAATGTTTCTTTCAATATTTTTTTTATATAAAAAAACACACTAACATGCCAGACCTGCCCCATTACATGACCAGACTGTGCCCCATTACATGCCAGACCTGCCCCATTACATGCCAGACCTGCCCCATTACATGCCAGACCTGCCCCATTACATGCCAGACCTGCCCCATTACATGACCAGACTGTGCCCCATTACATGACCAGACTGTGCCCCATTACATGCCAGACCTGCCCCATTACATGCCAGACCTGCCCCATTACATGCCAGACTGTGCCCCATTACATGCCAGACCTGCCCCATTACATGCCAGACCTGCCCCATTACATGCCAGACCTGCCCCATTACATGACCAGACTGTGCCCCATTACATGCCAGACCTGCCCCATTACATGCCAGACCTGCCCCATTACATGCCAGACCTGCCCCATTACATGCCAGACCTGCCCCATTACATGACCAGACTGTGCCCCATTACATGCCAGACCTGCCCCATTACATGCCAGACCTGCCCCATTACATGCCAGACCTGCCCCATTACATGACCAGACTGTGCCCCATTACATGCCAGACCTGCCCCATTACATGCCAGACCTGCCCCATTACATGTCAGACCTGCCCCATTACATGCCAGACCTGCCCCATTACATGACCAGACTGTGCCCCATTACATGCCAGACCTGCCCCATTACATGCCAGACCTGCCCCATTACATGACCAGACTGTGCCCCATTACATGCCAGACCTGCCCCATTACATGACCAGACTGTGCCCCATTACATGCCAGACCTGCCCCATTACATGACCAGACTGTGCCCCATTACATGCCAGACCTGCCCCATTACATGCCAGACCTGCCCCATTACATGCCAGACCTGCCCCATTACATGCCAGACCTGCCCCATTACATGACCAGACTGTGCCCCATTACATGCCAGACCTGCCCCATTACATGCCAGACCTGCCCCATTACATGACCAGACTGTGCCCCATTACATGCCAGACCTGCCCCATTACATGACCAGACTGTGCCCCATTACATGCCAGACCTGCCCCATTACATGCCAGACCTGCCCCATTACATGCCAGACCTGCCCCATTACATGACCAGACTGTGCCCCATTACATGCCAGACCTGCCCCATTACATGCCAGACCTGCCCCATTACATGTCAGACCTGCCCCATTACATGCCAGACCTGCCCCATTACATGACCAGACTGTGCCCCATTACATGCCAGACCTGCCCCATTACATGCCAGACCTGCCCCATTACATGACCAGACTGTGCCCCATTACATGCCAGACCTGCCCCATTACATGACCAGACTGTGCCCCATTACATGCCAGACCTGCCCCATTACATGCCAGACCTGCCCCATTACATGCCAGACCTGCCCCATTACATGACCAGACTGTGCCCCATTACATGCCAGACCTGCCCCATTACATGACCAGACTGTGCCCTTACCTTATCCCATGCAAATCGCGGCCGTGTAACCTAACAGTAACAGCTTACCTTACCAGAATCGCGGCTGTACGATTTTTCAAAAGCCGCGCCTCCGACGTCTTCTGTTCCGTGATAGGCGGAACATTCAGCTTCCCATAAGGACGAGAGGGCCTCCGTGATAGGCGGACACCAAACACAGGACGAGAGGGCCTCCGTGATAGGCGGACACTGAACACAGTGCCTCATGGGAAGCTGAATGTTCCGCCTATCACGGAACAGAAGACGTCGGAGGCGCGGCTTTTGAAAAATCGTACAGCCGCGATTCTAAGGTAATTTGTTCGCCCCATCCCAGGCTGCGGACCTGCCCGCCCCAAGCGGCCGCTTGGTCCGCCTGGTGGTTGCGCCGGCCCTGCCTGTGCATAATACAACCAGTCTTGAACAATATCCGTTTTGAAATAGGAAGCCAATGCAGGGCGAGGGGGTGATATGCTCTCTATGGGAAGCACCCGTGAGTAGCCGCGCAGCTGCATTTTGGACAAGCTGGAGTCTATGCAGGTTGTTATTAGGGAGTCCTAGATACAGGGCATTACAATAGTCCAGGCAACTAGCGATCGTAGGAGAGACAACCGTTTGTTTGCTGGGGTGGTCAATGAATCGAAATAACACCCTCAGAAGTTTAAGATGGAAGTGGCAGGTGCTTACCACCTTGCTTATCTGGGGAATGGAGATCAAATGCAGAAATATGAAATATTCCATACAATGCACACGAACAGTGCCACCTTAAGAGCATTATAGGCCCCCGGGCAATACAGTGCACTGGGGCCCTGTCTACACAACCACGCACAAGAATTTACTGCCAAAAATCATGAAATTTACTGGCAGAACCACAATTTTTTATTGGCACTGCAAAAAAGTACCTAAAATTACAGTTTTACAAATGTCTTCATTGGCATGAAGGTTAGGTTACTGTAACCCAGCCTGATCAGAGTTTCCTCTTGCATCAGAGTCTGCAGGATTCCCCCTTACAGTCAAAGGGAACTCTTATATAAAGGGGAACACTGCAGATCATGATGTAAGGGGGAACTTTGATGTGGAGGGGGGCTCTGGTGACCAGAGACCACCTTATATCAGAATCCACTGCTTTTTCTTTACATCAGAGTTCCCACTTACATCACAGTCCTCAGACTGAGTTCCCCCTAGCACTGTAAGGGGGAATCCTGCAGACTCTGATGTAAATGGGAACCACCTTCCGTAGAGTAAATACACTAAGGTAAGGGGGGGCACTAATATTTTTGTATTCACTCCCCCCTTTCTTTAGCAACCACCCGCCCTTAGACTGGCCTGGTGGTGCTATCACTGACCTCCTCTCAGGTGCACCATGCAAGGCTCAGTCAGATGGCTCCAGCTTGGCTGCTCTGGTTTTATCCTATAGTCTCTTCATGTCTGACTTCTCCTGTGGCCCCCATCCTAGCGCACATGAAATGCATAATCATTAAAAATATCAGTTCAGAATTTTTATTATTATTTTTTTTTACTACTAATGGCGGCGATCAGCGTTTTTTTTTCCTCCCCATGACTGCGACATTATGGCGGACACATCGGACACTTGTGACACATTTTTGGGACCATTGTCATTTTCACAGCAAAAAGTGCTATAAAAATGCACTGATTACTGTGAAAATGACAATGGCAGTGAAGGGGTTAACCACTGGGGCCCTGAGGAGGTATTAAGGCATGTGTTTTAGCAATTTCTGAAGGTTTCTCTGTCAGTGTTGGGGGAAGGTCACCTCCCGGAGGTGTGTGTGTCTTTTCCCCACGTGTCAGGTGAAGTGGGGTAAGTGGACATCCTCGAGAGGGGGGGTACAGAGAATCACAGCTGGTGACTAGGGGACACTGAGAGGTGTCTTACCTCACCAGTGACATCGGTCCCATCGTGGCTATAGGGCGGCACTCTCCTCTTCTTGCCTCACTTAGCACGGTTACCATTCCATGATGACAGCACACAGCACAGACACTTGCCCATCCTGGGCTGTTCTCACCCCGTGCTCCTCTCCATTCAGGAAATGCCTGACAGCTTCTCCCCAGCCAATGAGATTGGAGGGATTGTGGACCGTGGAAGGCGAAGTAGGAGCCCAGTACTGGAGCGTGGCTGTGGGGCCCTAGGGTGACCAGATTTTTAAAATTAAATACAGGGACATTTTCTTTTTTTACTAGTAATGGTGACAATCAGCGACTTTCTACCTGTCGCCGCCCGCCTCACAGCCTCTCAAGTCTTACTCTCTGGACCCCCGGCTACTGCTGATTGGGGAGCTGAGGAAGATCACTCCGCCAAGGAGATAAGCTGGCAGGTGGCTGGCCGGGACTTGAGCCAAGGCAGAAGAACATGCGATCGGAGCTGAATGGGCATCCACCCGAAACGGAAGAAATATTCCCTCCTCTTCGACCAGCACATGATCATCAGAAAGGGGCACCGATAATGAAAAAATACACCCCCTAAGCTGGTAGGCGCTGGGAAGCGGGGGTTTGTAACTCAGATTTTTTTTTTCTTTTCAATTCTGCACTGACTGGGGTAGATTCACATAGAGATACGACGGCGTATCTACTGATACACCGTCGTATGTCTGAGATCCGACACTCGGATCTATGCGGCTGATTCCTCGAATCAGGTTCCGCATAGATCTCCCTTAGAGCCGACAGGTGTAAGTGACTTACACTGTCGGATCTTAGGCTGCATTCTCCCGCCGGCCGCTAGGTGGCGCTTCCGTTTTTGTACGCAACGAATATGCAAATGAGGAGAACCGCCGATTCAGAAACGAGCGCCCGGCGGTAATTTTTTTTTTTTTTTACGTCGTTTGCGTTCGTCTTTTTCCGGCGGATAGTTAGCCCTGCTATATGAGGGGTAAGTGCGGCGTATCCTATGTTAAGTATGGCCGTCGTTCCCGCGTCGAGTCTTGAAAATTTTACGTCGTTTACGTAAGTCGTTCGCGAATACGGCCATACGTAAATTGCGTTAATGTCGAAACCAATGACGTCCTTGCGACGTCATTTGGAGCAATGCACGCTGGGAAATTTAGCCGGCGGCGCATGCGCAGTACGATCGGCGTGGGGACGTGCCTGATTTAAATAATAAACTCCCCCTAGCCGCGGAATTTGCATTCCGCCGGGGGATTTACGATCCGCTAGGGCAACTTACGAGGCAAGTGCTTTCTGAATACAGCACTTGCCTCAAAAACTGGCGCTGGCGGATCGTAAATAAGATAGATCACGCGGATCAAAAGATCTGCTGATCTATGCGAATCTACCCCAGTGTCTTTGAAATTGCCCCAGCCCCTTTTCGAATCCAATCCGGGGACAAAACTGGGGACAAAGTTGGTCTGGGGACAGTGTCCTCAATCCGGGGACTGTCCCCTGAAACCAGGGACGTCTCCCCCCTAGGGCAGATCAGAGCTAAACTTTGTGGAGGATATGATAACATGACATGGAGGCTGCTGGGACCCCCTGGAGCTAGGGGCAGGGTTGCGATTGTGACCCCCTGCAACCCCTTATGCTACGCCCATGGTGGGGGTCATTTCTTGTGCTGAGGACCAGGAGCCTTGCAGACACTTTTAATATGTGATATTTCTTCTCTCCAGGAAATGTAATGGCTGAGGATGTCACCATCGGCTCCAATGTGATCAAAAAATAAGACGTGTGAGGTCACCTTCACATGTTCAGTAAATAGAAGCGATGTGACCGTCACCTGGAGGAGTTTAAACAGCAAAGACATTACCGGGACACGGAACGTTGTGTTTGTACCTTTCAGCTATATCAGCTTTATCTATGTATGTACAGCAAAGAATCCCGTCAGTGATGTCTCAAAACTTGTGCTCCCCTGGGAATACTGCGAGGGAGGTGAGAGTGTCTACAAGACTCCTCATGTCTGGAAGGATAAAGCTCAATGAAATTGTTTGTATGGAACCCAATAATAGCATTAGCAAATGGAAGGACGAAGACTGGACAGCCGCACTCCAAAATTACTTAAAATAAGTTGTCTTTTATTTTCAACTGTAGCCATGACTAAGCACTGACTGCAAGTGCGAAACGCGTCGGCCATACTGTATTTTGTTGGTTGCAGTGACTGTGTGTACAGTTGAAAATAAAAGACAACTTATTTTAAGTAATTTTGGAGTGCGGCTGTCCAGTCTTCGTCCTTCCATTTGCTATCATTAGCATTGCCAGCACCTTGGTGGTTCAACAACCCTTGATTGCACACGGGGCTCACCTGGAGCGGTGAGAAATCTGTCTGTTTGAATAATAGCATTAGCTTGTATGAAAACTAAAGGGGGGGGGGGCGCAAAGAGTGGGCATTGATGAGCCTGGCAAGAAGATTACTGCTGTGGGGGGTATAGGATGGGCTTAAAAGAATTCCATGGATAGTTTAACCATTTCCGCCCCAGATCATTTAACTGCCTAATGACCTGGACACTTTTTGCGATTCGGCACTGCGTCGCTTTAACTGAGAAATGCGCTGTAGTGCGACGTGGCTCCCAAACAAAATTTCCGTCCCTTTTCCCCCACAAATAGAGCTTTCTTTTGGTGGTATTTGATCACCTCTGCGGTTTTTATTTTTTGCGCTATAAACAAAAATAGAGCGACAATTTTGAAAAAAAAATAAACAATATGGGCCAGATTCAGGTAGAGTTACGCGGGCGTATCAGTGATACGCCGGCATAACTCACACTTTGAGCCGGCTTATCTGTTTTCTGTATGCAGAAAACAAGATACGCCGGTTTTTAGCAAAGATCCGACAGGCGTAATTGTATTACACCGTCGGATCTTAAAGGCAGTTTTAAAATGGCCGCCGGGGGCGTTCCCGCTGATTTACGCCAAGAATATGTAAATCAGCGAGATACGACAATTCACAAACGTACGCGGGCCCGACGCAGTCACTTTACGACGTTTCCGTAAGGGGTTTACCGGCGTAAAGATAAAGCAACAAAAAGCAGGCGCATCCTTTTGTTAAGTATGGACGTCGCGACCGCGTCGAATTGAAAAAGTTTAACGTCGTTTGCGTAACTCGTCCGTGAATGGGGATTGACGTCATTGACGTTCACTTCGAAAACACCGTTCTAATGTGGAGCATGCGCACTGGGATACATTGACAGCCGGCGCATGCGCAGTACGTTCGCCGCGGGATCGCGCCTATTTTAAATACTACACGCCCCCTACCCGCCCAATTTGAATTCCGCCGGCCCATTTTCGCTACGCCGCCCCAACTTTAGGAGCAAGTGCTTTGTGAATACAGTACTTTCTCCTAAAGTTTCGGCGGAGTAACGTAAATGAGCAACGTTACGCCAGAATAAAGATTCGCCCATCTACCTGAATCTGGCCCTATTTTGCTATAATAAATATCCCCAATTGTTTTTTTAAAAAGCAATTTTTTTTTTCTCAGTTTAGTCCGATACGTATTCTAAGTTATAGGGCCAGATTCGGATACATTTTTGTATCTTTGTGCGGGTGTAGCGTATTTTCTTTACGCTACGCTGCCGCAACTTAGAGAGGTAAGTGCCGTATTCACAAAGCACTTGCTCCCTAAGTTACAGCGGCGTAGCGTAGATGGGCCGGCGTAAGTCCGCGTAATTAAAAGTAGGTGGAAGGTGGACGTGATACGGTACATGTTAAGGAACTGTGACCCCATGTAAATGAGGTGCCGAACAAACGGCGCATGCGCCGTCCGTGGACGTATCCCAGTGGGCATGCTCCAAAATCACGTCGCAAATACTCAATGCTTTCGACGTGAACGTCACTTACGACCAGCCCTATTCGCGTATGACTTGCGCAAACGACATACAATCCGACGCTGTTCCGACGTCCATACTTAACATGGGCTGCGCCTCATATAGCAGGGGTAACTTTACACTGGTCGAACGCCTTACGTAAACAACGTATATCAATACGCCGGGCGCAACTACTAGCTCATTTGCATATTTTTAATGGGAACGTCTAATGCGTCCAGCGTAACTATGCGCCCACGATACGCCGGCGTAGGCAAGTTACACCGGACGACTGAAGCCATGTTTTTCGGCGTATCTTGCTTTCAGAACCGGCGTAAAGATGCGACGGCGCACATTTGAATTTACGGCGGCGTATCAGGAGATACGCCGGCGTAATTTTTTTCTGAATCTGGCCCATAGCGTCTACAAAATAGGGTAAAGCCTTGGTCACACGATCGGATATTTGATGGAATCAAATCCGATGGATTTTTTCGTCGGATATCTGATGAAGCTGACTTTCATCAGTCTTGCCTACACATCAGTCAAAAATCCCACCGTGCCAAAACGCGGTGACGTAAATCACTACGACGTGCTGAGAAAAATGAAGTTCAATGCTTCCGAGCATGCGTCGACTTGATTCTGAGCATGTGTGGATTTTTGACCGATGGACTTTCACACAGACGATCGTTTTTTTTTTTTATCCATAGGAAAAATTTAAAACATGTTCTATTTTTTAACCGATGAGGCCCACACATGATTGGTTTGTTCCATAAAAACGGTCCATCAGTCTGTTTTCATCGGACAAACCGATCATGTGTACAGGGCTTTAGTTTTATGGCATTTTAATAAGTAATGGCAGTGATCAGCGTTTTATTTATTCTTCTTTATCGTGTCTGCGACATTATGGTGGACACATGGGACACTTTTGACACTATTTTGGGACCATTCACATTCATACAGCGATCAGTGCTATAAAAGTGCACCGATTACTGTTTAAAGGTGACTAGCAGGGAAAATGGGTTAACCATTAGGGGCAGGGAAGGGGTTAAGTGTGTCCTAGGGAGTGATTCTAACTGTGGGGGGGGGGCTGGGCTTACTGTGACACGTCACTGATCACTGCTCCTGATGAGAGGACGATCAGTGTAGTGTCACTAGGCAGAACAGGGAGATGCCTTGTTTACAAAGGCATCCCCCCATTCTGCCATTCCATGACCCGATCGCGGGACACCGGCAGACGTCGAGTCCGCGGGTCCCGCGGGCATGGTCACAGGTACGCATGCTAGGAGGGCAGGGTCAAAGCAAAGTATATATATGTTGCTTTGCCTGCTCGTGCCATTCTGCTGACGTAAATGTGTGTGAGGCAAGTGGTTAACATAGTTACATTAGTCCAGCTTAGACTAATGTAAGTATTTACTGTATATGCCATTTATTGTTACATGGTTGGTAAGCTTGAATCTCGGCCTTTTTTGCTACTGTAAGATCAAGTGTAGTATCTGTTCTTATCAGTTGCCAATAGGTGGTACTATGCTGACTGTCCCCAGTACCCGGCGAGGGGGAAAGGGGTGGCAGTCGGCGGACGCTAAACCTGTTTGGTGTGGAGGCGAAAGCCTTCTGATTGGGGCAGAGAGGCATGAGGTCGAAGCTGAAGGGCCGGGACCCTGGCCTTTGGCCTGGATCCGGTGGTGTCTGCCCCAGTCAGTTGTTCGGCGAGGGAACCCTTGCTCCTCCTTTTACCGGGAGGGGTGGGTAGTACTTCCCGACTGTAATAAGGTGGGAGGGATGGGGGTTGTGGGTAGTAGCCTGCTTAGGTGGGCTCTCCCCCGACCTCTTCTCCTACCTTCCTGGCTGGGAAGGGTGCTGCCGGTCCGGACCGGGGGTCAGGGTCCATTGAAAAGCCTGTGGAGATAGTGCCCCTAGAGTGACAGTCCAGGGGTGCCATACATTGCACTGAGTGTTTTGAGAGGGGCACTCATCATGTGGCACCTTAGGTCACATATCTCCACACACACCTTTTTGACACCTGCCTCTAGGGCCGAGCCTTTTGGCTAGGACCAGAGGAATTTTTGTTCGGTGGCCACTTTCCACTCACCATTCCCACCTTCCTCCCCCCCCCACTTTCTTTTTTATTTTACCCCCTGTCTGTCTTGTTTCGTCTCTTTTTCGGTTGGTGCTTTGCACTTTTAGTGTGGCAAGTGGGGTGCTGGTCCTCGGGCCGGCTCTGAAAGTCTTGGGAGTGGGTGGACATGGCCTTCTGGCTTAGTTCGCCTGCTCTCATGGGGTCTCCCTTTGGGGGAGCCTCACCGAGGAGGGTTCTGTCTCGGCAGTCCCTCTGAGGATGTTAGGTCATGTGGCTTTGGCTGCTTGGACCACTGTAACTCTTTTCCCTGTCAGGAGCCTAACCCCCCCGGGGGATCAGAGTTGGTTCCTTTTCGGAGGACCAATTGACGATGGCACCGTCGCCTGTTTTTTGTGTTTCACTCTTTATGTGTGTGCACATTTTTTCCTGCACCGGGTGAAGTTTTGTTGGGTTGTGTTATGCACGCCACAGGCTTTTCAAAATAAAAAGTTGGTAAGCTTGAAGACACCAGTCCATCTAGTTAAACCTATGTAGGTGTGTGAGTTTGTCTTTGTTTCTACCATTTACCATATTCCTGTATATTGTGTTCGCTAAGATGCCCATGCAAGAGTTTTTTTTTTTCTTAACCACTTGACCACTGGGCACTTAATGGCGGTCATTACAACTTTTTATCTCGCACGGTATTTGCGCAGCAATTTTTCAAACGCGTTTAAAAAAAAATAATAATGTTTTGTGCTTAAAAACACAAAACAGTTAAGTTAGCCCAATATTTTTGCATAATACGAAAGATGAAGTTACGCCGAGTAAATGGATACCAAACACGTCACCCTTCAAACTTGCACACGCTCATGGAATGGCGCCAAACTTCGCTACTTAAAAATCCCCATAGGCGACGCTTTAAATATTTTTATTGGTTACATGTTTTGAGTAACAGAGGAGGTCCAGGGCCAAAATGATTGCTCTCGCTCTAACGTTCGCAGAGATACCTCACATGTGTAGCTTGAACACCGTATTCATATGTGGGCGGGACTTACGTATGCGTTTACTTCTGCATGCGAGCACACGGGGACAGGGGTGCTTTAAAAAAAAAAAAACATTTTATTGTTCATTTTACTTTATTTAT
Organism: Rana kukunoris; assembly: GCA_029574335.1. Classification (NCBI taxonomy): domain Eukaryota; kingdom Metazoa; phylum Chordata; class Amphibia; order Anura; family Ranidae; genus Rana; species Rana kukunoris. The sequence continues at coordinate 9,165,864 of CM056059.1, read as the reverse complement.
TTTAGTTTGACGTTTTTTTTCCCCAAAAATACATTTTCTGATTACTTTTATTCCTATTACAAGTAGGGTTGTCCTGATACCACTTTTTTCATGTACTCACCGATACTGAATACCGATACTTTTTTTTAAATGTGTCCCCAAATGCAGCCATGTCCCCCACATATATGCAGCCATGTCCCCCAAACATATGCAGCCATGTCCCCCACATATATGCAGCCATGTCCCTCAAACATATGCAGCCATGTCCCTCAAACATATGCAGCCATGTCCCCCACATATATGCAGCCATGTCCCCCAAACATATGCAGCCATGTCCCCCACATATATGCAGCCATGTCCCCCACGTATATGCAGCCATGTCCCCCACGTATATGCAGCCATGTCCCCCACGTATATGCAGCCATGTCCCCCACGTATATGCAGCCATGTCCCCCACGTATATGCAGCCATGTCCCCCACGTATATGCAGCCATGTCCCCCACGTATATGCAGCCATGTCCCCCCACGTATATGCAGCCATGTCCCCCCACGTATATGCAGCCATGTCCCCCCACGTATATGCAGCCATGTCCCCCCACGTATATGCAGCCATGTCCCCCCACGTATATCCAGCCATGTCCCCCAAATATATGCAGCCATGTCCCCCACATATATGCAGCCATGTCCCCCACACATATGCAGCCATGTCCGCCACACATATGCAGCCATGTCCCCCACACATATGCAGCCATGTCCCCCCACACATATGCAGCCATGTCCCCCCACACATATGCAGCCATGTCCCCCCACATATATGCAGCCATGTCCCCCAAACATATGCAGCCATGTCCCCCACATATATGCAGCCATGTCCCCCACATATATGCAGCCATGTCCCCCACGTATATGCAGCCATGTCCCCCACGTATATGCAGCCATGTCCCCCACGTATATGCAGCCATGTCCCCCACGTATATGCAGCCATGTCCCCCACTTATATGCAGCCATGTCCCCCACGTATATGCAGCCATGTCCCCCACGTATATGCAGCCATGTCCCCCCACGTATATGCAGCCATGTCCCCCCACGTATATGCAGCCATGTCCCCCCACGTATATGCAGCCATGTCCCCCCACGTATATCCAGCCATGTCCCCCAAATATATGCAGCCATGTCCCCCACATATATGCAGCCATGTCCCCCACACATATGCAGCCATGTCCGCCACACATATGCAGCCATGTCCCCCACACATTTGCAGCCATGTCCCCCCACACATATGCAGCCATGTCCCCCCACACATATGCAGCCATGTCCCCCCACACATATGCAGCCATGTCCCCCCACACATATGCAGCCATGTCCCCCCACACATATGCAGCCATGTCCCCCCACACATATGCAGCCATGTCCCCCCACATATATGCAGCCATGTCCCCAAACATATATGCAGCCATGTCCCCCCACGTATCTCGCCTTTTCTCTCATACCTAATGATGATGCCACCGCTGCTGCTGCCGCGTTAATCACCGTGCGGCGAACATTACAGGCACCTTTAGTTTGAATAGCTGTTTTGCCCGCCGCGCCGTGTAAAGGACACTTCCCCTTGCTCAGGATTGGACAGATCCGTCCAATCCAGAGCAAGGGGGAATGTCTATACACAGCGCGGTGAGCAAAACAGCTATTCAAACCAAAGGTGCCTGTAATGTTCGCCGCACGGTGATTAACGTGGCGGCGGCGGGGGGCAAGTATTCTATTTAGGCATCGGGGGTATTTGCGGGAGTACAAGTACTCCCGCAAATACTCTGTATCGGTCCCGATACCGATACTGGTATCGGTATCGGGACAACCCTAATTACAAGGAATGTAAACATCCCTTGTAATAGGAATATGGCATGACAGGTCCTCTTTACAGTGAGATATGGGGGAGTGTTCAATAAGACCCCACATCTCACCACTAGGCTGGGAAGCCTGAAATAAAAAAATGATCCTGGCTTTGATCGTAGCGGTGAGTGGGTAGAAGCATGGGAGGGTGGCGGGAGTGGGGGACGTATTGCGGGGTATTGCACAGGGGCATTGCAGAGTATTGCACAGGGGCATTGCAGAGTATTCTGGGAGTATGCTGGGAGTTGTAGATGTGGGTGGGGGCCAGAGGCGTAGCTTGAAGCTTGTGAGATCCGATGCAAAAGTTGAAGTGGGCCCCCCTCATTACCACCCACCACTTTCACTGTGTGTGCAGATACAGTGCATCCACCACATGCCAAAATACTCAAAGTGGCTTAAGAGTTTTAAGTTCCCAGAGTTCCTCATTACATCAGAGGACAGGGATCACCGCTGGGGAATCGGAGGACAGGGATCACCGATGGGGAATCGGAGGACAGGGATCACCGATGGGGAATCGGAGGACAGGGATCACCGCTGGGGAATCGGAGGACAGGGATCACCGCTGGGGAATCGGAGGACAGGGATCACCGCTGGGGAATCGGAGGACAGGGATCACCGCTGGGGAATCGGAGGACAGGGATCATCGCTGGGGAATCGGAAGACAGGGATCACCGCTGGGGAATCGGAGGACAGGGATCACCGCTGGGGAATCGGAGGACAGGGATCACCGCTGGGGAATCGGAGGACAGGGATCACCGCTGGGGAATAGAGGACAGGGATCACCGCTGGGGAATAGGAGGACAGGGATCACCGCTGGGGAATAGGAGGACAGGGATCACCGCTGGGGAATCGGAGGACAGGGATCACCGCTGGGGAATCGGAGGACAGGGATCACCGCTGGGGAATCGGAGGACAGGGATCACCGCTGGGGAATCGGAAGACAGGGATCACCGCTGGGGAATGGGAAGACAGGGATCACCGCTGGGGAATGGGAAGACAGGGATCACCACTGGGGAATGGGAGGACAGGGATCACCGCTGGGGAATCAGAGGACAGGGATCTCTGGTCAGAATGGCAGTGTAGTCACAGTAGGCAGATACACAATGTGAAGATCACGGCTGACTGGCTGTGTTGTAGAGGAATATGATTTCAGCCCTGCGGGGGAGGAGAAATGTAGAGTGCTGTATTGGGAAAGGAGCTCAGCAGCCGGGAATAGTATCCAGGGCAGGTGGTCAGAGGGCTTTGGTGGGGTACAACTTAGATCTGGGTGGGCAAAGCCATGTGACACAAAATCTGGAGCCTGCAGGCCCTCAGGGGCCCCCTGAGGAGGTATTAAGGCATGTGTTTTAGCAATTTCTGAAGGTTTCTCTGTCAGTGTTGGCAGGTGTTGGGGGAAGGTCACCTCCCGGAGGTCTGTGCCTTTTCCCCACTTGTCAGGTAAAGTGGGGTAAGCGGACACCCCTGAGTGGGGGGTAGGGGGGGGTACAGAGAATCCCAGCTGGTGACTAGGGGACACTGAGACATGTCTTACTAAGGGGAAAAAAATGTACCTTTACAACCCCTTTAACCTTTCTCCTCTCAGTATTACCCCCCCCCCCTTCTTTCCTCCTCCCTCCAACAAGAGAGAAAGAAAAAAAAAGGAACGTTGTCTCTCCACTCCCCCCCCCCCCTATATTTCAGATATGGGGGCCCATGTCGTTCATGAGACGTGTTTCACGCTAGCAGCTTTAATTTTTTTTCTTAGCTCGCAGGATTGTAGCATTTTTAGATATAAAGACACAATTGCATTTTTTTTTATTCTTTGTAAGTTCAGAAATAAGGAATACAACAAACATTCAGAGGATACAATTGTTTTGTACGCAATGACCTGGATTTACCTTTAGTTTCATTTCATATAAAACTTTCCATCAAAACGAAACTAAATCCAAAGCACGTCTTTTTTTCTTTTCCCCGCCCTGAGTTACACAAAAAAACAAAAAAAACAAAAAAACAACGCGCCTTTTTTGCCCTTCCCGCCCTTTCTGTTCTATATAAAGTCTCTGGGACATCCACTGACTATCGACTAAACCATTTGACACGAAGAAACAACATGTCTCATTTCTCCTTCTGGATCGTTGTGTTTCTGAGCCTCAAGACCTGTAAGGATGTCTTTAATTATTTCTATAACAATGTCATTAAAGTGTATGGATAGCCACAATCATATTGTGTTTTGGATTGAGTAGGGTTAAAACTAGGGTTGTCCCAATACCACTTTTTTAGGACCGAGTACAAGTACCGATACTTTTTTTCAAGTAGTCGCCGATACCGAATACCGATACTTTATTTTTTATGTCATGTGTCAGTATTTTTTTATTTTATTTTACAATTTGCATTTTTCAGTAATTTTATTTTATTTTAAATTTTTTTGCAATGCTTTCTTAGGGGGGGTGGGGTGGATGGTGTCAGTGGGCCAGATTCACATAGAATCTGCAGCGGCGTAGCGTAAGCCATTTACACTACGCCGCCGCAACTCAATGGAGCAAGTGCCGTATTCTCCAAGCACTTGCTCCGTAGTTTGCGGCGGTGTAGTGTAAATGGCCCGGCGTATCCCCGCGTAATTCAAAGGGGGCGGCTTGTATTTAACTTAAGAGCGCCCCCGCGTCGATCGAACTGCGCATGCGCCGGCCGGGAAAAAAGCCCAGTGCGCATGCTCCAGCTCATGTCGGAAAACGTAATTGAAACCGACGTCAAAACGACGTGATCGTTACTTACGCAATGCCCTATTCGCGAACGACTTAGTAAAACGGCGTAACCGATGGAAAAAGACGACGCTGACCCAAAGCCATACTTAACATGGCATACGACGGAACTTCGTAAACCTACCCCTCATATAGCAGGGGTAACCTTACGCTTACGGAAACTACGTAAACGACGACGGGGCGGCGTAAAAACGTTCGGGAATCGGCGTATTAGGCTCATTTGCATAGGCAAATGAGAAAACAACGTAAAGGCCACCTAGCGGCCAGGAAAGTAATTACATCTACGATCCGACGGTGTAAGTGTTTTACACCTGTCTGAACTACGCCGTATCTATGCGTAAGTGATTCTATGAATCAGACGCATAGATACCCGGGGGAAAAAAACAGAGATACGACGGGGTTTCCTGCGATACACCGTCGTATCTCTTTTGAGAATCTGGCCCAGTGTGTTTTTTTATTTTAATTTGTATTATTTTTTACAATTAATTATTTTTATTACTTATTGCAAAAAAAAATTTTGCCCTGTTGGTGAGCTATTAGGGGTCTTAACAGACCTCTCACATCTCCCCTTTGAGACATAGAAAGGAACTAAGGACGCAGATTCCCCCAGTCCCTTTCTCTGCTGCACTGAAAATGAATGGACAGGAGACAGCGGCTCCTCTCCATTCATAAACTGAAACATCGTAATCACAGGTTACGATGCTCCGTTATATGAATGGACAGTCAGTGATCACTGACTCTGTTCATTTGGAACAGGTAGGAGTCGGGTTTAGCATCTCCTACCGCCGCTCTCCATCCTGACAGAGGGGGTAGAGGAAGACATGGAGGGTGACACAGAGCACGGACGGGGAAAGCAGCAGCACGGAGGGGGGACAAAGAGCATGGAGGGGAGAGCAAAACGGAGGAGGATTGCAGAACAGAACACTGTGCCGTCAATTGTCGTCACTGTGCCATGCCAAACACAGCTACTGTGCCATTGATTTTTACCACTGTGCCCATCACTTGTCACCACTGTGCCCATCAATTGTCACCACTGTACCCATCAATTGTCGCCACTGTGCCCATCAATTGTCGCCACTGTGCCCATCAGTTGTCGCCACTGTGCTCATCAGTTGTCGCCACTGTGCTCATCAATTGTCGCCACTGTGCCCATCAATTGTCGCCACTGTGCCCATCAATTGTCGCCACTGTGCCCATCAATTGTCGCCACTGTGCCCATCAATTGTCGCCACTGTGCCCATCAATTGTCGCCACTGTGCTCATCAATTGTCGCCACTGTGCCCATCAATTGTCGCCACTGTGCCCATCAATTGTCGCCACTGTGCCCATCAATTGTCGCCACTGTGCTCATCAATTGTCGCCACTGTGCTCATCAATTGTCGCCACTGTGCCCCATCAATTGTCGCCACTGTGCCCATCAATTGTCGCCACTGTGCCCATCAATTGTTGCCACTGTGCCATCAATTGTCGCCATTATGCCATGCCATCAAATGCAGCCACTGTGCCATGCCATTATTTATCGCCCCTCCCCCCTCAAGAGGCTTTCTGCACACCAGGGAGAAAGCCTGGCATTACGGTGTGGAGTTACAGACAGAAGAACAGGAAGTGAGGATTTCTCAGAAGAAATAAGGACATTTAAAAGCAAAATGGAAGGATGAGGTAAGTGAAGGAGGACGGCACTAAGGTAAAAATGTACCTTTACAACCCCTTTAACCTTTCTCCTCTCAGTATTACCCCCCCCCCCCCCTTCATTCCTCCTCCCTCCAACAAGAGAGAAAAAAAAAAAAGACGTTGTCTCTCCACTCCCCCCCCTATATTTCAGATATGGGGGCCCATGTCGTCCGGTTGGCGCAGTACATGAGACGTGTTTTACGCTAGCAGCTTTATTTATTTTTATTTAGCTTATAGGAGTGGTGGCTCGCAGGATTGTTGCATTTTTAGATATAAAGATACCATTTTTTTTTTATTCTTTGTAAGTTCAGAAATAACGAATACAACAAACATTCAGAGGAGACAATTGTTTTGTATGTGTAGCGCCCCCTTGCTTTTTGCATGGGCGCTGCGTTTAAAACTAGTTAAGTTGCTCCTAGTTGTGATTTGTTTAGGTTGTTGACCTATGTCATTCTGGAAGGGTCCACCGGCTCGGACCGCAATCTGGGGATGTCATTTCATCCTTGGCCAGCAGTGGGAGCCAGCGGGACTTCTGGTGGATGGAGTCTTCCTCAGCAGCCAATTGGAGAGGGTTTTTCCTTGCTGGGCATGCTGGGGAGGGGTATATCTGGGACCTAGGTTTGGTCTTCGAGGTTCTTCTTCTTCACGTGTGTGGGGTCCCGGACTCGGGGTGTGGCATCCACCTTCAGGGTGAGCGCGCCCATGGACCCCGCCTGCCTGGCCAGATTCCTGGGCCCTTCTGAGTCTCCCCTGGAGACAAGAATCAAGGAACGCCAGTGATTTACTGGGTTCCCGAAGCCTAAGAATGTCCCAGGTGGGGATTCGGTGACCGTGATGCTGGAAGGTACGCTTTGCTGTCACCCGGTGACCTATGCTGAGAAATTACTGGGAGGATTCGCTCTGTTCGCACATTTAGACTATCCAAATTAACTGGCCTGTGGCAAAAAGAGCCAGGCCTGTGAGAGAGACCCGTTCCTCCCAGCTAAACGTTGAGGTGGCGCCTCGGCTGCCAGGTCTGTGTGAGAGACACCTGTCCGGGGGGCACCTTACCCACTCAGTCTCATAGGAGTGGCGACGTGTGAAAGTCTGTGCTACTCAGGGCCGATCTGCATTGTGTATATTCAGGCCTGACATCGAAAGTTTCTCTTCCCTCATCAACCTATTCTTCCTTCACCAAAGTTGATGTTGGCCTGGAATTAAAGCATTGAAAAAATCTTTATTGACTGTGTGGACCTCCGTTTACTACTTAAGTCTTCTGGCGCATCCCTAGACCAAGCTGGGGTAACTTAATTTGCCGATCCCAAATCAAACCAGCGGCTCCTGAATGGGGTAGCGCTACATACGCAATGCCCCTGATTTCCCTTAAAACAAAACTAAATCCAAACACCTCTTTCCTTTGCCGCGCCCTAAGTTACACGGTTTCATTTCATATCATATCAATCATCCCCCCAAAAAAAAAATTCTCACTACTGTGCCCATCAATTGTCGCCACTGTGCCCATCAATTTTTACCACTGTGCCTATCAATTGTCGCCACTGTGCCATGCCATCAAACGTAGCCACTGTGCCCATCAATTGTCACCACTGTGCCCATCAATTGTCACCACTGTGCCCATCAATTGTTGCCACTGTGCCCTCTTGGACGCATCCCAGTGCGCATGCTCACAGTCACGTCAAAACAACTGCCTAAGATACGTTGAATCCCTGCCTACGACGTGAACGTAACCTACGAACAGCCCTATTCACGTACTATGTAAACGGCGTAAACTTCTACGCCGTTTGTTTCCTGGTCCATACCTTTGCATGAGTCGCGCCTCCTATATGGGGAATAACTTTACGCCGGACGTAAACCTTAAGCAAATCACTTAAAACAAATGCGCCGGGCGCAGGTACATTAGTGAATCGGCGTATCTCCCTCATTTGCATATTTGCATCGAAAATCAATGGGAGTTCCAAATCCTTCCAGCGTAAATATGCGCCCACTCTGCGCCGGCGTAGGCAAGTTACGTCGGTCGGATGAAGTCAGTTTTTTGGTGTATCTTCTATGGGCACGGCGCACAGATACAACGGCGCATATTTGTACTTATATTTGTATATTTATACATTCTGCAGAGAATGGCTGCCCTGTAGCAGTATATCTGCTATGGGGCGGTCAGGAAGTGACTAATATAGTGATTCGTTACAGCACAAGCTGATTTTTGGGAAGGGAGGGTGTCCCTGAATGGTAGTTTGGTGATATATGAGGAAGGGGGGAGAGGTTTTTTTTGGGACTTTAAATGAGGTAATGGGTTAATTACCTCCATCCCTTGCATTTGTATATAGAGAAAGGAACAGGCAGGACTTTAAATGAAGCATGTGCGGGAAAGGTTTGCAATATATTGGGGGAAAATAAATAATAATAAATCTGGAATACGTCTAAATATTTTATTGCTTTCACATAATGCACCGTACATGACTATATTGCACTATTGAAGAAAATAGATATACATATGTAATTCACAGATTGGTTGGGGGGAAGGTTTATATAGGCAGTAACCCAAGTGTATACAGACAAAAAGGTACAACAAACTGTACTGCAGTAATGTTGTACCTTTGTGTCTTATTTATTTTCCCCCAATATATTGCAAACCTTTCCCGCACATGCTTTATTTAAAGTCCTGCCTGTTCCTTTCTCGGTCGTTTGGTGATGTGGTCACCCTACATGTCAACCCTTAAAGAATGTGAACCCCTTTATGACACCATATTAAAAAGATTATAACCGTTTCTCATTGATTAAACCAAATGTACCTTTTTTTTTTTTTTTTTTTATCAGATGCAGCGATCGAAGAAACCTGCGGAGAAAGCGATATAACTGGAGTTCTGGGAGAAACTGCCACTCTACCACTTGGTTACAACGGGATCAAACCCAACCTACATCTTGTTGACATCGAGGGCATACCCACCCTACAAGTTGGTCCCCACCCGGTCATAATGATTCTTTGGTATTTTGGTGAAGGTGATTCTGATGAAGGTCCTTTAATCATGACAACCCAAGGACGACCAAATATAATGCATCCAAAAGAAACTCAACGGTTTCCTGGAAGACTGAACACCACATTGGCTGGATCTTTGGTAATACGTGATCTAAAACCAGAAGACCAAGGGATCTACCGAGCAAAAATCCTTAAAGATAAATGGGAAGAGTGCATTTATCATCTCAAGTTAAGTAAGTGTCGCTAAAATGTGTTTTGTTGTGTTGTCCCATTTCAGATCTGGTCTATTCCAGGGGTATCAAACACATTGTGAGCTGCATCAGCATTATGGCTGCTCCCAAAGGGTTGGTTGTATCTGTAATATAAATGTGTCTACTCATATTAACCCCGTCCATACCGGGGGGCACTTACTCACCTTCCTGCCCAGACCAATTTTCAGCGCTGTCACACTTTGAATGACAATTGCGCAGTCGTGCTACAGTGCACCCAAATGAAATTTTTATAATTTTGTTCCCACCAATATAGCTTTTTATAGGTGGTATTTGATCACCTCTGCGATTTTTTTATTTTTTGCGCAACAACTAAAAAAAATGAGACTTGCATGATTCCCCCATCAACAGACAGTGCTGACGGGAATATCCCTCCTGCCCAGCAATTGTATTCTCCTGACAAACAGTGATTCTCACTAGTGGCTATACAGCAACCACTAGTGATAATCATAAGAGAATCTGCTCATTAATGGTTCAAATCTCAGCCAGTTCCTGCTGAACGAGCTGAGATGTAAACTGTCTATGGCTGGTCTTAGCTCATAGGCAGCCCATACATTGATCACTTTTTTTCATTCAACTATTAGGTTGAATAAAAAAAAAAGAAATGATCCAATTCCCCCATCTACACATTATAGGTGGATGGGGGAATCCTCCCAGTGTGGACCAGTGCTGGAATAACCAGAGTTGCTGTCCTGTCCCGGCTATTCACAGCGCTGGTCTCTGTCTCCTTGGCAGCGGCGGCAGCACATCGGAACCCAGTGCTGGTTACATTATGGGGCTGATGTACAGGAGGGCCAGCACAATTTGTTGTTAGAGATGGGCTGGGCATGTTCAAAAATCCACATGCCAGGGCCTGCCAGGAAGCCCACACTGCACAGCGCTAATCACAGGCAGTGAGAGATGTCCCGGTCCGCAGCTCTGCACAGATCAGGAAATGTCTCACTGCCTGTGATTAGCACTGTGGAGTGTTGGCTTCCTGGCGGGATTGGGCATGTGGGATTTCAAACACACCCGAGCCCATCTCTATTGGTTGTAGACAGGTTGCTTAGCAGCAGTGGAGCCTTCTCTGACATGCTGATCGGGATGCAATCCAGGTGATGCTCCCAGTTAAATCCTAATGTTAAATATAAGAGATTTTATTGATCAAAGCCCACACTTTACAGGCATAGAGCCCACACTTTACAGGCATAGAGCCCACACTTTACAGGCATAGAGCCCACACGACTGCGGAACATACGTTTGATTATATATATATATATATATATATATATATATATGTGGTTGTACTCTTGATGCTAATAAATACTGTATTTATTAGATCTGACTAGGAGCATTACCTGGATCACATCCCGATCAGCATGTCAACAGAGAAGGTTATACAGCATTACTGCTGCTAGGTGACCAGCTGGGGGCTCAGTTCTCTACAGGGATGGACTGGCCATTGGGACTACAGGAAGTTTCCCGGTGGGCCGATGGCTCAGTGGGCCGGCTTCAGTGACAGCGGACTGGCGCACCCAACTCCACTCCTCTGTCTCTCCCTTCCCACAGCGCTCACCTGTGGGGAACAAAGAAGCAGGGGGACGATAGAGTGGCATGGGGGAGGGGACAGACAGCTGACTCAACAGCTATGGCCTGGGAGTTTCTCCCTTCTGCCTAATCTTTTTCCCTCGGGTGTAATAATGTCTAGCTTCCCCACTGGTACTGCCTATAAGAGTATCAGTACCAGCCGTTCTACTCTAATAAAGTAAACTAGTGGCTAGTGGACAGTGAAGGGGGAGAGGGGGCTTGGGTGGCCGGGGGTGCGGGAGTTGTCCGGCCGCCATGGGAGAGACCTGTCAAAGTGGGCCAGTCTGGATGAAGTCCAGGGCCAAATTTCTGTCCCAGTCCAGCCCTGGTTCTCTATAACCAATAGTGCCAGCCTTCCCCTGCATGCACCCATAATGTCACCAGCACTAGGTCCTAATGGACTGCCGCCGCTGCCAAGGAGACAGATGCCAGACCAGCGCTGTCCATAGCAGGGACAGGACAGCTGGGGAACCCCACAGTGGCAGAACACCAGGGCTCAATGGCAAGACAACCTTTGCAACTAGGGTTGCCACCTCACCCCTTTAAAACTGAACACTTATGAATTACACAGGTTCAGGGGTCAGGGCATCACGTAAGTCAATCTCCAGGCCCTTTCTCACGGCAAAGTTGTGCAGCATGCAATATGCCCCAATGATCTGGCACACGAAGTTTGGGGAATACAACAGGGTCCCCCCAGACTTATCCAGGCATCAGAAACGTGACTTCAGGAGGCCAAAGGTGCGCTCCACCACTGCACGGGTTTTGATGTGTGCTTCATTGTATCTTTGCTCTCCTCTGGTTTGGGGATCCCGGAATGGGGTCATGAGATGGGGTCCCAGTGCATATGCCGCGTCACCTGGTAATGAAAAGACAGGAGGATGTTAATAGTGCATGTGCCCGTTGTGATGTGTGCATCACGGGAGGGGATAGTTATGCCTGCCACCCATGTCACTCACCAACCAGCCAGCTGTCCCCATACACGTTCTGTACAAATTCTGTGGAGATTGTGCTTTGACGGTATATGTAGCTGTCATGGCTGGACCCGGGGTCCTTGGCACGGACGTGCCATATTAGGCCTTGCGCATCAACTATCACCTGTACATTGATGGAATGCCAATGCTTCCGATTGCGGTATTTGTGCTCTGTGGCACTGGGGGGCTGTAGGGCCACATGTGTGCAATCAATGGCCCCCACAGTGCGTGGGAATCTGGCAATGCTGTAGAAATCTGTCATTGCCTTCAGCCGCAGGTCCTCAGTGGTGGGTCTGATGAACTGGTTGGACATGCGTCTGAGGATTGCAGGGACAACCTGGTGCACACATCTGCTCATGGTGGACTGTGACATCCCAGCCACCACTCCACTTGTACGCTGGAATGATCCACTGGCAAGGAAATTAAGTGTTGCCAGGACCTTCACCAGTGGCTGCACTGCTTGTGAGCGGTGTGTCTGGCTGGTGATGTCATCCTGCAGAGTTGTGGTTAGTTCAAGTATTGCATCTGGGCTGAATCTGAATAGGCGAAACACCTCCAATTCACTCATGCCAAACACGTCAATGCGCATGCGGAATATCCTCTCCCGTGCCCTCCTACGTGCACGTCGACGCTGTAGGGCTATGAGCAAGGCTGCCACTGGCATGTTGGCAGACAGATGTGTTGTCCAGCAAGTGTTTTAGCTCAATTCGTCTGTAACAGTGTTGCTTTAGATGCTCTCCAGCTGATCTGTTCAACTCCTGTGCAAAGTTACCCCTGCTTTATGAGGGGTGACTTTGCGCAGGAAATTGCAGTTACGCGCACCGGGTTACGCCGGCGCCAGACAAACGTGCGTTTCTGAATCGGAGGTTCTCCATCATTTGCATATTTGAATAGATAATCCATGGGAACGGTTGAACTGTCCCGCGTAAAGATGCGCCAAAGACACGCCGGCGTGGAAAAGTTACGCCGGTAAGAAGTAGCCTATTTGAAGGCGGATCTGGTATAGTAGGTACGGCGCATGGATCAGACGGCGCAAAGTAACAGTTACGCCGCACATCTCTAAAAACGCCGGAGTAAGTGCTACATGAATCTACCCCACGCAGCGTATCTCGAGATACGTCGGCGTAAGTGCTTTGTGAATCCGGGCCTATACATTTTTTCATTCTGCAGAGAATGGCCACCCTGCAGCAGTATATCTGCTATGGGGCGGTCAGGAAGTGGCTAATATGGTTAGGGTGACCACGTGTCCCGGATTGGCCACATTTTGCAGGTCTGTCCCGGGCACCTTCATTCCAGGACAATACAGTGTCCCGGAATGAAACTGACACAGCCACCCCCCCCCCCCCCCCCGGGCCAATCTGATGCCCCCAAAAATGGTGGTTACACCTCCGCTTTACTCACTGACAGTACTTGTCCTGGCCGGGAATGCCTGAATCCCGCCTCTTGTGTCCAATCACTGTGCTGTGATTCGTTACAGCACAAGCTGATTTTTGGCCGGGACAAGGGGGTGTCCCTAAATGGTAGTTTGGTGATGTGGTCACCCTACATGTCAACCCTTAAAGAAAGTGAACCCCTTTATGACACCATTTAAAAAAGATTATAACCGTTTCTCATTGATTAAACCAAATGTACCTTTTTTTTTTTTATCAGATTCAGCGATTGAAGAAACCTGCGGGGAAAGCGATATAACTGGAGCTGTGGGAGAAACTGCCACCCTACGAATTGGTTACAACGGGATCAAACCCAACCTACATCTTGTTGACATCGAGGGCATACCCACCCTGAAAGTTGGTCCCCACCCGGTCATAATGATTCTTTGGAATTTTGGTGAAGGTTTTTTACTCGCGACAACCCAAGGACTACCAAATATAATGAATCCAAATGAAACTGAACGCTTTCCTGGAAGACTGAACACCACACTGGCTGGATCATTGGTAATACGTGATCTAAAACCAGAAGACCAAGGGATCTACCGAGCATATGTCCTTAAAGATAAATGGGAAGAGTGCATTTATCATCTCACTGTGTTCAGTAAGTGTCTCTAAAATTTGTTTTTTTTTGTCTTGTCAGTGGGGTCCCATTTCAGATCTGGTCTATTCCAGGGGTGTCAAACTCATCGTGGGTCGCATTCAGCATTATGATTACCCTCAAAAGGGCTGGTTGTATCTGTAAGATTAGATGTCCAGCGCATCCCTTCCCCTTACATTAGATGTCAAGAGCCCCCCCACCATCAGAAGTTGGGCCCCCCACTCTCCCTTACATCACAGTGCACCCCCTTTCCATATGCTGCTGCAGGGAAGAAGATGGATGCTTGAAAGCAAGAAAGTAAGGCGGCGTACACACTACCGAGGTTCTCGCTGGAAACCAGCGAGAACCTCGCTGGAAGCTGCATTCCAGCGAGAACCTCGGCCATGTGTACGCTGCTGGCTCGCCCTGCCCGTCGGGAATCCCGTCGAGCAAATAGAGAGCAGGCTCTCTATTTGCTCGACGGCCCGCCTGGATGAATCGCTGGTTGCCATTCCCGACGGGCGGGTCGCCGATTTCGACGGCCGGCCGAGAGCCTCGACGGGCGGAACGATGTGTTCCGCCCATCGAGGTTCTCGTACGTGTGTACGCCGCCTCAGGGGTCTTGTGTTTGACACCTGTGCTTTAGATCGAAGCTGTTGCAGTGGTCCCACTGCTTGAAACGTCGGTGCAATCATATATGGTAAATATCTTCTAAACCATGCAGGAAATTGGCATCTTTAGAAGGAGACGACAATGGCAGGATCCATATGCCTGTTAAGGAAAGGTTTCCTATAATCAGTTAGTCATGCAAATCCTCCTATTAGTTGCATTCTTTTGATAACGCTGCAATTGTTGGTAAAATGCAAGAAAAAAGTGAATATAAATTGAATAATGCTTTATGACCTCTTCTTTTTTTTTTTCAGACAACAAAACCACTGATGGTTGCTTTTAAAGCTTGGTCAGTTAGTCATGTCTCTTGAAGCCTGGAGTGTCTGCACAACGTCCAGAGGGAGGTGGCAACTGAAGACTGTACACTGGGCTCAGTGTGCACTGCAAGGAGTATCTGTTTATTTAGCTGTGCTTTAAAGTGGTAGTAAACCCGCTGCTGTTTTTGTTTTGTGTTTGTTTTTTACACCTGAAAGGCAAAATCCATAATGAGCTAGTATGCACCGCATACTAGCTCATTATAAAATGCTTACCTTGGAACGAGACGTGGGGAACTTACCTGGTCCATGCCAAGGGAGATGTCATCCGTCCTCTGCATGTCTTCCGGGTATCGCCGCTCCAGTGCTGTGATTGGCTGGAGCGGTGATGTCGTCACTTCTTTCCGGCAAGGTCCGGCGGCTGCTGGGCCTTTAGCCGAGGATCCCCGCTGCGCATGCGCCAATGCAGTCAGCGGCGCATTGCGAGGTGAATATCTCCCAAACCGTACTGGTTTAGGAGATATTTTTGATACCTACAGGTAAGCCTTATTATAGGCTTACCTGTAGGTAAAAGTGGTAGTACATAGTTATGATAGGTCACTGGTATGCTACGCAACGCTATGTTTATCATATAATACTCAATGGAATATAGGAATCTAAACTGTTCAGCAAGGTCATGCATGGAGGTCACCTACAGGGGCAGACTGACCAATGCGTCACTTGGGCACTGCCCGAGGGCCCCATGCCACTAGGGGGCCCCCATCAGGGTTGCCAGGCTCAGTAAAACCAGGGACAGTATGTAAAATCTGTGTTTTTTTTTACATCTGTCCCTGATATGTCCGAAACTGACATGCTTTTGATGTGAAAATCTTGAGATTTTAGCTGCCCCGCCTCTGCACTGCCTCCTGGTGTGGTGGCCATCAGTAAGCCCAGGGGCCCCATAATCTTCTAATTCCCGGGGCCCCTTGAGTTGTCAGTCCGCCCCTGGTCACCTACCAGGTATTAAGGGGCTGTGCAGTGGAGTTTGTGTAGTATAGCACTTTGGTAGATGTAGCCAAAACAGCCCCGTCATTGGGCATTCATTAGTACAGAGCGTGCTGAAAACACCAGGCAATTAGACAATCAGACAACAAACTTTGCACACCTTGTAGAGGAAGAGGGGGGCTACATGTGTGCCAAGTTTGGAGTCCAGGGGACCTACGGCCGGCTGGTACCGGGTCCCCAAAATCCGGGAGATTAGGCGCAAAAAGGTGACTCGAGTATAAGCCGAGGGGGGCATTTTCTGCACAAAAAAGGTGCTGAAAAACTCGGCTTATACTCGAGTATATACGGTACTACTCAACCAACATTAGAATTCTACTATAGCTTGTGGGCGGAGCATTTGACCGGAGATGTACGATTGCGGCGTCGTACAGTTTAGCTGCTCCGTCGAATCTTCTTAGAACTTTCGACAGACACCATACGCCTTCAATGACAGATTCGATCCTAATTCTGTCGGATGTTCTAAGAAGATTCGACGAAGCAGCTAAACTGTACGACGCCGCGATTGTAGATTTCTAGTCGAATGCTCCGCCCACAAGCTATAGTAGAATTCTAATGTTGTGTGACACTAGTAGTAATTATATTAGTTATTATTACTGGTCAACCAACATTAGAATTCTTCTATAGCCTATGGGCCGAGCATTTGACCAAAAGGCTGCATTCACACCTGAGTGTAGCGTTTTTGCCGCGATTTTGCGGCGTTCTTTTACCGCAATTTTTGCGCCGTTTTTTACCACTATTTTGGACAGGTCTCGGGTCGCCAATGTTAAATTGCCCAAATCTGCCTAAAAAAAAGTCCCAGAACTTGTTTGAGCTTCAGGCGTTTTTGAACTTCTGGCGTCAGGCGTTTTGGAGTGGAGATGTGAACCATCTCCATAGAGAATAATTGATTTTTTTCCCCTCCAGCGTTTTGTAGCCTCAGGCTTCAAGCTACAAAACGCTTAGGTGTGAATGGGGTCACACAAGTGGCTGCGTTTGATGGCACAGTGGCGACAATTGATGGGCACAGTGGCGACAATTGATGGGCACAGTGGCGACAATTGATGGGCACAGTGGCGACAATTGATGGGCACAGTGGCGACAATTGATTGGCACAGTGATGACAATTGATGGGCACAGTGGCAACGGAAGTTCAAAAACGCCTAAGGCTCCATTCACATCTGAGCGACAAAACGCCGGTCGCCCGTCGCTCTTGTCGCTCGAGATGTGAAATAACATTGCGGTCTATGGAGATGGTTCACATCTCAACGCCTGTCGCCTGAAAAAAAGTCCCGGACCCTTTTTTTCAGGCGACATTGGCGTTCCCTCATAGACCGCAATGTTAAAGAAAGATTAAACTTTTTTTTTTTTTCTACAGGCGGCAAGATAAGCCGCGTACGCGGCGTATCGTGTCGCCTAGGTGTGAATGCAGCCTAAAGCTCAAACAAGTTCTGGGACTTTTTTTTAGGCAGATTTCGGCGTTTTTCTGCTGTTAACATTGGTGACCCTAGACCTGTCCAAAATCGCGGTAAAAAACGCCGCAAAAATCGCGGCAAATCGCGGTAAAAAACGCCGCAAATATCGCGGCAAATCGCGGTAAAAAAATGCCGTAAATATCGCGGCAAAACGCTGCGCTCAGGTGGATAACTTGTTTGAGCTTCACGGGTTTTTGAACTTCTGGCTTCAGACATTTTGAGAATAATTGATTTTTTCCCCTCCAGCGTTTTGTAGCCTTAGGCTGCATTCACACCTTTGCGTAGGCAATTTGCGGCGACAAAAAATAGGTGTTTTGTCCCGCAATTTGCGGCGACAAAACGTGTCGTTTTTAACCGCGTTTTTTTTTTTACATTGTACTGTCGGCTATGCGGAACGCCAAAGCCACCCGATACGCGCGTCGAAAAAGGGTCCGGGACTTGTTTGAAATTCGGCGTTCTATCGACGTACGCCGTTCTGCGTTAGGAGATGTGAACAGTCTCCATAGAGAACAATGTAAATTCGACCCTCCGGCGTATTGTAGCGTCGCGCTATAGGCGTAAAAACGCCTAGGTGTGAATGGAGCCTTAGGCTTCAAGCTACAAAATGCTCAGGTGTGAATGGGGTCTAAGGCTGCATTCACACCTTAGCGCAGCGTTTTGTACCGCGATTTGCCGCGACAAAACGCGTCGTTTTTAACAGCGTTTTTTTTAACAGGTCATTGTCGGCTATGCCGAACGCCGAAGCCGCCTGATAAAAAGGGTCCGGGACTTGTTTGAGCTTCACGCGATCAGCGTTTCGGTGTTCGGCGTGGAGATGTGAACCATCTCCATAGAGATTAATGTTATTTCTCCCCTCCAGCGTATCTGAGCGTCGCGCTTCAGGCGACAAAACGCTCAGGTGTGAATGGAGCCTTAATGTCCTGCTTCGTTTTATCCCCATGTCGAATTTTTTCAATTTATGTAGAATAATCTCGGACTAATAGAGTTTCACACATTCAACCGCAGATTCGATAGACACAGATCGCTATTGTCACCGTCATGTTGAATCTCCTATCTATATCGAACTGTTGTAGCAATGAAACTAAAATAAAGCATTTTTTATGTTGGATCTTTCGGATTTCGGATTCTGCGCGTTCGTTATCGTTTGTTAAAACGAACGTGAAAATCCTCGAAATTCAGGCGAAAAAACGAATGTCTAGCATTCACCAAAGACTATACTTATCGCTATTATGTGCATCCCGTTGAAGTTGTTACTATTGCTTACGCTGCTTGTTAAGATAATAAAGTCATGTGCACCCCTAATATACACGGTGTCTTTGTTATTTCAGATGTATAGTTCCCAATTTCTTCATCTGAGAATGAGGGATGTGTTTTTGTGTTTCAAATATTTTAGCCAAAGCAAATAAACTCACGCACCCCTGGCATAGATGCCAACTGTCCCAGATTTGTCGGCACAGTGCCACATCACAGTCCTCTCCCCCAAAGATGGTGTGGAACCCGGGATCACAGCTTCACCCTTGTTTGAGTTGCAGAGCATGCACAGTAACTCAAAAAGGATAATAACCAAATTGGGCAGCTCCTGCATAATTAGGGGCGGGACCACCTGAAAAGTGGATGTGATCTGGTCAGGGCATTCCAGGAAGTGGGCATAATCTGGGGGGTGGGGGTGAACTGTGTGGAAGGTGGGCATATCAAGAATTGGACTGGAGAGGTCACAGAGTTGTGGGGACTGGGATGAATATGTTGGTAAACAGTGCTGGGACAAGGTCGTCCAGCGCCCAGGGCAAAGATGCCAAACGGCGCCCCCCTCCTCGTTCATGATATGCAAGCTTAGAGGATCCTGCACCCAGTAAACCATTGCGCCCAGGGCATCTGTGCCTCTCGCCCACCCCTTGTCCCAGCCCTGTTGGTAAGTATGCTCTGGTAAATAAGCTTTAACTGGGTACAATGGGCAAAATCACCGTTAGGGGTCTGGTAATAAACGTTTACACAAAAGATTCACACAACTTTCACTCACGATTTACACAGTTTGACAGTGGCGGCTGGTGCGGCAGGGGGCGCAAACAAACGAGAATTTTTTTTTGCAGCCTCACTGTGCTCATCAAACGCAGCTACTGTGTCCATCAAGCGCAGTTACTGTGCCATGTCATCAATTGTCACCACTGTGCCATGCCATCAAATGCAGCCACTGTGACATCAATTGTTGTCACTGTGCCCATCAATAGTCACCACTGTGCCCATCAATAGTCACCACCTTGCCCATCAATTGTCACCACTGTGTCATGCCATCAAATGCAGCCACTGTGCCATCATTTATCACCACTATGCCCATCAATTGTCAGCACTGTGCCATGCCATCAAATTCAGCCCCTGTACCCATCAATTGTCACCACTGTGCCCATTAATTGTAGCCACTGTGCGCCCTGTAAAATGCTGATAGATTGCCCACAGTCTGTACAATTACATTTCTGGGGTCAGCCAACCTCCTTCCACGGTCCCTTGATGTCTTCACCCGCCCTCTATGTCACTGTGCCCATTAATTGTCACCACTGTGCAATGCCAAATGCAGCCACTATGCCATCAAACGCAGCAACTGTCCCGTGCCATCAAACGCAGCCCCCTGTGCCATCAATTGTCGCCACTGTGCCCATCAATTGTTGCCACTGTGCCCATCAATTGTCACCACTGTGTCATGCCATCAAATGCAGCCACTGTGCCATCAATTGTCGCCACTGTGCCCATCAATTGTTGCCACTGTGCCCATCAATTGTCACCACTGTGTCATGCCATCAAATGCAGCCACTGTGCCATCAATTGTCGCCACTGTGCCCATCAATTGTTGCCACTGTGCCCATCAATTGTCACCACTGTGTCATGCCATCAAATTCAGCCACTATGCCATCAAACGCAGCAACTGTCCCATGCCATCAAACGCAGCCCCCTGTGCCCATCAATTGTTGCCACTGTGCCCATCAATTGTTGCCACTGTGCCCATTAATTGTCACCACTGTGTCATGCCATCAAATGCAGCCACTGTGCCCATCAATTGTCGCCACTGTGCCCATCAATTGTTGCCACTGTGCCCATCAATTGTCACCACTGTGTCATGCCATCAAATGCAGCCACTATGCCATCTATTGTCACCACTGTGCCATGCCATCAAACGCAGCCCCTGTGCCATCAATTGTTACCACTGTACCCATCAATTGTTGCCACTGTGCCCATCAATTGTCACCACTGTGTCATGCCATCAAATGCAGCCACTGTGCCATCAATTGTCGGCACTGTGCCCATCAATTGTCACCACTGTGTCATGCCATCAAATGCAGCCACTATGCCATCAATTGTCACCACTGTGCCATGCCATCAAACGCAGCCACTGTGTCCATCTATTGTCGTCACTGTGCCATGCCATCAAATTCAGCCCCTGTACCCATCAATTGTCACCACTGTGCCCATTAATTGTAGCCACTGTGCGCCCTGTAAAATGCTGCCAGATTGCCCCCCAGCCTGGCACTTACCTTTCTGGGGTCGGCCATCTTCCTTCCACCCACCGTTCTGCAATGTCTTCTCCTCGATGCCGCTTCAGCCAATCAGGTTACCGGTAACCAGAACTGGTGAACCTGATTGGCTGAGACACCTGTCAGTATTAGCCAAGGAACGCACCCCCCGTGCGTCCCTTGGTTAACTATTTGGAAGCCGATTACAGCCCGCAGGGCTCTGATAGGCACTTCCAATGCCAACCAGCTGACGTTATTCAGGTGGCCGGCGCTTACCAGGGGTCAGAATTCGGTGTGACCATGTGTATTCAACACAAGTTTGAGCCAAAATTTTGTCCGATTTTCTTTTTGGATTTTCCGATCCTGTGTACGCAAGTTAAGGCCATCGCACCTAAAACCTCCTCCAATAACAATGAAAGCTTAACTTGCAAATTTTAAAATCCACAAAATTTAGGTGGTTTCCTAACCGCTTTAATACCGGGGGCACTTTCACCCCCTTCCTGCCCAGGTAAATTTTCAGCTTTCTGCGCTGTTGCACTTTGAATGACAATTGCGCGGTCATACAACACTGTACCCAAAGAAATCTATACCATTTTTTTCACACAAATAGAGCGTCTTTTTTTTTCTTTTGGTGGTATTTGATCACCCCTGGGTTTTTTTTTTTTTGCTAAATAAACAAAAAAAGACAGAAAATTATGGAAGATTTTTTCTTCCTTCACAAATTTAGGCCACAATATATTCTGCTACATTACCTTGGTGAAAATAACCCAAATTGGTGTATATTATTTAGTCTGCAAATTATGGTGTATATATCTAAAAACTGGTCAATCCTGATGTATTGATGGCCTCATTTTCTGAGGCCCAAAAATCACCAGGGGCCAGATTCAGAGAGCCGTAACTCCTGTCTAACTGGTGTTAGACTGGAGTACTTTCGAATTACGCGCATTTTTTAGCTAGTCGGAAACCTCAAACCATGAATAGACGGCTGCGGGCTTCAATTCGACTGGATTACGTGTTCGTACGCCTTCGGATCTACGCTGCAATAAAATTGCGGCAACTGGGTGGACTTCCCGTCGTTTTCCGCGTCGGGGTATGCTAATGAGCTTTTGCCGGCGATCCCCGAAATTACGATCTTCAATCGCAATCTCTTACGGCACCTTTAGTCATCTTTTATTTGCGTGACACTATACCAGCTTTTTGCTGCTCTAATATTTGACAGCCCATGTTAAGTATGGCCGTCGTTCCCGCGTCGAATTTCTAAGTTTTCCGACGTCTTTTATTATTTTTTACGTAAGTCGTCCGGGAATAGGAATGTTCGTAAACGGCGCTACTCAAACAAAAAATTACGTAACAACGTGATTTCGCGCAATGCACGGCGGGAAATTTCTGAACGGAGCATGCGCAGTTCGATCGCCGCGGGGACGCGCTTAATTTAAATGCTTCACGCCCCCTAATCGCGTATTTCGATTACACGGCGAGAAATAGACTACGCCGCCGTAGCGTATGGGCAAAAATCTACCAGAGTTCGATGTAGAGCCTGGTAAAATACGGCAGCGTAGAGTATTTCAATTACGCAGCGCAAATTTAAGTCTACCTAAATCTGGCCCCAGGACAGTACAAATACCCCCAAACGACCCCTTTTTGGGAAAGTAGACAGTCCAAGGTATTTAGTAAGAGGCATGTCACAATTTTTGGGAAATGAGGAAGTAAAAAAAAAAAGATTCACATTTTTTATTAAATTCTTTTACATACATAGTGCATATTGACCGTATGTAAAAAAAAAAAAAGACAACTTATAAAAACAGCATCATCATATTACTACCGTGGCGGTGATCAGGGACACTTAACTGCTGAAAGTATGTAAAAAAAAATAATGATACAGGCATACCCCGCTTTAAGTACACTTAGTACATACACTCGCGAGTAAGGACATACTGTAAAGTGCCTTACAAGTACTGTACAGACATTTTTCAGCCACAGTAGAAGGAGCTGAAGCTCCGAGAGCATAGCCCGCCCTGTGCCAGTGTGCCCCTGACACTCCCACTACAGCCCCTGGGACATCAACTACAGCTTCTGACACCCCCACTACATCCCTGACCCCCCACTACACCCTAGAAGTGAAAAGGGTATTGTTTCACTTTAAGTACATTTTCGTTTTACATACATGCTCTGGTCCCATTGTGTACTTAAACGTGGGGTATGCCTGTATATATTTTTTGTCAAGTGCTTTGTTTTTTTCTTTTTAATTTAATTACATTTTTTTTTTACAATTTTTAACACACTGTGTCCAGAGCAATACATTGTTCCATGGCAGTGGTCTCCAAACTGCGTCCAGATGTGGCACTTTTCTTGCTTTTAACTGGCCCTTGGGGTGTGCTATTTTATTCACCGACAACAATGAAGGGCACAATTCTTCCCAATGACACCAGCAATGGGGCATAGGGACTCTAAATGACACCAACAATTGTGTCCAATGACACCAACCATAGGGCACAGTTCCTACCAATGACACCAATGATGCAGGACAATTTTTTCCAATCACACCCACAAGGGGGCCCACTGAAGGGGCACAATTCCTCTCAATGGCACCAACAAAAGGGCCCATTGACACCAATGATGGCGCACAATTCCTCCCAATGGTACCAACAAAAGGCATAACAACAAAACCTGGGGAATGCCCAGGAAAAAAACAGGCCTCCTTACCGACCAGCCTGCAGAACAACCAATTGACCTGTCTAACAGTATGCGTTAAAAACAGGGGTTTTGTCCGCACGCATTTGCAAACGCATGCGTGAGCCACAGAGCCGCACCAAGGCACCCTGTAATCTGTGGTCCTAACACTAAACAGTGAGTGTCCCCATAGTAGAGGCACATGCATTTTAATGGATAGATGAGGGCAGGTCGACTGAAGGGGAGCCACCCCTTCTAAAAGGTACAGGAGCACACCAAACACCCAGCATATAGCACAATGGCTGCATAGGTGCTGGTGTACTGCTGGACCAATATAAGCACCACAGGTGAAACAAAAACAACAAAAGGGCCCAATGACACCAATGATGGGGCACAATTTCTCCCAATGGTACCAACAAAGGGGCCCAATGACACCAATGATGGGGCACAATTTCTCCCAATGGTACCAACAAAGGGGCCCAATGACACCAATGATGGCGCACAATTTCTCCCAATGGTACCAACAAAGGGGCCCAATGACACCAATGATGGGGCACAATTTCTCCCAATGGTACCAACAAAAGGGCCCAATGACACCAATGATGGCGCACAATTCCTCCCACTAACGCCAATGATAGGGGGTTTGCTTACTGATGCTGGGACATTTTGTACTCGGGATGGCCACAGTCCGGCCCCCCTAAAGTCTGAAGGACTATAAACCGGCCCTTTGTTTAGAAAGTTTGGAGACCCCCATTCCATGTCAACATTGTACTACTCTGGGGAAGTGATCAGGATTTTATTTAATTTTTTACACATTGTGATTGCTTATACCAGTGAATTTCATTGGTATAAGCAACATTTTTTACTGAATAAAACTGATTCATTCAGAGTCTTTTGTTGTGATTAGCAGTGATTGGACAAAGCTAATCACATGGTACAAATGTGCTGTGATTGGCCCTGTTTGTACTATGTGATCACTGTGACTAACTAATTTTACACAACTGAATGGCATGAATAGAAGCCATATATTGTTAACAATTGTCATGTGATCTGCTGTGATTGGTCACAGCGATCACATAGTACTGATAGAGGACCGGTATAGTTGAAAGGGTGTTGCCTCATTAAAAGGTTTAGCATGTAGGGGTAGGTACCATCATCCTATAATTAGACAATGAGGAAAAGGGGAGGAATTGTCAAGGGCTACTCCAAAAACATTGCCCTGTGACGCCGGTGGTGTTAAGGACTATCTTGGTACCCAGAAATGTTTTAAATTATTTTAAAAAAATATGAAAATGTATTAAGGAAATTGCATAAAAAACATCATCAATACCAAAGCAGTAGTATAGTTGTTGAAAATTCTGTTGCATTTGCATTTAGAAGGTGAAGAGCCCCACTGGTGTAAAGGGACACAAAGATGCAGGTTCAGACGTGGTTCTCTACATGTTTCGCGGCAAATGTTGCTTCTTCAGGAGGAGACAGCCATAAACATCTACAAAGAGAAACAGTACTCATAATTACAATGTCAAAAAACGATTAAAAAGCAATATTGTAGCTAAGCTACCCTTATAACCTTTATTTTTGGAGTATTAGTAGGCCAGCACGACTCACCAGATGGGGGCCCAAATGGGGCATCAGACAGCAAAAGAGACTCCCTGTGATGGGTGATCCCCCCCGGGGGCAAACACGGGAGGCTATTATTAGTAGATGGACTCAAAATAATATGAAAGGAATATAATAAGTTCAGTAATCAGTCATCCGGACACAGCCGGTGACAGATTGTGCCACTGCACGGCCCTGTGGTCGCATGAGAGCCGCGTTCTAGGAGGACATCATATGACATCCACCCCAAATGACAAAAGTCCTGCCGGGCCAATAGTGCAAAATGACGGTTGAGCGTGACTTTGGTTAGGTTTTTTGTTAAGATTTGTTAATCACAGTAATCAATGTTTGCTTGGTGCAAATATAAAATTGTATTGAGATCCTGGCCTATGGATTGTGTCCTAATATTGTTGGGGTAGGAGGGTGTTAGAAGGCAGCAGCCAGGAATGTCAATGGTAGACTCGCACCAATCACCAATGGGATGCAAGAAGGAAAACAGGGAAATGTAGAAACGTTCTCCTTCTCCCTTCTCTATTGTATTATCACAGGGTTCGACAAATTCCGGGCACCCGGTCGCAATTGCGACTGGAATTAGCGACCTGGCGCCCGAGGAAGAAAAGCTTAGGCCTTCAGAAGGCCACAAAGCCGCTGCCTCAATTACCAGCCGGCGCGGCCCGACGCAATCGCGCGGCGGTGGGGGCACACGGAGACACAGGATACCCCATCCGTGCGCCCCCATCTCCCCCACCCTGTGATAGCGTCGGGCCGCGGCTTTGCGGCCTTCTGCAGGCCTAAGCTTTCTTCTTTGATCTGGCGCCATCTTGTGGTGGCCGTTGGCATGACAAGTAAACCAGCAATTCTAATGGAGCTACCCCAGTGTTTTCACTGCTATCTCCCTCCCTCTAATTAGAGCCCCCAAACATTATATATATACTTTATTCTAACACCCTAGAGAATAAAATGGCGGTCATTGCAATACTTTCTGTCACACCGTATTTGTGCAGCGGTCATACAAGCGCACTTTTTTGGGGGGAAAAACACTTGGCCAGATTCTCAATGTATCGCAGGAAACACCGTCGTATCTTTGTTTTTTTTTACTGGGTATCTATGCGTGTGATTCATACTGTAGAATCAGTTACGCATATACGGCGAAGATCCGACAGGTGTAAACACTTACACCGTCGGATCGTAGATGTAATTACTTTCCTGGCCGCTAGGTGGCCTTTACGTTGTTTTCTCACTTGCCTATGCAAATGAGCCTAATACGCCGATTCCCGAACGTTTTTACGCCGCCCCGGCGTCGTTTATGTCGTTTTCGCAACCGTAAACCTACCCCTGCTATATTTCGTCGTATGCCATGTTAAGTATGGCGTTGGGTCAGCGTCATCTTTTTCCGTTGGCTACGTTGTTTTGTTGTTCGCGAATAGGGCATTGCGTAAGTGACGATCACGTCATTTTCACGTCGGTTTCAACGACGTTTTCCGACGTGAGCTGGAGCATGCGCACTGGGCTTTTTTCCCGGCCGGCGCATGCGCAGTTCAATCGACGCGGGGGCGCGCTTAATTTAAATACAAGCCATCCCCTTTTAATTACGCGGCCTTACGCCGGGCCATTTACACTACGCCGCCGCAAACTACGGAGCAAGTGCTTTGGGAATACGGCACTTGCTCTGTTAAGTTGTGGCGGCGTAGTGTAAATGGCTTGCGCTACGCCGTCGGCCATTCTACGTCAATCTGGTCCACTTTTTTTAATTAATAAATAAGACAACAGTAAAGTTAACCCAATTTTTTTTATATAGTGAAAGATGATGTTACGCCAAGTAAATTGATACCCAACATGTCACACTTCAAAATTGCGTCCGCTCGTGGAATGGCGACAAACTTTTACCCTTTAAAATCTCCATAGGCGACGTTTAAAAAATTCTACAGGTTACATGTTTTTGAGTTACAGAGGAGAACAATCCGCAACATGTGGCAGGTGACGTGGCTAGTGGCAATCCGCAACGTGTGGCAAGTGACAAGCTGCATCTGGTGGCAGGTGGCGTGGCAAGTGACACACTCGGGGCTCCCACTGATTCTGCATTATGGTGAGCTGAACCATTTTATATTACAATGTAATAATATAAATAATGTGCTTCAATCATCCTGACACCATAACAACCATGGTGCCGTGATCATTGAAGCGCCAACACCAGTAATTTCCCTGATAAATTGCCCCACAAAAAAGATATTTTCTGGCAGTGCCCCTCCCGAGACTAGACTCTGCCTCTGGGTCCATGGACCATCATATCATGTTTTGGTAAATCCGATCTATGTGCCATGTCACCGCTCAGCACTGGACAGATATTTATACATATAGAACTTCCCTTTTTTTAATGCCGAGTTCTCACAAACTTCCTGCGTCTTACACCGGATGTGTGACATCCATCAGTCTGAGGCGCCCACTGACCATCAGCTTCAACATTCGCCACGGAGAAACAAGATGTCGCCTTTCTTCCTCGGGATCGTTGTGGTGACAACTCTACAGAACTGTAAGGATCTCCTCATTTGTTCCTGTAGTAATTTATCTATCACTTTGACTATCACAGAAGATCCCATTTACTGAGTAATGAACAATAGAAGCAGAATATTTATCGTAGATGACGCAAAGCAGTGTTGCCAACCGTCTGTATTTTTACAGACAGTTTGTAAAAACGGGCACTTTTTTCCCTCCGTTCATAAATGTCCGTGGTTGCGGGAATGTGCCAGTAAAAATAGCCGAGATTGGTTTCGGCTTGGAACTGAGCATGGTGATTGGAGGCAGGGGGTGATTGGAGGCACCGCAAAGGGGCATGAAGGCAGGGGGAGATTGTAGGCAGAGGGAGATTGTAGGCAGGGGGAGATTGTAGGCAGAGGGAGATTGTAGGCAGGGGGAAATTGTAGGCAGGGGGAGATTGGAGGCAGGGGGAGATTGTAGACAGGGGGAGATTGGAGGCAGGGGGAAATTGTAGGCAGAGGGAGATTGTAGGCAGGGGGAGATTGTAGGCAGGGGGAGATTGTAGGCAGGGGGAAATTGTAGACATGGGGAGATTGGAGGCAGGGGGAGATTGGAGGCAGGGGGAGATTGAAGGCAGGGGGAGATTGAAGGCAGGGGGAGATTGTAGGCAGGGGGAGATTGTAGGCAGGGGGAGATTGTAGGCAGGGGGAAATTGTAGACAGGGGGAGATTGGAGGCAGGGGGAGATTGGAGGCAGGGGGAGATTGAAGGCAGGGGGAGATTGAAGGCAGGGGGAGATTGTAGGCAGGGGGAGATTGTAGGCAGGGGGAGATTGTAGGCAGGGGGAAATTGTAGACAGGGGGAGATTGGAGGCAGGGGGAGATTGGAGGCAGGGGGAGATTGAAGGCAGGGGGAGATTGGAGGCAGGAGGAGATTGGAGGCAGGGGGTGATGGTGGCTGCAGTTGCACCGCAGAGGGGGGTGGAGGCAGGGGGAGATTGGAGGCAGAGGGTGATGGCAGGGGCGGACTGACCATTGAGTCACTCGGGCACTGCCCGAGGGCCCCATGCCACTAGGGGGCCCCATCAGGGTTGCCAAGGTCAGTAAAACCAGGGACAGTATGTAAATATCTGTGTTTTTTTTTACTTTTTTACATCTGTCCCTGATATGTCCGAAACTGACATTCTTTTGATGTGAAAATCCAGAGATTTTAGCTGCCCCGCCTCTGCACTGCCTCCTGGCGTGGTGGCCATCTGTAAGCCCAGGGGCCCCATAATCTTCTATTGCCCGGGGGCCCCATGAGTTGTCAGTCCGCCCAAGGGTGATGGTGGCTGCGGTTGCACCTCAGGGGGAGATTGGAGGCAGGGGGAGATTGGAGGCAGGGGGAGATTGGAGACAGGGGGTGATGGTGGCTGCGGTGGCACTGCAGGGGGAGATTGGAGGCAGGGGGAGATTGTGGCACTGCAGAGGGGGGGTGGAGGCAGGGGGTGTTGGTGGCAGAGGGGGGTGAAGGCAGGGGGTGATATGACTAAATAACTTGCCCTTATTATATCGAAAATAACGAAAATATGTTTTTTTACCTTAACCACTTCCTTACTGGGCACATATACCCCTTCCTGACCAGGTGAAATTTCATATTGTGGTACTGCATCACTTTAAATGACAATTGCGCGGTCGTGCAACGTGGCTCCCAAACAAAATTGGCGTCCTTTTTTCCCCACAAATAGAGCTTTCTTTTGTTAGTATTTGATCGCCTCTGCGGCTTTTATTTTTTGCGCTATAAACAAAAATAGAGCGACAATTTTGAAAAAAAAAACTATATTTTTTACTTGTTGATGTAATAAATAGCCCAATTTTTTTTAAAAAACTTTTTTTTTTCTCAGTCTAGGCGATACGTATTCTTCTGCATATTTTTGGTAAAAAAAAAAAAAAATCGCAAAAGCGTCTGGTTTGCACAAAAGTTATTGCGCTTACAAAATAGGGGACAGAATTATTATTTTTTATTCGTTTTTTTTTTTACTACTAATGGCAGCGATCAGCATTTTTTTCATGACTGCGACATTATGGCGGAGACATCGGACACTTTTGACACATTTTTGGCGCCATTCACATTTATACAGTGATCAGTGCTATAAATATGCACTAAATACTGTATAAATGTGACTGGCATTGAAGGGGTTAACACTAGGGGGTGAGGAAGGGGTTAATGTGTACCCTAAATTGTGTTCTAACTGTGGGGGGAGGGGGGGTGACTGGGGGTGGTGACCGATGCTGTGTCCCTATTAGTGATGAGCGGAATACGGCATATTCGATTTTGCGATATTTCGCGAATATTTCGAAGAATATTCGCGAATATTCGTGATATTTTATAAAAAAAAAAATTGCGAAATTTCGCTATTTTTTATTTTTGGATAAAATATCACGAATATTCGATATTTACGAATATTCGCTATATTTTATTTAAAAAAATTAAAAAAATTGCGAAATTTCGCATTGACGAAATTTCGCATTTTTTTTTTTTATAAAATATCACGAATATCACGAACATTTTTTTTGCGATATTCGAGTTATTTGCGAATACTCGAATATGCAATGCGAATATTCGTGAGCAACACTAGTCCCTATGTACAAGGGACACAGATCGGTCTCCTCTCTCCCCTGACATGACATGGATCTGTGTGTTTACACACACAGATCCACATCTTGTCCCTGTAGCCGCCGTTCCCGAGTGCCTGGCGGACATCACGGCCGCCAGGCACGCGCATCGGCATGTCAGCGATGATTTAGCGGGCCAGTGGCCTGGCGAAGCGCAGGCCGTAAAAACATGGCCAGTCAGAGATTCAGGACATCCCTTCGGCCGTACAAAGTCGTACGGCCGTAGGGTCGTGGTTAAATCACATTGCTATTTGCCCAGTGTACTTGTTTGCACCCTAAGGTCCCTTTCACACTTGTACGACTTCTAAGTCGCGCGATTTTACCTTGATTTTGCCGCAAAATTTAAAGCAATTTTGCCGTGGTTCGCGTCCGCGATTTCAATGAATGCCTGTGTGAGTGGCATCAAAATCGGACCAAAGTAGTGTAGGGACTACTTTGAAGTCGGCACTACTTAAAGTCGTGCCAGTATGAATGGTGTTCATTCAAAATCATGGAGAATGACTTGTCATACGATTTTGCAGTACAAAATCGTGAGACAAGTCGTATAAATGTGAAAGGGGCCTAAATACTGAAATTTGCACCTAAAAATGTAATTTAGTAACTTTTGTGAAATGCCAGTAAAAACGTGGCTGCGCCAGTAAATTTCAGGTGTCGTGTCAGTAAATTTCAATCTGGTAGGTTGGCAACACTGACGCAAAACCAAAGCTCTATTTTCTAAGCAGATTGCTTGATGGCTTTGTATTTTGCATCTGAAATTTATAAAAAATTAAAGGAATTCCTGCATTAAAAATTCTCCAATGCATGGGATATACTGTACATTGTATATATAAGAAGGCCAGTATGGTGGCCTGAGTTTATGGGAGGAGCCCGGAGGGTATTTAAGCAGCCCACTCACACATGCTCTTTGTCGGTTCAGTGTGCAGTACTACACGTCACTGGGCCGACTCTTCCCAGCTCACCTCATGTCCGTGAGTCTGCGCATTCAATCGCATTCGACATCGCAATCGCTTTGTGGCTTCTCCCTTCATGGTCTTCGCCGCCGGTTCCCGCTTACTGTCGCAGGTAGGATTCAAACCTTTTCGTATCTTGTGCAATCTTGCAAATCCTGCATCTCTTTTGG
The DNA here is from genome assembly GCA_029574335.1 of Rana kukunoris. Taxonomy (NCBI): domain Eukaryota; kingdom Metazoa; phylum Chordata; class Amphibia; order Anura; family Ranidae; genus Rana; species Rana kukunoris. The sequence continues at coordinate 9,134,373 of CM056059.1, read as the reverse complement.
AAAAAAAATCTGCCTCTGAGTTACTGTTGCTTATGTTCCAACATCATTTGGCTCAGGCGTAGTACATTTGTAACTTCCTTATGCCAAACATACGATTCATTTGTAAATCCATTTGGAGATTAGAATGTGTTTGTATGGGTTCTTTGGCAGATTGAGGTGGTAATTGGACTCACATGGTGCCTTATCTGCACTTGATTAGCCTGGGGGGATGGGTGGTTGGTAGGTGTTCGGTTTCAAAGCAAGGGGTAGCATACACTCTACAACCAAATCGTATCAGATTCGTTCAATACTCCTTACTACCGATTCGTATCGAATTTGTTTCATGCATTTTTACAACCGTTGCATGCTTTCTACCGTTGTCATTCATTGTTCCCCCATGCCGTGTGTTTTTAGTTCCCGCAGCGGAACTTACGAATTGTTTGTACACGGTTCCTCTCTCTCATTTATTTACCAAAGTTATTGCCTGTGCATCATGCATGGCGCCACACCACACTCTTCGGATGTGTTGCACATCCACTCCAGTCCAAAGCAAACCCAGTCGCACGTTCACTGTCCCAGGTAGGATTTGTTAGCTTGTTTGTCACGTCAAATTTGTGGCCACTCATGGTGTCACCCGTACCATATGTTTGGTTCCCGCAGTGGAGCTTACAAAGCATTGATACGCACTTCTCGTGTTCTATTTTCTACACCAAACCTCATTGTTTTGCCCCATGCACGGCATCACGCTACACCTTCCAGACATGTTTCACTCCAGCCACAGTCCGCCGCAAACTCACTTGCATGGCCCACTGTCGCAAGTAAGATTTGTTATTACATTCTTTATGTCCTATCAATTTGCTACCATTCGTTGTCTCCCATATCGTTCATTAGTGGTCCCTACAGAACCACGATTCAAACAGGCGTTGTCCTTCTACCTTATACTGCTTGCTTAAGGTACAAACAAACCAGGTGTTTCTATCCTTTCTCAGTAACCCAATTCTTATTGATTGAGACCTTGCAACCATGCAAATCATCTCAGCAGCCTGACACCCTTGTTAAGACCCTTGCAACACATGACCCTTACAAAACGCAAAATAAAAAAATAAATAAATATAAAAACGTAAAAAAAAAAAAAAAAAAAACCTTTGCCACCTCGCAATCTCAGCCCCTCGGCAACCTGACTCCTGTTGAGACCATTTGCAACCACGCAAAATCGTCTCAGCAGCCTGACACCCTTGTTGAGACCCTTGCAAACGCAATATCGTCTCAGCAGCCCTCACACTCATTGAGATCCTTGCAACCACGCAAAATCAGCAGCCTGACACCCTTGTTAGACCCTTGCAACACATGACCTTTACAAGACGCAAAATAAAAAAAAATAAAAATATAAAAACGCAAAAAAAAAAAAAAAAAAAACCTTTGCCACCACGCAATCTCAGCCCCTCGGCAACCTGACACCTGTTGAGACCATTTGCAACCACGCAAAATCGTCTCAGCAGCCTGACACCTTTGTTGAGACCCTTGCAAACGCAATATCGTCTCAGCAGCCCTCACACTCATTGAGATCCTTGCAACCACGCAAAATCAGCCGCCTGACACCCTTGTTAGACCCTTGCAACACATGACCTTTACAAGACGCAAGATAAAATAAATATAAAAACGCAAAAAAAAAAAAAAAAACGCAAAAAAAAAAAAAAACCTTTGCCACCACGCAATCTCAGCCCCTCGGCAACCTGACACCTGTTGAGACCGTTGCAACCACGCAAAATCGTCTCAGCAGCCTGACACCCTTGTTGAGACCCTTGCAAACGCAATATCGTCTCAGCAGCCCTCACACTCATTGACATCCTTGCAACCACTCGTAGCCTGACACCCTTGTTAAGACCCTTGCAACACAAGGCCCTTACAAAAACGCAAAGAAAAATATATATATAAAAAAAAACGTTGCCACCACGCAATCTCGGCCCAGCAACCTGACACCTGTTGAGACCATTGCAACCACGCAAAATCGTCTCAGCAGCCCTACATTCATCAAGGCCCTTGCAACCACGCAAAACCGTCTCAGCAGCTTGACACCCTTGTTGAGATCCTTGCAAACGCAATACCATCTCAGCAGCCCCACATTCATCAAGGCCCTTGCAGCCTCACACCATTGTTGAGACCCTTGCAAACGCAATACCGTCTCAGCAGCCCCACATTCATCAAGGCCCTTGCAACCACGCAATACCGTCTCGGCAGCCTCACACCATTGTTGAGACCCTTACAAACGCAATACCGTCTCAGCAGCCCCACACTCATCGAGAGCCTTGCAACCATGCAATACCGTCTCGAGCAACCTCCCACTCATCAAAGACCTTTGTGACCACGCAGTCTCGCCCCAGCAACATGACATTCATTGAGACCCTTGCAGCCAGAAAAATGGGTGTTTTTCAGCCACCCCTGATCTCTCCTCTATGTTATCTTACCAGTACGTCTACACAGGATCCCCAATCACTCCTCTATGTTATCTTATCAGTACATGTACACAGGAGCATTTATAGTAATTTCTAGGCAGTTGAGTTCAGAAACCTTCTCGAAAAAAAAAAATTGGGTTCAGACGGCATTCGAAACGCCGATGCCTGTAACAGCTTGTAAACACAGCCACATGTGGTAACTCATGTTTACCAGCGTTTCATTTACAGTCGTTTTTATGAAAAAAAAAAAAAAAGGGGGGAATATTGTCTCAGCAACTTGACACTCATTTGAGACCCTTGCAAAATGTAATATCATCTCAGCTACCTCACACTCGTCTAGACCTTTGCAACCACACAATCTTGTCTCAGCAACCTAACGCCCGTTCAGACCTTTGCAGCCATACAAAGTCGTCTTAGCAAACTGACACTCATTTGACACCATTGCAAACGCAATATCGTCTCAGCAACCTGACACCCGTTCAGACCTTTGCAGCCATACATAGTCATCTCAGCAGCCCGACACTCACTTGAGACCATTGCAAACGCAACATCGTCTCAGCAACCCCTCACTTGTTGAGACCCGTGCAACCACACAAGGCCATCTCAAAACAAACCTCGTAATCATCGAGACCTTTGCAACCACGCAATATCGTCTCAGCAAACCAGACTGAGACCCTTGCAACCACACAATATTGTCTGCAGCAGTATAAAACACTTTGCAGCATGCACCTACGTGCAAACCCGAATACAAACTAAACTTGCAAACACACCTCAGTGACAATCAGCCAAACAAACACACAGTGGCACCCAGTTGGCCATTCATCTTTAGTGGCACGCGGGCCACTCATCTTTTCCCTGTCTTTTTCCATCCAGCACCAGCGAGTGCACGTTGGTCTGCGAGTGCACGTTGGTCTGCGAGTGCACGTTGGTCAGCGGGTGCACGTTGGTCAGCGGGTGCACGTTGGTCAGCGGGTGCACGTTGGTCAGCGGGTGCACGTTGGTCAGCGGGTGCACGTTGATCAGCGAGTGCACGTTGGTCAGCGAGTGCACGTTGGTCAGCGAGTGCACGTTGGTCAGTGAGTGCACGTATATCATCTTGTTGAGCACCTGTGTATTGTCTTGATTTTCTCACACCAATGCAAGATCCAGTCCAAGTTCTTAAACTAGACCAAGCATCAGTAGCAGACTTAGCTATGTGGGACAACTTCCCCACCTGATAGAACAGCATTTCAATCTTCATCCCGGCAGTGTCAGCCGAGCCACCACAGGCTTTTGCGTGCATTTTTCGTCCGCCACTGGTTCTCCAAACCTTGGCCCCCAGAAATTCTCTTAAATTTCTGCTTCACCCAGTCTTCATCACGTCTCGTGCTGTACCCCATTGTGGCAGCTGCCCAGGTTTGGGGCCACACTTGAACTGGACAGACAGTGTTCTTCACCACAGACAATCAGGCCACAGCCGACTTCATCAATTAAGGTAGATCAAGCCTCTCCCCATCACGTCCTTCCTGCGCAGCTGTCACTCCGTCACCAGTTTAATATCTTCTGTAGTCATATTCCAGGCAAATGCAAAATCGCAGCTGATGCTCTGTCCCATTCTAACCTTATTTGTTTTTCCAGCAAGAGCCTGGAGCTGACCCAATAACCATCCCTGTCCCACCCTGGTCATTGCTGACGATGGACTGAAGTAGCATCTCACCAACTAAACCCAGCTTATTAACTCCTTGGCACGCAACACACTGAAGGCCTAATACACTGCTTGGAATACTAACTGCTAATTTTTGGCCACTTGCCTCCGAGCAGCAATAGGCAACGTTAGACACGTCCTAGCCTTCATATCGTATTGCCACACGCAGCTGACCCTTTCTCACAATACTATCACGCCATATCTAGATGGCGTCCAGCATTTCCTGTCCCTGCAGGACCCCAGTAAACTGTCAGTATTCTCGAGCCCATGCAGTCAAGTCCCTCCTACAGAGCATACAGAAGCACCAACCTGTAGTCAGTAGCAAGCGCCTAACTTTCAAGAGTGCCCTCTTTAGGCACATGTCTGAAATCCTTACTCGTTCCCCATTTAGGGCCTTGCCCAGCATAGTCATCCTAGCAGCCATCTACCAGGCCTTCTACGGTTCCCTACGGCCTAGTGAATTTACAACCAGTGGCTCCGGCAGTCAGACACTGCTCCGACGCCACCCGACTCGCTTTCGAACCCCTACACTCTCAGTTTGCAAACGCAACAAACCAGCCCCGGGGGTTGACATCAACCTGTTTCAGACTAACAATGCCTGACGCCCAGTGACGGTGCTCGACCAACTACTGCTCCATCTACCCAGCCAATCTGATGGTAGCTTGTTGCTACCCTTTCTAAACCAGCTTCCAGAGTGGCAGCCAGTTTGTCAAGCATGTCAGAATCCTAAGCAACTTGGGCTTCAAATCCCAGTCTGTTCTCAGGACATTCTTTCCGAATTAGAGCAGCCTCAACTGCCTCACAACAGGGAGTACCAGACCACGTAATCAAGACACCAGGCTAATGGGAAGTCTCCTTGTTTTGCCACATACATCCCAAATCCTCAGGAAGAAATGGCACAAGCCTTTACCAAGCTGGCTCAATAAATACAAGAAATCAATATAAGCTATTTCCCTATCTGAGTCTTTTGCCCCCTTTTCTTGGCATACTGACCAGACCACCAAGGCACACTTCAGGTCTATTTATGTTGTAAGTCTTGTCGCGTGTTTATGTGATCCACATCACTCTCAGTCAGAGGGCCACGACCATAAATAAGAAGGCCAGTATGGTGGCCTGAGTTTATGGGAGGAGCCCGGAGGGTATTTAAGCAGCCCACTCACACATGCTCTTTGTCGGTTCAGTGTGCAGTACTACACGTCACTGGGCCGACTCTTCCCAGCTCACCTCATGTCCGTGAGTCTGCGCATTCAATCGCATTCGACACCCTCCCGCCCTTCCCTTTTTCAGGGCACTTCTCAGCATATCCTTCTTCAATTAACTACCCATTACTTACTTTGGGTATGCCCCCTTTTCTTGGCATACTGACCAGACCACCAAGGCACACTTCAGGTCTATTTATGTTGTAAGTCTTGTCGCGTGTTTATGTGATCCACATCACTCTCAGTCAGAGGGCCACGACCATAAACAATTTATAGGAAATATCACCAAATCCCCTTTATTATCAAATTCACCATGCAGGCTGTGAGCACTCACTGCAGGTGCAGTCTCAGGGCCGGCCTTTGTGGTGTGCGGGAAGTGCGGTCGCACAGGGCGCCATAGCAACATGGGCGCCTGGCTACCAGCACAGATTCGGTAGCAAAACACTGGGGGCTGTCAGTCCGGCGCCCCCCCCCCCTCCTCAAGACGACTTAGCGCCGTTAGCGGGCGCCGGATGGCATGGCATGGCGACAGGTGCCGGGTGCCTGGCTTTGCAGGGGGGGCGGGGTGCAAGCCGCACCCGAGCGAGCCGTCGGCACACCCGGAACTCGGCCGCAATGGTCCCCCTTCTCTGTGGCAGCGCTGCGGGTCTTAATATCTCGGCTACCTGTGACTGTCTCACACAGTCATGCAGCCAAGAAGTGAAGTGAAGCCGCCTCCCCCTTTTCTGTACTGTGCTGTGTGTGCAGCACACGGCAAGCTGATTATCTGAGCCTGGTTCACAGGTCAGAAGGAGGAGGGGGGGGCAGGGATCTGTATCACAGTCTGTAGGGGTAAATCTGTATTGGGGGGGGGGGTTCTGTATTGTAGGGGTCTGCACTGTAACCTACAGTCTGTAGGGGTGGTTCTGTATTGTAGGAGGGGGGGTTCTGTATTGTTGGGGTCTGCACTGTAGCCTACAGTCTGTAGGGGTGGATCTGTATTGGGGGGGGGGGTTCTGTATTGTAGGAGGGGGGTTCTTTATTGTAGGGGGGGTTCTGCATGCTTTAAAATCTGTCTGCTGGGAACCCGTCCATCCGACATGTCTGCTGGTTAGTACACTAACCAGCGGACATATCTGCCCGCACATGCGTCAAATGGATTCGACGCATGCGTGGAAGTTTTTCACTTCCTAGTACGGTGACGTGGCAGCATCAACGTCACCGCCACGTCACCGCGCTGTCTGCCGGCAGGGATTTTGGTTTGATCGTGTGTACACGATCAATCCAAAATAGCCCAGCAGACAAAACCGATCAAATCGGTCTGTCAGACCGATTTGATTGGATTTATTTAGTCGTGTGGACGTGGCCCTAGGGGGGTGTCTGTGTAACATACATGTGTCTAGAGCTGTGGCTGTGTAATGTAAGAGGGGTCCAGAGGTGCAGGGTTTTGTGTAATGTAAGGGAGGTCCAGAGGAGCAGGGTGCTGTGTAATGTAAGGGGGGTCCAGTGATGCAGGGTGATGTGTAATGTAAAGGGGTCCAGAGGTACAAGGTGCTGTGTAATGTAAAGGGGTCCAGAGGTACAAGGTGCTGTGTAATGTAAAAGGGGTCCAGTGATGCAGGGTGCTGTGTAATGTAAAGGGGTCCAGAGCTGTGGGGTGCTGTGTAATGTAAGGGGCCAAGTGGTGCAAGGTGCTGTGTAGTGTAAAGGGGTCCAGTGATGCAGGGTGTTTTGTTATGTAAGGGGGTCAAGTGATGCAGGGTGCTGTGTAATGTAAAGGGGGCCAGTGATGCAGGGTGCTGTGTAATGTAAAGGGGTCCAGTGGTGCAGGGTGCTGTGTAATGTAAGGGAGGTCCAGTGATGCAGGGTGCTGTGTAATGTAAAGGGGTCCAGAGCTGTGGGGTGCTGTGTAATGTAAGGGGCCAAGTGGTACAAGGTGCTGTGTAGTAAAAAGGGGTCCAGAGTTGCAGAGTGCTATGTAATGTAAAGGGGTCCAGAGGTGCAAGGTGCTGTAAAATGTAAAGGGGTCCAGAGGTGCAGGGTGCTGTGAAATGTAAAGGGGTCCAGGGTGCTGTGTAATGTAAAGGGTCAAGTGATTCAGGGTGCTGTGTAATGTAAAGGGGTCCAGAAATGTGGGGTGCTGTATAATGTAACGTGCAAGCACTGGATGGATCAGCTGTCGGCTCAGCCAGGCAGCACAGGCTGCAGTGACACTGTCACTGGAAGTCTGTGGGTTACTCATTAAGATTGCCGCCGCTCGGAGACAGTACGGCGGCCATCTTTAAAACTGGACAAAGTCACAGGCGAATTCTGCGTGGGCGGCTGTCCTTGCCTTGCTATGAGGAGCTCATACGCCATGCGCACTGAGAAGACAAAGGAGGGCAAGAATCCACAGATGCAGGCAGCAGATGTAAAAACGTTTTTCTGTAAGTAAATTCTTTTTTTATAAATGCAGTGTACTGCTTAATGTCTGTTTTTTTTTTTTTTTTAAATAGGGTATTTTTTAAAGAAACAGTAAATTCAAAAGTTAAAAAATACTTTATTGTAATTATGTTTGATATTTGATAGTAAATTTACAGGTAGTGGTATTATACCATGTGATTTACTTTATATGTGGCGTTATTATACCACATGATTTATAGTATAGGCTGCGTTATTATACCATGTGAATAAAATATGTATTTTTATCATAGCTTGTAATCTGGGAACTTAAATGATTGGAAGGCTTTAAATGGAGCCGGTATTGGAGAAAAGGGTGTGGACACTGAAAGGGTGTGGTTACTGAGGGGTGTGGTTACTGAGGGGCGTAGTCACTAGGGGGCGCTGTAAAGCTTTCTCGCACAGGGCGCCTAAAGGCCTAAGGCCGGCCCTGTGCAGTCTGATAAAGAAAGACTTGAGAATGACTGACTAGAATACCTGTCGCCTTTTACACACATCGCATGGTCACTCCAGCAGATGACACGCTGGAGATGCCTGCCTCTTGTAGCTCCCCCCGCTCGTTCAGCGTCTGACGTCACCGATTGAGTAGGGATGAAAAATGTCACTGCGCGTGCGCCAGTGACATTAACCCCTCATCTAGCCTACAGGACCCAGAAGACGTAGCGAGGAGAGGAGAGGGGAGGTGACCGATATTGTAACACGGCAGCAGCTGATCAGTATTCGCTCCATAAGACGCACAGGCTTAGGCCGCGTACACACAATCAGACATGTCCGATGAAACTTGTCTGACGGACCGTTTTCATCGGACCAGGCTGAAGTGGTCTGTTGGTCTGATGTGCGTACACACCCTCGGACCAAAATCCCCTCGGACCAGAACGTGGTGATGTAGAACACAACGACGTGATGAAAAAACGAAGTTCAATGCTTCCAAACATGCGTCGACTTGATTCTGAGAATGCGCGGGATTTTGGTCCGATGATTTTGTGTACTAACCATCAAACCTGTCCGACGGACAGGTTTCCAGCGGACAGGTTTCAAAGCATGTTTTGAAACTTTGGTCCGCTGGAAAACGGTCCAATAGGCCGTACACGCGATCGAACATGTCCACTGAAACTGGTCTGCGGACCAGTTTCAGCGGCCATGTTCGATCGTGTGTACGCGGCCTTATGAAGCGAAAAATACGGTATATTTTGGATTTTTTTCTAGGTTTCTCTTTTTTAAATAGTTAAAAATAATAATAGGTGAGCTGTACAGTTATAAAGAATGAGGATGCAAAACATAACATCGAAAATGTCTCCGTACTGCTGGCTGCTTGTACTGCCGTCTCTCTACAGATGTAAATGGGAATTATTTTATAAATGGGGGAAAAACATGAATCAGCCTGTAACGGTCAGGGGTTAACGCTGTTTACGATATTCCATTCCACCAACCCAAGACAGCTTATACAACACTCCACAATCCAGCAGACAGGAACATGACCCATTGGATTTCCCCCAGAAACGAGACACAAGCTCTGTTCTCTGGTTCCAAACTGATTCAACTTTAATGGTAAACTCAGCTCTTCTTATACAGTTAGCAACCAAATATGGACAATGACTAAACTCCACCCACAAAATGACACAATGAACTTCAATACACATTCCTTTAGATAATGACATTCAGATAATCTACATGAGTTAATTACTAGTCATTTACCCAGACATCCTGACTCAGCGATAAGCTATTCTCACCTTCTACACAATACACATTCCTTTAGTAAACATAAGTCAGACGTCTGACCTTTTAGAGGGTGCTAAGTCACAACACACATTATCATCAATAGACCTTTCACACAAAACAGTGTCGATTAACATAGCACAATAGACAATAGAATGCAATCACAGCAAGCTTTATCACTACAGCCAGGTAGACTTAATTAGCACCTCAACAGTCTATGTTCCACATTGAAGGAGACACTCTATTGACCTGTTGGGTTTAGAATGAACGACTTGTAATATTTCAAGATATCCTGCAATACATGAAGTATCGTTACTGTCCCATCTCATGTAATCCATGATATAATTTCTCAGCCATCCTATGCCCCTATTGGACATAGGATGACCCTAGACCCAAGAGTCATTGGTGAAGCTGGCACAGGAGTACCCCACACCCTTCAAAAGTCTCTGGGTATCACGGGCCATTCCGTTACACAGCCTATCTATCTCTCTGTCATTTATCTACTCTATTCTCTCTTTAATATATTACAATAATATCTATAAAGGGCTGCCATCAGGGGGGGGCAGTACACCTGTAAGGGGCCCGATGGTCCCCAGGGGCCTGGCCGGCACCCCCTTTTTTTTCTCAATTTGCGCCCCCCCCCCCCCGATTCTCAATTTGCGGCACCCCATCCAGCTTTTTAATTTGTGGCAACGCCCCCATTAATCAATTCGAGCAGGGCACCCCTCCCCCGGTTCTCTGCTCCAGGGGGCCCATGCCTGAACTGTGTAAGGGGCCCCAAAATTCCTGATGGCGGCCCTGTATCTATACTACAGCATTGTACTAATTCTTCCACTCCTTCTCAGATGCGTTGGGTTCTGGTTCCTGTGGAGAAATAAAGCACGTGGTCAGCCAGGAATCAGGAGACATTCTTCTACGAGTGGACAAGCCCGGATTGATAGAAATTTCTTGGGTCTTCTTGAACACCTTCATTGCCATGACCAAGCCCCATGAACCTGTGGAGGTGAAGTCTCGTCAGTTCAAAAACCGGCTCTACAATGGAACAAACGGATCACTGAACATCACAAAACTGACCAAGGAAAACCAAGGAGAGTTTCTAGCCAATATACGATCGGGTGAAGAAGAGTGCAACCAGATCTATAACCTCACTGTATACAGTAAGTCATTGCGTCTTATCTATCTGTAGCTCTACAGAATGAGTTTATGGGATCTCATCATGTAGATCAGTGGTTCTCAACCGCAGTCCTCAAGTACCCCCAACAGGCCATGTTTTGTGAATTTCTCTTAGGCCTCGTACACACGATCAAATCTGTCTGCTGGAAACGGTCTGCTAGACCGTCCCAGCAGACAGATTCGATCGTGTGTACGGGCGAGCCGACGGATTTGGCCACCCGACAGATTTCATAGCATGCTTACCAATCTGTCGGCTGGGAACCCGTCCGCCCGACATGTCTGCTGGTTAGTACACTTACCAGCAGACATGTCGTCTCGCACCGCCGCCGAAATGGATTCGGCGCATGCGCGGAAGTGTTTTACTTCCTGGTGAGGTGACGTGGCGGCTTCAACATCACCGCCACGTCACCGACACGTCAGCGCGCCGTCTGCTGGCGGGGATTTTGGTTTGCTCGTGTGTACACGCGAGCAAACCAAAATCCAAACAGACAGATTTGTTCAAATCGGTCGGACAGACCGTTTTGAACAAATCTATTGCCTCGTGTGTACGAGGCCTAAGATAAAACAGCTGTCCAAAATACCAAGCCATCGACTCTGATTTAACCACTTCATGACATCCTGGGCTTTGCTGCCGTCTAGTTACCGTGTCGCTCGGGACCCGGTGCGCGAGCCAGGCGGCCGTGATTGCCTGTGGATACAGCAGGACCATGGATCTGTGTGTGTGTGTAAACACACACACACACACACAGATCCACATCCTTTCAGGTGAGAGGAGACCAATGGTGTATTCCCAGTACAGAGGAACACCAATCGGTCTCCTCCCCTTGTGAGTCCCCTCCCCCTACAGTTAGAATCACTCCCTAGGACACACATTTAAAGCGGTTGTAAAGGAAAAAAATGTTTTGATTTAAAATAACAAACATGTCATACTTACCTCCACTGTGCAGTGGCCCTGATCCACGTCTCCTGGGGTCCCTTGGCGGCTTACTGACCACAGTCATGCAATAGTGCAAGAGTTTGCATTGTGGTCAGTAATTGCGGGCACGCTCCCATGATACAGCGAGCGGCCATAGCCGCTCGCTGTATCACTTGGCCCCGCCACTCGGCGAGCCGCGTCACTGGATGTGATTGACAGCAGTGCTATACAATGACTGCGCTGCTCTCAATCCATCTACTCTAGCCAATCAGCGGCCAGGCTGAGAGGCGCAGAGGATCTTGGGACCGCACAGGACTTTTGATGGGTCAGGTATGTAAAACAGGGGCTCGGGGGGGCCGGCAACACCAGATACCTTTTCACCTTAATGCATAGATTGCATTAAGGTGAAAAAATGTTTTCATTTACAACTCCTTTATTGCCCCCTAGTGTTAGCCACTTCCCTGCCAGCCATATTTACACGAATCAGTGTATATTTATAGCACTGTTCGCTGTATAAATGTTTCATTTGGGTACAGTGCTGTATGACCGCACAATTGTCATTCAAAGTGTGACAGCGTTGAAAACAAAAAATTGGTCTGGGCAGGAAGGGGGTGAAAGTGCCCGGTATTGGTATTTAAGCGCCTGTGTAAGATAATAGGATAGGATAGGATAGGTAGGATAACCTGAAAACATGGCCTGTTGGGGGTACTTGAGGACCGAGTACCACTGATATAGACCAATCTTTCTCAGCCTGGGATCCTCCAGTGGTTGTTGGGGGTTCGTTGAGCAATAAAATTCTGTCTCTCAGATAAGTAACCACTGGCAGCAATTATATTTTTAGCTATCTGTAAGGGGGGTAATTCTTTCCAATGGCCCCAAGTATAAGGAACATTCTTCCCACCGACCATCACACTAATGTGCAATGAGCTGTAGATATATTTTTTATCTGGAGACTAGAAAGTTTTTTCAGGGGCTCCTCCATGTTAAATAGGCTGAGGAAGGCTGGTTTAGCGTGTAGACATGGTATAATTACAGTGGAACCTTGGATTACGAGTATAATCCGTTCCAGGAGAATGCTTGTAATCCAAAGCGCTTGCATATCAAAGCGAGTTTCCCCATTGAAGTCAATGGAAACGAAAATAATTTGTCTTGCACTGACTATGGCATGCAATACCGCATGTGGCCAGAGGTTGGGTGGCACCGGAGAGCCTTGGAAACACTCAGAAAGGCCCGGGGATAGCTCGGCTGAATTTAGAAAACCTCGGAAAGGCTAGAGAATGGAGTATTTCCAAGCATTTACGAACCGCTTTCCATATCTGGGACATCTCATTAGACATGTGCAATTTTTTTTAGTTACGAATACCTTTTACGTCATTATTTGTTATTTTCGTTGATTCGTTAACCTACGAATGAACAAATGGTTTAGCGCAAATAATAACGAATAACGATATTTCCAAAATTAACGAATATGGAAAACTACGAAGATACGAATCTACTAAATGTAAAAGAACAACACAACGAAAGAAAAAATAAACGAAAACATAGAGATAACGAAAATACCGAACACCAAAAAAAAATCATAATTACGAAAAATAAACGAAAATGCAAACTTACTAATATTCGAAGAACGAAAAGAAAACAACCGAAATGCCGAACAAAGAATAAAAAACGGAAAGCAAAACTAACGAAAAATAAATTACGAATCTTCGGAAAATGGAAATGAAAACAACGAATATACGAAATAACGTAAATTCACTTTCATTAGTACTCTGACCAATAGCCACTCAGCGCTGTCCCTTCCCCTGAAGAGGTTTGTTCCTCCCCCAATGAGCTTCTTTCTTATTACCTAGTGGCTCCTTGACCTTGTGTCTTTATCTGTGTTAGACTGCAGTGCATTCCATCCAGAGTCCAGGGTGTGTTTGGGTAGGTTGCACCGGTTGTGTGGATCTGTCAAGTCAATCGCAGTAAAGTACGATTTACAAAATTACGACGAGTAGTGTGTCGAATAAACGTAAAATGTATTTTTACAGAATTACGAATGCAATAAAATCTACAAGAGAACGTTGTTACAATCAAATGAAATTAGACACGAAAATACGAATGATCATAAAGCAACGAAGATTTATTTCTTACGAAAATACGAACGCGGCATGATGGAAAATATAATGTAAATACGAATATCAAAACAACGAAAAATAAACCAACGTAAAAACGAATGAACGAATAAATTTGTTGTAAAAATACGAACCAGGCAGAATACAAAATGTAACAAATACTAATCTCGAATCAACGAAAAATAAACTAACATAAAAAACATAAACGGAAAAAAAAGTGTTACGAAAATACTAAAGAGTACGAATACGATAACTAACGTCTTACGAAATTACGACTTGCTACGAATCACGATAAACGAACAGAAACGAAACAGAAATAAAGAAAGTTTTTGCTGTGCACATGTCTACATCTAATTCTTTGGTGGGTCTCATTCTTTGGTGGGTCTCATTCTTTGGTGGGTCTCATTCTTTGGTGGGTCTCATTCTTCGATTGAACTTTTATATATTTTTTTTGCAGGTAAACTGTCAGATGACGACATCAAGATTCATCACAACGTCACACGCGGCGAAACCTGTAATGTGACTTTAACATGCGCCATTGATAAAAAAGACGTGTCGATCTCTTGGAAGGATTCCATGACCAATACTGTGATGAAGACGTCAATGATACAGGTTGCCGACCCGTACACCAACTCCAGCTGGACCTGTACGGTCTCACATCCAGTTGCCAGCGTCTCCAGAACCGTGATACTGCTGGACTTCTGTCAGAATGGTGAGCCTAAAGAATTCCAGAATTTTTTTTTTTACCCATGTGTTAGGGGTGGTGCCCACACTGCATGGCTTGACTGCTCGTTTATGTCTAGGGATAAGGAGAGTGGAGATATACTTACCTAATTGGTTGATCCTCCAAGCGCATAAACCTGTCCCTGCCACTCCTGCAACAACCCCCCCCTGTGCTCTGGCAGTCTTATGCAGTGGTTGGACTGTTCCTGACTTCATCTCACCCATAGACAGGCTTTGCACCAGGGCCAGACTGACAATTCATGGGACCCCCCGGGCAAAAGAAGATCATGAGGCCCCCTGTGTCCCCACCCACACTCAAGCCACACCTGCACAGGGAGACACGGGGGGAGCATGCAAAGAAACACTGGGGGGAAAAGCACACAGGGGGGCAGTGGGGGGAGGACACATGGGGACACTGGAGGAGGAGAGCACAATGGGGGGCACTAAACACACTACACTGGTGGGGGGAGAGCACACAGGGTGACACTGTAGGGGGAGAGCACAATGGGGGACACTGGAGGGGGCACTAAACACACTACACTGGTGGGGGAGAGCACAATGGGGACACTAGGGGGAGAACACAGGGGAACACTGAAGGGGGAGAGCACAATGGGGGACACTGGAGGGGGGCACTGAACACACTACACTGGTGGGGGAGAGCAAAATGGGGACACTAGGGGGGGAATACACAGGGGAACACTGGAGGGGGAGAGCACAATGGGGGGCACTGAACACACTACACTGGTGGGGGAGAGCAAAATGGGGACACTAGGGGGGGAGAACACAGGGGAACACTGGAGGGGGAGAGCACAATGGGGGACACTGGAGGGGGGCACTGAACACACTACACTGGTGGGGGAGAGCACAATGGGGACACTGGAGGGGGAGAACAGAGGGGGACACTGGAGGAGGAGAGCACAATGGGGGGCACTGGAGGGGGGCACTAAACACACTACACTGGTGGGGGGAGAGCACAGGACGACACTGGGGGAGCACACAGGGGGACACTGGGGGGGGGGAGAGCACAAAGAGGGACACCAGGGGGACACTGGGAGAGGGAGAGCACACAGGGGGACACTGAGGGAGAGCACAGTGGGGGAACACTGGGGGAGGGAGAGCACACAGGGGGACACTGGAGGGAGAGCACATTTGGGGACACTGTAGGGGGGGAAGAACACAGGGGGACACTACACTGGTGGGGGGAGAGCACACATGGAGACACTGGAGGGGTGGGGGGGATAAGGAGAGTATCATGTGCCTTCCTGCGGTCCCGTTGGGGCCCGGGCCCCATACATCTGTATTAGCCCGAACCCCCCCCCCCCCCCCCCTCCGATGGCAGCCCTGGTGTCTCTATACTGAGCTTTACTCACCCGATGCCTGTAATAATAATGCTAACGGCACGCTGCTCCCCGCCGGCCCCTCCTCTTTTCTCATCCGTCCCAGCCAGGTGATGTTGCGAGGCATAGAGTACAAGCACCTGAGTGGACAGAAGGAGGGGCCGGCGGAGAGCAGCGTGCTGTTAGCCGTATTATTATCAGTATTACAGCCACTTCAAGTGGCCTCTCATGGGGCCGGGTGCAGGCCCCTAATGGCCTTGGGCCCTTGGGTGGTGCCTGAGAGGACGATGGGTCAATTAGCCCCTGCTTTGGACATGAGGACGGCAGGAACAGTCCACTTCTGGACATGGGAAAACATTGTTTTCCAGAGGATCGAAAGATCGGGTGAGTAGAGCCTTTCTGTGTGCCCCTGGACAAAATGAGCTGTTAACCCATGCAGTGCAGGTACATGTCTACACGTGGGCGGGGCTAGCTGGGTGGTAGTGAATTAGAGGGCAACTTCTGCTAATGTTGTGCTATGGTTAGCATTGGTTCGTACTTTGTATCTTTTTTCTGATGGACTTGTGTACACACGATCGAATAATCCAACAAGACACATTTGTTGGCGGAAAATTTAAAAGCATGCTATAGAACATTTGTTGTCGGAAATTGTCTGATGGAGCGTACAAACGGTCGGATTATCCGACAAAACCCTTCCATCACATATTTGTTGTCGGAAAATCCGATCATGTGTACGAGGCTTAAAGTGGATGTCACAATGTAGAGTATAAGATTTCCTATCATCTGTGCCCAGTCTTGCCACACAGAGTTAATCCAGATCTGAGCAATCCTCTTTTATTGTTCAGTGCAAATTAACAGAATTCCAGATAAAACCCTGCCAAATTATAAAGTCTGTTTCTCTGTTTTTGCTTTGAGTAACAGGTTATTTACATATCTAGCTTGGACATGTTTATCATATGTTATGTTATGTTTATTATAACATGAGGTGATCCAAAGTTCATTGTATATTACCAGGATGTGTTATGTGGGGGAGGGGTGGATTTCTCACTTTTTATACCTCATGTTATGATAAACATAACATAACATAGGATAAACATGTCCTAGCTAGATATGTAAATAACCTGCCACTCAAAGCAAGAAGAGAGAAAACTGACTTTTTATTTAGGCAGGGTTTTATCTGGAAGGCTGTTCATTTTACTGAACATTGAAATAGGATTTCTCAGCGCTGGATTAACTCTGTGTGGCAAGACTGGGCACAGATGATAGGAAATCTTATACATTAAGAGTTCCCTTCACTGGAACTAAGGGGCTAAGCCCAACCTCTGAAAAACAATCCCACACCATAATTCCCCCCTCCACCAAATGATTTGAACCAGTGCACAGTGCCCCACTCTCCATCCATCTGCATACCTGCATCAGCGGGTGGGAGAGGAGCGCCAGTAGCACTGTGGGGGTGCAAGGGGCAGTGTTGTAAGTAACGGAGTTACAATAAACGCAGTTACCTAACACAGCCCCTTTTGAGGGTAACGAGTAATCTACCTGATTACTCTTCCCCTCACGGTAACGCAGTTCCCATTACTTAGGCAGCATTACCGCAATTACATCTACCGCCACTAGATGGCAGCAGAGTAATTGCTTCTGCCGTCGCTGTGAACATAAATATGGGTGGAACTCTTTAGAATCGCTTTAGAATCATGTGACCACTGTGATGGCCTGTCACAGCGGTCTGAAAACTCCCAATCGCAAGGAGCCCTGGATACAAGGAGCCCCACCCGCCTCACACTGACCTATCACCGGGGAACAACTCACATCGATCACACACACTGTGTGCGCAACCTGATCAATGACCTGGGGAACACATGGCCGGAACAAAATGTTCCACAGAACAAACGTTCCCTATACAACACAGTGTACACAGCGACATCTAGTGGTCAACATGGTAAGTGCAGGACACCTATACAGACCAATGATCAGCAGGTTATTTTTGGTCAGTGATTTCATCTCTTCATCAGACAACAAAGAAAAATCTGACATCCCCATTCCAGATCCCTTGCATCCAATAAAGCTTATATAAGATAAATAAAATAATAAACAATAAACTATAGAAAATTCTAATAAAGCCTAATATAAGATTTTAAATTACAGACTCTGTAAACGTCAATGGAATGTATATTAGAAACATAGATTTTAATCCAGCTTATAATTTGGATGTAATATGTAGCAGATGGATAAGGGTTTTAAGTCCTATTAGCTGCACATACATGGTGGGACGGATGCACCTAG
Source organism: Rana kukunoris (assembly GCA_029574335.1). NCBI lineage: Eukaryota > Metazoa > Chordata > Amphibia > Anura > Ranidae > Rana > Rana kukunoris. Next base: position 9,116,378 of record CM056059.1, on the reverse strand, counting down.
GCTGGGATATACATGGTGGGGACGGATGCACCTAGGCTGGGATATACATGGTGGGACGGATGCACCTAGGCTGGGATATACATGGTGGGACGGATGCACCTAGGCTGGGATATACATGGTGGGATGGATGCACCTAGGCTGGGATATACATGGTGGGACGGATGCACCTAGGCTGGGATATACATGGTGGGATGGATGCACCTAGGCTGGGATATACATGGTGGGACGGATGCACCTAGGCTGGGATATACATGGTGGGACGGATGCACCTAGGCTGGGATATACATGGTGGGACGGATGCACCTAGGCTGGGATATACATGGGGGGACGGATGCACCTAGGCTGGGATATACATGGTGGGACGGATGCACCTAGGCTGGGATATACATGGGGGGACGGATGCACCTAGGCTGGGATATACATGGTGGGACGGATGCACCTAGGCTGGGATATACATGGGGGTACAGATGCACCTAGGCTGGGATATACACGAGATCACCATTTGTTTCCGGTTTTCTTCTCTCAAGGATCTGGCATTCTTTTGTCTTGGAGTATTAACTCACTGCTCCCTGGCAAGCGCCCGTCACCTGTATTCTAGAAAGGAAATCATCTCAACAAAGCATTGTAGAATATTAAAAAAAAAATTCAGTTACTTTGCTGAGTAACTAATTACTGTTTCAATGTAGTAACTGAGTCACTAACGCAATTACTTTTTCGGAGAAGTAATTTGTAACTGTAACTAATTACTTTTTTAAAGTAAGATGAGCAACACTGGCAAGGGGGTCCAGGGGTGAATCAGATGTGGGGAGCACAGGAAGCAAGATCGGTGTGGTGAGACGGGAGGACAATTAAAGAGCGAAGCACTGTGTCTGTGTCTCTCCCTCCAGCAGCTAAAAGCCAGCAAAAGGGCAAGTGGAGGAAACCGGCTTTTAGATGCTGGAGGGAGAGACACAGACACAGGGCAATGTTCTGTACAATTGAGTACTGTCTGTGATTCATTTTCTTTGCGCTAACATACAAATATTCAAGACAAGCTTTCATAGTGTACCTCCTTCTTCATGGTCCAAGCAGTGAGAAGAAAGGGGTACACCTCGAAAGCTTGCCTTGAAAATATGTACTGTATATACTCGAGTATAAGTCAACCGGAATATGAGCCGAGGCACCTAACTGGGAAAATGTATTGACTCCAGTATAAGCCTAGGGTTTCCATCTGCATGCCTCAATGTGTCCATGCCTCACTGTGTCCATGCCTCATTGTGTCCATGTCTCACTGTGCCCATGCCTCACTGTGCCTCACTTTGCCTCACTGTGTCCATGCCTAACTGTTACTGTGCCCATGCCTCACTGTCACTGTGTCTATGCCTCACTGTGTCTATGCCTCACTGTGTCTATGCCTCACTGTGTCTATGCCTCACTGTGTCTATGCCTCACTGTGTCTATGCCTCACTGTGTCTATGCCTCACTGTGTCTATGCCTCACTGTGTCCATGCCTCAATGTGCCCATGCCTCACTGTCACTGTGTCCATGCCTCACTGTGCCTCACTTTGCCTCACTGTGTCTATGCCTCAATGTGCCCATGCCTCACTGTCACTGTGTCCATGCCTCACTGTGCCTCACTTTGCCTCACTGTGTCCATGCCTCAATGTGCCAATGCCTCACTGTGTCCGTGCCTCACTTTGCCTCACTGTGCCCATGCCTCACTGTGCCTCACTTTGCCTCACTGTGCCCATGCCTCACTGTGCCCATGCCTCACTGTGCCCATGCCTCACTGTGCCCATGCCTCACTGTGCCCATGCCTCACTGTGTCCATGCCTCACTGTGTCCATGCCTCACTGTGTCCATGCCTCACTATGTCCATGCCTCACTGTGTCTCAGTGTGCCTCATTGGGTCCATGCCTCATTGGGTCCATGCCTCACTGGGTCCATGCCTCACTGTGTCTATGTATATAAAGGACACGCTTTCATAGTGTACCTCCTTCTTCATGGTCCAAGCTTGCCTTGAAAATATGTACTGTATATACTCGAGTATAAGTCAACCGGAATATGAGCCGAGGCACCTAATCTTACCACAATAAACTGGGAAAATGTATTGACTCGAGTATAAGCCTAGGGTTTCCATCTGCATGCCTCACTGTGTCCATGCCTCACTGTGCCCATGCCTCACTGTGCCTCACTTTGCCTCACTGTGTCCATGCTTCAGTGTCACTGTGTCCATGCCTCACGGTTTCCATGCCTCACGGTTTCCATGCCTCACGGTGCCCATGCCTCACTGTGCCCATTCCTCACTGTGCCTCACTTTGCCTCACTGTGTCCATGCCTCACTGTTACTGTGCCCATGCTTCACTGTCACTGTGTCCATGCCTCACGGTTTCCATGCCTCACGGTGCCCATGCCTCACGGTGCCCATGCCTCACGGTGCCCATGCCTCACTGTGTCCATGCCTCACTGTGTCCATGCCTCACTGTGTCCATGCCTCAATGTGCCCATGCCTCACTGTGCCCATGCCTCACTGTGCCTCACTTTGCCTCACTGTGTCCATGCCTCACTGTGCCTCACTTTGCCTCACTGTGTCCATGCCTCACTGTGTCCATGCCTCACTGTGTCCATGCCTCATTGTGCCTCACTGTGTCCATGCCTCACTGTGTCCATGCCTCACTGTGTCCATGCCTCATTGTGCTTCATTGTGTCAATGCCTCACTGTCACTGTGTCCATGCCTCACTGTGTCCATGCCTCGGTGTCACTGTGTCCATGCCTCACCGTGCCCGTGCCTCGGTGTCTCACTGTGCCCATGCCTCACCATGCCCATGCCTCGGTGTGTCACTGTGCCCATGCTTCCCTGTGCCCAATCTCCCTACCTGATCTCCGGCACTGTGTCCATTTGCAGCTTTACAATCTCCCGGCGCTGTGACATATTCAATCCAGTTGGCGGCCATGCAGTGTACCAAAGCGCCGCTTCCTCCTCATCCTCATCCGTGACGGAGAACTCACTGACTCGGTTTCCAAGCAGTGAATCAGTGTTCTGCCTATCACAGACGAGGATGAGGAGGAGGCGGGGCTTTGTTACACTGCATGGCCGTTGACTAGACTGACGTCACAGCGCCGGGAGATCAGGCGCAAAAAGGTGACTCGAGTATAAGCCGAGGGGGGCATTTTCAGCACAAAGAAAATGTACTGAAAAACTTGGCTTATACTCGAATATATATGTTATGTTAGAGCAAATAAAAAAAAGTATCACGGACAGTACCCAATTGTTTTTGTAACACATTCGCTATGTAAAATTTATTGTACAGAGATTGTATGGTAAAGTTGTAACATGTATGGTCAGCCTTAGAACATGAATATGAATATAATAAAGCTCTATAACCATTTCTTCTACTTTTATTAAACAGATTACACCAGGGTGAATCTCATACGTCTGGTGATCTCCGGTTGTGTCCTCCTGATCTCCTGCTGTATATTCATCCATCACATGAAGACAGAGGTGATCACCCAACGTCCAAGAACAGACGTCATCTGAAGACCGAGGTGATCACCCAACATCCAAGGACAGACGTCATCTGAAGACAGAGGTGATCACCCAACATCCAAGGACAGACGTCATCTGAAGACCGAGGTGATCACCCAACATCCAAGGACAGACGTTATCTGAAGACCGAGGTGATCACCCAACGTCCAAGGACAGACGTCATCTGAAGACCGAGGTGACCACCCAACGTCCAAGGACAGACGTCATCTGAAGACCGAGGTGACCACCCAACATCCAAGGACAGACGTCATCTGAAGACCGAGGTGATCACCCAACGTCCAAGGACAAACGTCATCTGAAGACCGAGGTGATGACCCAACATCCAAGGACAGACTTCATCTGAAGACCGAGGTGACCACCCAACATCCAAGGACAGACGTCATCTGAAGACCGAGGTGACGACCCAACGTCCAAGGACAGACATCATCTAAAGACTGAGGTGACCACCCAACGTCCAAGGACAGACATCATCAGAAGACCGAGGTGACCACCCAACGTCCAAGGACAGACGTCATCTGAAGACCGAGGTGACCACCCAACATCCAAGGACAGACGTCATCTGAAGACCGAGGTGACGACCCAACGTCCAAGGACAGACATCATCTAAAGACTGAGATGACCACCCAACGTCCAAGGACAGACATCATCAGAAGACCGAGGTGACCACCCAACGTCCAAGGACAGACGTCATCTGAAGACCGAGGTGACCACCCAACGTCCAAGGATAGACGTCATCTGAAGATCGGAAGTCAATGTAAACGAAAATAATATGTTCCGCATTGACTTCAATGGGATGCAATACCGCATATGGTCAGAAGTGGCGGGGGCGCCAGAGACCTCGGAAAGGCCCGGGGACAGCTCAGCTGAACTCTGGAAACCTCGGGAACTGAGTATTTCCATGTTTTTTCCAAGCATTTCTGAACAGCTCCGATTGGCTCCGCTTGGCCCTGCTCGGCTCCGGAGCCCTCCCCACCTCAGGCCAAGCGTGGTGTTTTGCAGGAAATGCGGCACAGGACAGAGCTCTATATTGTTTACATTCACAGAGCTCTGTCCTGTGATCCTCTTTGCCGATCAGCAGATGCCAGTTGTCAATCATTGAGCGGACCTGCTGATCGGCTTGCAATGTGGTGTGCGCGGCCCCTAACCGGAAGTGCTGGATCACGTATCTAGTATGTCGTCTGTCTTTCTCATGTCGGAACAATTTTTATAAACAAGGTTACTTTGTATCTGTCTCTCACATCTGAATCGCCTAACCAGCCCCTCGGCGGAAGCAGGAAGTGGGACAGGAAGTCCCACTCCTACTGAAGCCCCCACTCCCCCCCCAAAAAAATTACATGCCAAATGTGGCATGTATGGGGGTGAGGAGTGGGATAAGAGGAAGTTCCAAATTTGGGTGGAACTCCTCTTTAACTTTGTATATGTCTTTCTCAGGTCTGAATAGTGTTTACAAACAATGTTGTAGAAAAAGATTAAGGGCCAGATTCAGGATAGCGAGCGGTTCTTTGCGGCAGCGTAACTTTTCTTATTTACGCTACGCTGCCGCAACTTTACGCGCAAGTGCTGTATTCACAAAGCACGTGCGCGTAAAGTTGCGGCGGCGTAGCGTAAATTGGGGGCCGGGGGTGAGCCACCTCCAGATGCCCTACCTCCCACTCGAGGCTACCCCAGGCAGCTAAGGAGCCAGAGAGGTGCCACCAGACAGAGCCCCCGTCCAGGGCTGGTGCAAGGATGTTTGACACCCTAGACGAATCCTCATTTTGACGCCTACCTGTGCCTCTGCACCCGGTCAACTGTGTAACTGCCTGTTTGTACGAGCGACAGATACACTGACAATGCTACACTTCTAGAAAAAAACAATAAAAAATGCACATTTTTTGACCTGCAAAAAGATCTGCATTTATTTTTATTTTTTTACAAAACTGGATTTGAACCTCCACACCTCAAATCATCCCAATTCCTGTATTTTTAGGTCTCAGATCACCACAATTCTTCTACCTTTACACCTCAGATCACCCCATCACTGTATCATCCTGAACGTTCCCCTCTGCACCCCCACCTTTGTTCCCCTTAAACCCCCCCCCCCCCACACACACACACATCAGTTCCTATATGTACCCCCTGCACATCTGTTCCTTCCCCCACACAATCAGTTCCTCTTTGTAACGCCCCCCCCTCCAACACACACACATCTGTTCCCCCTCCATACCCACCTGCACATCTGTCCCCCCCAAATACACACCAGTTCCCACTCTGTACCCCTCTGCACATCTGCCCCCCCACACCAGTTCCCACTCTGTACCCCTCTGCACATCTGCCCCCCCCACACCAGTTCCCACTCTGTACCCCTCCACATACACACATATGTCCCCCCCCACACCAGTTCCCACTCTGTCCCTTCTCCAGTTCCCACTCTGTACCCCCCATGCACATCTGCCCCCCCCCCACAGAAGTTCCCACTCTGTCCCCCCCTCAGTACACACTCTGTACACCCCACCCACACACACCTGTCCCCCCACACACACCAGGTCCCACTCTGTACCCCCCCCACACACACACACACCTGTCTCCGCCCACACCAGTTCCCACTCTGTACCCCTCCACACACACACACATATGTCCCCCCCACACAGAAGTTACCACTCTGTCCCCCCCCCCAGTCCCCACTCTGTAACCCCCCCCCACACACACACACAGTTCGCACTCTGTCCCCCCTCCAGTTCCCACTCTGTACCCCCATGCACATCTGCCCCCCCCCCCCACAGAAGTTCCCACTCTGTCCCCCCCCAGTCCCCACTCTGTAACCCCCCCCCCCCCACACACACACACACACAGTTCGCACTCTGTCCCCCCTCCAGTTCCCACTCTGTACCCCCATGCACATCTGCCCCCCCCCACAGAAGTTCCCACTCTGTCCCCCCAGTCCCCACTCTGTAACCCCCCCCCACACACACACACACCTGTCCCCCCCCCACACACACCAGGTCCCACTCTGTCCCCGCCCACACACACACACCTGTCTCCGCACTGTCTCCGCCCATACCAGTTCCCACTCTGTACCCCCATGCACATCTGCCCCCCACAGCAGTTCCCACTCTGTCCCCCCCAGTCCCCACTCTGTCCCCCCCCCCACACACACAAGTTCCAACCTGAACCCCCACCACCCACAGTCACACACAGACACACACATCTGTCTCCGCCCACACCAGTTCCCACTCTGTACCACACACACACTCTGTCAACACACGTTCCCACTCTGTAACCCCCCCTACACACACACATATCTGCCCACCCCCCTCCACACACACACACAAACCAGTTCCCCCTCTGTACACAATGTAAACTTGACAGCACAGCAGAGTACATTTTGCGAATGCGAAATTTCGCTAATGCGAATGCGAAATTGATTGCGAAATTCTCATCTGCGTATGCGCATGCGCACGAACAACACGCGAAACGGAGATCATTTCCTATAGGAAGCACAATGCTAAGCTCTAAGATCGCAATACACAGTAAAAACGCACAGAAACACTCCACTCTCTCTAGCCACCTTGTGAATCTGCACTGAAATACTGCTGGGAGTGATCTTATATAATGGTCGTGCAGGCAGGTTCCTATTGGTTGCTATGGAGGTTGCTAACCTCTGACAACTGTGGTAGGAGAACTCTGATTGGCTCTGATGCAAAAGAAGGGCAGAAAAAGTATTCGCGAATATTCGTAATACGAATATTCGCATTGCGAATATTCGGCAACATAAAAGGATCGCCTCAGCTACTCGGCCCAGGGTCTCTAATCATACCAGCAATGCTTTTAGACGTCGATGGAGATCACTAGGATGTGATCTGTTTTAAAAATAAATTTGAAAAAATACGAATGTTCGCAATAGCGAATATTCGCCGCAATATTCAAGTTATTCGCGAATACTCGAATATGCAATATTCGTAACGAATATTCGCAATGCGAATATTCGTGAGCAACACTAGCGACCAGGAGGAGGGGGGGAGGTGGGGGTGCATCGGACATCGCGGCTTGCATGCAGGGCTTCTATCTATGATCTCACCCACCCTGGCCGGTTCAACTTCCACCATCAATTATCATCAAGACATCAAGGCTCACGCTATTCCCGGCCAGCTGCTGTCCCAGCTCTCTCCCCTCATCTCACTGCCACTGCTAAGGCGCTGCAGGCTGGGAATAGCGTGATGAAGGTGATATCTTCACGGCGCAAACCGCCTCCTGCCATAAGGCATGGGTTTTTAAAAATTCCGGTGAAGGAGGTAGTTTAATACTGAGGGGGTCTTCACGGTCTTAGACACTGAGTCAGAAATAGGAGGGCTATTCATGAGACTCAAAAACGTGATGACCTCTGAGTTACACATGCAGTGGGACGTCGCATTCTTGGAGCAATATACCAAGGAACGAATGGTCCCAAGAGGACTTAGATGGGATGTCCACCCGCAACAGGGGGACCCCGATCTAGCATCTTGGTTTCAATTTTTTAATAACCAAGGGATATCCTTATTGAATTTTTTAATTGATAAAAAGAAATTGAGGATGGATTTATTAGATAAAGAAATTAAGGACATTAAAGATAAATTGTCATCCTCCAAAACCACACCTGAATACAATACATTATCCCTTAATTTGAAAAACCATCTAGAAAAGGAAGAACGCGAACAAAAAACGAAAAAACAAAAGAAATATACCAGAGACGTTACAGACTACAAAATAAGTTCCGTCTTTAGGTGGCAGAACTCAGACAATACAAGAGAAAGTAATGAATCCCAAAATTCCAATATGGAGGTATCCCAACCCTCAACAAGTGATTCTAAAGTTCTGGCTTTCTCACAATCTGTCCCTACTATGGTGCCCCCCACTAGAAATGAGGGATATGGTGGTAGGGGAGGTGGACCAAGAACCCCGAATCATCAACAAGGAGGGAATCCACCAAATAGAGGAAGAGGAAAAGGCCCTAGGGGCAAGTTCAAAAACCAAAGGGATTACTCCCGGGACACACGCCCCTACGATTCATCTCCATATGACAATAGAAACAATTATGACTACCCTCCAAGGAACTCCCAGACCACCCCTAGAAGGGGAGGGGGGAGACCCGCCCCACATAGGGGAGATTATTCACGGGGACCGTCTAGCCAACAATATGGCTATATGGAGAGAGAAGATAACTACCATGAGAGGTCCCCATATTCATATAATCAGAACTTACCCAGGTCCACCTACCAGGGGGATTTTCCTCGAGATCAGGAGGACTACCCCAGGGGAGGAGAACAAAACGGGGTTCGAGAGGGGGGCGACGTGCCCGGTCGAAAAAGAAGAAGGGTATAATAGGAGCAGGTATCTTTAATTTGAGTGTAGTTCAGCTTACAGAAGCTGAAAAAGTAGTTCTTGACAAGGGTCTAAAATTTGTTCCCCCCAAAACTTTGAACAAATTTGATACTTTTGTTGACGTTCAAAAGTACGTTAGGAAATTGAATATTCAAAGATATTTTATCAGTAATCCCTGCAGACCCAATCTCCCAGAAATATCTTCGCAAATTGTACATACTGGACTTTCTAACCCATCCCTATTTAATCCGTCTTGCCCGATGGCCCCTAACGTCAAAGTATTTAGGGATCTGGTCCTAAAGGATCTAGATGAGCTTCCCCTCAAAAGGACTTACTCTGACCCTAGAATAAAGATGGGCCTAAAAAGTCTGTGTGAACGTAAGGACCTTATTGTTCGCCCAGCGGATAAAGGGGGGGGGGGGGTATAGTCGTCTTGGACAAATCTGCATACCATGGAGAAATGTCCCGGATTCTGGGGGATATTGAAACTTATGTCAAGTTGCCCTCCAATCCAACATCTAAGATCAAAGCCTCCCTAACTAAACTTATTGAAACCGGAACCCGTAAGGGGATCCTGGACAAAAAGGAACGGAGTTACCTTATTCCTAAGGTTCCGCGGATCCCCGTAATGTATTATTTGCCCAAGATCCACAAGGATGGTGTATGCCCTCCCGGTAGGCCCATTATAAGTGGGATAAATTCCGTTACCTCCCGTTTAGGGAAATATATTGATTTCCATCTACAACCGGTTGTTAAACATATTCCCTCATACCTCAAAGATACGAGACACACAATCGCACGACTCCAGGAGGTGACATACAGTGAGGACATCATGCTGGTAACAGCAGATGTAGCCTCCCTATACACCAGCATTGCTCATGACTTGGGGTTCAAAGCGGTTGAATGCTTTCTCGGAAGAGTTGATTACCTTCCCACTATACAGAAAGAATTCATTCTAGACCTTCTGAAGTTTGCCACCACAAATAACTACTTTTGGTATGGTGGGGAATTTTATTTACAACAAAAGGGGGTGGCGATGGGGGCAAAATTTGCCCCCAGCCTGGCCAATATCTTCATGGCCAAGTGGGAGGAGGATGTCGTCTATGCGTGCAACCGACCAGAGATTGTTCTCTGGGCACGATACATAGACGACATCCTCCTCCTATGGAAGGGGGACCGCCAATCCCTAGATGAATTCATGTCTGCTTTAAATTTGAATGATGTTGGAATTAGCCTTTCGTATGAGGCAAGTTTTTCCAATATCCACTTCCTGGATCCGGAGATCCAGGTTCAGGATAACCAATTGACAACAAAAACTTACTTCAAAAATACGGATCGCAACGGTTACATCCCAACAGACAGTTGCCACCATCCTGCTTGGCTGAAATCCGTACCACGGAGCCAGCTGTTGCGGATAAGACGCAACTGTTCCAATATCCAAGACTTTCACATTCAGGCAGAAGTCTTGAAGAAAAGATTTGTGGATAAAGGCTATTCCAACTATGAGGTCGATAAAGAGATAGACAGGATTGGGAGCATTGATCGCACTACACTAACAAGGGAAAAACAAAAAGCTGTCCAAGAATCAAAATTTAAAAATTCCTTTTTTACCACCTTTTCGGTACAGCACAGACAGATTAAAGATATCATTAATAGGCACTGGAGGATCTTGAAGGAAGATTGCATTCTGGGACCAACACTTCCCACCAATGCGACGGTAATTTATGGAGGAGCCACATCTCTAAAAAATCAGGTGGCACCCAATATTTCAGATCCTCCAGTTAAACCCTCCTTCTTCCCCCTCTCAAAGGGTTTTCACCCCTGTAGGAGGTGCAAGGTATGTGCCAACAATACGAATGGGAGGAGGAAGACAGTTAGCTTCAGATCCACCCATACAGGGATGGAGTTTCCAATGAAGCACTTCTTCACATGTGCCACGACGCATATCGTATATCTCATCACCTGCCCTTGTGGAAAACAGTACGTTGGTCGCACTATACGGAGCTTTTCCACAAGGGTAGGTGAGCACATTGCGAAAATCAAGAAAGGCTGTACAAAACATACGGTACCCAGACATTTTTTGAATAAGCACAACAAGAAACTTGAAGGGACTAGTTTCCAAATAATAGATAAGTTTGTACCCCATTGGAGAGGGGAGCCTAGCATAAGAGGAGTATATAAACTGGAGGTGTATTGGATCTTCCAACTTAAAAGTTATGTGCCATATGGTTTAAACGTGGAATGGGACGTGAACGCCTTCATTAATCAATCCTGAGAAGGGATCTCTGTAGATCAATGTTCTCACCCACCATTTCTCCTACCAGTTTTTTTCCCTCCTCCTTTCCATTTTTAGAATGTCATGGAGTATTTTTTGACATCTTACACAAGACCAATAGGTGACCTTTTTTGTCGATCACAAGTGGATTGACCGTATAGAGGTCAGAGAAGAACGTACCAACACTATGTAGAATGCTATGTAGAATATTATTGACATGTTTTTTTATATATGACTAGTTATGGTTATAGCAATTGGTTTAGATGATTAGAATACAATATACCAACGCTAATCTTCAATACAATTGTCATTTTAAGTTATGCTTCTTTTCCACAATATCATTGTGGAAAGGATTAGATGGTTTTTCTAATTTGTTCTTTTTGGTACCCCCCTCCATGAAACTGACATAGGTGCTTATCTACGATGAACTGAGGTGTCTATAACTCAGTTGAGCTGTTTACAGCTTCAACCAGTTCTTCGTGCGAACCTGGAATGATCTGTAGATCCTATGGAGCGCACGTCCCTTGCGGGTGGAACGCATGACGCCAACACACTTCCGTGCCACGTGATGTCCGCGCTGTGGCATTGGAGCGCATTGGAGATTGGAACGCATTGGAGCAGGGACAATGACGTCAGGACGTCACGTTGGCTGTGCGCACAGAGGCGGAGTTCACCCCGCGGGAATACAAAGCGCTCCAGCCTCTCCCCAATCACGGAAGAGGAGGAGAAGTGACAACACTGCTTACAGCAGTGATTGGGTTGCACGTTGTCCATCCCCGTTCATGCTCGATGGGGATTAGGCTACACACTATTGTCCTCCGCCCATGTACTTCCGGCATTTGAAACGCAAACGCGATTCACATGGTATGATTGATACGCACGCCAGCTGGAAACATTGGAACTGATCAGGGTTTCATGGATGTGGATACCATAGATGTATAAATGCAGGTAAGAAGCATGTTACAGGTAGATACCCCAATTGAAGTCTATATGAGACGAAACCGGTCGGGTCACTGACTTGCTATAGTCTTCTCTGCATTTTTCCTTCGGAAATTACCCCTGCTCACCCATCAAGGGGGAGTGTTGCTGTTTTCAAGCTTTTTTTCCAAATTTCACGTGTGGTTTTGCATTTTATATTTTTGAAGTGATTCCTGTCACATGTGTGATGTAGTGGAATTTTTTATGTTGATTTTACTTTATTCCAATCATTTTTTATCCCATTAAATTGGTGGTTTTACACTATGAGAAGCCGTCTCTCTTTTTTCTTTCCTTCCTAATGCTTGGGAGTGAATGTATACCACCACGGAGCTACTGTAACTTCAATATCTACCCTGGAACTTCCGGATATTATTTTTGCCTGGAATCACCATCTGGACACCAACCTGATTGGGCAATCTGGTCATTCCTGCCTGGAACCACCGTCTGGATACCAACCCGATTAGGCAATCGGCCTTTACAAGCCCTAAAGACCCCCCACCGTATGGTGAGCTGAGGGTCCACCTGATCCGGTAAGGGTACCGATTTCTATTCTTTGGATTATTTGCTCCATTCAAGTATACATTCGCTACACTTTCCTGAGTGTATGGACTGATACTTATCTGATTGATTGCTTCCATATAATCACTGTGGACATTATGATATATATGTTTTTCACTTTATGATTTACTATTTTTCACGGTCACTGATTGTTATCACAGACTGTTTTCAGTGTTTAAACACCTGTGCAGATCAATTCTGTCATATATTGTGAGTGATTTTTCACCTTTTACTGATTTTTTAGATGGGTTTATATACCCATCTCATATACACTTACACAATTTTTTGTTATATACTATTTCTTTTGAAAGTAAGAAGAGAACGTTTTGAATAACTCTCTCCCTTTCGAAAGCTAATTGTAGGCACAGGTCATTCCATTTATATTTTTAGGTTTTGTTGATCTCAAATCACTGAGCCTATAGGAGAGTCTTCTCTGAAAAGGGCTCCCGATTGGCGCTACACTTTATACACATTTAATGATCCGAATCCCCAGCGAGTGGCTGGGGATCCGGATTTTGCCGCTCCCCCTACCCTGGCGCTCTAGGCAGCCGCCTGACTTGCCTATGCCTAGCGCCGGCCCTGCCCCCGTCAGGCCAAATAAGTGGCTTCTTTTTTGGCTCTGTTTTTTTTTTTATCATTTATGCTCAGGACATGAGCCTTTTTTTTTTACTATTTATGCTCAGGACAAGAGCCTTTTTTTTTTTTCTTATATTGCACACGGTCAGTAGTGCAGGCTACAGTGTGAATGGTGTGTGAATGTAGGGGTGGCATTCCTGCCAGTAAGGGGTGTCACCCTCGGTCATTGGGGAGAAGTTAACCCCACTACCGTGTGAATGTGGTATGAATTAGACAGCGACATCATTTGGACCTTGGCGTGGCGTTGCTACTCCCAAGTCCTGCATGGTGGACTTGGGCTAATCCAATGTGATGTAGATGTGGTGTGTGTGATCTAGAGACCACAGTGGTGTGCATGCGTGCATTGTCTGTGTGCCATGATGAATGTGTGTGTTTAACTTCCAAAGATGCCTACCGCGAGGACCCTCCTGACTGCTCTTCCCTCAGCAGAATGGGTAGCCTCTGGCAGGTGGGGACTGTGTGGTTCGGGGGTCAAGTCATCACGTATGTCAATCTGTAGGCCCTCTCTCATGGCGTAGTTGTGCAGCATGCAACATGCACCTATGATCTGGCACACAAAGTTTGGGGAATACAACAGGGTCCCCCCGGACTTATCCAGGCATCGGAAACGGGACTTCAGGAGGCCAAATGTGCGCTCCACCACTGCACGGGTACTTATATGTGCTTCATTGTATCTTCTCTCTCCTCTGATTTGGGGATTACGGAATGGAGTCATGAGATGGGGTCCAAGTGCATATGCCGAGTCACCTATAAGGGAAAGAACAGGAGGATGTTAGTAGTGCATGTGCCCCTTGTGATGTGTGCATCATGGGGTCGGACAGTCATGCCTGACTCCCATGTCACTCACCAACCAGCCAGCTGTCCCCATACATGTTCTGTTCATATTCTGCTGGGATGGGCCTTTGACGGTATATGAAGCTGTTGTGGCTGGACCCGGGGTGTTTGGCACGGTGTGCCATATGAGGTATTGGGCATCGGCTATCACCTGTACGTTGATTGAATGCCAATGCTTCCGATTGCAGTATATGTGCTCTGTAGCACGGGGGGGGGGGTGTAGTGCCACATGTGTGCAATCAATGGCCCCGATGGTGGGTGGGAATCCTTCAATTCTGTAGAAATCTGTCATTGCCTTCTGCCACAGATGGTCATTGGTGGGTCTGATGATGTGGTTTGCCATGCGTCTGAGGATTGCGGGAACAACCTGGTGCACACATCTGCTCATGGTGGTTTGTGACATCCTAGCCACCACTCCACTTGTACACTGTAAAGATCCACTGGCAAGGAAATGGAGTGTTGCCAGTACCTTGACCAGTGTGTCTTGCTGGTGATGTCATCTTTTAGGGCTGTGGTTATTTCCAGGATGGCATCAGGGCTGAATCTGAAGAGGCGATACACCTCCTCATCCCCCATGCCAAAGAGTCTCATGCGCGTGCGGTATATCCTCTCACGTGCCCTCCTCCTCCGTACCGGTGGACCCATTAGTAGTGCTAGGACCACGGCTGCCCCTGGCATGTGGGCATACAGATGTGGTGTTGTCCTGCAAGTGTGGTTGCTCAGCTTGCTAAGTTCCCCCTGTAATGGTGCTGCTGTAGCTGCTCTCCAGCTGACCTGTGCCCGTCAGGTGTAAAGATAAAGCAGCTATTTGTAGGAATAACTTTTTGCGCCGGACGTAACACTTACGTGCGGCGCATGTAGCCTGCGCCAGACTCTAATACGTTCACGAAACGGCATATCTCTTTCATTTGCATATTTGAATAGGAAATCAATAAGCGCGCAAGCGTAAATATGCACCTACGATATTTTCAGGCGTATCTAGTTTTGTGGGTACGGCACATAGATACGACGGCGCAAATTTACACTTACGTGGCGCATATCGACATACGCCGGCGTAAGTCTTGCTGAATCTGGCCCAATGTTTTTAACTTACACCGAGTCTGAAAAAGAGGCCCGGTCCTTAGGTGGTTAATCACAGATCTGCTTTTTTGAAGGGAAAACCACTTTACAGTAGATCCATCGCAAGCCAACCTTCACTTCTATCGGTCCACAGACATCATTCAGACTAGGAGTAGGTGCGGAGATCACTGTACAACTGCAAAAGTATATTTTTACTAAAACGAACACAAAAAAAAAATACAAAAGTTCTTTTACTTTATTTTTTGATAACCACAACTAAGACGTTCTCTTTCATGCTTCAAAACCAAATATCCCCTGTCAACTGGCGCATTTCCACCAACTTCCTGTGTCTCATACAGAATAAGCCATATACAGCAGTGTGTATTCTGTCTGCTGACTATCCATCGAAACATTTGATTGACACGAAGTAACAAGATGTTCCGTTTTTACCTCTGGATCATCGTGGTGTTGGATCTTCAGACCTGTAAGAATTTTGTTACTTCTGTAATGATTCGTTTACGTATTTCGCTTTTTACAGGCAATACTATTTCAGGGTCTAAATCAGGGCTCAAGTCCTGCAGGAACGTGTGGGAACGGAGTTCCTGCACTTTTTTCACAGCAGGAACTCAGTTCCCTTTGCAGGACTAGAGCAGCCGAGCCGCAGGAGCCAATCCTTTAGTAAGTGGCGATGCCCAGCTCAAGTCACTGTCAGGGGCAGGCGAACCTTAGTAATACTTTATGTTACTGGCCGCTTCCTGTATTTGGATTCATCAGGTAGTGTGCGGGTATCCCGTCACTTCCTCGATGCCGCAATGTCTCCTGGGAGCTTTTGTCATTGTTCCCAGGAGACATTGCGAAGGTCTGCCGCGAGTTATTGCAGGATTTAGAAAGAACTTGGGTGGGAGTTCCCACACTTTTTTCCCCAGGACTTGACCCCTGGTCTAAATGCTAAAAGAAACAAAAGTAACAGAATATTACCACTTTTTTTTACATGCGAAAATTATTTTTTATGGTAGAAAACCCCCCCAAACGTTATAAATATTTTTTTAACCACTTCAGTCCCATCAGAATTTATCCTCTTCCTGACCACTGAGTACTTTTTGCGATTCGGCACTGCGTCGATTTAACTAACAATTGCGCGGTCCTGCGGCGTTGTACCCAAACAAAATTGACGTCCTTTTTTCCCCACAAATAGAGCTTTATTTTGGTGGTATTTGATCACCTCTGTGTTTTTTATTTTTTGCGCTATAGACAAAAATAGAGTGACAATTTTGAAAAAAATTAAACAATATTTTTTACTTTTTGCTATAATAAATGTCACCCAAAATGTTTTTAACCACTTGTTCTGGCACTTCATGTAAAAACAAATTTTCGTGCTAGAAAATGAATCAGAACCCCCAAACGTTATATATTTTTTTTAGCAGACACCCTAGGGAATACAATGGCAGACATTGCAATTTTTTTCCTTGCGCGGTATTTGTGCAATAATTTTTCAAACACCTTTTTTTGGGGGGGGGGGAAACGGTTTCATGAATTAAAAAAACAACAAAACAGTAAAGTTAGCCCAATTTTTTTGTATAATATGAAAGATGAAGTTACGCTGAGTAAATAGATACCTTACATGTCACGCTTTAAAATTGCGCACACTCATGGAATGGCGCCAAACTTCGGTACTTAAAAATCTCCATAGGCGACGCTTTAAAATATTTTACAGGTTACTATTAGCGATTTACAGAGGAGGTCTAGTGCTAGAATTGTTGCACACGCTCTAACGCACGTGACGATACCTCACATGTGGGGTTTGAACGGCGTTTACATATGAGGGCGGGACTTGCTACTGGTGACAGGGGCGTGTAAAAAAAAAAATGTAATTTTATTTTTATTTTACTTAATTTTTTTTATTTTTACACTTTTTTTTACACACTTGCGGCTTCGTTTACTTCCGGGTACTCGGGCGTGATATTACAACGTTGCGCCTGGGGCCGACGGTCATAGAGATAACTGGTGACCATCTGTTTACCAGTCATCTCTATCATCGTGAGCCGGCGCAGGCCGATTCGCTCTCTGGGCCCCCGATGGCACGTGAGAGCCCGGAGAAGCACCGGCTGGCGGTGGGAAGGGGGACCTCCCCTATCGCTGCCTAAGAATGATCAAGCAGTGGAACAGCCACTTTGATCATTCTTATGGTGTGCAGAATCGCCGGCAGAAGACGGTGATATCTGAATGATGCCTGTAGCTGCTCCCATCATTCAGATATCCCCGCACAAAGTCGAGGACGTCATATGACGTCCTCGGTTGGCAAGTGGTTAAAAAAAAAAATTCTTCCTCTGTTTAGGCCAATATATATTCTTCTACATTGGTTTGCGCAAAATTTATAGGATCTACAAACTATAGGAAAGATTTATGGCATCTTTATTAAATTTTTATTATTATTACTTTATTTTTTTACTAGTATTGCCGGTGATTTGCGACTTTTTGCAGTACTGCAACATTGTGGCGGACACATTGGACACTTTTGACAATTTTTTTGGACCAGTGACATTTATACAGTGATCAGTGCTACAGTATAAAAATGCACTGATTACTGTGTAAATGTCACTGGCAGGGAAGGGGTTAACAAGGGGCAAGCAAGGGGTTAAATGTGTTCCCTGGATGTGTTTTTAACTGTGAGGGGAGGGGTCTGACTGGGAGAGGAGACATATGGGTTGCTCCTACTTAGTAGGAACAAACGATATGTCTCCTCTCCCCTGACAGAACAGGAAATCGTGTGTTTACACACACAAATCCCTGTTCCTGCTCTTGTGCATGTGATCGCATGTGGCCGGCGCCTGCTATCGCCCTCCTCGGCCGGGAGGAGAAGCCCCAGCTATTCCTGGAGCGAGGAGCAGCAGGCCCGTATCCATGTCATCTTCCTCCTTGTGGCAAGGCCTCTAAACCCTTGCCTTCCCGTCCGTCTCCCCCAGAGTGGGGGGGCAGGTTTGTTTGACGCCCACCCCCCAAAATATTGAGCAGCGTTCGCCACTGCTTTCCAGCAAACTAAGACCCTCCCACCATCAACAATAGACCTAAGCAGCAACAATAGCTCCCCCACAAAAATAGATCCCCACCAGCGACAATCGATCCCCCAGCAGCCAGCATCAATAGACCCTCTAGCACAGGGGTCTTCAAACTATGGCCCTCCAGGTGTTCAGGAACTACAATTCCCATCATGCCTAGTCATGTCTGTGAATGTCAGAGTGTTGCAATGCCTCATGGGATTTGTAGTTCTGTAACAGCTGGAGGGCCGTAGTTTGAGGATCCCTGCTCTAGCACATCCCAGCACTCCTTGCTATAAAATACATTCAGGGCTGGAGGTGCAGGAACTGGGTTCCCCCCACTGAAAAAAGCCCTGCTTCTACTAAGGCTGGACTGGGACAAAAATTTGGCCCTGGACTTCATCCAGACTGGCCCACTTTGACAGATCTATCCCATGGTGGCCGGACAACTCCCGAACCCACCCCCCCCCCCCCTGAACACCCAAGCCCCCTCTCCCCCTTCACTAGCCACTCTAATAAAGTAGAACGGCTGGTACTGGTACTCTTATAGGCAGTACCAGTGTGGAAGCTAGACATTATTTCACCCGGGGAAAAGAATCAGTTCTGTGCCCCCCCTTATGGGACAAGGTTAGGCAGAAGTGAGAAACTCCCAGGCCATAGCTGTTGAGTCAGCTGTTTGTCCCTTCCCTCATGCTCCTCTGTCGTCCCCCCCTGCTCCTCTGGTCCTCCTCCTGCTTCTCTGTTCCCCCCAGGTGAGCACTGCGGGGAGGGAGAGGAGGTCAGCGCTGCAAGAAGGGAGGGACAGAGGAGCATAAGGTGCAACTGTCACTGAAGCTGGCCCACTAAGCCATCAGCCCACCGGGAAACTCCCTGTAGTCCCAATGACCAGTCCATCCCTGGCTTCTACTAATACCAATGATGGGCCAGTATTCGACCTCCTAATGACCATAGGCACTATGTAAATGTTTTCCTCCCCCTGAAGCTGTGGAATTTTCTCCCCCCCACTGGCTACAGTCTAGACGCCCTATAATCTGAAGGACAGTAAACTGGTTCATAGTTTAGAAAGTTTGGAGACCCTTGGTCTAGAATATCATTTTATTAAACTTTTCAACACAAAGAAAACCTTTAAACAACTTTCTGGTCTAAGGGAACCCCCAGCTAAAAATGACTATACCTACTACTCATGATACATTAGTGTAATGGTCGGTGGGAAGAATGCCCCTTACACTTATGATCATTGGGAAGAATTACCCCCTTACTGATACCCAAAAAAGATCAACGGTGTCCGTGGAACTGATCTGAGAGGCAGAAATTGCTCATTGCTCAAGAAACCCCTAGAATCCTTTGAAGGAACCCTAGAGTTCTATGGAACCCTGGTTGAGAAAATAGCCAGTTGGTGAACTCAAAACTCTCTGCTTTGTTTTGGAGAGAACAGGGCAATGTCTAGGTTATATTGTGTTCACTAGTGTTGCTCACGAATATTCGCATTGCGAATATTCGTTACGAATATTGCATATTGGAGTATTCGCAAATAAATCGAATATCGCGGTGAATATTCGCTATTGCGAATATTCGTATTTTTTCAAATTTATTTTTAAAACAGATCACATCCTAGTGATCTCCATCGACGTATAAAAGCATTGCTGGTATGATTAGAGACCCTGGGCCGAGTAGCTGAGGCGATGCTTTTATGTTGCCGAATATTCGTAATGCGAATATTCGCGAATGCGTTCTCTGCCCTTCTGTGTTTTGTGTATAAAAAAAAAAAAAAAAATTAGCTTTAGTTTAGTCATATAAGTTTGTGTAAGTAGAGTTAGTGTTTAGTGCCTATTAGTTTAGTAATCCAGGAAATGATCTCCGTTTTCGCGTGTTGACGAGAATTTCGCAATCAATTTCGCATTCGCACTAGCGAAATTTCGCAATTGTTTTTTTTGATAAAATATCACAAATATTCGATATTAACGAATATTCGCAAATATTCTTCTATATATTCGCGAAATATCGCGAAATCGAATATGGCGTATTCCGCTCATCACTAGTGTTCACTTGATGTAGTCTCCTGCACATGTGCTGCGGTATACACAGTGCTGTGTTTTGGCTGTGCCCATTATGCCTCACTGTGCCCATGCCTCACTGTGCCCATGCCTCACTGTGCCCATGACTAGACTTACGTTTAAACATGGGAGTATAAAGAAGGGGTGCCCGGCTTTAAAAAATTGGTGCTCCCGGGCCGTAGGTTTTTAACACCGGGTCTGAAAAAGAGGCCCGGTCCTTAGGTGGTTAATCACAGATCTGCTTTTTTGAAAGGGAAAAATCACTTTATGGTAGATCCGTCGCAAGCCAACCTGCCCTTCTATCGGTCCACAGACATCAGACTAGTAGTCGGTGCGGAGATCACCGGAGTAACTGCAAAAGTATATTTTTACTAAAATTAACACAAAAAAAATAATTGACGAAATTATCGGACATCGGACATTATCGGACATATCCGATGAAAACGGTCCGCGGACCATTTCCATCGGATATGTCCGATCAGGAGTTTGATCCGATGGCGTGTACACACCATCGGATCAAATTCCCCGCCGCCGGACGGCGCGGTGACGCGGCGGTGACGTTGACGCCGCCGCGTCACCGCCACGTCACCGCACCAGGAAGTAAAACACTTCCGCGCATGCGCCGAATCCATTCGGCAGCGGCGCGGCGGCGGTGGGGGACGACATGTCTGCTGGTAAGTGTACTAACCAGCAGACATGTCGGGCGGACAGATTCCCACCGGATAGATTTCAAAGCTTGCTTTGAAATCTGTCGGGTGGAGAAATCTGTCCGCTAGCCCATACACACGAGCGGAGATGTCTGCTGAAACGGTCCATCGGACCGTTTTCAGCGGACATATCCCCTCGTGTGTACGCGGCCTAAGACGTTCTCTTTCATCCCTCAAAACCAAACAAAAATGTGACAATACAAAATATCCCCCGGCGGCTGGCGCGTTTTCTACCAACTTCCTGTGTCTCATACAGAATATGCCATATACAGCAGTGTGTATTCTGTCTGCTGACTATCCATTGAAACATTTGATTGACACGAAAAAACGAGATGTCCCGTTTTTACCTCTGGATCATCGCGATGTTGGATCTTCAGATCTCAGGAAACCCCCAGCTAAAAATGACTATACCTACTACTCAGGATACATTAGTGGGATGATCAGTGGGAAGAATGTCCCTTACACTTGTGATCATTGAGAAGAATTGCCCACCTTACTGATACCTAAAAAGATCAACAGTGTTTGTGGGAACTGATCTGAGAGGCAGAAATTGCTCATTGCTCAAGGAACCCCTAGCAACCTATGGAAGAACCCTTGTTGAGAAAATAGTGTGTGGAAGTCCATCGGACAAACATCCATGCATGTTCAGAATCAAGTCAACGCATGCTCGGAAGCATTGAACATCATTTTTTTCGGCTCGCCGTGTTTTACGTCACGACACGATCGGATTTTTGACCGATGGTGTGTAGGCAAGACTGATTATAGCCTCTGTCAGTTTATTTTTTACTATCCCTGTCCCATTGCAGAGATTTCCCTTTCATTTCCTGCCCCATAGCCAAACAGGAAGTGAGAGGAAATCTATGCAAATTAAAGGAATTCCCCCCCCCCCCCAGGCCCTCAGAACTAGTGTCCCCACTTGAAAATTTCAGAGTGGGTCTTAAACAGAAAGGGGTGTGGCCTTCACAGTAAGGGGTTGGTCATATTTAAATTAGGGGGTGCACGAGTTTAGTCAGGCCTAGGGCAGCACAAAACCATGTCTCCCCTCTGTCTGTTATAAGAACTGAAAAACTGCAGATTCTGTGGGTGGGTCTGTTATCTGGAGCTCTGTGGGTGGAGTCGTGATGTCAGACCCCCTGCCCTCCTCTACACTGTGATGGACATGCAATCATGTCTGGCAGCTTACCTACTCCTCCATGTGTCCATTGGAGGCCTGACTCTCTTTCTGGCTGCCTTTTATAACCTTCCTCCCTGTATGGTTCCACCCCAGGCCATCCCAGGAATTCTATATTAACTAGTGCACTGCAGGTCTGCTTTGCTGTTCAACTTTGTTTGTTAGCTTGTGTGCTACATTAACCTTTCTGTGTACCGATTTTGGCTTGTCTCTGACTACTCCTGTTTGCCTGTGACCCTGACCCTTGGCCTGTCCCTTGGTTATCCTCGTCTGACTGTTGCCCCGACCTCAGCTTACCCATCACTATCCCTTGTGTCCTGAGTGGCTGCTTCCCCTCTCTCCCTAAGGAGTGTGACCTGGGGGACTCCAGGGGCCGCGACCTGGGTTCAGTTGCAGCCAAGGCCATCCTCACCACTAGAGGCTCTGGTGAACACCTGCTGGACCTTAGACACCATGCCCTGGGGAATCTCGGGCTTACGTTTCCTGTTCATCCGCAGCAGTCCGCTATTGGCTTCACTACCCTGCGGTGCACCCCTGTCTCCAACGGGGTGCATTTGTCACCTGGCCACGGGTGACCTGACATACACTCCCCTTGTCAACATGCATTTTTTACTATGTATTACCTACACTGAATTCCGCTATGATCATTAACATCCAGTCAAAATCCAGAAAAGTAACCACATCACTTCAGAAAAGGAGTGGGGGCGGGAATTGAAAAATAATGCCGTCTCCAGGCTAAAGCATGAGATATGTAAATAACCTGTCACTCACAGCAAGGGGGCAGAACAGACCAAGGTTTTTCTCTGTAAGTCTGTTTTATTTCACCGAACAATAAAAGAGGATTGCTCAGAGCTGAATTAACTCTGTGTGGCAAGACTGGGCACAGATGATAGGAAATCTTATACTGTACATTGTGACATAAAAAAAAAAAAAAAAAGGGTTTAAAATCAATATGGAGAAAACAGAGATATTGCATATCTCTGTTCCCTTCAAGGAAAGAAGGGATCTTTGGGAGTATTTCTATTAGTTTTAACAGCAGATCTATATTAGGATAACTACTTACCTCTTTTAAATGAGAAAAGAAAAAGGGGGTTCCCCTGGGTGGACTTTTAAGGCACTAATAATATTTCAAAATATACAGGATATTGAGTGTAAAAAAGGTTTTATTCACAATTGTACATTGTAACGGTCACCACCGCTTACGACCTTCCATCCAACCACGACAAGCTTATCTGACACACTCCGACAATCCTGTATACACGATCCATATCCTTTCCCAGAATAAGACGAGACAGAGCTCCGTACTTGCTTCCAAAGATATGACCCTTTATTGATATTTTCTCAGCTTCTTATACAGTTTCAAGCATAATGCAGTTAATCACAGGACAATGCAATCTCCACCCCCCTATTCACTCACTGAGGATAATTCTTTAATTGGTAGCTAGACAAGACGGCACCGCATCATCAATAGAGTTCAATTAACCTTGAATAATGCACAGACATCTAGTTGAATAAGTTATCTAGACAGCTTTATCACACAATGGCAGAGTCTTGTGAGAGTGGGTGCAATCAACACCTTCAACGGAATGTCTTTACAGTGAATAGCCAACACCTTAAGATATTTCAATAGCCTATTATACAAAGGTATGAGTCACTGTCTGGTTGACCTGGTCATGTCATCATGAACTCCTTGTGATATCTCAGTCCTGAAATGTGAAGTATTAATAATGTCCCATCTGTAATATATGAATTATGATTCTTTGTCACCCTATGACCCTAGTAGACATAAGGTGACCCTAGACATAGGAATATCTCAGTCTGTCACGGTTCATTCCGTTACATCTCTCCCTTTCGGTGGGAGACGGACACAGGTGGGAACCCCGAACGGGTTGACTCCGAAGTCCGTCAGTAGTGCCAGTCCTCCAATGCTGGTATCCATACTGTACCCCAAATAAATGGCTCCAAACTGAGCATTACTCACCCCGCCAACCTCTGCCTCTCTCAGAGAACACGCCTGCCACTGGGGAGAAGGCAGGGTGACTGGGCTCAGTAAATCATGCTGTTGGAGGTCTGGGCCAACTGCCCCCCCTTCCTGGGGTATACCAGTGGAGATTGAAGTCCCATCTACTGGTGCTAGGTGAAAACCCCCCGGTGCTTGCAAAGCAAAGCCGACATCCTCCTGTCCCAGTCCTGTACCATTTTCTGGGGTTGTGCCAGTGGAGACTGAAGTCCCATCCACTACCCCAGGAACCCCCTCTTTGGTTAGTGAGGAGCAGAGGCCTATGACACTCTGTTCTGTTGCCAGCTCTTCCGCTGGGTTGCTGTGAGTGGAGACCACAGTCCCATCCACTACCACAGGGTCCCCCTCGTCTGTTAGTGAGGAGCAGAGGCCTATGACACTCTGTTCTGTTGCCAGCTCTTCCGCTGGGTTGCTGTGAGTGGAGACCACAGTCCCATCCACTACCACAGGGTCCCCCTCTTCTGCTAATTGGGAGCAGAGGCTTGGGGCACCCTGCTCTGTTGCCAGTGATACACCTGGGGGTAAAAGCTTTACCACCTCAGCTTGTTGCTGGAGAAAGGGGCCAACCGCCCCGGCTCTCTGGAACTCCACACCATCCACTTCGGCTTTAGGGATGGCAATCTCCAGTTTTTCCACTGCCGATTCATCAGCCAGGATTTCACAGTTATCTGACCTTTCCTCATAGTCCCAGGCAACGGGAGCCCCACCCTGCTGCTGAGCAGAGTCTAGCAGCTGTCTGTAGGCGACCTCCAGCTCCCATTCTTGAATGGCCAGAAATTCTAAATCTTCCTGTGACCAGTGGCCTCCCGAAGATATTAAATTTTTCCTCTCTTTGCTCCATTATGTCCTCCAAGCGCCACTCCCGATCATCCCCGAAGTCTGGATCACAGGACATCCTCCAATACAATAATCCCAGGCCATCATAGTCATTACCTTCTGTGGGGCTGTCATCTGCTGGCCACGGGCACTCTTGGGCTACATACCACTGGAGGGCTCTGTAGCTTTCATCCAGCTGCATCTCTGCCCGGATCAGCCTGCTTAACTCAGCTGTCCACTCCTGCTTCGGTTGTTTCCCCAACAACAGCATTCGTACGTCATACTGCGGCCAGTACCTTGCATATATGGAGGGCAGGACCTTTCCTTGGTGTTGCTGCTCCAGAGCTAACGCTTCCTTCCAGAGTTGGCACCGAATCACATCCGACCATCCCAACAGGACCTCCTCTGATACTGGTCCTCTATGCTGTATCCGCATCTCTTGTAACCTCCTTTGGAATTCCTCTTCCATGGAGACTGGTATCTGCACCTCTCCTCTCTCTTTAGTTGGTGCTGCTGTGACTTCAGCTGCTGCAGCACTTCTTCTCTGTAGCAAGGTGGCATTCAGAGCCGCAATAACTCGGTCCCTGATCTCCGGTGGAGGGTTAGGACCATAATGTGCCAGTCTTAGGTTAACAGCCCGATCAAATCTTTCTTCCTCGGGTGTCCTGTCCGTTACGGCGGGCCTTTTAGCTCTATCCATTTCGACCAGTTCTGCGATAATGTCCCTTTTCTTACGGTTGCTGGCCGGTCTGCCCCAGCTCTCCAGTAAGTCCATGAGGGAAGAGAGCTTCATCCGTTCATACACCGTCTCCATTGTCATGTGCCCTTGTAGCCGTCCTTCTGGTGATGGAATCATCCCACTGCTGTGCCACCAAATGTAACGGTCGCCACCGCTTACGACCTTCCATCCCACTACGACAAGCTTATCCGACACTCCACAATCCTGCATACACGATCCATATCAATTCCCAGAATAAGACGAGACAGAGCTCCGTACTTGTTTCCAAAGATATGACCCTTTATTGGTATTTTCTCAGCTTCTTATACAGTTTCAAGCATAATGCAGTTAATCACAGGACAATGTAGTCTCCACCCCCCTTCACTCACTGAGGATAATTCTTTAATTGGTAGCTAGACATGACGGCACCGCATCATCAATAGAGTTCAATTAACCTTGAATAGTAACACAGACATCTAGTTGAATAAGTTATCTAGACAGCTTTATCACACAATGGCAGAGTCTTGTGAGAGTGGGTGCAATCAACACCTTTTCAACGGAATGTCTTTACAGTGAATAGCCAACACCTTAAGATATTTCAATAGCCTATTATACAAAGGTATGAGCCACTGTCTGGTTGACCTGGTCATGTCATCATGAACTCCTTGTGATATCTCAGTCCTGAAATATGAAGTATTAATAATGTCCCATCTGTAATATATGAATTATGATTCTTTGTCACCCTATGGCCCTAGTGGACATTAGGTGACCCTAGACATAGGAATATCTCAGTCTGTCACGGTTCATGCCGTTACATACATATTCATCAAAAACATTTTTAAATATCAAATTAAAATACAGAGTTCCAATGATTGTCACCATATAGATAAATACAAGAAGAACCTTCTTAACACCCGACGCGTTTCGGGATAACCTTCTTCAGGGGTGTGTAGAGAAGGATAATTAGTTCATCTGGAACGTAAGAATACATAGAGTTAATTACATGCATTTATAGCATTATTAAATATATACAAAACGTTTTTATATGTAATTATATATATATATATATATACACATACACACACATGTAATTGTTCACTTACGTATTAAAAAGGATGGTGAATATTCCATTGGATATGTTTTAAAAGAATTGGAAATATACACAGCACGCTGGGTTCAAGCAATGAGGTTGCCAGTCAAAGAAAGGTATCAGGATGTACAATTAATGCAAATTTGTGGTGTTCATCCCGTTAGGGAGAAATTATTCCAAAGATCAGGATGCCGGTGGGTCAGCCAGAAGGGATATACTGGGACTGGAATGGAGGTCCCTAAAATTATATAAGATAATAAATACCAATAATAGATTGTTCCCAAATAAGGCTAAATAGTACATATTATATAGGTAGAGTAATAGTTTGCTAGAAGCAAAAAATTTTGGGGCCAATGTCATTTTCACAGCAAAAAAATCATAAAAAATGCACTGATTACTGTGAAAATTACAATTGCAGTTTGGGAGTTAACCACAAGGGGGCACTGAAGGGGTAATATGTGACCTCATGTCTGTTTCTAACTGTAGGAGGGGTGTGGCTGTAGGTGTGACTTCATCGATTGTGTTTCCCTATAAAAGGGAACAGACGATCGATGACAGCGCCACAGTGAAGAACGGGGAAGCTGTGTTTACACACACCTCTCCCCGTTCTTCAGCTCCTGTGACCGATCACGGGACTCCAGCGGCAAGCGGGTCCCACGGTCACAGAGCTTAGGACCGGGTCGCGGGCGCGCGCCCAGGGCCCACGGCTGGGCACTTAGAGACGACGTACCTGTACGTGCCTGTGCCCAGCCATGCCATTCTGCCGGCGTAAATGTGCAGGAGGCGGTCCTTAAGCAGTTAAAGTTGCTTGTTATTCAAAATGCTCGTAACATATTGTTTTAATAATCAGACATTCATTTTGTTTATTAGGTGTGCTCTTTGATACACAAAGTAAAGAAAATAAGCAAATACCATTTAAGATTGGAGGAAATATTACTGTGACTGTGCCAGCAGAAGATAATGCCGAGGTGGAAGGGGTGTTATGGACAAAGAAAGACGATGCTCTTTTCAAAACCTCTAAGAATATTATATATTTTCTAAATGAACAATATGAACTAAGAGTTTGTTCCCATAATGAATCTTCGATCACAATATGTAAGGCAACCAGTGAAGATGCAGGAATGTACTCAGCAAAAATACGTTATAGGATAACATCTACAAACACCATATTTACAAAAAGTAAATGGTATTGTGTTGCAGAACTTCTTGGTAAGTAATAACTTTGAAAACCTATATACAACACAAACAAACAATGTGTAATTTTAATTGTAGCGGTACCCCCGAAGGAGCTTCTGATTAGTTTTGGGCCTACCCTCTGACCTATCCACCCTTTAAGTGGCTCGAACCCTCCCTTGGCACACCAGGCAAATGCAATTGTATTGTGAGTCCCCTGTTTGGCTAGGACCACAACAGCACATGTAAAATATACAATACTATGCAATAATGTTGTTACCTTCTTCTGAATGCAGTCCTCAGGAGTAAACACACCTCACACAATCAATATAGTAAACCAAGAGTAACTTTACTTGCCATGTAATAAGAAATACAAAAATAAAAAGAACAAACAGGTTACAAAAATACATATATATATATATATATATATATATATATATATATATATATATATATATATATATATATATATATATATATATATATATATACAACTGACTCTGCAAGGGCCCTTGCGAGAGTCAATAAGAACAAACTAAAATGTTAATACTGTGAAGTCTGCAAGTAGCTATAAATAGTCTATGCTCACAAGCTCCCCCTAGTGGGCAATTCCTTTAAGTACAGTTGCTAGTCTTGATTAGGCCTGGCCCAGATAACTCCAGAATGTTCCTCAGTGGTGAAGTCTATTGTAAATATGTTGATGCACTTTAACTTGTTTGTAATCCAAAGGGTAGTCAAGCTGAGTTTAAGGGTACGATCAATACAGGTGCTTGTGGAATGATCTTTAAGTTAGTATCGGTCAGCTTGGCTAGCGTAACTTTCAAACGTTGTGTCTCTTGAGCAAATCAATAGACCATGTGCTATTCCAATGTGTGGAGCACTAAAAAGTCATAAGGCTAAAGTAGTATTGAAAGCTTGGGCCACTGCCCTCTAACCTGAGCAATCCTAGTCCAGGCCGAGTCTCTCATGACAAACACGCGGATCGGTGACCACTCTGCAACACACAGTTTCCGGTCTCGCTACTTGCTCGCCACTGTTACAATCGTCAGCTGGTGGAAGACTCCGGTCTCTTGGAAGCATGAGCTGGACACACTTGGTCTTGTCTCTCTCCGGATGGCTGATCTTCCGGTGGATCCAGGCCCAGGATTCAGGCCTAGCTGCTTGGCTGAAGTGCTCTCCCTCTTTCCGCAGAGGGAAGAAGGCAGATCCCAAGAGAGCGAATTCAGCTCCTCCCAACCTTTAAATAGCCTCTGCCATAAAGCTATGCAGAGGTGTCATGTACTCTGGGAAGTCAATGCATTGTGGGTACCGTAGTTTGTTTCTACTATATCAACAGAGTCCTTTTCTCCTAGTCCTTCAAATCCCAGAATGCATTGTTTTAGGAATGTAGCGCTACCCCCTCAGGAGCCGCTGGTTGATTTGGGATCGGCGTATTAAGTTACCTCTGTATGTTGTCTAGGGGTGATTGCAGTGAGCAAAGCAATAAGAGAATGTCCAAACCTGCCGCTCGAGTTTTCTGAATACTTTATTTCATGGTCCAACACGACCAACATCAACATGAGGTAGAGAAAAGGTTGGTGAAAGAAGAGAACGTTGCGGTATCAGGCTTTAGATGGAGGGAAAGCAGTCCTGCTTTCTGTAGTAGAACAGTTCATCTCCACTCCAGCCAGTGTGGGTAGAGTGCCTCCGGACAGACTTCTGCAACAAGCCTGGCAGCTGGAACGTCACTTAGGTTACTGGAAAGAACAAGTCTCTCTCACTGACTTGGCTCTAGCTGAATTTAGCGTTTTAAGATGAAGATCCCTGCCACAGGACCAATGTTGGACTGTAGAGCCAATCCTCCCAGAAAGTTCTTTGATAGTAGGGATCACCAACTGACAGTCTATGGTTATCTGTCAGTTCCTGGCAACCAGATCCCAGATGGTTCGTTCAAGCCCTCTTGGATCACCTACCTCCGGGTTCTCCTCAAGCCAATCCCCCACCGAACAGCCTACAGCTTAGGATCTCTTCATTAGAAGTGAGGCCCCCAGCAAGTCGCAAGGGCCCCTTTTCAGCAATACCCGGGAACCCCGCGTAGCGTGCGACCCCGGCCTTGTAGGCCACATCGCCGGGGTCTGTTGGGTGCGCACACTCTAAAGGTGGGTGCCGCACCTGGAACCTGGAACCCGCGAAGAACCCTGGAAAATGGCGTCTGCCACAGATATACCCCTCTCCAGCATGCCCTGTGAGGGAAAACCTCCTCCAATTGGCTGCTGGAGAAAAGTGGCTCTGCCTGAATCCCTCTGACGCCACCTGCCGTCCAGGGATGGAACTGCATCCCTGGAGCACAGAATGACCCACAGGACGATTCAGGGCTGACAGTAGCCCAATTTAGCAAAATTAGGAGTGGGAGCAACATAACTCTCCCACTCTCCCACTAATTTAGCGTAGTGCCTTTTCTGAAAGAAAGGGGGCGCTACAGGAAAAAATTATTAAACACATATAAACAACATTACTGAAACATCCGGGGAGAAATTTAGGTATGCAAAGTTACCAAACAGTATATGAAAGTATGGCCCCGCTACATAATCAAGAAGGTTAAAATAATTAATGTACTTTAGAGTTTATTATGCATTAATATAAAGAGCATAGCCATTGAGTATTGCCTTTACCTTCCCACAATATAAGGAAACCTTGAATAGTGGAGGGAAAAAAGCGAACTTCCTTCATTCCTTTGTTAGTGTAGCGCTCACACCCCGAAGGAGCCCGCTGGATTGATGATGGGATCGGCCTGTTGAAGTTACCCTTGCTTGGTCTAGTGATGCACCAGAACACTTAGTAGTAATTGAATGTCCAGACAGGCAATAAAGATGTTCTCAATGCTTTAATCTCCAGGCCAACATAGCCGAACATCAACTCAATGCAAGGAAGGACAGGTTGATGAAGATAGGAGAGATTCTCAATGTCATGCCTGGATAAATGCGCAGCCAACTCGGCTGTTGTTAGCGCCAATTTGCACGCGTCGCCACTCTAATGTAGGCTAGGAGGAATGGGTCTCTCTCACTGACCTGGCTATAGGCCTCTGCCACAGGCCAGTGAAATCCGAACAATTCACTGATGTCCGAACAGAGCAAATCCTCCTAGCAGCTATCTGTGCATCCGGCACCATGTGACAGCAAAGCGTACCTGTCTATGGTTTGGGTGCCGGATCCTCTTGACGGCATTCAGGAACCCAGCCAACCACTGGGGTCCCCTTAAATTCGTCCCCGACCGGGACTCAGCGAGGCCCGGAACCCGGCCTGGTGGGCCACACCGATGGGGTCCCTGGGTGCGCACACCCTAAAGGTGGATGCCGCACCCCGACTCCGGGACCCCTCGCAGGAGACGCCAAAAAGAACCCTGAACACCTGACCTCCTCCCAGATATATCCCTCCCCAGCATGCCCAGCGGGAGGAAACTTTCCAATTGGCTGCTGGGGAAGAGTCAAACCGCCAGAAATCCCTCCAGCTCCCACTGACGGCCAAGGATGAACCAACATCCCCAGAATGCAGTCCAAGCCAGTGGATCTTTCCAGAATGACACAGGTCATAAGTCTAACAATCGCGACTGGAAGCAAAGTAACTCTCCCAGTCAACTATTCTTTTAAGCGCAAAAACCTGTGCTAAATGCAAGGGGGCGCTACATTAGTTTCTCACTGTAACCTCTGTCTTTCCATCTCTTCAAACTAACCTACAGCTCTGTCCTCAATAGATCCTCAATCTAACCTCCTTTTCTAGGATGCTACAGTGAGGAACTACGACTGCCATCCCATTTCCTCACTATAGCCTCCTCTTCTCCTCCCAGCTACTCAGCTCATTATTCTACTCTCTTTAGGCTTCTTTCACACGGACGGATAGAATGATGCTTTCAGCTGCGGATTTTACCGCAGCTAGAAGCACACAATTCTTTCCTATGACACCCTTCACACACTGGGCCAGATTCTCAGAGGCGTTATGACGGAGTATCTCAGATACCCCGTCGTATCGCCTTTTTTTTGTCCTCGTATCTATGCGCGTGATGCTTAGCATCACTTTTGCATAGATACGCTTCTACATCCGACAAGTGTAAAAGCATTACACTTTCGGATCGTAGGTGTAATGACAACTCCGGCCACTAGGTGGCCTTCACGTTGTTTTTTCATTTGCATATGCAAATGAGGCCAGTACGGCGATTCCCGAACGCTTTTACGCCGCCCCGTTGTCGCGTAAGTCGTTTACGGACTCGTAAGGTTACCCCTGCTTCTATGTGGAGTAACCTTACGAAGTTCCGTCGGATGCCGTCGGATGCCGTCGGACGACATGTTAAGTATGGCGTCGGGTCAGCCTCGGCTTTTTCCGTCGCTTACGTCGTTTTACTAACTCGTTCGCGAATAGGGACTTGCGTAAATGACGCTCACGTCGTTTTGACGTCGGTTTCAACGACGCTTCCCGACGTGAGCTGGAGCATGCGCACTGGGCTTTTCCCCCGGCCGGCGCATGCGCAGTTCGTTCGACGCGGGGGGCGCACTTAATTTAAATACAAGCCGCCCCATTTGAATTGCGCGGGTTTACGCTTGGGGATTTACGAGACGCCGGCGAAAACTACGGAGCAAGTGCTTTGAGAATAAAGCACTTGCTCTAGTACGCGGCGTAGTGTAAATGGCTTACGCTACGCTGCCGAAATTATATGAGAATTTGGCCCACTGCGTTTAGCTGCAATTTGTTATCTGTGTTTTTGTGTGAATAGAAAAAATTGAATTTAATGCGTCCAGGTGCGATCTTGTGTAGCTATTGGCACATAACCGCAGGTAATCGCAGTGCACTGTGTCAGCTGCGTTTGGTATGAATCTTGAGGGGGAACTCCACACTAAATTTCAAATAAAAAACCCCTCCTTCTGCTTCGCTGTTCCTTACTACAACCTTCCATCCTCCTCTCAGCTCATTCCCCTCCACTCTCTATACTTTCAAGCTTCTCACTACAGCGTCTCCTCCTCCTACCAGTCCTCACTACAACCTCCCTCCCCGAACTAAGGACACTGTCCCCGGACCAATTCTGTCCTCAGTTTTGTCCCTGGATTGGATTTGAACAGGGGCTGGGGCAATGTTAAGGACAGTCAGTGCAGAATTAATTAAAAAAATCTAAATTACACCCCCCCACTCCTACTAGCTTAGGGGGCAGGAGCGGTGCGTCCATAGGGACGCCGGAGCGCCGCCCCCTATGGCTCTCTCACAGCCACTAAAATATAAAGATTCATGAATTGTATGAATCTGTATA
This sequence comes from Rana kukunoris, assembly GCA_029574335.1. Classification (NCBI taxonomy): domain Eukaryota; kingdom Metazoa; phylum Chordata; class Amphibia; order Anura; family Ranidae; genus Rana; species Rana kukunoris. The sequence goes on along the minus strand of CM056059.1, from coordinate 9,083,119 downwards.
TTTTCGCCGCTGTCGCCCACTATTCAGCTGGCTGGATGTTGAGCGCCAGCCAGCTAAATAAGCGCAGCTGGTTGGCTGTGTGGAAGTGGCTGAAGTGGCTGTAGTCGGCTTCCTGAAGCTTATTCTCGGGACGTACCGGCGGTGCGTTCCTTGGATAAGACTGACAGGCGTCTCAGCCAATCAGGTAATCTGATTCTGGTAATCAGTAACCTGATTGGCTGAGCGTTATCGAGGGCGGGATGAGGGACATCGAGTGACGGTAGAAGCCAGAAAGGTAAGTGCTGGGGGGGGGGGCATTTTACTGTGGTCACAGTGGCTACAATTGCGGGGCACAGTGGCGACAATTGTGGGGCACAGTGGCGACAATTGATGGCATGGCAAAGTGGTGACAATTAATGGCACAGTGACTGCGTTTGATGGCACGGCACAGTGACTGCGTTTGATGGCACGGCACAGTGACTGCGTTTGATGGCATGGCACAGTGACTGCGTTTGATGGCATGGCACAGTGACTGCGTTTGATGGCACGGCACAGTGACTGCGTTTGATGGCATGGCACAGTGGTTGCGTTTTGATAGCATGGCACAGTAGGTGCGTTCGATGGTACAGTGGCTGCATGTGATGGGCACAGTGAGGCTGCAACTGTTTTTTTCGTTTGCGCCCCCCAAAAATTTTGAGCACCAGCCGCCACGGTTAGGGGGGTCTATTTTTTTTTCCATTATCTGTGCCCCTTTCTGATGATCATTTGCTGGTCGGAGCGGAGGGAATATTTCTTCAGTTTCGGGTGCATGCCCATTCAGCTCCACTCAGTTCTTCTGCCTTGGCTGAAGTCCCGGCCAGCTGCCTGCCTGTTTATTTCCTTGCCTTTGAGGGTGGAGTGACCGTCCTCCACTCCCCACCCAGTAGTGCCGGGCCCGGAGAGTTATGTCGCGTACACATGACCGAGCAAAGTGCGATGACGTACAACACATACAACGGCACTATAAAAGGGGAAGTTCCTTTCGAATGGTGCCACCCTTTGGGCTGATTATGCAAATTTCCTTTCTCATAACTTGCTTCTGAGCATGTGTGTTTTTTTTCCGTCGTTAAGGCCTACACACAACCGTTTTTCACGACGAGAAAAATGACGACGTGAAAAACTACGAGAAAAAATATAGCATGGTCTAAATTTTTAATGCCAATTTTTCAGTTCGAGAAAAATGCTCTGGAGCCCGCACACGGTTGTTTTTATTTACCAATTTAAAAAATTTAATTTTTCTCGTCATGAAAAACGGTCGTGTGTACCTGGCATAAGACTTGACAGGCTGTCAGGTCACCTTACTATAACCTCACTTCCTCTTCTCAGGTCATTACCCTACCCTCTCTATACTTCCTAGAGCTCCCCACTACAATCTCCCCTTCTTTTACCATCACCTTACTACAACCTCCCTGCCTCTTATTAGTGCCTCACTACAACCTCCAATCTTCCTCTCTCCGTTTCTCACTACAACCTCCATGACAAATGTAGTAGAGATATCCCCCATTTTACCCAAACCACCTTAACCACTTAAGACCCGGACCATTTTGCAGGGTATGCGACGTGGTTTTCCAAACAAAATTGACGTCCTTTTTTCCCCACAAATAGAGATTTCTTTTGGTGGTATTTGATCACCTCTGTGGTTTTTATTTTTTGCACTATAAACAAAAATAGAGCGACAATTTTGAAAGAAAAAAATCAATATTTTTTACTCTTTGCTATAATAAATATCCCCCAAAAATATCTAAAAAACAAAGACAAATTTTCCTCAGCTTAGGCCGATACGTATTCTTCTACATATTTTTGGTATAAAAAAAAAAATCGCAATAAGCGTTTATTGATTGGTTTGCGCAAAAGTTATAGCGTCTACAAAATAGGGGATAGTTTTATGGCATTTTTATTATTATTTTTATTTTTTTTAATAGTAATGGCGGTGATCAGCGATTTTTTTCCCCCCATGACTGCGACATTATGGCGGACACATCAGACACTTTTGACACATTTTTGGGACCATAGTCATTTTCACAGTGAAAAGTGCTATAAAAATGCACTGATTACTGTGAAAATGACAATGGCAGTGAAGGGGTTAACCACTAGGGGGCACTTAAGGGTTAAGTCTTCCCTAAGGGAGTGATTCTTACTGTAAGGGGGCATGGCTGGACGTGTGACGTCACTATGACAGGGAACAGATGATCTGTGACAAGACACAGAAGAACGGGGATGGTTTGTTTACACACACCTCTCCCAGCTCTTCAGCTCCTGTGACCCGATTGCAGGACAACGGTGGCGATTGGGTCTGCAGGTCCCGCGGGCGCGGTCACGTAGCTTCGGACCGGGTCACGAGCGCACCACCAGCAGCGCTGAAAATCATCAGCGGCACGAAGCCAGTGTCAGTACTGCTTCCCTTCCCAGTGTTTTTTTTAAATGTACAGCACCCCTGGCTTCCCTTTAGACGTGCACTTCTCCCTTCCTGCCACTGGGTGCTGCTTGTATATAAAAGTGAATTAGAATGTGATTTTATAACATCCCCAGTTTGCTCTTCCCGAGCCTGATTTCTTCGTCCTGCACTCCAAGGTATGTCACTGTTTGCTAATCTGCCCAAAGTCTTTATAATATTTGATGATTCACTGCAGGCCTGGTCAGTGTTTTAAAAAGTTCCTGTATTTTACACATGGCATGGCTGAGTAAGGCCTCAGAGCACAGATCACATGGCATTACTGTCTGTATTTAACTGCTTGATGGGCTTATTTTGGGCCTGGCTGGTTCACATATATGCATGCCATTCCTGCAACGAAAAGCGCAATGCCTCATGTGATGGGCTGCGCACACGGCACACCTATGCCCATCAAGCAATGAAATACAGCACTGTCTGTCCATTCTGCTGTCTGCTGTGACTTATCTGCAGTTCCTGCACTGTCAAACTTGCTGCATTTTTAGACGTTTAGGTCACGCTTTTAAAAACACAGTGTGTTTGTGTGTGCAAGAACTGCAGGTAAGTAGCATGGTGCAAAAGCAGAATGGATTTCAAGGCAACTGTATTTTTAAAATGCTGAATGCACCTTTTTTCTGCAGGAAACAAAGGCATGGCAGCCCATTCACATCAATAGGCTGCTGTCCCTGCACAAATGGGGGCCGCCAAAACACATACATGTGAACCAGCCAGGCCCAAAATAAACTGGAGGGGGGCCCAAAAAAAATGTTTGCCCAGGGCCCAAACCATATTAACCACTTAAGGACCGCCGCATGTACATTTACGTCGGCAGAATGGCACCGACAGGCACATCAACGTATATATACGTTGGTGCCTTGAGGGGGTGAGGGCCCCCCCCCCCCCCGTACATACGGCGGTCCGTTTTGCTGGCCGAGCGATCCAGAATGAGGGGGCGGCTATTCGTTTTTGTCCGCCCCCTCCGGATCGCTCTCAGCCAATCCCCCCCCCCCCCGCCCTGTCACTTCCTCCTCCTGTGCACAGGAAGGGGGAAGCGATGTGATCTCTGCTCTCAGCGTTTTTTTCAACCACCGCTGAGGAGAGATCACAACACAGTAAGTCTGTACAACACTACACTGACACACACTACACAAAAACACATTTAACCCCCCCCCCCCCCCGATCGCCCCCCCCCCCTCCCCCTGTCACAGTGTCACTGAATGCAGTAATCATACATGTATGATTACTGTATTTAGTGTCAGTGTGACAGTTAGTGTGACAGTCAGTGTTAGGTCCTGGGTATCCCCCGTACCCCCCCTAATAAAGTTTTAACCCCCTGATTACCACCCTAGTTAACCCTTTCACTCCCTATTGCCAGCGTCACTAAGCGATCATTTTTCTGATCGCTGTATTAGTGTCGCTGTTCCTGCTAGGTAGATAATTTATTTTTTATTGCGATTTTTTTTTTTACTGAAGACATGTGGCTAAATAAATTTTGGCCTAAATGTTTGACTAAAATTTAGTTTATTTTATTTTTCTTATAAGAAATGTCGCTCTATTTTTGTATATAGCGCAAAAAATTTAAAATCGCACGGGCGATCAAATACCACCAAAAGAAAGCTCTATTTGTGGGAAGAAAAGTATGCAAATTTTGTTTGGAAGCCACGTCGCACGACCGCGCAATTGTCAGTTAAAATGACGCAGTGCCGAATCGCAAAAAGGGGCAAGGTCATTTACCTGCATTTTGGTCCGGGTCTTAAGTGGTTAAAGACGTCCCTGCATCCATCCAAAGTGATCATCATTAAATGTCTCCAGCAATGTATGCCACACTCTCAGGTCGGCCTTAAGCTCCCCGGTATGTCCCCCCCCCCCCCCCCCGGAGCAAGAGGGAGCTGGAGCGCTGCCCCTCTGGCTCTCACCACCACTGAGTTTAATAACATAGATTCATGCATTGCACGAATCTATGTTATTGTCGCCGCAGCCGCTGTTCTATTCAGATGGCCGGACATGAGCGCCGACCATCTGAATAACGGCAGCTGGTTGGCTGTACGGAAGTACCTATCAGAGCCACAAACACCGCCAAATGAAAGCTCTATTAGTGGTAGGGAAAGGTTCTGGAGGACTATGGAAAGAGCAGGGCTTAGATCTGTACTTCTGCAAGCTCCCTTTTGGGTTGGACCCGCCAAGCCTCATTCCACCTCCCTTTGGCAAAGGCTCTTCAGCTCAGGCCTACTACCGCTGACTACGCTGCATTGACTAAGTTCGGGTGAGCTCTGAGCCAGGCTGTTCTGTCTGTAAGTTCTTCAATACATCACTTACTGTACTCCGGACCTTTGTGTGATTACTGCACCATGCTGCACCTACCCAACAAACAGCTACATTTACACGGCTTAATTTTACTTTACACTTTAGTAAATCAGACCTTCAATATCCTCCACCACTCAGCGTTAAATGAATATTTCTAAACACAAAACTTCTCTTTTCTCTGCTCTGCACACACACTTCCTGTGGTTTATAGCTACTGTATATACAGTATAGATCAGTCTGTGAGATGACCACCGACCATTGACTTTGCCATTTGACACGAAGAGAGAAGATGTCTCGTTTCTACCTCTGGATCGTTGTGTTGCTGAACCTCCAGATCTGTAAGAATGTCTTCAATTGTTTCTTTAGCAATGTCGTTATGTACAGACAAAGCTTGTTTTGGATACAGTATGGGAGGGTTAAACCTCTTCTAGTTTGTTTTACTGTCTATGTATAGAGCTGCGCGATTCTGGCCAAAATGAGAATCAAGATTTTTGGGGTAAGGAGTTCCAGAGGATGGGAGAGGCTCTGGAGAAGAACAAATATGGAGTGCAAATCTCCCCAATGGAGACACCAATAAAAACTTGGCAAAGGGTCTAACCCTTTCCCACTACAGGTGATAGCGTTTCAGAATTTAGTTGCATACCACAGGGATTCGGTTGGAAGGTTTTTAAAGTTCCTTTAGTACTTTCTCACCATAACATATATGGTTATACCCATTGTCGGGACAAGGTCCTCCAATGCCCAGGGCAAAGATGCCAAACTGTGCTTCCCTGCTTCTCTTAGGGTTAGGGTCAGGGCACCCCATACCTGCAATAAACCCTTGTGCCCTAGGCAGCTGAACCTCCTGCCCACCCTTGTCCCTGCCTGGTTATCCCATATTGTAGAGTTTATTTGCAAAATGCTTTAAATAACATGATAGAAAAATAACAAAATCTTTTCAAAAAAGTTAAAGAAAAAACAAAGTTACAGCCAGTGGCTGGCTGGTGCTCAACATTTTTTTAGGGGGGGGGCGAAACAAACTGAAAAAAAAAAAATAGTTGCAGCTACTGTGCCCATCAAACGCAGCTACTGTACCCATAAATTGCCGCCACTGTGCCATCAAATGCAGCCACTGTACACATCAATTGCTGACACTGTGCCCATTAATTGCCGCTACTGTGCTCCATCAGATGCTGCCAGTGTGCCCATTAATTGCCGCTACTGTGCCCCATTTAATGCTGCCATTGTGCCCATCAATTGCCGCTACTGTGCCCCATCAGATGCTGCCAGTGTGCCCATTAATTGCCACTACTGTGCCCCATCAAATGCTGCCAGTGTGCCCATCAATTGCCGCTACTGTGCCCCATCAGATACTGCAAGTGTGCCCATCAATTGCTGCTACTGTGCCCCATCAAATGCTGCCAGTGTGCCTATCAATTGCCGCTACTGTGCCCCATCAGATACTGCAAGTGTGCCCATCAATTGCCGCTACTGTGCCCCATCAGATACTGCAAGTGTGCCCATCAATTGCCGCTACTGTGCCCCATCAGATACTGCAAGTGTGCCCATTAATTGCGGCTACTGTGCCCCATCAGATGCTTCCAGTGTGCCCATCAATTGCCGCTACTGTGCCCCATCAGATGCTTCCCAACACTTACCTGTCTCACAGGGGGTCAGCGGCGGTCTCCTGCACATCCTCCATGTCTTCTTCCGTCCTCTCTCTGGAGTCCAATAACAGCTCCTGGCGTTTCAGCCAATCAGGTGACCGGTAACAGACCTGGCAACCTGATTGGCAGAGATGGTTCAGTGTTAGCAAAGCGAATTCCTGAGTGAACAGTGAACGCCCAGCATGGCGCCCGCTGTTCACTGTTTTTGGGTGCCTATTAGAGCCTATGGCTCTAATCAGGGGCTTCCAAAAAACACCCCCACCACTGTAATTCAGGTGCCCTGCACCCGAAAATGGGCCGGACACCTGAATAGGGGGTGTCAGCGAATAATGCATTGCATCAATCTATCTATGGTGATTAGAGTGGTGCAGGAGAGAGGGGGGGACGCTCCTGCCCCCTTTATGGACGCACCGCCACTGGTTACAGCTATATTTCATGAGTGGCCAGCTTTTTTTTCCTTTCTTTTAGCTATAAGAAGTGTAGCGCCCTGCTCCTAAAGAATAGGCGCTGCTTCATATTTAGTGGGGGTCTGAGCTGGTATTTGGCTCAGACCAGAATGATTAAGGGCAAATTTAGCCTCTGTTTCAGCCATGGCTGTGCTGAAAGTTTCCATCATTGCTCGCCTGGGGGTGTCATTACCACCCCAGGCCAAGGGTGGCAGCAGCCAGGTCATGGTATGTTGAGTGTCCCCCTCAGCAACAAACTAGTGGGAGTGGTTACCCCGATAGGCATGCTGGGGATGAGTACTTAAGGGACAGACGCCATTGGTGCAGGGCCCATCCGTCGGTGTCTCGTGGCCCGCCTGGCTGAATCCTAGCTCCGGGACCACGTTGGCCCGGGGCTGCAGCTTCGTCTACTGGGCACAGTTATCTGGGGCCCGTACTGCAGAGGCGATGCTGTGCTGTCCGTCCTGCGGGAGGAAGTCACTTGAGGAAGGAGACCAGGGGAGGACCTATCCTGGTAGGGACCAAGCAAGAGGCTGGTACCTTAGGAGAAGTCCTGGAAGCTTCATCCAAGGATGCACCGTAAACTGAGAGGCCTGACGGTGACGCCTGTCGGGTCTAACGGTTCTAGAGAGAAAAGCTAAAGAGATCCGAGTGCTGAATCCTGTGGCAGAGGATTCCAGACCAAAACATCCCACGAGAAAGGAAGGTCTGTGGCAGAGACTGTACTTTATTTTTTGTGCCATCCCCACTGCTGGGCCAGTGAGAGGGACCTATCAGGGTGGGCAATACCCACTTTGGCTAGAGTGGCGACGAGAACTGTTTGCTGGAAACAGGAGTGTTTCCCTATCTGTGATTGTGCATCTGAACCTACCTACCTACCTACCCTTCCACCCCTCATCCTTCTTGTCTACTGAAGTTCTCCAAAACAAACCCAAAGAGAAAAGAGGGATATTGTGTGCAGTGGCGGCTGGTGCTCAATTTTTTTTTTGGGGGGGGGGGCGCAAACGACAAAAAAATAAAAAAATTGCAGCCTCACTGTGCCCATCAATTGTAGCCTTACTGTTCCCATCAATTGCAGCCTCACTGTGCCCATCAAATGCAGCCACTGTGCCCATCAATTGTCACCACTCTGCCATGCCATGCCATTACACGCAGCCACTGTGCCATGCCATCAAACGCAGCCACTGTGCCCATCAATTGTCACCACTGTGCCATGCCATCAAATTGTCACCACTGTGCCATGCCAAACGCCACTGTGCCAATTGTCACCACTGTGCCTTTTAATTGTCGCCACTGTGCCCTTTAATTGTCGCCACTGTGCCCATTGTCGCCACTGTGCCCATTGATGCCACTGTGCCCTGTAAAATGCCCCTCTCCGGCCGGCACTTACCTTTCTGGGGGTCAGCCATCCTCCTTTCACGTCCCTCGATGTCTTCTCCCGCCCTCGATGGCGCTTCAGCCAATCAGGTTACCGGTAACCAGAAACAGTGAACCTGATTGGCTGAGACGCCTGTCAGTCTTATCCAAGTAACGCACCGCCGGTACGTCCCCTGGATAAGCATTCGGAAGCCGACTACAGCCTGAGGGCTGTACTCGGAAAGCCCATCAGAGCCAGCGTCTTCCACACTTTCACACAGCCAACCAGCTGCCGTTATTCAGGTGGCCCGCGCTCACCATCCGGCCAACTGAATAGTAGCGGCAGCGGCGTAAATACATAGATTCATGCAATGCACGAATCGATGTATTTCAGTGCCTCTATGGACGAACCGCCACTGATTGTGTGTGGACATTGAAATTCTTCCTTTCACCCAGGGCAGCGAGAATAGAGGTAACGTGCCACCCAAAATCCAAACCAGCAGCTCCTGCAGGGGTAGTGCTACTGAAGTAATAACGATTGTAGTGTTTCCAATGTCTGCTGAAGACTGCCGATTGCCAATTGTTGTTTTTAAAATTGTCTTTTCTTTCTTGTACTGGGCACAGCTGGAAGTATAGGTAATGTTATATCTACTTATAATTGTCTCTTCTTCAGTCTCCTGTACTATACACACCCAGAAATAACCACAATGTGATAATGTCCTGTGTGTCACCCCCTAATGAGCGTGGGTCCCCCTAAGTCACCATATTAAGAATATTTTTTTTTTTATATATTAAACCAAATGTACCTCTTTATCAGATGTGAAGAGTGAAGAGCAATGCGGTGACAGAAGTATAACTGGCGCTGTAGGAGGGGCTGTCACCCTACCTGTCGGTCGCACTGAGGTCAGAAGCTTTGTTTGGAGTTTTGTTGGAAAAGACGGTTCTATTGCTATTACATCACCAGGAGGATCAACTTCAATTCTACAAGAGCAGTATAAAGGAAGACTGAGGAGCACATCTGATGGATCCTTGATAATAACTGAGCTAAAACAGGAAGACCGAGGGACCTACCTGGCACAAATTTCCAAGCAAAAGTGCCTCTATCATCTCACCGTGTTCAGTAAGTGTCCCTGTGATTTGTTTTGTAATGTAATCTGGAATCAGAGATCGGCTATGGTCCATTATATTATCATTTTTAGATCAGGGCTGATTCTAGGCAGGGTGCACCGCACCCAGGCGCCCCAGAGGTGGGGGGCGCCGAAACTCCAAAGTGCTCCCCTTCTCCTTGTCTGTGTCCAGAGGCGGAGTGCATGTATCGGGTGCTGCGGTTCCCCATCCCGCTTGCTCTCTCTGCTGGCAACTGACAAGCACGCATACCTCCCGCTGTCCCTGAAATCCGGGCTGGGTACCGCAGCGGAGCCTAGAACCGAAACACGTTTCGGCACTAGGCTACACTAATTAATTCTGTTCGGTGCATATAGAGCAGTCTCCTGTCTGCCCCGCCCCCTCTGTGTGTGTCGGCTCTTCTTCCAGAGGCTTCTGGGTTGGCCGGAGCTGCTGCCAATCATCCCGTGCACTCCCAGAAATGCTCTCCGAGTGCCACCCTCCAAGTAACCAAAGATGCCACGTATGCCCCGTCCCCCCCTTGTAATGTGCTTCTGCTCCCAGCGTACCCGAGCTACAGGGATCGAATGGACAAGTACTGATCTATGGGGACACCTGCTGTGGGGGGCTCTGATGGGGGGGACACCTGCAATTTTGGAAAACAGTTTTATTCTATTCTATTTTTTTCTATTGTCTGTTGTATTCTGTTCTAATCTATTATTTTTGTTCTAATCTATTTTTTTTCTATTCTATTGAAATTCAAATTATATTAAAAATTAGAATTTATTCTATAAAAAATTGGAATGTATTCTATAAAAAATTGGAATTTATTCTATAAAAAAATTGGAATTTATTCTATAAAAAAATTGGAATTTATTCCCTTAAATTCTCTTTTTTTCTATTCTGTTCTATTCTGTTCAAATTCTAATTTATTCTATTCAGAATTAGAATTTTGGAAAACAGTTATATTATTCTATTCTATTGTTTGTTGTATTCTGTTCTAATCTATTATTTTATTTTTTTATTTTCTTTTCTATTGAAATTCAAATTTATTATATTAAAAATTAGAAATTATATTAAAATGTATTCTCTTAAAAATTGGAATTCATTCTCTTAAAATTTTTTATTTATTCTCTTAAAAATTTAAATTTATTCTCTTAAAAAATGGAATTTATTCTCTTAAAAAATTGAATTTATTCTCTTAAAAAATGGAATTTATTCTCTTAAAAAATGGAATTTATTCTCTTAAAAAATGGAATTTATTCTCTTAAAAAATGGAATTTATTCTCTTAAAAAATGGAATTTATTCTCTTAAAAAATGGAATTTATTCTCTTAAAAAATGGAATTTATTCTCTTAAAAAATGGAATTTATTCTCTTAAAACATGGAATTTATTCTATAAAAAAATGGAATTTATTCTATAAAAAAATGGAATTTATTCTATAAAAAAATGGAATTTATTCTATAAAAAAATGGAATTTATTCTATAAAAAAATGGAATTTATTCTATAAAAAATTGGAATTTATTCTATAAAAAATTGGAATTTATTCTATAAAAAATTGGAATTTATTCTATAAAAAAATGGAATTTATTCTATAAAAAATTGGAATTTATTCTATAAAAAAAATGGAATTTATTCTATAAAAAAATTGGAATTCATTCTATAAAAAATTGGAATTTATTCTATAAAAAATTGGAATTTATTCTATAAAAAAATTGAATTGATTCTATAAAAAAAAATGAATTTATTCCCTTAAATTCTCTTTTTTTTCTTTTCTGTTCTATTCTGTTCAAATTCTAATTTATTCTATTCAGAATTAGAATTTTGGAAAACAGTTATATTATTCTATTGTTTGTTGTATTCTGTTCTAATCTATTATTTTCTTTTTTTTCTTTTCTATTCTATTGAAATTCAAATTTATTATATTAAAAATTAGAAATGATATTAAAATGTATTCTCTTAAAAATTAGAATTTATTCTCTTAAAAATTTGAATTCTATTAAAAATTGGAATTCTATTAAAAATTGGAATTTATTCTCTTAAAAATTGGAATTTATTCCCTTAAATTCTCTTTTTTTTCTATTCTGTTCTATTCTGTTCAAATTCGAATTTGTTCTATTCAGAATTAGAATTTTGGAAAACAGTTATATTATTCTATTCTATTATTTTCTATTGTTTGTTGTATTCTATTCTAATCTATTATTTAATTTTTTTATTCTTTTCTATTCTATTGAGATTCAATATGTATTCTCTTAAAAATTTGAATTTATTCTCTTAAAAATTTGAATGTATTCTATTCAAAATTAGAATTTATTCTTAAAAAAAAAGTAGAATTTATTCTCTTAAAAACTAGAATTTATTCATTTAAAAATTAGAATTTAGTCTCTTAAAAATTAGATTTTCAGAAAACTGTTATATAATTATATTCTTTCTATTACTTTATTTTCTATAGTTTATTCTATTCTATACTTTTCTATTTTATTTTCTTTTCTTTTCTATTCAGCTCAAATTCTAATTTTTTCAATTTAAAATTAAAAACGGAGAAGATTTTATTTTTATTCCATTATATTTTGTATTCAATTCTGTTCAATTATTTTATGTTCTATTTTATTCAGTTCTTTTATCTTCTATTCTATTCTTTTCTGTTTTACTCTTATTTTCTATTCTCTCCTTTTTGTTCTATTCAATTTTTTTTCTATTCTTTTACTTTCTATTCTGTTCTGTTTTACTCTATTATATTATATTCTTTTATTTTCTATTCTATTTCTTAATTTTTTTATCCCAATGTAAATCTCGTCAGAAATTGCTATTTGATTCAAAAACAATTTAAAATTCGAATTTCGTCCAAACTTTAGATTTGTTATATCGGATTTGTTTAAATTTAGGTACTATTGTAGTTCTGAATTTTACTTAGGAACAAAACAAACTGCACATGTCTAAAGTTTTCCTGACACCAAGAGAAAAACGGTGACAGGGGAGGGAGCTCCAGCACACAGCCTGTGATTGACAGCCTCAGCTCTGTTCCTGTGCGCTGTGTGAAGGGGGGTGTCCCTTCCGTCCAATCAGGGTTTAGAGCTCTTGTACAGCGAGTAACTGCAGCTCCCCGCCCACTGCTTTGTACAAGACAAATTTCCACAAATAAACAGGCACAACCCAGATAGAAAGCAGTTGTGCTGCAGGTTTGAAAATGACTTCCTAAGACTACTGCTAGACTGGCCGGGCTTCACAAGTTTGTTGCACAATTGCAGCAAGTCCACATTGCATGACTCCAGATCAACTTTCTTTGCAAACGTTCTGCAAGTCCTGGTTCAGTTATGTTGTGAAATAGTCATCCCACCACAGGGGGTCACTGTGGCTGAATTTCCATGCTGTAGACTTGCAGAGTCCTTGCTGTAGACTCTGCACTACAACTTTGCTCTTGCTAGAGACTTGCCATGCAAAATTGCTACAAATTAGAAAAGTGGCAACTAGAAGTTAACAGACTTACAGTACCTGACTGCGACATTGTACAATGTCGCAGCTCGGCAGCGGCGATATTGGCAGCCTGTGATCCCCGTCACGGGAGCCACTGCTGAGCTCTGATGCTCCTCCCGCAGCCTTGCAGCAGCTATTTCCAACGCAATCCCATTGCGCTGGAGATACAAAATCGGCGGTAGGTACTGTACAATTCAACACTACCACAAATCTGTATAGGTAAGGGCTTACAACCACTTTAGGCAGGGTTGGGTTTGGTTAGAACCAGCGGTGGCCAATCCATAAGGGGCGGAGGGGAGCCACCTCCTAATCTCTCTGCACCATCCCCTAATTTTCATGCATAGATTTCTACTCGTTTTTTTATTTATTTTTAAGCACATGATTAGAGCTTTAGGCTCTAATTGGCTTCAAAAAGGTTGGGCTGCAAAAGCCCTGTGCCCCGAGCCCACCCACTTGTGGATCAACATTCGCTATTGTCTTCCTGCTTCTCCTTCCTGGCCAATCAGGACAGGAAGCGGGTCCTAAGACGGGATTGGCTGGGAGGAGAAGCGTCAGGATTGGCTGGGAGGAGAAGCTAGGTAAGCCACCTGCGACCTGGGTGGGGTAAGTGTGGGGCGGGGGGGGGGGGTTTTGTTTGCGACTCCCCCAAAAAAATGGAACACCAGCTTCCACTGGTTAGAATTTGGATTGGAGGTCATTATACAATCATCCCAGAAGAATTATATTTTGAGGCTTATGGTAGACATTTTGTTTAGTTTTGCTTCTTTATTTACATTTGTTTAGTTAAATTCATTTCGTTTGTTTATTCATTTTCGAATCGATTCGAAACGTTTTTGAATTAAAGGGTCACTAAAGGAAACATTTTTTTTTTTGCTGAAATGACTGTTTACAGGGTATAGAGACATAAAAGTTAACTGATTCCTTTTCAAAATGATTAAAAATAGATAAAAATCAATCATATAATGTGCATGCAGGTTAGTTTCACTTTTGAACTGGCTTCATGTTTCTGCAAAGTAGAAAGAGACACACAGAACAAAAACAAACAAATCCAGGGCAGTGTTTTGTTTTTAAAATGAATCTGATTGGTTCTGGGAAGTTTTAGACACACAGTAATGACAGCTCAGACCATCGTGAGAAAGCTCCCAGTATGGTGGTTATAAGGAAACAGACAAGCAGGAAGTGTGGAGAACAGAGCAGGATTACAGCAACTTCAAAGCAAAATTGATCAATAAGGACATGAAACCAGTACTGCAGTAAGGTAAAGGAAGCTATTTAGCTAAAAAAAAAAAAAAAATTCCTTTAGTGATCCTTTAATTTCGAATAGTCACTGAGACTCGGTGATGACAGATCCGAGTAAGGGGCCGATCCCGGACCCTATACCACGTGATCACGCGATGTAAACAAAAGCTGATCACTGGCTCTTGTGCAAGGGACATCGGTCCCAAAGAGGAAGGGACACAGGCACCTCACCTGTGCCCACCAGTACCGCCCTGCCAATGCCACCTGCAAGTGCCCACAGTGCCCAACAGGGCAAAAAAGTGGCACCTATCAATGCCCACGAGTGCAACCTATAAATGCCCTCCAGTGGACCCAATCAGTGCCACCTAGCAGTGCTGCCTATCAGTGTCACCTACTAGTGCTGATCAGTGCCCATCACTGCCACCCACCAGTGCCCATCACTGCCACCTATTAGTGCTCATCACTGGCAGCTATCAGTGCCACTTCTCAGTGCCCACCAGTGCCACCTCTCAGTGCCCACCAGTGGCGCCTATCAGTGCCCATCAATGCAGCCCATCGGTGCCCATCAGTGCAGCCCATCAGTGCCTATCAGTGCAGCCCATTAGTGCCTATCAGTGCAGCCTCATCAGCGTACATCAATGAAGGAGAAAAATTACTCGTTTGCAACATTTTATAACAAAATATATACGGTTTTGTATTTTTTTTTAAAAACATTTAGTCTTTTTTAATTTTCTAAACAAAACATAAAAACTGCAGAGGTGATCAAATACCATCAAAAGAAAGCTCAATTTGTAGGAAATAAGTGATAAAAATGTCATTTGGGTACAGTATTGTATGACGCGTAATTGTCATTTAACCACTTGCCTACTGTGCACCTACACCCCCTTCCTGCCCAGACAAAATATAAGCTTCCGGCACTGCGTCGCTTTAACAGACAATTGCGCGGTCGTGCGACGTGGCTCCCAAACAAAATTGGCGTCCTTTTTTCCCCACAAACAGAGCTTTCTTTTGGTGGTATTTGATCACCTCTGCGGTTTTTATTTTTTGCGCTATAAACAAAAATAGAGCGTCAATTTTTAAAAAAATGCAATATTTTTTCCTTTTTGCTATAATAAATAACCCAAAAAATCTATAAAAAAAATATTTTTTCCTCAGTTTAGGCCGATACGTATTCTTCTACATATTTTTGGTAAAAAAAAAAAAAATGCAATAAGCGTTTATCGATTGGTTTGCGCAAAATTTATAGCGTTTACAAAATAGGGGATAGTTTATGGCATTTTTTTTTTTTTTTTTACTATTAATGGCGGCGATCTGCGATTTTTTTATTGGGACTGCGATGTTATGGCGGACATTTCAGACACTTTTCTGACATTTTTGGGACCATTTACATTTATACAGTGAACAATGCTATAAATATGCATTGATTACTGTATAAATGTGACTGGCAGTGAAGGGGTTAACCACTAGGGGGCGGGGAAGGGGTTAAATGTGTGTCCTATGAGTGTTCTAACTGTGGGGGGAGGGGGGGTGACTGGGGGAGGTGACCGATTGTGTCCCTATGTACAAGGGACACAATCGATCTCCTCTCTCCCTGACAGGGACTTGCAGCTCTGTGTTTACATACAGAGCTCCACGTCCCCGCTCAGTTACTGAGCAATCGCGTGTGCCCGGCGGCGATCGTTGCCGCCGGGATCCCCGCAGAGCGCGCGCGCCGCCGGCGGCGCGCCCGCCGGCCCGCGGCTTTAAAGGGACATCACGTCATATGACGTGATGTCAGGATAATGGAGTCGTCTGCCCGCCGTCATTTGACGGTGGGCAGATGACAAGTGGTTAAAGAGTGAGAGCGCTGAAAGCTGAAAATTGGTCTGGGCAGGAGGGGGGTTTAAGTGCCTGGTAAGCAAGGGGTTAACCACTTAAGGACCTCCGCAGCGACAATTTACGTCGGCAGAATGGCACGACTGGGCACATGGATGTACATATACTTCCCCTTTAAGAGCCCAGCTGTGGGTCGCAAGCGTGCTGCCAGCGGAGCGCTCGGGACCCGGCCCGAAGCTGCGTGGCCGCCGGTGTCCCGCGATCGGTCACAGGAGTTGAAGAACGGGGAGAGGTGAGTGTAAACACACCTTCCTCGTTCTTCACTGTGGTAATGTCACTGATCGTCTGTTCCCTGATATAGGGAGCGACGATCACCGATGTCACACGTTCAGCCCCGCCCCCCTACAGTTAGAAACACATATGAGGTCACACATAACCCCTACACCGCCCCCTAGTGGTTAACTCCTAAACTACAATTGTAATTTTCACAGTAATCGGTGCATTTTTATAGCACTTTTTGCTGTGAAAATTACAATGGTCCCAAAATAATGTCAAAATTGTCCGATGTGTCCGCCATAATGTCACAGTACCGGAAAAAAAAATCACTTAGCCATTAGTAGTAAAAAAATATATATTAATAAAAATGCCATAAAACTATCCCCTATTTTGTTTTTTGTTTTCCAGTTGTGAAATTTTTGCTAATTTATTTTCTGGTAAAAAAATTGTAATGAGTATCAGTAGTTTTCACTGTAAGCAGCAATATGATTCAGACAGATGTATTATCATTATAGAAAATAAGCTTAAACATAGAATTGTGGAACTAAATGTATGCTAAATTTCATCGAAATTATTCAAAAAAAGAGGAATACAGTCTTTCACCACATTCTCCACTTTGATATCATCTCGCCCAAACATTGTCATACAAAATGCAAATCAGCCACAAACGTCATCTAACAACTAATTCCCATGTTCTGATTTCCAGAAGTCAGCACCACTCTCATTGGGAGCTCATTCTTTTTTTTTCGAAAACAAAACTTTTGGAACTACACAAGTAAGGCGTATTATTAGCTAAAGGTCTTAATGATGCAGTTTACTAACTGCTGCTGAACTCATGACCTACTTCTGCAGTTGAACAAATTCTGTTGTAGACATGCTACAAATTACCTGGTGATGCTTTGCATATTTTCTGATGTACTGCCAAGCAAGGGTGTCCTGATTATATATAGTTATATTTTCAGCCTAAAATTTTGTTTGTAATATAATGTCACAATAAGCATTACATTTGGTGTCATGGTACCAACAATATTAGTTTAAATATGAACAAAAGAATTTTAGATACAAGATAAAATGAACTGAGATCTCTGCTATGAAGATGTCAAAAATCATTGAGGGTTGAAGGTTGCATTGTAGGTATAAATATTTCTGCATTACTTTACTTATCTGTACAAAGCTAATAATAATAATAATAATAATAATAATAAACTAATAATTTGTCACCCTTGCCAATTTTCAATCAACATTTGTTGAGTTGGGGCATTACTTGCAGGGCCACCCACAGCTGGAATATTAGCCAATTTAGCAGGAATCAGCTGATATTCAAGTAGTCTTTTTTTTTTTTCAAATATGTTTATTGGGTTTTAAAAAAAGACAATTATAATCACATAGTCAACATTAACTGAACATATTCTAATTACTAAAGGAAAGGACATCTTCAGTGTAGACAGAAGCGACAGCTGGATGGGTTATAACATTGATATTCAATGTAGGGGGGAGGGGGGAGGGGGGAGGGGGGGATATTGGGAAGAAGGGATATGTAGTTTAGATATGTCTGTTTATATGTTAGTCGATTGGATCACTCCTGAAAAAAGATTTGGTTTTCCCTCAGCTACTACTTATATTTGAGAAATTACTCCCTTAAAAATAGTTAGTTACAACGTTAGAGGTTTGAATAGTCCCAGCAAACGGCATCAAATATTGCAAGAACTAAAAGGTTTGACAGCAAATATAGTTTTTCTGCAAGAAACTCATTTTAAATATTCCTCTAGGGTGGGCCTGAACTCCATTGGCTTCCCAGTATGGATGCATGGCTATTCCCCCGATAAAAGGTCTCGAGGGATAGCCATAGGTTTTGATAGGAATACTCCATTTACTTTGAAGGCAATGGAGTCAGACCCTGAAGGAAGATTTTTGTTTATAAAAGGATATCTGTTTAATAAAGAATATACGCTGGTGAACATTTATTGCCCTAATATCTTTCCCAGTTTGTTCCTAAAAAATGTATTGAAAAAACTTGAGAACTTTAGAGAGGGAAAGGTGATTATGGCGGGGGATTTAAACTTTGTGTTTGATCCTTGTTTGGATACTCAGCCAATTGCCCTCCGATCAGAAGGTAAACACCTAAGGTCAGTCAAGCAAAAATTACATCAGCAGCGCCTGGTAGCTGCTTGGAGAGTTTTGTACCCAAGGGGGAGGGATTTCACATACTACTCCCAGGTGCACTCCTCCTATTCAAGAATCAATTATATTTTTCTAGATCATCTGCTATTAGAGGGAGTGAAAAAGGCAGAGGTGAAGTCGATCACCCTCTCTGATCATGCACCGGTGATAATCAACCTAGAGTTGGAAGATATACCGGAAAGGCAAGGATCATGGAGGCTGGACGAAACACTTCTAGATAATCAGATCATAGCAGAGGACCTGGGGAAGGAATTTAATTTTTTTTTTTTAGGAAACAATATAGAGGATATTGCACCAACTGTTTTATGGGAAACACACAAGGTTTTTATGAGGGGAAGATTGATCGCAGAAGGAGCAAAGAGGAAAAAAATTTGGACAGGCCAAAAGCAACAATTATTACAGGATATTCAAGACCTAGAACAGAAACATAAAAGAATAAATGATAAGGAGGTAATGATGAAACTATTGGGAAAAAGGGAAGCCCTGAGAGACATGTTAGAATTAGACACTAAACGCATCTTTAATAAAATGGCTAAAAAACAATATAAATGTTGTAATAAACCCGGGAAAATGTTGGCAGGACAGATTAAACCCAGGAGGAAGGCGAATTATATAGCTAAGATAAAAAATAAAATAGGAGAAATGAAACATTCCACTAGAGATATTAATAAAACCTTTATGGAATATTACCAACTACTATATAAAGTAAATGATATACAGGACTTTGGGGAAATTCAAGATAGAAAAGATAAAATAATTAGATATTTAAGGGAAGTTAAACTGCCAGAGATAACCGAAGAAGATTCAAGGAGATTAGATGAGGATATCTCTAGAGAGGAAATAGAAAAGGCCATTAAAAATAGTAAACTAGGGAAAAGTCCCGGTCCCGATGGCTATACATCTTTATATTATAAGAAATTTGTTGACCTTCTGGGCCCACATCTTCATTTATATATTAATTCTATAGGGAGAGGCCTCAAAATACGAGAAGAGGCCTTAGGTGCTTATATATCTCTTCTGGCAAAAGAAGGAAAAGATCCGACAATATGTTCTAGTTTTAGGCCAATATCCCTAATTAACGAAGACATGAAAATTTATGCGAGGATTCTGGCTGAGAGACTGAAGCCTTTCATGCCAGAATGAATAGGGGAAGATCAAGCAGGGTTTGTCCCGGGCAGAGAGACACGAGATAATATTCTAAAAACAGTTCTCCTAATACACAAAGTAAAGAAAAGCAGAAGGCCAGCCCTGTTTCTATCAATAGATGCCGAGAAGGCCTTTGATAGACTAGACTGGGACTTCATGCTACAGACTTTATATAAATATGGTCTAGGACCCCTATGATCAAATGGATAGAGGCTCTTTACTCTACTCCAACGGCGCAAATCCAAGTGAATGGGACCCTCTCAGAGAGTTTTATGCTCTTTAATGGGACGCGCCAGGGCTATCCATTGTCCCCTTTGCTTTTCGTGCTTTCCCTAGAACCCTTTTTGATTTCTATAAGAGTTAATCAAGAGATAGAAGGCATAGAGGTAGGTGACCAAGAATATAAAATATCTGCCTTCGCAGATGATATTATGATATATCTAACAAACCCTATGCAATCTCTCCCAAGAACCCTGGAGGAGTTGGAAAAATATGGATTAGTATCCGACCTAAAAGTGAATATGGAAAAGACTGAAATATTAAACATCTCGGTCCCAACAAATCATAGTAGGGTCCTCCAGAGTCTATACCCATTTAAGTGGAAAACAAGGGGATTGAAATATCTGGGGGTGCTACTATCAAAATCAAATACTGATTTATATCAAGACAACTATATACCCTTGCTGAATAATATTAAAAGTGAATTGAAAGGATACCCTGCCCATAGACTATCATGGTTTGGACGTATAAGCGTAGTTAAAATGATGACCCTTCCAAGAGCTCTATATTTATTTCAAAGTCTACCAGTGGATGTCCCTGGGGCCTTCTTCAAAACGTTAAGATCGGTAATTCAGAGCTTTATATGGAACAATAAAAGTAACCGTATCGCGTTCCGAACATTAGCCAGGACAAAAGAAAAGGGAGGTGTATACCTCCCTGATTTTGAAAAATATTATGAGGCAGCAATCTTAAGACGGGTGATGGACTGGGCATATGGCCCCCAGCAAAAAAAAAAAATGGGTAGAGTTGGAGGAGAAAATCTCTAGAGTAGCGCTGGGACAGATTATCTGGATCCCAGGGCAGTTTAGAGGTTTGAGGGAAATAGCAGCTCCAATCACTTTAGTTTATCCCACATACTTACTAATCAAAAATATACAAGGCCAATACAATAGCCCCCTAATGCCTCTAACTGGAAATAACTACTTTATTCCGGGGAAGGACAATAAATTATATTTAAAATGGACCACAGCACCCTATTTAGGATTAAGAGATGTTATGAAGGGGAATGTCCTTTGTTCACTAAATGAGCTCCGTGAAAGATATGGACCCACCCCCTGGGAGGTTTGGAGATATAAACAATTGCAACATTTTGTAAGCTCTCTTCCAAAACCACTCCTGGGGGTTGGTGGTCTTAATGTATGGGAAAAATTGGTGGACCAAAGGGAGATGGGTGGATATAGAATCTCTATTATTTATAAGCTTTTGATAACACAATTAGAAGTCGGAGCTGTGTGTCCAACGGAGAGCTGGGAAAGAAAACGAAATCAAATATTACCAGAAACTATGAAAAATAAGGTTATGGATTTCGTACATTCCACATCGGTAAACACTCAAATAAAGGAAATTAACTTTAAGTTATTAGTTAAGTGGTATTATGTTCCAGCGAAACTATATAAGATAAACCCCCAGATTTCACCTTTATGCTGGAGGGAGTGTGGGGAGGTGGGAACCCATGCCCATATTTGGTGGCAGTGCCCCAAGATCCAACGATATTGGACACAAATAATAGAGTTAATAAAAGAGATTAGCAAAATAGAGATAACTTTAGATCCCTGGCAGTGTATGTTCCATGCAACAACTATACCTAGGAAAAAATATAAAATATCAATTATTCCTATCCTATTAAATGTAACAAAAATGTTAATACCGAAAAAATGGAAGGAAAAGCAGGCCCCGTCGATACAGGAATGGTTAAGGGAGGTAGAAAGAATTAGAAATATGGAGGAGGACCAGTACTGGGAACCTAACCAGAGAGAAGCAGAGACTTGGAGAGGTTGGGAGGACTTTAAACAATCTCAGTTGTATTTAGATTATATGAGTAGGGAAGACAGTATGTAGGAATTGTTGGGAGTTTGGTAAAACAACCCCCCCCCCCCCCACGGGAGAGAGGGGGAGGTATAGATCAGGAGAGGGAGGAGAGAGGAGGGGAGGGGAGGAAGGAAAGGGAAAAGGGAATTTATTTATTTTTGGCAGGTGATTTGAAGGGGAGAACTGTTAAATTATGCTCTCCCCCCTAATAAAGAGAAAGAGGGAAAAGGGAATACAATAGAACTAACCACAGGGAGATAAGATGGGGTAAACCACATAAATGCACTAAAATATTACAGAAGGGAGGGATCACGGGGAGAATACACAAGAAAGGGGGAAAAATGTGTGTGTTCTTTTTTTTTTTTTCTCTGACAGGTGGATTTGAAGGGGAGAACTGTTAAACTGTTTTCTCCCCCTAATAAAGAGAAGGGGAAAAAAAGGGGAAAATAATAGAACTAAGCACAGGGAGGAAAGATGGGGTAAATCACATAAAAGCACTAAAACAATCACAGAAGGAAGAGAGAATGTACAAGAAAGGGGATATTAACCCCCCCAAAAAAACAGATGTTTAGGAGCCATAGGGCATTAACCAGGGGCCTAAATACACAGGGCCAGATTCAGGTAGAATTAGATTCCCGCAGAGTATCAGCGATACTCTACGCCGCCGTACTTTACCTGGCTCTACGAGGAATTCAGAGAGATTTTGGCCCGTAAGGTATGGCGGCGTAGTGTATTTCTCCCGGCGGAATCAAACTACGCGATTAGGGGGCGTGATGCATTTAAATTAGGCGCGTTCCCGCGGCGATCGAACTGCACATGCTCCGTTCAGAAATTTCCCGCCCTGCATTGCGCGAAATCACGTCGTTACGTAATTTTTTTTTGAGTAGCGTCGTTTATGGACAATCCTATTCCCGGACGACTTACGCAAAAAATAAAAAAAATTTGGAAAGTCGACGCGGGAACGACGGCTATACTTAACATGGGCCGCATAACGTTAGACCAGTTAATAGCTGGTTTAACTTTACGTAGCGAAAAAATGACGTACGTGATTGCGAACGACTCTCGTAACTTCGTGGATCGCCGGAAAAAGCTCATTTGCATACACCGACGCTGAAAACGACGCAAACTCCACCCAGCGGCCGCAAAAAGATTGCAGCGTAGATCCGAAGGCGCACGAAGACGTAAGCCTGTCAGATCGAAGCCCAACACCGCCGTATCATGGTTTGAGGATTCAAACTAGTGATACGGCGCGCGTAATTTGAAAGTACTCCTGTCTAACACCAGTTAGACAGGCGTAATGGCTCTCTGAATCTGGCCCACAGATTTTTACTTGGGTGGGTAATAAGGTTTTTTTTTTTTTTTTCTCTTTCTCTCTCTTCTCTTTTCTCTCAGTATGGAAGAAGGGGAGGGAGGAAGGGTAAGAGAAGGAGGAGGGAGAGTAAACAAATAAAAGGTGTAGGATTGATCGATTTCGACAATGTTGTCTTTATTATTTTAGTTATAGAAAAGATGTACCAGGATATATCCTAAGATAGAGGCTGGTCCTAGCGCTCAGTGGACAGGTCTTCTAATTTAATAGGTTATATAAACATGTATGCAGAAAAAAGCAGCTATTATAATGAAAGAAGTGTGTATGAAAAAATATGTCTCTATGAGGCATTAACAGCGCTATATGATTTTATATCTATTGAACTCAAACAGTTCAGAATCTGCTTTTTGTGAGGTGCTGCTATCCACCAGGGTCTCCTATCCTTAAGTCAGCTGCTGACTTAAGGATAGGAGAACCTGGTGGATAGCAGCACCTCACAAAAAGCAGATTCTGAACTGTTTGAGTTCAATAGATATAAAATCATATAGCGCTGTTAATGCCTCATAGAGACATATTTTTTCATACATTATTTTAGTTATGTTGTGTATATTTAAGTAGATTTTGAATGGATTTAAATATGATTTTAATGTATGTTATTGTAAATGTAATGTGAAATGTGTGTATGTAAAAAACTTTTTGAATAAAAACAAATATAAACAGTGTAGACAGAAGCATATAACAATGTGTATGTCAGAAGAATAGCATCATGTATACATGTCAAGAGGATGTTAAACTTATATCAAATCAATTAAAAAGGGGAGAAGGAAAGATGAGGGAAGGTTGAGGTAATGAAATGGTATAGTTTAACTCAAAACGACATTAGAGATATCTCAACTAATAGTCAATAAGGAAAGAGACGTAGGCAACATAGTAAATCTGGGTTGTGTTATGTAAGTATCAATGTTTGGTATTCTGAAGATTTAGTAAAATGAATCCAACACGCCCATTTATCTTGGAACTCCTTTCGAAGAGTCGTGAGATTGGGAAATCAGGTCTTCCATATTGGCGATGTGATCCACCTTGCGTAACCAGTCCGAGATTTTAGAGGGGGAAGTCTGGGACCATTTAATGGGGATACATAATTTGGCCGCATTGATGAGATGTACAATAATAGAGTTTTTGTACACAGAGTTGGGTAGCGAAGATAGATGTAGCAGGTATTGTCTGGGGTGTAGGTGGTGATGGATGTTATAAGATTGTGGATAGTTTTCCAGAAGGGCGTGATGAGGTAGCATTCCCACCAGATATGAAGAAGCGTACCCGTTTCAGTATTACAGCGCCAACACAAGGGGGATGAATTTGGACTGTATTTGTGGATAATGTAAGGGGTCTTATACCATCTGGAGTAAACCTTATAGCTATTTTCCTGTGTAAAAAACTATCCCCTATTTTGTAAACGCTATACATTTTGCACAAACCTATCGATAAACGCGTATTGCATTTTTGTTACCAAAAACATGTAGAAGAATACGTATCGGCCTAAACTGAGGAAAAAAATATGTTTTTAATATATTTTTGGGGAATATTTATTATAGCAAAAAGTAAAAAATATTGCATTTTTTTCAAAATTGTCGCTCTATTTTTGTTTATAGCGCAAAAAATAAAAACCGCAGAAGTGATCAAATACCATCAAAATAAAGCTCTATTTGTGGGGAAAAAAAGACGCCAATTTCGTTTGGGAGCCACGTTGCATGACCGCGCAATTGTCAGTTATAGCGACGCAGTGCCGAATTGCAAAAAGGGGCCTGGTCCTTAACCTGCATAATGGCCTGGAGCTTAACCGGTTAAAGATACATAACAGACAGATATCAAAAGACACAAATAAAAGCAGCTCTGTAAAAAAAAAAAAAAAAGTTTTGTTTTAATTAGTTAATCTAGTTATTTTGTTTCGTTAAATTCGATTGATTCGTTTTCGTAATTTTCTAATTTTTTTCGAATTTACAGATTTTTTTAGTTTCAAAACCATCAAATCGATACATTTTCGATTCAAAAAC
Source organism: Rana kukunoris (assembly GCA_029574335.1). Taxonomy (NCBI): domain Eukaryota; kingdom Metazoa; phylum Chordata; class Amphibia; order Anura; family Ranidae; genus Rana; species Rana kukunoris. The sequence goes on along the minus strand of CM056059.1, from coordinate 9,058,233 downwards.
AAACAAAAGAAAAATCTTCATCAAATGATTACAGTGACTCTTTAAAAATACCTTTGGCTTAACAGAAACAGCATTATTTTTTAAATGGAAAAACAAGGGGGGGTGGTGTCTGCGCAGTGAAAAGTGGGTGAAATCCAAGGGTGGTACGGGAATAAATCCCTGGGCTGGTGAACGAGGGGTGATGTTTTTAGAACAGAGTGATAGCGTACATAAGTATAGTGTCAATACGTAAACCGTCAAAATGTAGCACAAAAGATAATATTGAATACTAAACAATGGCAAGTGACAAAATGTACACAATGTGCTGGTCCAAGTACTCTAATAACACTTTGATTTCAGCAATACGTGTAGTGAGAATTCGACTGGAGTTCAATTTAAAATTCAATTCAAATTTCAGTCCGAATTTCTGAAATTTGGACTAATTTAGTTACGTTATTATTTGTTTATGTTGTAATTCTGGTATTCGGATATATCCGAATCTCCGAATAACAAAAAATGTGTCTGAATATATATAGGGAACAAAACCAACTGCACATGTCTAGCAAACATCAAGATGATTAAATTACTCTGTAGGGACGGCAATGGACCTGATTTACTAAAGTTACACGACTTCATTTCCCTTCACACTGTAGTAAATCAGTCCTTCAATATCCTCCACCACTGAGAGTTAAATTAATATTTCTAAACACAAAACTTCTCTTTTCTCTGCACACACACACTTCCTGTGGTTTATATCGGATGTACAGTATAGATCAGTCTGTGAGATGACCATTGACTTTACCATTTGACACGAAGAGAGAAGATGTCTCGTTTCTACCTCTGGATCGCTGTGTTGCTGAACCTCCAGATCTGTAAGAATGCCTTCAATTGTTTCATTACGTATAGCAATTTTTTTTCCGGATAGAGTAGGGAAGTATTAATACCCCTGCCAAATTATTTTTGCTGCCTGTGTACCATCGGGGAAATTTTCCATCATTTTCTGTCCCAGAGATACAACAGGAAAGCTAGTAGAGGTCTCCCAAAGTGAGGATGATTTACTACTTAGACCAGGGGTCTCCAAACTTTCTAAACAAAGGGCCGGTTTATAGTCCTTCAGATTTTAGGGGGGCCAGACTGTGGCCACCCCGAGTACAAAATGTCCCAGCATCAGCGGGAGTAAGCATCTGTATATGCAGTAAAGCATGCTTGTTATACTCACTGAGAAACCTAAGGGGTTAATCCTCTCCATTGCGTAAAAGGCTGTTTTATCTTGTCTCCTCTGACCCTCCCCTTCTTCCGCCATCCCCAATATATTTCCTGATAGTACAGAGGGGAGGGGGACAAGCTGCAAATGCTCAGTTTGGTGTGTATTGCTCGAAAATTCATTTTTTTATGGGAGGGTGCATGTGATCAGCACAGGGCCAATCAACACTGGCCAGACAGAGGGTAAGGGGTCCTGCATCCTCATAGGACAGTCAGTGCAGAATGAAAACTGCTGCAAGCTTTAACCACTTAACCCCCGGACCATATTGCTGCCCAATGACCAGAGCACTTTTTGTGATTCGGCACTGCGTCGCTTTAACTGACAATTGTGCGGTCGTGCGACGTGGCTCACAAACAAAATTGGCGTCTTTTTTTCCCACAAATAGAGCTTTCTTTTGGTGGTATTTGATCACCTGGGCGGTTTTTATTTTTTGCGCTATAAACAAAAATAGAGCGACTATTACGAAAAAAATGCAATACTTTTTACTTTTTGTTCTAATAAATAACTCCCAAAAATATTTAAAAAAAAACATTTTTTTTCCTCAGTTTAGGCCGATACGTATTCTTCTACATATTTTTCGTTAAAAAAAATCGAAATAAGCGTTTATTGATTGGTTTGCGCAAAAGTTATAGCGTTTACAAAATAAGGGATAGTTTTATTGCATTTTTATATTTTTTTTATTTTTTACTAGTAATGGCGGCAATCAGCGTTTTTTTTTCCAGTACTGCGACATCATGGCGGACACATCGGACACTTTTGACACATTTTTGGGACCATTGGCATTTTTATAGCTATCAGTGCTATAAAAATGCATTGGATTACTTTAAAAATGCCATTGGCAGTGAAGGGGTTAACACTAGGGGGCAGGGAAGGGGTTAAGTGTGTTCCTGGGTGTGTTCTAACTGTATGGGGGGGTGGCCTCACTAGGGGAAATCACTGATCTTCCGTTCATACATTGTATGAGCAGAAGATCAGCGTTTCCCCTGCTGACAGGACCGAGAGCTGTGTGTTTACACACATAGCTCCCGGTCTTCGCTCTGTACCGAGCGATCGCGTGTGCCCGGCAGCGATCGTACCCACCGGGCACGCGCACAGGACTCGGGGGCGAGCGGGGGGCGCTGAAGAGCCAAGGTATAGCTATGGGCTCTCGCCCAGGAGAGCCGACCTTCCGCAGTAAAATGACGGCGGCAGGTCGGCAAGCAGTTAACCAGACACTGATAGAAGTCACAAGACTGCTAAATACTGGTATTTATATTTTTTTTTTTACTAAAACTATTGCATTTTCGTGTTCTGTGTACCGTAGGAGACCAGATATAGTGAATGCAGAGTCCTGGGTTTAGTAACACTTTAATTGCTAAATGGTTTAAATAATTCTAATTTTATTTGTGTAGCGACTCTGAGTGTTAGTTAACTCAGATATGTATAATTTTAGCAAATTGGGCCTCTGTTTCAGCCATGGCTGTGCTGAGAGTGACCACCATTGTTTGTCTGGGGTGTTGTTACCACCCCAGGCCATGGGTGGCAGCAGCTAAGTCAGGGTGATATTGGGTGCCTCCCCTCGGCAGCCAATCAGTGGGGGTTGATCGTCCCAATGTGCATGCTGGGGTTGGGTACTTAAGGAGCAGACGCCACGGAGCCGTTTTCGCCGATCCTTGGTCTGTCATTCCACCACCCCGTGTGTGGCCTTCCTGGCCGGGGGTGCGTGTTCCACCTGTTATCCTTCCACCTCTTCAATCACTTCTTTTATTTCTTTGCCACCCACAACATTCTGGAAATCTCCAGAAAGCAGGGGGAAGCAATCAAACTTGGATTCTGCAGAGCCCGGAACACAGGCTGCACTGGCGGGCACAGGCTGCATTAGCAGGCACAGGATGCATTTGTGAACATGTTGCACGTGCTGAAAGTATGGTCAATGATTAAATGTGCGGGGTGAAACCAGAAGTGTTTTTATTGAGAAGTTTCTGAAATGACACAAACACATGACCTTCAGACTGATAGACTGGGTAGCAACTACTATTGTGTTCATACATAATAATATACATGGATATCTATAATGATAACATTCACATATATGGGAATAATGTCCTCATAGAAAAAAAATAAACCGCTGTACATGTGTTGATATGTTAATTAATCACACAGCACCCTTTACTGATCACAAGGACGTAAATTGAATCACTTTCACCCTATTTATAGCCTTAAATATGCTCCCTCTTAACTTCAATGACACAAACACATGACCTTCAGTCTGAAAGACTGGATAGCAACTGCTATTGTGTTCCCACCAAAAACAAAAATCAGTATTTTTTGTTCCCCCTGCTTATTAGCAATGGTTCCATTAGAAGATGCTTTATGTCATTCAGGCTTTTTACTCTATGCTGCCATCTACCGGTGATTTAATAGAAATGTCCTGAGTTTTACTTTCTCCATTAGCAGAACTATAATCTTTTTTCATAGGGGTACCTGATCTTGACATCCCTTACAGACACAGGCTGTGTTGGTGGGCACAGGACGCGTTGGTGGGCGCAGATAAAGTTGTTGTTAATATTTTTTTTTATAACTTAATTCTGCATAAAACATTTAGGTGTCATTTCATGAGATGAGGGCGTGTTTAGGGGTGGAATTAGGGGCGGGGTGGCTTAGTAGCTCAGGACTTGAAATCTTAGGCCCGGTGTCCTGGGGCTCTAACTGAGTGGACATGCCTGCTTAGAGCTCCGCTTCACGGGACAGGAGCCGCGGATAATTTGACTCAAATCCAGCCGCAAAACATATGAAAATCAGCCTTATACCAGATGGAAGGTGAGAGGACCACAAAAAACAAAAAATGGTGCTGGGAGGCTTGAGGAATAGATCCAAAACGATCCCCTCATGCAGCGCTCAGCTGACTGGAAGCGCTGCCAGGAAAACACAGCTCGCCTCAGAGCAGCTCCCCTCAGGAAAACAAAGGAAACAAAAGGCAGCTAAAGCAGCCAAACCTGACAACCTAATGGCAGCACTTTCTAACATTTCCTCAGAAAATGAGGAAGAAGAGGCCAGCACAATATCACAAAGGGATATTGGGGACAGTGAAGTCCCCTCAGAACTGCTCAAGCAGTTTGAAAGGATGCTTCGCAGAGCCCTTAAACAGACCTCAGAGCAAATCACCTCAAGTCTCACTAAGGAAATAAGAGAAGTGGGATGCCGCACAGATGCCCTGGAAGCCAAGGTAGAGGAGATTGAAGTTTACACACAGGACTGTATATCTGAGATTGATGCACTTAAAGAGGAAAATTTCACCTTACAGAATAGATTAGAGGACTTTGAGAACCGGGAAAGGAGGTCTAACCTAAGATTTAGGGGCATACCAGAGTCTGTAATGGACCTTCAATCCACCGTTTTAGCTCTATGTCAAGAACTACTCCCAGGTGTTCCTGTTGAACGTCTAGAAATGGACAGAATTCACAGGGCACTTACCCCTAAAAAAACAGATGGTCCTCCCAGGGATATAGTAGCCTAGTTCCACTACTATAAGTCTAAAGAGCAAATTTTGATGGCAGCAAGGGAAAAAAACAACTTGTCATTCCAAGGCTATAATTATCAAATTTTCGCTGACTTTCGCTGATCTCGCAATTAACCATTACTAAAAGAAGAGCTATGAAACCCCTCCTAATTGAGTTGCAGCAACGAAATGTTAAATACCAATGGGGTTTCCCCTTCTCCCTTCGGTTCACGCTACAAGGAACGAAAATAGTCTGTAGAACTCCCGATCAACTGCACCAAGCCCTGGTTGACTTCAAGCTAATCGAGCAACCCTCTGCTACTTCAACTGCACGCAGAAGACAGTCTTCTTCTCCTTCTAGCAACCAAGTAACACAGCAGGATCAAAATGATATAGCTAAAAAATATGCTGCGCTGCAAAAAAGAAAGTATATAGGTGAATAAATATACTTATGTGGACACCAAGTCATTGGTGGATGGTATAAATTTAAAATAAAGTGAAACGCTAAGGGGTGAAACAAAAAGCCAAGCAAAATAAAATCACATATGTGAAGCAAAGTCCACTGTGTCCTATAAACCCCGAAAAGTGTTGGAAGAAAAATCTTCAAGTGAAGTTAATCAAGGCACCTCCCCCTATATAAAATGCCTGCTTACCACTCCAACTTCAAAAATTGATTTGTTAATAAATTGTGCTGCTCCCATTTGTCCTCAGCCGTCCACCTCCTCATACAGATGAACCAGTAACGATCAATGCCACATCCACATTCAAATGTTCCGAAACATCAGAAGGGTTATATATGTACAGTATGAGTCCCGGATCTCTTCTGCGCTTCTCCATGATAGGTTTGGAGGACTTTTCCAGCCGCCATTGCGCAATTTAACTGGGTGGTCGAATCAGCCGCCTCTGTCTCCTGCTGTGGCCCGGCGGGCGGATGATGTATCCGGGGATCGCTGTGGATGTGATTAGAGCGGAGCTTCTGTCGGCTGCCTGTGTGTGAGTTCCCTCCGTCAGCGCTCCGCTCTATCACATCCACAGCGATCCCCGATCATCATCCGCCCACCCCAAACCGGGCCACAGCAGGAGACAGAGGCGGCTATTCGACCACCCAGTTAAATTGCGCAATGGCGGCTGAAAAGTCTCCAAACCTATCATGGAGAAGCGCAGAAGAGATCCGGACTCATACTGTACTTATAACCCTTCTGATGTTTCGGAACATTTGAATGTGGATGTGGCATTGATCGTTACTGGTTCATCTGTATGGGAGGTTTGGACGGCTAGGACAAATGGGAGCAGCACAATTTATTAACAAATGCAATTTTTGAAGTTGGAGCTGGTAAGCAGGCATTTTATATAGAGGTGGAGGTGCCTTCGATTAACTTCACTTGAGATTTTTCTTCCAACACTTTTCGGGTGTTTATAGACACAGATGGACTTTGGCTTCACATATGTGATTTTGATTTTGCTTGGACTTTTCTGTTTCACCCCATTAGCGTTTCCTTTATTTTAAATTTATACACCCCAATGAACTTGGTGTCCAAAAGTTATTTATTCACCTAATACTTTCTTTTTTGAGCGCAGCATATTTTTTTAGCTATAGTATTTTATGTGTATCGCACTTTTTTTTCAGCAGCAGCATATCAATTCATTTTTTTATTACCACTTTTATTTTATTTTATTTCCATTGCCTCGCAGTAATTTTTTCCCAAGGATCAAAATAGCTCCGTCATTCAAGCAAGCGTAGCAGACTCACCCCGCACCCCCTGACAGATACTCAATGGACTGATTTCCATACACACTAACATATTCTCTTTCCCATATTAGTTGGACCTTAGGTCATCTATTACTGAAAAGACTACCTTTTTTCTTGTTTGCTTCTTCCTCCACAGTTGGTGTAACCGGCTCTGCCTCAACCAGAGGCTTTGAGATCACCACTTTACATCCCACACCCCTTAAATTACATAAGAAACTCACTCCTATCAGCCTCTTTCCTTAGCTGAAATATGCACCCCACATAGCATTATAGTTAGAGACTTGGGAAAACTCTGTGTGTTCATACACACACTTTATCAACAGCCTTAATTGACCTGACATATTCTTTCATCCACCCCCCCTCAAACCAACTCTTGTATAGTGTTGCTCACGAATATTCGCATTGCGAATATTCGCTACGAATATTGCATATTCGAGTATTCGCGAATATCTCGAATATCGCGGCGAATATTCGCTATTTCGAATATTCGCATTTTTCAAATTTCGCAAAAAAAATCAATCAATTTCGCAATAGCGAAATTTCGCAATTTTTTTTTTTTTATAAAATATCACGAATATTCGTAAATATCGAATATTCGTGATATTTTATAAAAAAAAAAAAATCGCGAAAATTCGCAATTTATTTTTTTATAAAATATCACGAATATTCGATATTAACGAATATTCGCGAATATTCTTCGAAATATTCGCGAAATATCGCGAAATCGAATATGGCGTATTCCGCTCATCACTACTCTTGTACACCCTATAACAATAGCTTACCTGGTACTTCCCCTGCGCACTAACTTAGATTCTTTATTCCATTGGGATGTCCATCATGACTGAGACAATTCCTCCGTCACGACAAGTACCCAGGTAACCAACACTCCTCTTCAAACCCTATCCCATATCTATCTTCCCGGCCTAGCCCCAGACTAACCCGTCTCGCTCCAATTGCCGCAAGTCCCATCTGGGTAACGCTTAACATACCTAGGTAGGGAAAAGTCCCCTCTCCCCCCTCCCTTTAAGCAGACAACACAATTATTTGGAACATGCACTTAGAACTCTCTTACCTTTTCTTCACACATTACAGAATGCGGCTTCCTGTCCTGTGGGAAAACATGCACCCTGCCCGGTCTACCTCGGGTCCCCAAACTAATATGTGGGGATCCGACGATGACCACCTTTTCCTTGGCAGGGACCTATTTCCCCAGCCAAGGGGATATTTTGAACACTTACTTTATGAGTTGATACATGACAATGTTCTAACCTATGTTGTTTTTTCTCTCCCTTTCGAGTTCTCCTCCCTAGGAACCTTCCCATCCTCATTCCCTACCCCGTCTGCATGGAGTGATCCGGGCAACAACCGCACGTGGAATCACGGTAAGACGAAAACCTTGGTTTGGCTACCATGGCACCTCTGAACCTATTATCTCTCAATGTACAAGGTTTGAATGTACCACAGAAGCGAACGAAAGCATTTAGGCTCTTCCAATCAAAAAAGGCCCACATAGTATGCTTGCAGGAAACACATTTTACCCCGAACACGACCCCTAAATATTTCCACTCAGCTTACCCACAAATATACACTGCATCGGCCCCAGTAAAGAAGAGAGGTACTCTTATAGCTATCCATCGCTCTACCCCATTTACATTAAACTCAGAACTTAAAGAGGAGTTCCACCCAAATTTGGAACTTCCTCTTATCCCACTCCTTACCCCCATACATGCCACATTTGGCATGTAATTTTTTTGGGGGGGGAGTGGGGGCTTCAGTAGGAGTGGGACTTCCTGTCCCACTTCCTGCTTCCGCCGAGGGGCTGGTTAGGCGATTAAGCTTAATCGCCTACACCAGCCCCTCCCTGTAGGCGATCACATGGGACACTGACAGGTCCCATGCGATCGCCTCTCCAATCAGAGGCGAGCCGCGCCGCGCGCGCATGCGCAGTGCGGCTCGCGCATGCGCAGTGGGTGCCCGGCCGTGAAGCCGAAGGCTGTCACGGCTGGGTGCCCACAGTCAGGATGGAGACGCCGGCCGGGGAGGGGGGGAGAGGAGCGGAGCCCCGGTCGGCGCATCGCTGGAACGTAGGAGCAGGTAAGTGAGTGTTTATTAAAAGCCAGCAGCTTGATTCTAACAGGTTACATTCTAGACACAGCAGTCACGATAGTATCTTATTACACCCCTAACCTCAACCCAATGCCATTTATGTCCCACCTTCTTCAAACTATCAACTCCCATAAAATAGGTTCACTTCTAATATGTGGAGACTCCAATCAAGTTCTTCTCCCTTTTTTAGACAGGTCGCCCTATGTTCAACAGAAACAACAACCCAAATGGAATCTCCCCAATCTCCTTTCAAAACACAATCTTGTAGACTCCTGGAGAGAATCAAACCCCACAAGACGCAATTATACATACTTTTTTAATCCACACCAATCCTTTAGCAGAATAGACCACATATTTTTAACAATCGGAATGATACCTGAAATCCTCAACTCAGACATAATCCCTGTTCCATGGTCAGACCACAACGCTGTACTCACAACTATAGCATCTACTATCCCCAAAAAACATGACCGATCCTGGTACATGCCAGAAATATTACTCAACCACCCCTCTCATAGCTTAGCAATTGAACAATCCTTGAGAGACTACTTAATTCACAACGAGAGTCCGGACATTTCTGCCCTTACGCTATGGGAAGCCCACAAGCCGGTCCTAAGGGGGAATTTCCACAGACAAATAGGGATCCTCAAAAAAGAAAGAAAACAAATGGCAATAAAGCTAGAAACAGAATTTAACTTAGCCTATTCGGACTTCCAAAACAATTACTCGCCTAGAACCAGGGACCGGTTGGACAAAGCCCGCCTAGAATATGACTTATTTCTTACTGAATCTGCCAACAAACAATTAAATAGATCCAAACACACTTTTTACAAATCAGCTAACAAACCGGGGGCGTATTTAGCGAGATCACTTAACTCAATCAACAAATCCTACTCCCCTATAAAATTGAAATTGGCAAATAGCGTCTTATCCAGTAACCCCCTTAAAATCGTACAAAAATTCAGCACCCACCTGAAAAAGTTATATTTCGAAACAAATAAATTTTGCGAACAGGACGCAGACCTCTTCTTTGCAGATCTCCACCTTCCCCAAATGTCTGACCCCCAAAGATCACAGTAATTGACGCGATAAAAGACCTCAAACTTAATAAAAGGCCAGGACCAGACGGCTTCACAGCTAAATACTACAAGACGTATGCAGAACTTCTTTCACCTAGATTAGCTGATGCATTCAATGATTTACTAATCCATAAGTCATTCCGACAAGAGTCACTCCTAGCCACAGTTTGCATGATCCCGAAACCACAATCTGACAATTCCCTAATTCCCTGTGTGAAAATGTTCGCCCCATTTCAATGCTAAACACAGACATCAAAATTCTAGGGAAAATCTTGGCGATCCGCCTAAACAAAACAATTGGATCCCTGATCCATCATGACCAGGTTGGCTTCATCCCTAACCGTCAGGCGGGGGACAACATAAGGAGGGCAAGTTTGTTGGCGCACTTCGCAAAAAAGAGGGGTATCCTTGCATGTTTCCTCTCCTTGGACATAAAACAGGCGTTCGACTCTGTATCCTGGTCCTATCTAAAATTTGCATTACAAAAATAGGGCTTCGGACCTAATTTCATGACATGGACAAGGAAATTATATGATAGTCCGAAGGCCTGTGTCAAATACGCAGGATACAGATCAGACTTGTTTTCCATTGAGAGAGGCACAAGACAGGGGTGCCCGCTTTCCCCGCTCTTATTTGCCCTCCTCATAGAACCACTCGCGCAAAAGATAAGGCTGGACCCCAAAATCCTAGGCATAGAAGTAGGTGGCCACAAACATAAACGATGACATCCTACTCTTTCTCGCATCTCCCCAAGTAACGGGCCCTAATTTAACATCCCTATTAAAACAATTTGCATCTCTTTCAGGACTAGCTATAAACCCCAAAAAATGCTTAGCACTCAACATATCCCTCTCACCTATGGAACTAATTGCAGCTAAATCCGGTCTTCCTTTCCAATGGTCAGACAAAAGCATCCCATACTTAGGAATCAACCTCACAGCTTCCTTTTCAGATGAATTTTCATCCAACTACCCCCCCCCCCTCCTAAAACAAATCTCAAACCTCTTAAATTCCTGGGCCCACCTACCTTTGTCGTGGATCGGTAGAGTTAATGTAAACAAAATATAAATTCTACCGAAACCCCTCTACTTCTTCAGAGTACTCCCTGTACCAATTACTTCTTATTACTTAAGGCTGATACAAAAAAGAGTTTCCAACTTTATATGGGGGTCCGCCAGACCGAGGATTAAACACCAAATTTTACATCTACCAAAAGCTAATGGCGGACTGGGGCTACCCAACTTCATGAACTATTATAGAGCAGCGCAATTAACTGATTTAGTGAAATACCACGCCACACGAGATCTACCCCTTTGGGTATCAATCGAAGCGGTGGACTGCGACCCTATTTCAATTTCAAACATATTATGGATCCCCCCCAAAACGCGCAAATCTATCCACAACCCCATCACTAAGCATTCTCTCTCACTTTGGGACAAATTGAAGACCAAAAACAAACTTCTATCCCCTCATATTCCACTTTTATCCTTTCACAAAAACCCGGCATTTTACCCGGCTTGGGTATATCCCAACTCATTTAAAGAATGGGCCAAGAAGGGCTGCACAAATTTATACAAGCTAATGGACGCATCGACGTTTAAGTCCTTCCCCAATATTTGCGATACATACAACATACCACAATCTGAACTATTCAAATATTTACAAATAAAGAATTTCTTTAAGCCATACGTTGATTCCGCATCCCACCCCCCTCGCCTAACTGCCTTTGAAAAGCTTTGTACAAATGACCCCCCCACCAGGGGTAGGATCTCAATAGTATACGCTCAACTACTGCTCAATTCCACAACAGAGAAACTTCCCTACGTAAGCAAGTGGGAAAAGGACCTTGATCAAGAACTAGAAACATCAGATTGGAATCAAAGTTGGAGCAACACTAAATCAGGGTCATTAAATGTAATAGCGTGCGAAACTAACTATAAAGTACTTACAAGGTGGTATCTAGTTCCTACCTGAATTACGAAGTTTGTACCAAAGTACCATGATCACTGTTTCAGGGGTTGCTCATCCCCAGGAACATTCTTTCATATCTGGTGGTCGTGCCCAACAGCACATTCATTCTGGTCGGAAATTTTTAAAATAATAAGCCAACTCACGGGAACCAATGTTCCAATTGATCCTAAATTAGCATTATTGAACCTGAAACCGGGGAATATCCCACACAAACAATTTAAATTAATCCTACAGCTTACCACAGCCTCAAAACAAACACTGGCTAAAGCGTGGAAGTCCCCTAATCTACCCCTCAGCGAAACAATAAACAGAATGAATGTAGCATCGGCACACGCCAAAATGATGGCAATAGACCAGGACACGTTAGCCGGATATGAAAGTTCATGGAAACCTTGGTTGAACTACGTTCTACCCAGTGTAAATACTGATGCTGTTATATTGCCATGGTAGCCCAGCCATCCTTAGCAAACCTCCACTTACTAGAACAACAGACAACAAAATCCGGACCACTCCTGCAGACACCCCTCACCCCCACCCCCCCTTCCTACCCTCCTCCCGTCTCCCCACATTTTGGACGACAGTCTGGAAAGATATTGTTACTAATGTTATTAATATTGTTTTATGAGTAGGTACTGTTGAAGCTCCGTGATGTACGCATTGGTACACTTGCATGAACTATAAGCCCTATCATTTCCAGGACTGCTCATGACAAATGAGGCACCTTATAGCAGGTCAGGCATAAATAACCATATGGACTCCACAACATACTTACCCATTTATAGACCACTGGAAAAATGCCTCATCAGATGTACAATGTTCTTGTCTACATGTTTTATGCTTTTTAAGTATTCTATCTACTCACTGATCTTGTACGAACCATTATCTTCTCAATAAAGATATTTTGACAAGGAAATCTTAGGCCCTGCTAAAGCAATCATATGCTACTCTGCTGAATACAGCCGCAAGAACTAAATTAAACCTAGCAGCCTATCTATTACAATATATATAATTTGTTCCCAAATGAAAATCCCTTTCGCTGTTAGAAATTTGCAAAAAAATGTTCTTTCCCGCTCCGTCTTTATCCATCCCTACAGTCAAAAATGAATGCCGATTTGACCCCACTAACCATTAGAAAATCCAATGAAATAAATATATTTGAAGAAAATGTTACTTGTATATGGCTTTCTTAAAGCGGAGTTCCAACCAAAAAAGGGAATTTCCGCTTTTAGGAATCCCCCCCCCTCCGGTGTCACATTTGGCAACTTTCAGGGGGGGGGGGCAGTTACCTGTATAATGCAGGCATTTGCTTCCACTTCCGGTGAAAGATCGTCTATCTACGCCATGTCCGGCCCCTCCTCTGTCACCCCGCTGTCTTCTAAGAGACACACAGGTCCCAGAAGACAGCAGAGACCATTCAGATCGCGCATACACAGACGGGAATCAGGAAGTGAAGCCTAGGGTGACCATGTGTCCAGGATTGCCCGGGACAGTCCCGCATTTTGCCTAGTGTCGCAAGGCATCACTTCCTGATTCCCTCACCGAAGATGGCGGGTGCCGTAGACAGGTAGGTCTGGAAATGAAGCCTAACATGTTTCTTATTTAAAAAATAAAATAAAAAGATTCTTTACAAACCCTTTAAAGCGGAGTTCCGCCCAAATTTATTTTTTATTTTTTTAAAGTCAGGAGCTACAAATACTGTCCTTATTTTCAAAGTCAGCAGCTGCAGTATTTGTAGCTGCTGACTTTAAAAAATAAAAAATAAAAATTGGGGCGGAACTCCGCTTTAAAGGGTTTGTAAAGAATCTTTTTATTTTATTTTTTAAATAAGAAACATTTTAGGCTTCATTTCCATGGACTTTTTTACAGCAACTTTTCTGAGCGTTTTTTTTTGCAGCTTAAAAACAGCTCTCCGTGTTAGTCTATGGCCTCATGCCCACCATGATGTTTTTGAGCTGTAGATGGCTGGGACGTTTTTAAGCTGCAAAAAAAACGTGGGACCAGTGCGTTCAGAAGCTCCAGCAATAGAGCTGTAAAAACGCCAGACATTAAAAACGCGCAAAAACACGCAAAAACGAATTTTTGAGCCCCAATCTAAAAAATAAAAAATAAAAATAAATTCTAAAATAAACATGGAGAGGCATTTTTAAGCTGTAAAAAAGGCTAAAAAAAGTGGCTGTAAAAAACGTCCATGGAAATGAGCGCCTTATACTTACCTCCACTGTGCAGCTCGATCCATGTCTTCTGGGGTCCCTTGGCAGCTGTCTCTGGTCCTCCCCGCAAGAACTCCACACATTCATGTGAGCTCCCTCGCATTGTGTGGAGTCTTCGCGGGCACGCTCCTGTGATACAGCGAACGGCCACAGCTGCTCACTGTATCACTCGGCCACGCCCCTCGGCGCGCGCGTTATTGGATGTGATTGCCAACGGCTGCGCTGCTTTCAATCCATCCGCTCTAGCCAATCAACGGCCAGGCTGAGTGGCGAAGAGGATGTCTAGGCCGAGCGCAGGGCTTTCGAGGCGTCAGGTAAGTATAACTGGGGGCCGGGGGGGGGATATAGTTGGAAGTTTTTTCACCTTAATGCATGGAGTGCATTAAAGTGGATCTCCACCCTAAAGTGAAGATCCGCTGATCGGAACCCCCCCCCCCCCCCCGGTGTCACAATTGACACCTTTCAGGGGGGAGGGGGGTGCAGATACCTGTCTAAGGTATCTGCACCCACTTCCGGCCCGCAGTCTCGGGCAAAAGTCAGGTTTTTTTGCGGCATCCCGTCACCCCCCGGTTGTGTGCTGGGAACTCTCGGCTCCCAGCACACAGCGGGCGCCAATCGGCGGGCGCAGCACAACTTGCGCATGCGCCGTAGGGAACCGGGCAGTGAAGCCGGAGCGCTTCACTTCCTGGTTCCCTCACCGTGGATGGAGGGGGGAGCAGCAGGGTGACGAGCGATCGCTTGTCCTCTGCTGCAGACGCCGCTGGACTCCAGGACAGGTAAGTGTCCTAATATTAAAAGTCAGCAGCTGCAGTATTTGTATCTGCTGGCTTTTAATATACTTTTTTAATGGGACATCCGCTTTAAGGTGAAAAAACATTTACCTTTACAACACCTTTAAGTCCCTGTATTATCAGGATTATCAAAAATGTTTTTCCTTTTATTAGTCAAACCTATTCTCATTTTCATCAGATGTGATGAGTGAGGCAGCGAGTGTAAAGGAGGATGTATTAGGCGCTGTGGGAGGAGCTGTCACCCTAAATATCTGTCACACTGGGGCTACAACCATCACCTGGATATTTGTTAAAAAAGCAATAATAATTGCCAGAACAAAACCACAAGGATCACCTGAAATTGAAGATAGTAATTATGAAGGAAGACTGAGCAGCACATCTGATGGATCCTTAATAATAACTGAGCTCAGACTGGAAGATCGAGGGGAATACCGAGCGCAATTCCGCGCAGATAAAGAGATAAAGATCTGTGACTATCATCTCACCGTGTTCAGTAAGTGCCACTGAATTTTGGTTTTCTTTGTACTGTGTGAGTTCTTCCTTGTGTCAAATATCTGAGTAGATATCTTGCCGAATATATGGATAGATTTTCATTAATGGGTAGTAAGTTTATTATTTCATATGTAAAAAGTACAAAAGTTCTTAGGAATAATGTTATTAACCAACTGGATCAACTGTGGGTATGAAATTGGGTATATGGGATGTACTGTGTTTTTTTAATTTTTTTTTTATGGTTGAACTGGATGGACTTGTGTCTTTTTTCAACCTGACTAAATATGTAACTATGTAACCACTTGAAGACCAGGCCCATTTCTGACACTTGTATGTCTATAAGCTAAAATCATTTTTTTTTTTTGCTAGAAAATTATTTGGAACTCCCAAACATTTTATATATATTAGCAGAGACCCTAGCCACTTAAGACCTGGACCATTATGCAGGTAAAGGACCTTGCCCTTTTAGCAATTCGTCACTGCGCCGCTTTAACTGACAATTGCGCGGTCCTGCGATGTGGCTCCCAAACAAAATTGGCGTCCTTTTTTCCCCACAAATAGAGCTTTCTTTTGGTGGTATTTTATCATCTCTGCAGTTTTTAGTTTTTGCGCTATGAACAAAAATAAAGCAACAATTTTGAAAAAAAATATTTTTTTCTTTTCTCTATAATAAATATCCCCAAAAATATACATATAAAAAAAAAAAAATTTCCCTCAGTTTAGGCCGATACGTATTCTTCTACTTATTTTTGGTAAAAAAAAAAATCGCAATAATCTTTTATCAATTGGTTTTATGGCATTTTTTTTTTACTACTAATGGCAGCTTTCAGCGCTATTTTTTTCGTGACTGCAACATTATGGCGGACACATCAGACAATTTTGACAAATTTTTGGGACCATTGTCATTCTCACAGTGAAAAGTGCTATAAAAATGCACTGATTACTGTGAAAATGACAGTTGCAGTTTGGGAGTTAACCACTAGGGGCCGCTGTAGGGGTTAAGTGTGACCTCATATGTGTTTCTAACTGTAGGGGGGCGGAGATGGACTTGTGACGTCAGTGATCGTCTTTCCCTATATCAGGGAACACACGATCAATGACAGCATCACAGTGAAGAACGGGGAAGGTTTGTTTACACACAGCTCTCCCCGTTCTTCAGCTCCTGTGACTGATGGCAGGACACCGGCGGCGATCGGGCCTGTGGGTCCTGGGGGCGCGGTCACGGAGCTTCGGACCACTGGGCACTTAAAGAGGTCGTACCCATACGTGATTGTGCCCAGCCGTACCATTCTGCTGACGTAAATCGGCGTTAGGCGGTCCTTAACCAATTAAGGACCTCCTCCTGCACATTTACGTTGGCAGAATGGTACGGCTGGGCACAATCACGTACCTGTACGTCCCCTTTAAAGGGTCACTAAAGGAAAACATTTTTTTTTTTGCAGAAATGACTGTTTACAGGGTATAGAGACATAAAAGTTAACTTATTCCTTTCAAAATGATTAAAAATAGATAAAAATCAATCATATAATGTGCCTGCAGGTTAGTTTCACTTTTGAACGGGCTTCATGTTTCTGTGAAGTAGAAATAGAAACACAGAACAAAAACAAACAAATCCAGGGCAGTGTTTTGTTTTTAAAATGAATCTGATGCCTCGTTTCTACTGCATGGTTTGGGTCGGGTCAGTAATTTTGGAGCGGTTCAGATGGGGCCGGTCTAATCGCGTGAGCGTTTCCACTGCAAATCGGACCGTGGGGGACCATTCAGGGTTTAGAAAAAGTTCCTAGCGCATCCACCAATCAGTGAGATGCATTTGTAGGTTCGCCCTAACCATACCGTTCCACTCTCTCTGGTCCCTCATCTGAAGCAGGACCCTTGCTGGTGCGGTACGGTACAGAGCAGGATTACAGCAACTTCAAACCAACAACGAACAATAAGGACATGAAACCAGTACTGCAGTAAGGTAAAGGAAGTTATTTAGGTAAAAAAATGTTTTCCTTTAGTGACCCTTTAACCACTTAAGGACCCCCGCACGCACATATACGGCCACAGAATGGCACGTACAGGCACAAGGGCGTAAATTTACGTCCCCGCCTGAGTGCGGTTCGGGGGTCCCATCGGGACCCCCTCCGCAGCGTGCGGGGGTCCCCCTGGCTCCGGGAGCGATCCGGGATCAGCGGGCGGATGTCGGCGAATACCCGCCCCCCGCGATCGCTCCCTGCCAATGGGAGCGCGCTCCCATCCTGTCAGTTCCTCCTCCTGTGTTTACACAGGAAGGAGGAAATGATGTAATCTCTCATCGCAGCGCTGTTTCCCAGCGCTGCTGATGAGAGAAGACATCACAAGTAAGTGTGCACCAACACAACACTGACACACACTCACATAGGCATATTAACCCCTTGTGATCGCCCCCCCCCACCCCCCTGTCACAGTGTCACTGAATGCAGTGATCTAATCACTGCATTTAGTGTCAGTGTGACAGGCAGTGTAAAAAACAGTTAGTGTTAGGTCCAGGATAGCCCCCCCACCCCCCCTAATAAAGTTTTAACCCCCTGATCACCGCCCTAGTTAACCCTTTCACTCCCTATTGCCAGCGTCACTAAGCGATCATTTTTCAGATCGCTGTATTAGTGTCGCTGTTCCCGCTAGGTAGCTATTTTTTTTTATTGCGATTTTTTTTTTTTTACTAAAGACATGTGGCTAAATAAATTTTGGCCTAAATGTTTGACTAAAATTTAGTTTATTTGATTTTTTTTTAACAAAAAGTAAAAAATAGTGGTTTTTTTTTCAAAAATGTCGCTCTATTTTTGTATATAGCGCAAAAAATAAAAATCGCAGAGGTGATCAAATACCACCAAAAGAAAGCTCTATTTGTGGGAAGAAAAGGACGCAAATTTTGTTTGGGAGCCACGTCGCACGACCGCGCAATTGTCTGTTAAAGCGACGCAGTGCCGAATCGCAAAAACACCTTGGGTCATTTACCAGCGTATTGGTCCGGGTCTTAAGTGGTTAAGTGCCCAGCCGTGGTCCGAAGCTCTAGGGCCGCGGGACCCGCGGACACGATCGCCACTGGAGTCCTGCGATCAATCCCCGCAGTTAAAAAACGGGGAGAGCTGTGTGTAAAACACAGCTTCCCCGTTCTTCACTGTGATGTTTTCATTGATCGTATGTTCCCTAATATAGAGATACACAATCAATGACGTCACACCTACAGCCACACCCCCCTACAGTTAGAAACACAGATGAGGTCACACTTAACCCCTTCAGCGCCCCCTAGTGGTTAACTCCTAAACTACATTTGTAATTTTCACAGTAATCAGTGCATTTTTAATGCATTTTTTGCTGTGAAAATGATAATGGTCTCAAAAATGTGTCAAAATTGTCCGATGTGTCCGCCATAATGTCGCAGTCATGAAAAAATTGCTGCTCGCCGCCATTAGTAGTAAAAAAATAATAATTAATAAAAATGCAATAAAATGATCCCCTATTTTTTTAAACGCTAAACTAATCGATAAAAGTTTATTGCGATTTTTTTTTTTTTACCAAAAATAGGTAGAGGAATACGTATCGGCCTAAACTGAGGAAAAAATATATATATTTTTGGGGGGTATTTATTATGGTAAAAAGTAAACAATATTGCATTTTTTTTTCAAAATTTTTGCTCTATTTTTGTTTATAGCGCAAAAAATAAAAACCGCAGAGGTCCTTAACCTGCATATTGGTCTGGGTCTTAAGTGGTTAATATGTGATATTTCTTCCTTCCAGGTAATCTATCGGCTGAGGATGTCGCCATCCGCTCCAATGTGACCGATAATAAGACGTGTGAGGTCATCTTGACGTGTTCAGTAAATGAAAGCGATGTGACTGTCATTTGGAGGAGTTTAAACAGCAGTGATGTTAACCAGACACGGAACGTTGTGTTTGTACCTCCCAGGAATATCAACTTCACATATATATGTACAGCAATGAATCCCGTCAGTAATGTCTCGAAGAATGTGGTTCCCTGGAGATTCTGCAAGAGAGGTGAGAGTGTCTACAAGACTCCTCATTTCTGGAAGGATAAAGCTCAATGAAATTGTTTGTTTGTCTGGCACTCAATATAGTATAGCTTGTTTGAATAGTAAAGGAGGGGCCAAACGAGTGGGCATTGACAGGGCCGTCTTAATAGCATCATGGGCCCCTGGGCAAAGTAATGCTCTGGGGACCCTACAATGGAGACAGTGCAGGTAAACAGAAATCAAGTAGGTAGGAGGTAGGGGATATCTAGGGTGTAGAGGGGTCAGAGTGCTGGGGGGATATCTGGGGTGTAGAGGGGCCAGAGTGCTGGGGGGATATCTAGGGTGTAGAGGGGTCAGAGTGCTGGGGGGATATCTGGGGTGTAGAGAGGTCAGAGTGCTGGGGGGGTATCTGAGGTGTAGAGGGGTCAGAGTGCTGCGGGGGGGTATCTGGGGTGTAGAGGGGTCAGAGTGCTGGGGGATATCTAGGGTGTAGAGGGGTCAGAGTGCTGGGGGGATATCTAGGGTGTAGAGGGGTCAGAGTGCTGGGGGGATATTTGGGGTGGAGAGGGGTCAGAGTGCTGGGGGGATATCTAGGGTGTAGAGGGGTCAGAGTGCTGGGGGGGATATCTGGGGTGTAGAGGGGTCAGAGTGCTGGGGGGATATCTGGGGTGTAGAGGGGTCAGAGTGCTGGGGGGATATCTGGGGTGTAGAGGGGTCAGAGTGCTGGGGGGATATCTGGGGTGTAGAGGGGTCAGAGTGCTGGGGGGATATCTAGGGTGTCGAGGGGTCAGAGTGCTGGGGGGGATATCTGGGGTGTAGAGGGGTCAGAGTGCTGGGGGGATATCTGGGGTGTAGAGGGGTCAGAGTACTGGGGGGATACCTGGGGTGTAGAGGGGTGTGATGGTAGTACAACATATCCCCGTCATCCATTCCCTTCTTCTGGTTTAAAAGAAAATCACCCAATATTCCAGTAGGAATATCCCTGGAATCGCCGAATAATCCATACATGAGCCAAGGCTTAATGCTGGATGTAAACAGGACACACTTTATTGAAAACACAGCACACTTTTATACAGGATTTGGAACATCCCACCCCCAACAACCGCTTTCTTATTGGTCCGTTTTAGAGTCTCGGCAGTTCCCCATCAGGTCCACCTTCCATGCAAATGAGGACTTGAAAATGACACAGCAGAGATTGGTCAGAAAGGGTTTGAATAGAAAGACTGCTATGTGTATTCAGACAAAAGCCCCAGGGGGCAATCAATGTATACAATAGCCAGCCACAGAACAATGGAACTGTCTGGAGAGTTGAGACAGGGCAGAAGTCATTTACACCTGATAATCAAAAGGCTTTAGATTAGATAGGGTTATCACACAATGGAAAATGAGTATCTCTTCTGAGTCTATTGACCTGGCTGGGGTTCAGAATAAAATCTCCTGTAATACATGAATTAGGATTTCACGTAGAACCACTTCAGTATTTCATGATCCATGACAATACTCCCCCTGGGAAATAGTTCAACATCCACAGTGGGACTCAAACGGGTCACTCGAGGATGTTGGGCAAGTAGTCTTAAGGTTCCAGGACTGTCTGCCAGGATAACCCATCCGCCTTCCTGGTTTGAGGCCCTGGCCCATAATTGGACGGCAAGAGGCTCGCATTCAGTCCTCTCCAAAAGCCCCTGTCCCGGCTAGGCCTGTCACACATCTCCCCTTTTGGCAGGGGACTAACCCAGTAGGAGACACCAGATGGGTTGTTTCTGAATTTTGTCAGTAGTTCCAGTCCCCCAATGCCGGTATCCATACAGTACCCCAAATCACTTGCTCCAAACCGAGCATTACTCACTCCTCCATCCTCTGCCTCTCTCAGGGAACACGTCTGCAGCTGGGGAGAGGCCTGGACTGGCCCTTCTCCCTGGAGTCCTTTCAGCCGCTGGAGAGATGACTGGGCTCAGTCCATCATGCTGTTGTGGATCTGGGCCAACTGGCCACCATTTATGGGGTATACCAGTGGAGACTGAAGTCCCATCCACTGATGTGAGGTGAAAATCCCCCAGTGCTTGCAAAGCAAAGCCGACATCCTCCTGTTTCAGTCCTGTACCATGTTCTGGGGTTGTGCCAGTGGAGACGGAAGTCCCATCCACTACCCCAGGAACCCCCTCTTCTGTTAGGTGAAAGCAGAGGCCCGGGGCACTCTGCTCTGTTGCCAGCTCTTCCGCTGGGTTGCTGTGAGTGGAGACCACAGTCCCATCCACCGATATCCGCTCAAGCTGTAGTGGGGTGCAGCCGCCAGTAGCATCCTGTCCTGCTGCCAGTGATTCAGCTGGGAGTAAGAGCTTTACCACCTCAGCTGGTTGCTGGGGAGGGGGGCCAACCGCCCCGGCTCCCTGGAACTCCACAGTTGGTGCTGGGCAGAGATGGCTGGCACTCTGCCCTGTTGCCAGCACTTCTGCTGGGGGTGCATAATCCATAACATCCTCTGAACAGTCCCTACATTCTGTAATCTGTGGCTGGGGAGTGATCGCCATCTTCTCACCCTGAGCCTCCGGAACTGCCACAGGGGTGGGGCAGAGGTCTTCATCCCTCTGTCCGGTGACCAGCGCTTCAGCTGGGGAAGTTCCTTGTAACTCCACAAATACTGCTCTTGGTGTTGGGCAGAGCACAATGAAGTTTGGCCCTGATCCCAGCTCCTTCTGCTGGAGGCCCATCAGGTTGTTCTTCCTCAGCAGAAAAATCTATTAAATCCCCTGTCTCTGCAACTGGTGTCTGGGGATAGAGGTTCACCATCTCCTGTCCATGTAACCCAGAAGATGCTCATGGTACTGAGCAGAGGTTAGCAGAGCTCGGCCCTGCGGTCAGAACTTCAGCTTTGGGAATGGCAATCTCCAGATTTTCCACTGCCGATTCACTGGCATACTGCTGGACAGGCACATTCCTCCATTCAAGATCGTCCCATACAGAAAAGGGATCATCAAGGTCAGTCGGCACTTGCTGCATCCGCCATATAACCTCCTGGTCCATAGCTGCAGGGGCAGGTTGGCAAAGCACACTGTTACCCTGCCACATGGACGATTCTTCAGCCAGGATTTCAGCATTGTCCACTGGTATTTCCTGATAGTCCCAGGCAAAGGGAGCCCGGCCCTGGCGCTGAGCAGAGTCTAGCAGCTGTTTGTAGGCGATTTCCAGTTCCCATTCCTGAGCGGCCAGAAATTCCAAATCTTTCTGTAGCCAGTGCGCTTCCGAGATATTCAATTTTTCCTCTCTGTGCTCCATTATGTCCTCCAAGCGCCACTCCCGATCATCCCCAAAGTCGGGATCACTGGACATCCTCCAATACAACAATGCCAGGCCATCATAGTCATAGCCTTCTGTGAGGCTGTCATCCGCTGACCACGGGCACTCTTGGGCTACATATCACCGGAGGGCTCTGTAGCTCTCATCCAGCTGCATCTCTGCCCGGATCAGCCTGCTTAATTCCGCTATCCACTCCTGCTTCGGTTGTTCCCCCAACAACGGCATTCGTACGTCATACTGCGGCCAGTACCTTGCATAGATGGAGGGCACCTTTCCTTGGCGTTGCTGCTCCAGAGCTAGTGCTTCCTTCTAGAGTTGGCACCGAATCACATCCGCCCATCCCAGCAGCACCTCCTCTGATACGGGTCCTCTATGCTGTATCCGCATCTCTTGTAACCTCCTTTGGAATTCCTCTTCCATGGACACTGGTGTCTGCACCTCTCCTATCTCTTTAGTTGGTGCTGCTGTGCTGTACTCACTGTTTGGAGAATGTGCGGCTGCTTGTTGGACTGCTGCCAGTTTTAACTGTAGCTCTGTGTCTCTTATTTGTTTAGCCTCCTCCGCTAACAGGTTCATCACTTTCAGCACCACATCCGCCGTTGGGTTCGGACCGAACCATGCTTGTTTCTCTCTTATTGCCGTGTTGGCTGGTGATTCCTCCTCCTAAATCACTGGTGTCTCCATCTCTTGTACTGCTGGCGTTACAGCAACCGAGTTCTCCTGGTCTAGCTCCATTAATTCTGCTATGATGACACGCTCGGTTTTGTTGCTAGCAATCCTTCCACAAACTTCCAGTAGTTCTTTCAGTGTATTTCTTTTAAGCCGGGTGTACCAGCCTTCCATTCACTGTTCCCAGTGTCTGCTTGGAATCCTGGTGTAAATAAAAGTAGAAGGGAAAATCCCGCTGCTGCCAACAAGTTGTGACGGTAGTAGAACATATCCCTGTCATCCATTCCCTTCTTCTGGTTTAAAAGAAAATCACCCAATATTCCATGAGTAGAAATATCCCTGGAATCGCCGAATAATCCATACATGAGCCAAGGCTTAATGCTGGATGGAAACAGGACACACTTTATTAAAAACACAGCACACTTTTATACAGGATTTGGAACATCCCGCCCCAACAACCGCTTTCTTATTGGTCCTTTTTAGAGTCTCTGCAGTTCCCCATCAGGTCCACCTTCCATGCAAATGAGGACTTGAAAATGAAACAGCAGAGATTGGTCAGAAAGGGTTTGAATAGAAAGACTGTTATGTGTATTCAGACAAAAGCCCCAGGGGGAGCAATCAATGTACACAATAGCCAGCCACAGAACAATGGAACTGTCTGGAGAGTTGAGACAGGGCAGAAGTCATTTACACCTGATAATCAAAAGGCTTTAGATAGGGTTATCACACAATGGACAATGAGTATCTCTTCGGAGTCTATTGGCCTGGCTGGGCTTCAGAATAAAATCTCCTGTAATACATGAATTAGGATTTCACGTAGAAACACTTCAGTATTTCATGGTCCATGACAATGGGTTAGAGTGCTGGGGGGATATCTGGGGTGTAGAGGGGTCAGAGTGCTGGGGGGATATTTGGGGTGTAGAGGGGTCTTTCAAATAAGAATTCCAGGTATGGATATTTTAACCAATTCAGCCCTGGACCTTTTGGCTGCCAAATGACGGGGCCACTTTTAGCGATTCGGCACTGTGTCGCTTTGACTGACAATTGCGCGGTCGTGCAATTTATTTATTTTTTACAATTGTATTTAATTATAATATATTATTATTTTATTTTTTAATCACAACTTTTTTTTACAATTTTTCTATATTTTTTAAATTAATATATTATTATTATTAATATTTTATTTTTATACATTTTTAGGAGCTCTATTAGGGGGGGCTTTGGTGAGATCGCTAAACAGACCCCTAATATCTCACTTTTAAGACAGATTCCCAAGTCCCTACTTCTGCAACCAAACAGGAGGGGGAATCTGTGCAGCACAGTGTGATTGGCAGTGGCGGTGGGTCCATAGAGGGCGCAGGAGCGCCGCCCCCACTCTCTCCTGCACAGCTACTGCATGAATCTATGACTTGCTGCTGCAGCCCACTATTCAGATGGCCGCCCCCCCTGGTGAGCACCGGCCATCTGAATAACGGCAGCTGATTGGCCGTGGAAGTGCCTATCAGATCCAGCGGCTCTCAGGCTGTAATCGGCTTCCAAATACTTATCCAGGGGATGCATGGGGGGGGGGTTCGTTCCTTGGATAAGACTGACAGGCGTCTCAGCCAATCAGGTTCACCGGTAACCTGATTGGCTGAAGCGTCATCGAGGGCCGGAGAAGACATCGAGGGACCGTGGAAGGAGGATGGCTGACCCCAGAAAGATAAGTGCCGGGCGGGGGGGCAAGGGGACAGCATTTTACAGGGCACAGAGGCGACACTTACAGGGCACAGTGGCGACAATTACAGGGCTCAGTGGCGACAATTACAGGGAACAGTGGCGTCAATTACAGGGCACAGTGGCGACAATTACAGGGAACAGTGGCGTCAATTACAGGGCACAGTGGCGTCAATTACAGGGCACAGTGGCGACAATTACAGGGCACAGTGGCGACAATTACAGGGCTCAGTGGCGACAATTACAGGGCTCAGTGGCGACAATTACAGGGAACAGTGGCGTCAATTACAGGGCACAGTGGCGACAATTACAGGGAACAGTGGCGTCAATTACAGGGCACAGTGGCGTCAATTACAGGGCACAGTGGCGTCAATTACAGGGCACAGTGGCGACAATTACAGGGCACAGTGGCGACAATTACAGGGCACAGTGGTGACAATTACAGGGCACAGTGACGTCAATTACAGGGCACAGTGGCATCAATTACAGGGCACAGTGGCGTCAATTACAGGGCACAGTGGCGTCAATTACAGGGCACAGTGGCGACAATTACAGGGCACAGTGGCAACAATTACAGGGCACAGTGGTTGCGTTTGATGGCATGGCACAGTGGTGATAATTGATGGCACAGTGGCTGCGTTTGATGGGCCCAGTGGCTGCATTTGATGAGTACAGTGAGGCTGCAATTGTTTGTTTTTTTTCGTTTGTTTGCACCCCCCCCCCCCCAAAAAAAAAATTTGAGCGCCAGCCGCCACTGATTAGGGTGTACCCAGGCACACCCTGTGCGAATGCCTATGATGCAAGCCTCCTATTAGCAGCTGGTATAACACAAAATAAAGTAATTATACATTTGATAGAGCTATATAACCTTTTATTCTACCTTCAATTCAGCAATGAATAGAGAAAACACACCAAAGGAAGATTACACCAGGGTGAATCTCATACGTCTGGTGATCTCCGGTTGTGTCCTCCTGATCTCCTGCTGTATATTCATCCATCACATGAAGACCGAGGTGACCACACAACGTCCAAGGACAGACGCCATCTGAAGACCGAGGTGATCACCCAACGTCCAAGGACAGACGCCATCTGAACACCAAGGTGATCACCCAACGTCCAAGGACAGACGCCATCTGAACACCAAGGTGATCACCCAACGTCCAAGGACAGACGTCATCTGAAGGCCGAGGTGATCACCCAACATCCAAGGACAGACGTCATCTGAAGACTGAGGTGACCACCCAACGTTCAAGGACAGACGTCATCTGAAGGCCGAGGTGATCACCCAACGTCCAAGGACAGACGTTATCCAAAGACCAATCACTGTGCTCAGTACTCACTGTAGGGAATAAGTGTCCGTTTAGTTGTGCTTTACCAGTAGGTGAAGAGGAGGTTCACATTGAGGGGTCTTGGAATGACAATCAATGTCATGTCAATAAACAGAACTCTCTGGAATACAAAGTGAAGCTGTCTACGTATTATACAAGACCATTTATTCTAATTACTTATATAAATGTAGGCTGTGCAGTCCCTAGAGCTGAAAATTTTGGAAAATGCTTTGTCGTGTGTAGCCAACCCTGCCATTGTGAAGACATTCTAGGTATGTGCAGCAGACTTTAGCCCACTGTCATCTCAATTTGGGTCACAGGAGTTAATACATTTTTAATACATAGGGGTAATCTATGTGGTTTAATGTTAGGGTGGTATCTGGGATGACCCTTATTTTTAAAGTGGCTTCAAGATTCCAACAAGTCCCCACCTGCAGACCCCCAAAACCACCAAGCCAGGGTTGTGGAGAAGAGGCCCTTTACCTCTTTAGCAAGGGGACAAGGTACTTTTGGGATGTCACATATCCTCCATGGCAGTGCCCAGCTTCTCGTGATCTTTTGTTTGACGATAGCTTGCTTATTATTAGTACAAATGGCTAGAACTGAATGACAATATTTGACCCCCCCCCCCCCCATAGATTTTAATTGGGGTCACAACAAAGTTTGCTAGCTTTGAAGGGAAAGGACTCTTCCTGAAGTAATCAAATTTTCAAGCAAGTTTAGAGGCACATTGTGAGTTAAGAAAAATGTATTTGTGGAAAGAAAAAATCCTACAAGCAAACATGTAAAATTGTAGATTTATGGCGCTATTACCCTCAATTTTTTTAACCACTTAAGCCCTGGGCCATTATGCAGGTAAAGGACCTCGCCAGTTTTTGCGATTTATCACTGTGTTGCTTTAACTGACAATTGCGCAGTCGTGCGACGTGGCTCCCAAACAAAATTGGCATCCTTTTTTTTCCCCACAAATAGAGCTTTTTTTTGGTGGTATTTGATCACCTCTGCGGTTTTTATTTTTTGCGCTATAAACAAAAATACAGCAACAATTTTGAAAAAAATTCAAAATTTTTTACTTTTTGCTATAAGCAAAAACTTTTTTTCCCCTCAGTTTAGGCTGATACGTATTCTTCTACCTATTTTTGGTAAAAAAAAAAATCGCAATTAGAGTTCTTTTCGATTGGTTTGCGCAAAATGTATAGTGTTTACAAAACAGGGGATATTTTTATGGCATTTTTATTAATATTTTTTTTTTTACTACTAATGGCGGCGATCAGTGTTTTTTTCGTAACTGTGACATTATGGCGGACACATCAGACACTTTTGACACATTTTTGGGACCATTGTCATTTTCACAGCGAAAAGTGCTATAAAAATGCACTGATTACTGTGAAAATGACAATTGCAGTTTAGGAGTTAACAATTAGGGGGCGCTGTAGGGGTTAAGTGTGACCTCATGTGTGTTTCTAACTGTAGGGGGGCGGGGCTGGACGTGTGACATCATTGATCGCCTTTCACTATATCAGGGAATGTGTTTGCACTCACCCCTCCCCGTTCTTCAGCTCCGGGGACCGATCGCGTGACCCACAGCTGGGCTCTTAAAGGGAATGTATATATACGTCCATGTGGCGTTAGCCGGTCCTTAAGTGGTTAGGTTGATACCAGGGTTTTAATTTTTTTTATTTCTTTTTTATTTGAACCTTTCTTTTTTGTGTCATAGACTAGTAGGTATGGTTCCTAAGAATTCTTACTGCACATTTTATTATTGTACTTGTATACCTTTGTTTGGATTTTCTGTAGTCTGTATCCTTTAAAATCCAATGCAGCTTTCAAAACAAGACCACACAGCAATACATTTCTAAAATATGCAATTACAAACATGTGGCATTTAATGATGCAATAAAAATAAAATAAAATAAAATAAAAACAACAACATAGTACTGTATTGTTTATTTATTGATTTACTTCTTTGTTTCTTTTATTTTAATATTTTTTTAAATTTAACTCAAAATAAAATCAGTGGTGTGCAATGATATTATAGTTCCTGAAGGGCAGGAAACCCAGAGTTAAATGAAAGGGCATTCTTAAGCCTCATACACGTGATTCTGACTTTTCCATGGATTTTGCTCCAAAGGGGCGTTGGCCGTGAACTTGTTCTGCATACAGATGGCAGGACTTTTTCAGCCAACTTTCACCAAACCACGTGTTTTTTCAGCTCTTTACCGCCACCCTTTGGGCAACTTCTGGTATTGTCTGATCTTTAGCATTGGTTCTGAGCATGCGTGTTTGTACTTTGGACTTAAGTCCGATGGACTTCTATACACACGATCGGATTATGCTCCAACAGACATTTGTTCTTGAAAAGTTTGAGAGCATGCACAGCGAACATTTGTCCGCTGAAAAAGCGAAAACAATTGTCCGATGGAGCGTACGCACGGTCGGATTGTCCGATCAAACAGGTCCGTCGGACATTTGTTGTCAAAAAGTCTTTAGCCTTTAGTTGTGTTCTCTTTTTTTAACACTAGATGTCTCTCCAATGCAAATAAACCGGCAACCCAAGATAAATATCTGTCTGTTTAGTTATATTTCTATCTAGAGTTGGATGAACTCAGTTATGTAGGGATCTTTGTTGTCACAGAGACAGATCCGGAGCTGTTACAGGCTATGGGCCAGATTCACGTATTCCAGAGCATCTTTGCTCTGGAGTAACGCTTCTGATTTGCGTTGCGCTGCCGAAATTTTAGGAGCAAGTGCTGTCATTCACGAAGCACTTGCTCCTAAAGTTGCGGCAGCGCATCACAAATGAGCCGGCGGAATTCAAATGTAGCGGGTACGGGGCGTGTAGTATGCTAACTACGCGCGATCCCGCCGCCAACGTACTGCGCATGCGTCGAGTGTCAAAACATCCCCGTGCGCATGCTCCAAAATCTGTGAATGAACGTCAATGACGTCACATTCCCATTCATGACCGTTTTACGCAAGCGACGTTTTTTTTTTTTTCCCGACGCGATGACGACGCCTATACCTAACATAGGATACTCCAACCCCATGTAGGTATATCTATGCGCCGCGTATCCCGTCCGGAAACGTCGTATCGTCATTGCGTCGCGCCGGATTTCGATCGTGAATTGCCGATTTCCGCTCATTAACATATTTTTTGAGCGTAAATCAGCGGGAACGCCCCCGGCGCCATTTTTAAGTTGAAGTAACGATGCGATGGCGAAACTCAGTTACGCTGCTCGCATCAGAACTTCAACCCGGCGTTTCTTGTTTTCTGGTTACAGAAAACAGAAACGCCGGCTCAAAGCCACAGTTAGGCTGGCGGATCACTCGATCCGCCAGCGTAACCTTTCCTGAATCTGGCCCTATATATTTTATTAATGCTATCATTTTGCAATGTAAAATAGAGAAAAAAAGCATAATATAAATTCAGATTTTTTTTAACAAAGAGGTTGGTCTTTATTGAGAAGACATCAAAATACAAATAAAATATGTATACAGCTCAGTCGAAAGCAATATATAAACAGGCACATAAAAGTAACGAGGAGACAGTGTGCACCGCAATCTATACACAGGTCATAGTTCCAGTCCCATCCAACCCTCCCGCTGGGCAGGAAAAATAAACAGTCAATAAGAAACACACATCTGGTATAATATACATTAAAACTGTTGTGTCCAGGGGAGCCAGACTCTGTCAAATTTGCGGGGGCAGCCCCTCCTAATATAAGTCAGCTTATACATTGGCAACATTACAGTCACAGAGGAGTCCCATGCCTCAACCGTGGGAGGCGAGGGAGAGGACCACTTCTTAAGAATCAAATTTTTGGCATAAAAAAGCAGCATAGAGATAAGCAGCTTAGTATACCGAGGGCGCTGGTCATCTTCATGAATCCCATGAAAGCCAACTCAGGCAAAACCGGGATAGATGGCATGTGTCACATATTGATGCACTCAAACACCTCCCCCAGTACGTCACCAACAGCGAGCAGGTCCAAAACATATGAAAGAAGGAGCCCCCAGGGGAATGACACCTAGGACAGCCAGGTGATCTGTCAAGGTATATCCAATGCAGTTTGTGGGGTGTATAATAGACACGATGCATGAATTTGGTATGTATTGGTTTATCCCTGGACAAAATCATTAACTTTGCCCCATCCTCAAAACATTCTTTCCATACTTCCCTATCAAGGCTGGGGATATCAAATCGCCACCTGTCCCAGAGGGCATTCATCTTAGGAGAATCAACATCCAGAAGGGCGAAATACAGTGTAGAGAGCGTTTTCTTAAGGGTTTCATGTGCTAGGGTCTCCTCAATGGGGTCAGCAGTTAGGGTGACAGTCTGCGGGAATTGTGTCCTAGCCGCATGCCTCAGCTGATAATATCTAAATAACATTTGCCCCGGAAGTCCATACTTGACAGCTAAATCTTGTAAGGGCATCAGTGTCCCAGAGTGAACAATGTCCCTAAGGACCTTGATCTCATATCGTGCCCACATTTGCGGGTCCAGTATAGTTCTAAAGTGAGGAAGGGAAGGATTGCCCCAAATCGGACAAAAGGGGGAGTAATGGTGAGGACGAATCAGCCGCTTACGGGCCACTGTCCACACCTGAAGGGTTGTCTTGGTAGGCTCCGGGAGAGAAGGGTATGCAGAGACCCCCCTATAAACCAGGTTACCCAACTCTCTAAGTGAGCCGAGTATCGCTGCCTCCAAACCGGTGGCCGCGTTCAACGGGGATTGTTTGAACCGCCATCTCACAGTGACCAACACCGCCATCTGGTAAGTATACCAGGAAGTTAGAAAGTGCAAGTCCCCCACAACGGACCGGCAACTACAAGGTGGACCTAGCCAGCCTAGGGGAGGAGCCCCTCCAGAGCTGTATCCTGGCCTAGGCCAACAAGGCCCAGGCTTAGGGCAGCACTTTGCAGGGGGGCAGCACGAAAAGAGTCCCTGCCGGCTTGCGCTACACTGTTAGGAAAAGTAGTCTAGCTTCCCCATAAAGTGGCCGCGCTGCTTCTAGTATGCGGGCGGCCGGCATTCCACAACTGTGGGGGGGCGCTTCCAATTTTGACTGTTTTGTCATCCTGGACCACAAACCTTCCTCACTGTGCTATATGTTTCTGCTGCACCATCTACTTAAAGTAGATCTATAGGCAACACTTTTAACATCCCTGTCCCATTGCGAAGATTTCCCTTCACTTCCTGTTCTATGGGCAACCAGAAAGTAAGAGGAAATCTAAGTAAAGTGTCCTCACTCGAAAATTTCAGGCCAGGTCTTAAACCACACAGGGTGTGGCCGTGACAGGAAGGGGTGGGTCATATTTAAATTAGGGGGTGCACGAGTTTAGTCAGGCCTAGGGCAGCACAAAACCTAAATACACCTCTGACGCCTTCCACAAAAAGGAGCTTATGCAAACATCCATCTCCTTGAAGAAGGAAAGAGGGAGCTTAACCGGGCAATTTCTAAATATATAATTCAATTTGGGTAGAAAAAGCATTTTCATTACATTTATGCGTCCCAGAAGGTTAAGGGGTAATTCTCTCCATCTGGAGCAATGCTCTTTGAGTCGTCTGACAAACCTTTGTGTGGCAAGACTGGGCACAGATGATAGGAAATCTTATACTCTACATTGTGACATCAAAAAAAAAAAAATAACAATTTTTGATTTACAACCACTTTAAACTCCTCAACCCATAGCAGCGGGGACAAAGTCCCTCCCCCCCTGGTCCCAAAGTCCAACTGAAACAGGACATATTTGGCCCAATTGATCCTAACCCCGGAGAAGCGCCCAAATTGCTCAAAGATCTGCAAGGTCGCCTGCAGTGAAGTGTCCGCATCATGCAGATAGAGCAGAGCATCATCCACATAAATGGAAATCTTCTCCTCCAGGGGACCAACTCTGAGCCCCCGGACCCCGCCTGACTCCCTAATCAAGATCGCCAGCGACTCCAGTTCTAGAGCCAACAGGCTGGGCGACAAAGGACATGTTTCAATGCCTAATCAATAGGAGCAGCACCATACGTCCAGCCCATATGTGCGCCCACCCTACGCCGGCGTGTGCAAGCTACGTCGGCGGGGTGTAGCCTGTTTTTAAGTGCATGTTGGTTTGTGGGTCTGCCGCACAGATACGCCGGCACACATTTGCACTTACGTTGGCGTAATGTGCTATACGTCGGCATAAGTGCTTTGTGAATCTGGGCCTATGTGCCTGCTGATGCTGAAGCTTAGTTGCATGCTGCAGAGAGAAAAGAGTAGCTATACCAGTGGTCAGGCGCCCCTAGGCAGCAGTGCGCCCTAGGTGGCTGCCTACTTTGCCTAGTGGTAGCACCAGCCCTGAGTCAATGACAAAGCTCGCTTGAAGCACCACTGAAGCATCATCGAAGCCCGATGTCAGACATCGCAATTGATTCGTTCCCGCACTGTGGTCTCGAAGTTAGAGGAAGTTAACATAGCATGCATGCTTTCCTGTTTCAGTTAGATAAAACTTTTTGACTCTCTAACTTGCCTGCAGAATAATGAAGAATGAAAAACCTTTGTTTATGGATTCTGATTATACTTCTCGACCTTCAGTCATGTAAGTTATATCATTTTTAATTTTTTTTATCATTCCAACGTTGCTTTTCGTATAGTCAATTCGAGATCACATTTAAAACTTTACAGCATCTGCATCGCCTAGGCACAGTTCTGAATTCAGACATAACTTGTTACCCATTGTCTTTGAACTTTTTTTTACAAAAAAACATTAAACAGTATAAATGATTTGGTAAACTACATGTTTTAAAATAAAGTACAAACTGTGTTGTGTTACAATACTAGTATTTGGCAAAATGGAAACGAAAAAAAAGTTACATTGTAGATAGTTGCCTGTGCCTGGAGAAGCTCATTACAATACTTTTGGTTAAACAAACATAAAATATGTTTTTAAAAAGATCTATCAACTCCAGATTAACGCTTTGGTATTCCCAAATTTTTTATGAAGTTTTTTATGCTTTAAAAAAAAAATATATATATATATATATATATATATATATATATATATATATATATATACATATATAAAAAATGTAAGTTTTAGCATAAAAAAGCAACTAAAAAATAAAAAATTCCTTAACCACTTAAGGACATTAGGTGTTTTTCAGATTTGGTGTTTGCAAGACTAAAACTGTTTTTTTTTTCTGCTAGAAAATTACTTAAAACCCCCAAACATTATATATATATTTTTCTAACACCCTAGAGAATAAAATAGTGGTCATTGCAATACTTTTTGTCACACCATATTTGCGCAGCGGTCTTACAAGCGCACTTTTTTTGGAAAAAATTCACTTTTTTGAATTAAAAAATAATGTTACGCCAAGTAAAATGATATCCAACATGTCACGCTTAAAAATTGCACCCGCTCGCGGCATGGCGTCAAACATTTACCCTTAAAAATCTCGATAGACGACATTTAAAAAATTCTATAGGTTGCATTTTTTGAGATACAGAGGAGGTCTAGGGCTAGAATTATTGCTCTCTAACGATCGCGGCGATACCTCACTTGTGTGATTTGAACACCGTTTTCATATGCAGGCTCTACTCGCGTATGCGTTCGCTTCTGCGCGCGAGCTCGTCGGGACTTTAAAAAAAATTTTTTTTTTTGGTTTTCCTATTTATTTTTATTTATTTTATTACTTTTTACACTGAAAAAAAAATGTGATCACTTTTATTACTATTACAAGGAATGTAAACATCCCGTGTAATAGAAAAAAGCATGACAGGTCCTCTTAAATATGAGATCTGGGGTCAAAAAGACCTCAGATCTCATATTTAGACTAAAATGCAAAAAAAATGTCATTTTTTTAAATTACAAAAAAAAATGTTTCTTTAAGACGCTAGGCGGGACTGACGTTTTGACGTCACTTCCGCCCAGCACAGCTATGGGGACGGGTGAAGGACATTTTTCCCTCACTCGCATCCCCAGTCAGCCGCCGAACAGACCCAATCGCCTCCACCGCTACCGACAGCAACGGAGGGCACAGGAAAGCGGCGGGAGGGGGGGCCCTCTCCCGCCACCGATAACGGCGATCTCGCGGCGAATCCGCCACGGAGACCTCCGTTATCGTGTACAGGACCGCTCACACTAAAGATGGATACCTCGGTTGTGGCAGCATCTGCTGCCGTTACCGAGATATCCATCTTTAAAGTACCGACGTAAATGTACATGAGCGGGTCCTTAAATGCTTAACCACTTGTCCACCGGGTCTATTCTGGCACTTGATTTGATTTGATTGATTTTTGAGCTTGGTAAGGCACCAAATACCCACTGGGGAGTGAGCGTCTAAGCGCCGCTGGTGAGATGTTATGTTGAATCAATCCACGGTATGGAAGGAAAAATAGAGAGAAGAGAGGGTGGAAGAGGGAAAAGGGCTATCCGGCCCTTAGTTAAGCAAAAGGAAAGAGCCGAGGAACATAATAAAATATAAGAAAAGAAAAGGAGACAAAGAAATCTAGAGAAAGGGTACATGACATTATTGGTGTCTGAATAGTCAGGGCCGTTCCGGGGTCATAATCACTAAAGTGGCATGACTTCTCTTCTTCATGTAAAAATCTAAATTTTTTTGCTAGAAAATTATTCAAAACCCCCCAAACATTATGGGCCAGATTCAGAAAGGCTTTACGCCGGCGTATCTATCGATACGCCGTCGTAAGTACAAATGTGCGCCGCCGCATCTTTACGCTGATTCAGAAAGCAAGATATGCCAAAAAACATGGCTTCAGTTGTCCGCCGTAACTTGCCTACGCCGGCGTATCGTGGACGCATAGTTACGCTGGGCGCATTAGACGTTCCCATTAAAAATATGCAAATGTGCTAGATACGCCGATTCACGAACGTACTTGCGCCCGGCGCATTGATATAAATCGTTTACGTAAGGCGTATGACCGGCGTAAAGTTACCCCTGCTATATGAGGCACAGGCAATGTTAAGTATGGACGTCGGAACAGCGTGGAATTTTCCGTTGTTTGCGTAAATCGTACGCAAATAGGGCTGTGCGTAAGTTACGTTCACGTCGAAAGCATTGAGTATTTGCGACATGATTCTGAGCATGCACACTGGGATACGTCCATGGATGGCGCATGCTTAATTTACATGGGGTCACGATTCATTTCCATACAACACGCCCACTACCAGCCTAATTTGAATTACGCGGGCTTACGCCGGCCCATTTACACTATGCCGCAGTAACTTACGGCGCAAGTTCTTTCTGAATACGGTACCTGCCTCTCTAAGTTACGGCGGCGTAGTGCATATGAGATACGCTACGCCAGCCGAAAGATACGCCATTCTTTCTGAATCCGGCCCTATATATATATATTTTTTTTTTTAGCAGACACCCTAGGGAATAAAATGGCGGTCATTGCAACTTTTTTTCTCGCACGGTATTTGCGCAATAATTTTTCAAACGCCTTTTTAAAAATAAAAATAAATAAAAAATAAAACAGTTTCATGAATTAAAAAAATAACAAAACAGTAGAGTTAGCTCATTTTTTGGGATAATGTGAAAGATGATGTTACGCCGAGTAAATAGATACCTAACATGTCACGCTTTAAAAATGCACACACTCATGGAATGGTGTCAAACTTCGGTACTTAAAAATCTCCATAGGCAACGCTTTAACATTTTTTACAGGTTACTATTTTCGAGTCAGGCGGCATACACACGACCAGTTTTCTCGGCAGAATTCAGCTAGAAACTCGATGGGAGACGTATTCTGCCGAGAAAACTGGTTGTGTGTGCACTTTTCGCCGAGAAACCCATCGGGAAACTCGTCGAACAGGGATGGACTGGCCATTGGGACTACAGGGAGTTTCCCGGTGGGCCGATGGCTCAGTGGGCCGGCTTCAGTGACAGCGGACCGCCACCCCCCTCCGCTCCTCTGTCTCTCCCTCCCCACAGTGCTCCCCTTCTCTTACCTGGGGGGAACAGAGAAACAGGAGGGAGGAGCAGGGGGGATGACAGAGGAGCATGGGGGGGACCAGAAGGAGCACAGGGGAGGGGACAGACAGCTGACTCAACAGCTATGGCCTGGGAGTTTCCAGCCGCCATAGGAGAGACCTATCAAAGTGGGCCAGTCTGAATGAAGTCCGGGGCCGAATTTTTGTCCCAGTCCAGCCCTGTCGTCGAGCCAAAAAGAGAGCATGTTCTCTATTTCCTCGTTAGGCAATGGGAAAATTTGGCTCGAGGAGTTTTTTAACTGCCCAACAAGGAGTTTCTCGGTCGTGTGTACGCAGCCTCACAGAGGAGATCTAGAATTGCTAGTGCTAGAATTGTTGCACACGCTCTAACGCACGCGGTGATACCTCACATGTGTGGTTTGAACGGCGTTTACATATGTGGGCGGGACTTGCATGCGTGTTCACTTCTGCGCGCGAGATAACGGGGACAGGGGCATTTTTCTTTTATTTATTTTATATTTTACTTAATTCTTTTTATTTTTACACTTTTTTTTACATTTTTTTTCATCACTTTTTCTGTAAACATCCCTTGTAATATAAATCACTGTGACAGGTCCTCTTTATGGAGAGAGGCGGGGTCAATAAGACCCCACATCTCTTCTCCAGGCTTACCAGCATGAAATCGGTAAAAAAAAAAAAAACACAGATCACATGCCGACAGCCACGATTGTGGCTTTGTTTATTTCCGGGTACCGGGCGTGACGTCATAACGTCGCGCCCGGGCCTCCGACGCTCATAAAGAAAACTGGTGACCATCTCTATGCTTTCCAGGTAGCACCGACCGATTCGCTCTCTGGGCCCCCGATGGCACGGGAGAGCCGGATGGCGGCGAATGGAACCGCCGATTTGATCGTTCTTATCGTGCACAGAATCGGCAGCTGAAGACGGCAATATCTGAATGATGCCTGTAGCTGCACCCATCATTCAGATATCACGGCACAAAGTGGAGGACGTTATATGATGGTTAATTGTATTTGTAAATCCCATTGCCATGCTGTCAGCCACCTCAATATCGCCACTTTCACGCCCTTCCTGCCCCGGCCATTTTTCAGCTTTCAGGGCTGTCACACTTTGAATGACAATTGTGCGGTCATACTACACTGAAACCATGTGCCATTTTTATCATTTTTCCCCCTACAAATAGAGCTTTCTTTTGGTGGTA
Source organism: Rana kukunoris (assembly GCA_029574335.1). Taxonomy (NCBI): domain Eukaryota; kingdom Metazoa; phylum Chordata; class Amphibia; order Anura; family Ranidae; genus Rana; species Rana kukunoris. The sequence continues at coordinate 9,020,959 of CM056059.1, read as the reverse complement.
TTTGATCACCTCTGCGGTTTTTATTTTTTGCGCTATAAACAAAAATAGAGCGACAATTTTGAAAAAAGAAAAACAATATTTTTTACTTTTTGCTATAATAAATATCCCCAAAAAATATTGTTTTTTTTTCAAAATTGTTGCTCTATTTTTGTATATAGCACAAAATAAAAATTATTTATTTGTTAACCCATTCCCTACCAGTCACATTTATACAGGAATCAGTGCATATTGATAGCACTGTTCTCTGTATAAATGTGAATGGTCCCAAAATAGTGTCAAAAGTGACCGATGTGTCCGCCGAAATATCACAGTAACGATAAAAATCACAGATTGCCGCCATTACTAATAAAAATAAATAAATAATAAAAATGCTCTAAATCTATCCCCGAATTTTGTAGATTATATAACTTTTGCGCAAGACAAACAATATACGCTTATTGCGATTTTTTTTATTTTTTTTACCAAAATATGTAGAATACATATTGGCCAAAACTGAGGAAAAAAATTTTTTTTGTACTTTTTGCTAAAACAAAATTGCCCAATTTTTTTTATTTTTTAAAAAGCGAATGTTTTCTCAGTTTAGGCCGATATGTATTCTTCTACATATCGAAATAAGCGTATATATATTGTTTGGTTTGCGCAAAAGTTATAGCGTCTACAAAATAGGGGATAGATTTAGGGCATTTTTATTATTATTATTTTTTTACTAGTAATGGCGGCGATCAGTGATTTTTATCGTGACTGCGATATTTTGGCAGACACATCACACACTTTTGACACTATTTTGGGACCATTGTCATTTATACAGCGAACAGTGCTATAAATATGCACTGGTTACTGTGTATATGTGACTGGTAAGGAAGGGGGTTAACACTAGGGGGAGATCAAGGGGTTAAATGTGTTCCCTAGGGAGTGATTCTAACTATAGGGGGAGGGGACTGACTGGGGGAGGTGACCGATCGGTGTCCCTATGTACAAGCCACTGCGCCATCAATTGTCACCACTATGCCATGCCATCAATTGTCACCACTTTGCCATCAATTGTCACCACTTTGCCATCAATTGTCACCACTGTGCCATCAATTGTTGCCACTGTGCCCATCAATTTTAGCCACTGTGCCCCGCAATTGTAGCCACTGTGCCCTGCAATTGTAGCCACTGTGCCCCGCAATTGTCACCACTGTGCCCCGCAATTGTCACCACTGTGCCCCGCAATTGTCAACACTGTGCCCAGTAAAATGCTGCCACTGTGACCTGTAAAATGCCCCCCCGCCACCTATCTTTCTGGGGTCAGCTGTGCTTCTACCATCCCTCGATGACCCTCGTCCAATCCTTCGTCCCGCCCTCGATGACGCTTTAGCCAATCAGATTACCTGATTGGCTGAGACGCCTGTCAGTCTTATCCAGGGAACGCACCGCTGTTACGTCCCAAGGATAAGTTTCAGGAAGCCGACTACAGCCTGAAGGCTGTACTCGGAAAGCCCATCAGAGCCTCTGGCTCTGATAGGCACACAGCCAACCAGCTGCCGTTATTCAGCTGGCTGGCGCTCAACATCCGACTAGCTGAATAGTGGGCGGCAGCGGCGAAAATATATAGATTCATACAATACATGAATCTATATATTTTAGTGGCTATGCGAGAGCCAGAGGGGGCGGCGCTCCGGCACCCTCTATGGACCAACCGCTCCTGGTGGACAGCCTCCCAAATCAGTGAGCATGAAGTAAAATGAAAAGGGGACCCAAATAGTGAAGTATGTAAACCTTGGGTCATTTATTGGGGTTACAGCTTTAAGGTACTCACATAACAAACAGGTAAAAGACAAGATAAAAATTAGATTAAAAAAAAGAGACGTCTCTTCCGGGTGCCCGTCTAATACAATACAACACGTATCGTCACAGTCACGTACCTCCGAGGTACCAGAGGAGGCTGTGCAGCAGGGAGAACCGAACGCGGAGACAGGAGAGAAGCCGGAGGTCATACACAGGTTAGCAAGCAAGGTAGAGTCATCAGAGCAGGTCAAGGATCAAGCCGGGGTCATACACAGGATCAGCAGACTGAAGCAGAATACTGGAACAAGCCAAGGGTCAAGCCGGGGTCATACACAGAGAAGACTGGTCAGGTCGGTAACCATAATCCAAGATAACAGGAACAGGAACTCAGGAACACACAGGAAGGCTGAATATCATGCAGCAGTTATTGACTGCTGCGTCAGGCTTAAAATAGGTCGCTGGGTGCCCATAGTCACTCACGTATTGCGTGTGTTCCGGCACACGCGCATGCGTACTGGTGAACATAACTTCCTTACTGTTCTTGCCCGTGTGCGAACGCGCATTGCATTTGTTAATCCGCGATTCCGCTGGGCATTGATAGCCTCTCCAGTCCTTCTGCGGATAGTTCCCTGACAATCATGTACCAATGTGCACAGATGATCATGTACCGATGTGCGCAGATGATCATGTACCGATGTGCACAGATGATCATGTACCGATGTGCGCAGATGATCATGTACCGATGTGCGCAGATGATCAGGGACATAGTATGTGGGGGACAGGTGTTTTTACTGTGTGGGGACATGTTTGGGGACACTATTTTGGTGACATGTGGGGACACTGGGCTGGTGATCAGTGTGCAAAAAGCTGTAAAAAACGGCTCATACACACTAATCACTTGACGGCTGAAGAGATCGGCTCTCCTCTCCTCACTGACAACTTCCGAGAGGAGAGCCGATCGCTTAGCAACCGGCTCTCTATTTACATCACATGAAGGCTGTGATTGGACACAGCCATCATGTGATCAGCAGGGCGAATCACAGAGCCCTCCTGCCAATCGGGAGCATCGGGATCGCGCCGCTGCGCAGCCTCACACGCGCGTGATCCCCCTCCTTCTGAGGGACGTTCCTGAAGGTCCACTCAGAAGGAGGAAGCACCCGGCCATATTATACAGGTATCTGGGGGGTTCCAAAAAGCGGAGGTTCACTTTTTGTGTGGAACTCCGCTTTAAATCTAGGTACTTATTACCTCTCATCACAGTGATCCACAATGTACAGTCTGAGTGATCACAGACTGAAGAAATTTTATTCTCCTATGAACAGCAGGCTGATGACGTATTGATTAGAGCCTGAGGCCAGTGGCGGCTGGTGCTCAAAATGCTTGGGGGGGGTGCGCAAACAAACGAAAAACCAAAAAAAACGAGGTGCACTTTAATTGTCACCGCTGTGCCCTGTAAAATGCTGCCCCCCCCCCCTCCGGCACTTACCCTTCTGGGGTCAGCCATCCTCCTTTCACGTTCCATTGATGTCTTCTCCCGCCCTAGATGACTCTTCAGCCAATCAGGTTATCGTTAACCAGAACCGGTGAACCTGATTGGCTGAGATGCCTGTCAGTCTTATCCAAGGAAAGCACCCACCGTGTGTCCCCTGGATAAGTATTTGGAAGCCGATTACAACCTGAGGGCTGGCTCTGATAGACACTTCCACAGCCAACTAGCTGCCATTATTCAGATGACCGGCGCTCACCAGGGGTCCGGCCATCTGAATAGTCAGCGGCAACGACGACAATAAATAGATTCATGCAATGCATGATGTAACGGCTACCCAAGTAGAGAGAGGGTATCAGCCGTTGGAGACGTCCTTTCCCCTGGCAAGTTGCTATGCAAGTAAGTCCAGTATAAGCTCATCCATGAGATCCAGAGGGAGAGTCAGGTCCAGTTGTAAGCCGGACAGAATAAATATCCCATCGCATGCCCTTTCAAAAACGAGACAGGCTACGTTTTGAAGGGTCAAGTAGACTAACTTTAATGGTACATTTCTTGGTTTATATCTAGTTACAAACTTGTGAGTACTCAAGGAACAATGGAACTCTCTGCCCCCTCCCTCCACAGGGGGGCCCCAAGGTAGACACTCTGGCATCAGGCCAAAGAAGCCACATTCCTTTCTTAATAGAATTCAATCAAGCCCCAGAACAATACTCAATCACTTAAGGATAAACACAGGTCTTTCACACACACAATAGATCAATTAACCTTTGGGATAGACAGGTGCATTAGTATACGTAATCCACATCTAGACAGACAGAGGATATTTACACCTCATAATATTCCACTGCATGATTATTATAGATGTACAGGCAAAATACATAGTTCCGTTGTGGAACACTCCGGCAGACCTGGATTGCTCCTTTTCGGGTCAACTTGGGTCTGCTGTTAGGGTAAAAATTCTGTTTGCCTGGACAGTCCATCGGCATTGCCATTAAATCTGCCAGGTTAGTAGCTGATGGTGAAGGTGAATAATGGAATTCAGTTCTGGAATAGTCACTTGCTTTGCTCTCTCAATGGCTCCCAAAACCAAGTTGGCCAGTGAGAAATCAGAGATGCAACAACACTACGTCATGTATTATGAGATGTCCCGTGGCTTGAACATTGAAATGCACAAACAGGCTGGAATTGACTGTGATATTGGGCCGGATCTACAGTACATGTCGGGGCAGGTAGTCTTACCTGGGTCTCAGCAGCAAGCAAATTGGTTCCAGCAACGCGGGTTGGGGCACAGGTAGTCACTGTGTGGGCTTCAGCGGGGCACATCGGGGCGTACGCAGAAACAAGGGGGGCCAAGTCTTTCCCCAGTAGTACATCTGCTGGCAAATCCTTCATCACCCCCACATTCACATGTCCCGAACCAACCCCCCAATAGAGTTCAATCAACCCCCAGAACAATACTCAATCACTTAAGAATAAACACAGGTCTTTCACACACACAATAGATCAATTAACCTTTGGGATAGACAGGTGCATTAGCATACCTAATCCACATCTAGACAGACAGAGGATATTTACACCTCATAATATCCCACTGCATGATTATTATAGATGTACAGGCAAAATACATAGTTCCGTTACACATGAATCTATGTATTGTGTCAGTGGTGGTGCGAGAGAGAGAGGGGGCGGCGCTCCAGCGTCCTCTATGGATGCACCGCCACTGCCTGAGGCTTTAATTGGCTTAAAAAAGGGTGGGCTCAGGGCACTACGCTCAAGCCCACCCAGTTGTGTGACAATAGTAAATTAATATTTGCTATTGTCTTCCTGATTCTCCTCCTAGAAGCAGTTCATGTGACCCGATTGGCCAGGGAGTCTTAGGACACACTTCCTGTTCGCCTGGGAGGAGCCCTTTATTCTTCCTGGCTCCAAAGGTAATGTCCTGATCGCTGCCATCTCCTTCGTCTCTCGCTGTGGGGGGGTGGGCTTTTGGGGGTTGATCGCCACATTACCATCCGTCCCCCGCGGGGGGTGTTAGTTTGTCCCCCCCCCCCTCAAACATATTAAGCACCAGCCACCAATGCTCAGCTGTTATGCAGCTGAGAACAGAGGGAATGTGATCACTTATAAAAAAGGGATTATTTTTTAATCATAATGTTTTTTTTATATCTTTACACAAATGTTTTGCCTTTCATTTGTATTTTAAAAACTGAATGTGTTGTTTTACAAAGGGATCGTTTACAATCACTTTAAGTCTTTTTATTGATGAAGGGTGGAAGTCTATTTGACAATGATACTGTTGCTGTACTGTATATTGAAACATGTCAGGGATTTATTTATGCAGATTTGTAACGGTAATAAAAGGTATAATTTTGGGTGGTTTCTTCACCGGCTGAGGCATAAGCGTACTTGCAAGGCAGAATTTTGGATTTCATTTTCTGTGACACAGGAAATATCTGTGACCACATCTCTTATGACAGTTCAGCTGTAGCTCCGGATGTGGTATTGGAGGAAAGGTTATTAGTTCTGTTTTGCACTCCAATTTCTAATTTAAGGGCTCCTTTACACCAGAAACATTGTCAGATGACAAGATATTCCAGAGAACTGCATTAACCACTTGAAGCCCAGGCCAATTCTGACACTTTGCTCCTAAATCAAAAAATCATAATTTTTTTTTGCTAGAAAATCACCTAGAACCCCCAAATACTATGGCCCGGATTCACAAAGCACTTACGCCGACGTAACTCACCTTTTCCCAGCGTAGCGTAAATATGCGCCCGGCGTATGTGTCACAAACCAAGATACTCCTGAAAATAGGCCATCCTACCTTGACGTATCTTACTTACGCTGGCGTGGCGTGGGCGCAAATATGGCCTGGAAGTATGTTGCTTCTCCCATTGATTAGGCATTCAAATATGCAAATTAGGGAAATACGGCGATTCACAAACGTAGGCGCGCCCGGCGCATGATATATGCGGTTAAGTTTTAAGTCTGGCGTAAAGTTATTCCCCATAGATGAGGCGCAACCCGTGCAAAGGTATGGACCAGGGAACACAAGCCTACGTATTGTACGTTGGACGTCTGTGAATATGGGCCGATGTGGGTCTGGCTGGGCGTAGGTTACGTTCACGGTGTATACAGTGATCCGGCGTATCTTAGGCAGTTGTTCCGACGTGGTTGTGAGCATGCGCACTGGGATACGTCCATGTCTCGACGCAGTTTAAGTACTTGTCTGGCGCCCGGCCCATCATTTGCATGGGGTCACGCTTCATTAGCATGAATCGCGCCCACTTCCCCTTACGCCAGCCTGCGCCTTCGAAATGTACGCTACGCCGTCGCAGAGTTGGGAGCAATAGCTTGCTGAATTCAGTGCATGCCTCTCCGTGCTGCGCCGGCATAGCGTAAAAGAGATACGCTACGGCGGCATAAATGTGCGCCGATGTCTGTGAATCCGGGTCTATATATATGTTTTTTTTAGCAGAGACCCTGGAGAATCCAATGGTGGTCATTCCAACTTTTTATCTCAAAAGGTATTTGTGCAGCAATTTTTCAAACACTTTTTTTTTTTTGGAAAAAAAAATAGTTACTGGTTACATGTTTTGAGTTACAGAGAAGGTCTAGGGCTAGAATTATTACACCATTTTCATATGTGGGCGGGACTTAGGTATGCGTTTACTTCTGCGTGCGAAAAAACACGGGGACAGGGGCACTTTAAAAAAAAATTTACTGTTAATTTTACTTATTTTTTTTTGATTTTTACACTTTGAAAAAAATATATAGGGCCAGATTCTCAGCGGCGATACGACGGAGTATCTCAGATACCCCGTCGTATCGCCGTTTTTTTGCCTCGTATCTATGCGCGTGATGCTTAGCATCACTTTGGCATAGATACGCTTCAACATCCAACAAGTGTAAAAGCATTACACTTGCGGATCGTAGTTGTAATGACAACTCCGGCCACTAGGTGGCCTTTACGTTATTTTCTCATTTGCATATGAAAATGAGGCTAGTACGCCGATTCCCGATCGCTTTTACGCCGCCTCGTCGTCGCGTACGTCGTTTTCGTCCGCGTAAGGTTACCCCAGCTTCTATGTGGAGTAACCTTACGAAGTACCGTCGGATGCCGTCGGATGCCATGTTAAGTATGGCGTCGGGTCAGCGTCGGCTTTTTCTGTCGCTTACGTCGTTTTACTAACTCGTTCGCGAATAGGGGCATTGCGTAGTGACGATCACATCGTTTTGACGTCGGTTTCAACTACGCTTTCCGACGTGAGCTGGAGCATGCGCACTGGGCTTTTTCCCCGGCCGGCGCATGCGCAGTTCGTTCGACGCAGGGTCGCGCTTAGCTTAAATACAAGCCGCCTCATTTGAATTACGCAGGCTTACACTGGGCCATTTTCGCTACGCCAACGCAAACGACGGAGCAAATGGTTAGAGAATACGGCACCTGCTCTAGTACGATGCGGCGGCGTAGTGCAAATGGCTTACGATACGCAAGCGAAATTCTATGAGAATCTGGCCCATAAGTTTGATCTCTTTTACGCCTATTACAAGGACTGTAAATATCCCTTGGTATAGGAATATGACATGACAGGTCCTCTTTACAGTGAGATATGGGGGGTCAATAAGACCCTACATCTCATATCTAGGCTAGGAAGCCTGACAAATCATCACAGTTTCACAGCCGAAGCAGTGCCATTTTTTTTTTAATGCAGAGGGCGGGCGTGACGTCATAACATCACGCCCGTCCTCCGCCGATCATAGAGACTCTATGATCAGCACCCGGGGCCGGCGGATCCCATCTCTGACTCACCAATCGCAGCGGTGAGTCTGGAGAAGCACCTGAGATGAATACCACTTTTTCTGTGTGACCTAGGGGAGACGAATCGGTCTTCCAGCCCCTGTTGGGGTGACTTTGGTCTGTAACTGGTGCCCCATTTGGCGGTTCCCTCCTTCCTCACTTTCAGGCACACTTTTAGTGGTCTGTGGTGGTTATTAGTGATGAGCGGAATACGCCATATTCGATTTCGCGATATTTCGCGAATATTTCGAAGAATATTCGCGAATATTCGCGAATATTCGTTAATATCGAATATTCGTGATATTTTATATAAAAAAATAAATAGCGAAATTTCACTATTTTTTTTTTTTGGATAAAATATCACGAATATTCGATATTTACGAATATTCGCTATATTTTATATAAAAAAAAAAATTGCGAAATTTCGCTAATGTGAAATTTCGCTAGAGCGAAATTTATTGAGAAATGTTTAGCGAAAATTTAGTGCGAAATTTGAAAAATACGAATATTCAAAATAGCGAATATTCGCCGCGATATTCGAGTTATTCGCGAATACTCGAATATGCAATATTCGTAGCGAATATTCGCAATGCGAATATTCGTGAGCAACACTAGTGGTTATTTCCTTCCACTCTTAAGCCATGATTCGCATTTGCTGTACCATCAGCACACAGGATTAACTGCTTGCCCACCAGCCGCCGTCATTCTACGGCGGCAGGTCGGCTCTCCTGGGCGAAAGCCCGTAGCTCTACGTCGGCTACTCACACCAGTCACAGTGGTTCTGATTACTGCCACACCAGTCACAGTGTCCCTGATCACTGTCACACCAGTCACAGAGTTCCTGATCACTGTCAGACCAGTCACAGTGTCTCTGGTCACTGTCACACCAGTCACAGTGTCCCTGATCACTGCCACACCAGTCACAGTGTTCCTGATCACTGTCACTCCAGTCAGTGTCCCTGATCACTGTCAACCAGTCACAGTGGTTCTGATTACTTCCACACCAGTCACAGTGTCCCTGATCACTGTCACACCAGTCAGGCGCCGTACACGGGGCAGAGAACCTCGACGGGCAGAACACATCGTTCCGCCCGTCGAGGTTCTCTCCCGGCCGTCGAATTCGGCGACCCGCCCGTCGGGAATGGCAACCAGCCATTCTTCCAGGCGGGCCGTCGAGGAAATAGAGAGCGTGCTCTCTATTTCGGCTCGACGGGCTTCCCGACGGGAATATCGCCGAGACCGTACACACGGCCGAGGTCCTCGCTGGAATGTGCATTCCAGCGAGGTTCTCGCTGGTTTTCAGCGAGAACCTCGGCCGTGTGTACGGCGCCTCACAGTGTCTCTGGTCACTGTCACTACAGTCACAGTGTCCCTGATCACTGCCACACCAGTCACAGTGTTCCTGATCACTGTCACTCCAGTCAGTGTCCCTGATCACTGTCACACCAGTCACGGTGGTTCTGATCACTGTCACACCAGTCACGGTGGTTCTGATCACTATCACACCAGTCACAGTGTTCCTGATCACTGTCACTCCAGTCAGTGTCCCTGATCACTGTCACACCAGTCACAGTGGTTCTGATTACTTCCACACCAGTCACAGTGTCCCTGATCACTGTCACACCAGTCAGGCGCCGTACACGGGGCAGAGAACCTCGACGGGCAGAACACATCGTTCCGCCCGTCGAGGTTCTCTCCCGGCCGTCGAATTCGGCGACCCACCCGTCGGGAATGGCAACCAGCCATTCTTCCAGGCGGGCCGTCGAGGAAATAGAGAGCGTGCTCTCTATTTCGGCTCGACGGGCTTCCCGACGGGAATATCGCCGAGACCGTACACACGGCCGAGGTCCTCGCTGGAATGTGCATTCCAGCGAGGTTCTCGCTGGTTTTCAGCGAGAACCTCGGCCGTGTGTACGGCGCCTCACAGTGTCTCTGGTCACTGTCACTACAGTCACAGTGTCCCTGATCACTGTCACTCCAGTCACAGTGTCCCTGATCACTGCCACACCAGTCACAGTGTTCCTGATCACTGTCACTCCAGTCAGTGTCCCTGATCACTGTCACACCAGTCACGGTGGTTCTGATCACTGTCACACCAGTCACGGTGGTTCTGATCACTATCACACCAGTCACAGTGTTCCTGATCACTGTCACTCCAGTCACAGTGTCCCTGATCACTGCCACACCAGTCACAGTGTCCCTGATCACTGCCACACCAGTCACAGTGTTCCTGATTACTGTCACACCAGTCACAGTGTTCCTGATTACTGTCACACCAGTCACAGTGTTTCTAATCACTGCCACACCAGTCACAGTGTTCCTGATTACTGTCACACCAGTCACAGTGTCTCTGGTCACTGTTACACCAGTCACAGTGTTCCTGATCACTGTCACTCCAGTCGGTGTCCCTGATCACTGTCACACCAGTCACTGTGGTTCTGATCACTGTCACACCAGTCACGGTGGTTCTGATCACTGTCACACCAGTCACAGTGTTCCTGATCACTGTCACTCCAATCACAGTGTTCTTGATCACTGCCACACCAGTCACAGTGTTTCTGATTACTGCCACACCAGTCACAGTCAGTTAGAATAACTCATATCATGGGCATCTTCCTCTTCCTATGCTCTCCTCTGCGGGCATCACGGGCAGCGGTTTACGGAACATTAGTGGTTGGGTTTTTTTTCAGAAAGTTCTGGCAGAAGGGTATGACACACCACTACAAATCCCTTCCTCCACTGGAGACATATACATCTAGACAGGGTGTAACATTAAATACCCCACTGCTCTTAATGGGGAGGTTGTTAGTATTTGACTCAGCATTAACAACATGAGATCCTCCAGATGAAGAGAACTACAGGTGATATTGTGAGGTTGTAGTACTCAGACAGGTGGACACAGAATGTCCAGTTCTCCCAGTCATGCCTCTGTCCCCGGGTCACCTCTGGTGTTGCATCTTCTTCCATTCCCATCTGCTGTCTGACATGAAATGTGGTAAGATGAGGGAGCGGGTAGGGTTACAGCACTCAATAGCTGAATCTCATGCTGGGTGGCCCTATATGGGTGGAGTTATACTGAATTATGCTATTGGCTGCTGCAGCTACCACCCAGTTACCACTAATTACCGTCACAGACATTCACAAACAAGAGTAAAAATCATGGGTTCTTAGTTGAATGAAACTGACAGTTGGCAACCCTAAATAGTGGGGCCAAATCAACATTCATTTTTGACCACAGTTTTCACAGTTATGGAACATTTTGAAATGTTAAAAGCAAACTAGAAAAGCTAAAATGTCTGTGGAAATTGTGAAGTGTTCTTGCCTCCACCAGTAGTCTATAACTGGAGTGGGCGGAGTAACTGTGTGGTTGGAGTGGCTAGAGTAACTGTGGAAACTGTAAATCAGTAAGAAAAAATGGGGAAGAATTGAGAATAGTTGGAAAAGTAGATATGGTTTTAATGTTTTTTTTTATGATTTATTTCGTTTTTTCTTCAAAAAATTAGTATTATTTTTTTCAATTTTTTTTATAAACTGTAAAAGATATCAAACTGCAAAGATATAGCTGGATAGCTGAATATTTTGTGAACATTTTAAAGTTTGTTTGGTGTCTGTAGGTGAAAGTATGAAGGAGCTGAAACTTTTGGGAGCGGAAGAAGATTTTAAGGATTTGAAGCATGCTCTCATGTACTTCAATGTTATAAAGTGTTAAAAAGCTTTATATTTTAAGTTCTAAATAGTAGAAAAAAAATCCCATCATTAGCTGAAAGAGCTGAACATTTTAAAAGTGGAATGGTTTTAATAGCTCAAAGTATGCAGAAGTTACGCAGAGCCAAATAACTGAGCCAATTCCTCTCAACGTTGTATGGGAGGAGCTACAATTTCCCTCAGAGCTTTGTGTGAGGAGCTATAATTCCCCTCAGCGTTGCCAGAAAACCAATGTTTATATGCAGGCTCTAAGCACAGTCCAGAGTTTTTTTGCCTCTCCTGAATACTTGTCATTCTTCAAACGGTCGTATTTTAAAAACTACAAATCGTACAGCGAAGTGCTTTATATTGTGAGAACCACAAGACCCAGACCTACATTTTGATGCATAGTATGTCGCAGTCTGAAATATTAAAATTGAAGGCACAGTCATAATTTAGCTATCGCCCTTTCAATTTTAGGTGTCTAGAGTGTAATTTCTATGAATGATAATGGTTGCAAACAAATGGTCATATTGTGAAAATGATAAGGTCTATGGCTTAGCCATGTGTAGTGGCAGCAGGGATAGCTGAACGTTTTGATATAAGATTTGTGTAGGTCGGCTTGAAAATGAGGAAGTGGTGGCAGTTTAGAAATCGTGTCCTGACTTTTCAGTTTTTTGTCAGCTCACACTCTAGTTTTGCCATTCATTACTTTGGAGGAAATTTAGCCGCAAAAACAACACGATATTTCGTGAATGATTCAGAAATACATTCCACAAAGTAATTGCCCACCAATCGGGAACAATCCGCACGTTTCGGTATATAACTTGTCTATGTAATGTAAAAACTGTGGGAGGAGTTAAGGTGGTAAGTTTGGCTATAATAAGAATAAAATAATACATATGTGAGATAACAATAAGTGATCTTGCTATACAAGAACACTTATATAATATTTTTAGGCTTTAGGACAATGCTAAATCATTAAAAAAAAGTCATTAAAAAAAAAACATATCTATATATATGTGTGTGTATTTGAACCAATTTTTTTACAGCTTTGCAATTGGCCTGTTCCTTGAATGTTCCCTTGATCTGGATGGGTTCCCTTGCCCCCCCCCCCCCCGGGTCAGAAGCTGTAGCTGGCACCCCCTTTCTCCTCTTTTTAGAAGTTGAGTCATTTTAACAAGCTGACTTGTACATATTAGATCTTTTGCCCCATCAATATTAGTTTTTCCCTTTTTTTATTTTGTAGGATACCTTTAACATTTACCATTTTATATCATATTTTTGTCTTTTTTACCTACATTTATAGTTATTGCCTTCATTACACTCCTGATGAGTGGACAGGATCCACAAAACATGTAGGATTCTTTTTTTAGGTTGTCAAGCCGGCTTGGTTCTTGCAACTCATGTTTATCATGTTTATCATGTATTTGTGCATACATATACCATCACGTACCAGCATTATTATCTACAGTGGAACCTCGGATTGAGAGTAACGTGGAGAGGCTTGGGAATAGTCTTTCCAAGGTTTGGCGTGGTCAGAAGAACTGTCCTCATGCCTTTTCGAGGCTCTCCGGCACCCTCCCCCGCCTCTGGTTGCATGCAGTATTGCATGCTATTTAATACAATGCAGAACAAATTATTTTTGTTTCCATTGACTTCAATGGGGAAACTGGCTTTGATACGCGAGTACTTTGGATTACGAACATTCTCCTGGAACGGATTATGCTCGTAATCCAAGGTTCCACTGTATTTTATCAGTCATATGTAATTTTGTATGTCAGCTTGTTTTTATGGTCCTTCTAATGCAGAAAGGAGGTGTCAAACTCAATTTCATCGTGGACCGCATCAATATTATAATTGCCCTCAAAAGGGCAGGTTGTATCTGTAATATTAGATGTCCAGCACATCCCCTCCCCTTACATTAGATGTCAAGAGCCACCTCACCATCAGAAGTTGAGTCTCCCACTCTCCCTTACATCACAGTGCACCCCCATGTCCTTATGCTGCTGCTGGGAAGAAGCTGGATGCATTGCTTGAAAGCAGAAAGTAAGGTTCTGGAGGATGACCAGAGGAGGGCTGGAACTCTCCTGCCGATGCAGGAGAGTTGTGAGGGCCACATGAAATGGCCTGGAGGGTCGGATTCGACCCGCAAGCCTTGTGTTCAAATGGAGCTAATACTCCAAATGGTACTATGTAGTTTGTAATCATGGAATATGTATTCTGACTGTAATAACATTTGTTTAAAATATATATATATATATATATATTCAATGTTTTATTTTTTGTAAGTCCCAAAATTAAAAAAAAAAAATCTGTTGCTTATAGGCTTACTAGGAATGGAGGCATGTAATTGCAGTTGTATAAGGTTAAGTTCATTTTCTCCTATGTTTGTACAAGTGTTTGTATGAGAAAATCGACTAGTGTATCTGATTCCTCCAGTATTGAATTGTATTGTAACTGTACTGTCCGCCCCCTAGGGTGACCATGTGTCTCCTAATATAACTGACACAAACACCACCCCCCCCCCCGGGCCAGTCTGATGCCCCCAAAAAAGGCCACCACATCACCGCTTTACTCACTGACAGTACTTGTCCTGCCCGGGAATGCCTGGAGGAGTACAATCCACGCCCCCTACTTGTGATTGGAGAAATCATGAATCCCGCCTGATTTGATGGGGGCACAAGCTGATTTTTGGGATGGGAGGGTATCCCTGAATGGTAGTCTGGAAATGTGGTCACCCTAGTGCCCATATGAAGTGGCGTCACTAGGGTTGGTGTCACCCGGTGCGAAAAAAAAATGGTGTCACCGCCCCCCCCCTCAGTATAGACCCCCCTTCCGCTAACTACAGACCCCCCTCCCGCAGCACAGACACCTCTCACTAAGTACAGTACCCCTCCCTCAGTACAGACACCCCCCCACCAAATACAGACCCCCTCCATCAATATAGACTCCCTCCCTCAGTATAGACCTCCCCCTCAGTATAGAACCCTCCATCAGTGCAGACCCCTCATTAGTACAGACACCCCCACCCAAGTGCAGACCCCCAGCATTACAGACCCCCCCCCCCTCAGTGCAGACTCCCAGCAGTATAGACGCCCCCCCCTTACATACCTCAGAACAGCGCTGACATGTGTGGATGTAAACAGAGAAGAGAAGGCGGCTTTGGTCCGTGCCGCTGAGGTACACGGCGGCGCGAGGCACAGCTGATCAGGCAGTGGGCGGTGTTAGAGGTGCTGCTACCCACGGGTGTCACCCGGGTGCAGCCCGCACCCCCTGCACCTGCCTAGCAACGCCTCTGTCCCCATGTTGTAAAGAGCTGTGCAAACTGTTGGCGCTATATAAATCCTGTATAATAATAATAATAATAGTGTAAGGCAAGCCTAACACTTCAAAGCCTGCTAACATGAAGTATTATTATTCTTTATCAGATGTGATAAATGAGGCACCGAGTGTAAAGGAGGATGTATTAGGCGCTGTGGGAGGAGTTGTCATCCTAAATATCTGTCACACTGAGGCTACAACCATCACCTGGAATTTGGTTAAAAAAGCAATAATAATTGCCAGAACAAAACCACAAGGATCACCTGAAATCGAAGATAGTAATTATGACGGAAGACTGAGCAGCACATCTGATGGATCCCTAATAATAACTGAGCTCAGACTGGAAGACGGAGGCGAATACCGAGCGCAATTCCGCGCAGATAAAGAGATAAAGATCTGTGACTATCATCTCACCGTGTTCAGTAAGTGTCATTTTTAGCAATACTAGACACATGCACACCACATATTTTAATTTTGTTTAATCTCGAATGCATTTGTTAATTGCACCAATTACATTTTCAGAACTTGCTTTTGTATCTTCAGCATTCGATTAGTCCGGGTTCACAGTTCTGTGAATAGGATGTGGGTTTCCACCCATCCAATTCGCATAGCAGGAGATTGTGACCGGCACCCTATGGAGCCATCTTACATATCTCTACAGCGGCTCCGGAGCGATTTACACAGGAGTCCTGCGCGACTTTTGGTCCGTTAAAGTTCCGAATTCAGCCCAAAATTTGGAACGAAGAGGCACTGAACTCCTGCTGTGATCCGCTCCGTACTCATATGTGAACCCAGCCTTAGTTTAATTCAGAATAACTGGTTGTTAAAGTGGATGTTAACCCAAATGTTTTCCTTTTTTTGATGTCACAATGACGAGTATAAGATTTCCTATCACCTGTGCCCAGTCTTGGCACACAGAGTTAACCCAGCTCTGAGCAATCCTCTTTTATTGTTCAGTGAAATAAAACAGACTTACAGAGAAAAACCTTAGTCTGTTCCGCCCCCTTGCTGTGAGTGACAGGTTATTTACATATCTCTTGCACTAGCCTGGAGACAGGCATTATTTTAGAATTCCCACCCCCACTCCTTTTCTGAAGTCATGTGGTTACTGTGACAGACCTAGCCGGGACAGAGGCTTTTGGAGAGGACTGAATGCGAGCCTCTTGCCTTCCGATTATGGGCCAGGGCCTCAAAACAGGAAGGCAGATGAGTTATCCTGGCAGACAGTCCTTAAGGGCCAGATTCAGGTAGATGGGAGCATCTTTGCTCTAGAGTAACGTTTCTCAATTACATTACTCTAGTGAAATTTTAGGAGCAAGTGCTGTTATTCATGAAGCACTTGCTCCTAAAGTTGCGGCAGCGCATAGCAAATGAGCCGGCGGAATTCAAATTGGGCGGGTACGGGGCGTGTATTATTTAAACTAAGCGCGATCCCGCGGCGAACGTACTGCGCATGCGTCGACTGTCAATGCATCCCAGTGCGCATGCTCCAAATTCTGTCAGTGAACGTCAATGACGTCAAATCCCCATTCATGGACGTTTTACGCAAGCGATCGTGAATTGCCGATTCCCGCTGATTAACATATTTTTTCGGCGTAAATCAGCGGGAACGCCCCCGGCGCCATTTTTAAATTAAAGTTGCGATGCGATGGCGAAATTCAATTGCGCCGATCCCATCGGAACTCCAACCCGGCGTTTCTTGTTTTCTGGTTACAGAAAACAGAAACGCCGGCTTAAAGTGACAGTTAGGCTGGAGTATCACAGATACTCCAGCCTAACTCTACCTGAATCTGGCCCTAAGACTACTTTTTCAACATCCGTTCAGGGTCTTACTGTGGCTGTTGGACTGTTTCTCAGGGGGGAGTAGTGTCATGGACCTTGGAATGCTGAAGTGTTTGAATCTGTTACACAGTGGGGGGTCTTCTGCCCTGTCTTAAGGCTAACCCCTCCTTGAGACAGCTCCATGGTCTGGAGGAAAAGCATTGTTCTGTATCTGGCTCTTTGTGTACATTGATTGTCCCCTGGGGCTTCTGTCTCATTACACATAGGAGTCCTCCTATTCAAGCTATCGGACCAATCCCTGCTGACCCATTTTCAAGTCCTCATTTGCATGGCTAAGAGGATCTAATTGAGAACTACAATATAATTTACAATTGACCAATAGGAAAGCAGTTGTTGGGGGCGGGGTGTTTAAACTGCTGTATAAAAGTGTGTTATATAAAAGAGTTTTCCTGTTTTAACTTACATACAGCTTGCCTGGTGTTTGTTCTAATAGATCTCGAACGGCACATGTAGTTAGAATCCCAGAGCCTTGAATGACCGAACCATCAGACGTTGCGATCTGCAATCTGATTCAAAAGCAGCAGAGGATTGTCAGGAGAGTGGAACCGAGTAAGCAAGGGTCTCGTTACAGTTACTTTTCTGGATTTTGGCTGGATGTTAGTGATCATAGCAGAATTTAGTGTAAGGAATACACAGGGAAAAATGTTGACAAGGGGAGTGTAGAGGAGGGCGGGGAGTCTACTGACATTACGATTCCACCCACCGAGCTCCAGACAACAGACCCACCCACAGAATCTGCAGTTTTTCAGTTCTTATAACAGACAGAGGGGAAACTTTTGACACGTAAGGATACATGCAGGAGCAGAGGCAGCTCTTTATTAGGCAAATTAGGCGGTCGCTTAAGGCCTCGCACTCACAGGGGCCTCGTAGCCGCCTAACTTACCCAATGCATTACCCCACTTTTGAGGGACACAGGACATTAACACTGCTGTGCTCAGGAAGCATTTAGAGCCCTGAATCAGGAGTGGGGTCGCCAGCGTCCTTAACAACCAGTGAATATCGGTGACATCACCCCTTGTGACGTCAATGACCCAGCATGCCCTCAGTCAATGATGTCACAAGGGGGCGGGTTCACCAAGTGACAACACCAGGTTTCCCCATCCCTTAGTTATTAAAGAGAAGGATCTGGGGGCCGCCTTGTTGAAGGGGGCTTTCATATTCCGATAAGCCCCCTGCCTGTAGACCCCCACAACCACCGATCAGGGTAGTGGGTAAGAGGCTCTTTCCTTGAATTATTCTTCCCATCATGGGTGTGAGAGGGGCCTCCATGTCAAATTTTGCATAAGGCCTCACAAAGCCTAGAGCCGCCTCTGTGCAGGAGACCTGTATATCCTTATAGATCAGCACTATGGCAGTAGTTTAGAAAGAATGAGAGCGGGTTTACATCCACTTTAACAAACAGGCAGCCACTGTGCCTTCTTGCATTCCCTGTTCTCAGCTGAAGGTCATGGTCCCAAGAGAGAAAGCTCCTTCCCGGACCAGCTTATTTATATCCTCACCAGCACTCTTTTCTCTCTCCAGTCGGCTGGAACTTGTAGTCTTCAGCAGCACTGGCTCCAAGTACAGCCAGGCTCTCTGTACCACATGTCCCACCATCCCCTGCTTTCAGTAGAGGTATATCACTTTTTGCCTTCAGGAAATGATCTCACAATGTACAGGCTGAACACTAGAGGGAAACAAACTCAAGGTAGTCCTTGCTACAGAATGTCCCATGATTAGGGTTGCCACCTTTTCTTCAACTCAAACCCGAACACTTTAGCGGAGCACAGCAATTTTGTTTTTATAGTATAAACTATACATATATTTTGCAATTAAATAACATTTCTAATCAAGAAATTCACCCCCTTTACATCAGAGTCCACAGAGTTCCCCTTTTACTTCTGAATCTGCAGAGTTCCCCCTTTACATCTGAATCCGCAGAGTTCCTCCTTTACATCTGAATCTGCAGCATTCCCCCTTTACATCTGAATCCGCAGAGTTCCTCCTTTACATCTGAACTCGCAGAGTTCCCTTTCACTGTAAGGGGGAGACTCTGCAGACTCTGATGTAAGAGAGAACTCTGGGGACTCTAACATAAGAGATGCACTGGGAACTGTGATTTCAGGGGGAACACTGTGAACTCTGATGCACAGAGAAGACTCTGATGTAAAGGGAGAACACTGTGGCCTCTGGTGTAAAGGAGAACTCTGATGTAAGGGGTGCTCTGAGAACCCTGATTTACCTTAGTTTACTTAATCGAAGGCAGGAGAGAGAAGGGGGAGACTTCAATCACTTACAGGGATGGATGGCGAGCTCCAGGGCCGCCATCAGGGGGGTACAGGCAGTACACCTGTAAGGGGCCAGAGGTCCCCAGGGCCCCGGATGCCAAACCCCCCTTTTTTTATTTTTATTTTTTATAAATTACATTTTTTTTATATAATTTTTTTTATTTTTTTATTAAAGGGCTCAGAGGTCCCCAGGGCCCTGGATGGCACCCCCCCCCCTTTGTTGTTATAAAAAAAATGTATTATAACTTTAATATATATATATTTTTTTATTAAAGGGCCCGGAGGTCCCCAGGGCCCCCGGATGGCAACCCCCTTTTTTTTAAAAATATTTTTTTTATTACCTCCTTTTTTTAAGGGACCCACAGGTCTCTAGGGCAACCCCTCAATTGGCGGCACCCCTCTGCTTCTCAATTCAAGGCCCCCCTTCTCAATTTTCTCAATTCTCAATTTGAGGCGGTTCTCTGCTCCAGGGGGCCCATGCCTGAAGCTGTGTAAGGGGCCCCATAATTCCTGATGGCAGCCCTGGCGAGCTCACTCACCCCTTGGCAGTCAGCACCTCTTACCCAGATGTATATGAGGCTTCTGGAGTGTGGGCAGACACAGAGCTGTTGGGGCGGGAGGAAGAGGAGCAGATCAAGCCCTTTCTCCTCTCCGTATAAAAAATAAATGTTTTTTCAAAATGTTTTTTTTTTTTTGCAAAAAAAACCCTCAGAGGTGATTAAATGCTACCAAGGATTAGAAGTTTTAATACTTTCCTAGAATGTTATCTGCTTCTTCCCTCCAGGTAATCTAACGGCTAAGGATGTCACCATCAGCCCCAATGTGACCGATAATAAGACGTGTGAGGTCAGCTTGAAGTGTTTGGTGGGTTCAGTAAATGAAAGCGATGTGACCGTCATTTGGAGGAGTTTGAACAGCAGTGATGTTAACCAGACACGGAACGTGGTGTTTGTACCTCCCAGGAATATCAACTTCACCTATGAATGTACAGCAAAGAATCCCGTCAGTAATGTCTCGAAGAATGTGGTTCCCTGGAGATACTGCAACAATGGTAAGTACACTAACAATGTTAAAATTCATACTTCAAGGTGCTTTGGGGCGGGGGGGTGCCTGCCCCAAAGCACCCATCTGCCCCAACCGTACCAGGCCACATGTTTAGGGCATGTGGCCTGGTACGGTTCAGGAGGGGGGAGGTGCTCTCTCATCCCCCCTTCTTTTCCTGCGGCCTGCCAGGTTGCGTGCTCGGATACAGGTCTGGTATGGATTTTTAGGGAGCAACCCTACGCCATTTTTTCTTTCAATTTGGCGCAGGGATCCCCTTTATATCCATACCAGCCCCAAAGGGTCTTTTATCTGTATTGCCGAGAACCAACAATTCATTATAGCCGCGAGTAGTTTTAAATGACCTTTATCCTTTAGAAATGTTTACGTGGCCTGCCAATTCGTGGCTAAGTTACTGTTGTTCCCAGTTGCTTTCACTTTGTTATATGGCTACTAAGGCCGCGTACACACGAGGAGACATGTCCGATGAAATCGATCCGCGGACCATTTTCATTGGACATGTCTCCTGGGATATTTTGGTCTGATGTGTACACACCATCAGACCAAAATCCAAGCGGACAGACAACGCGGTGACTTGGCAGTGACGGTTACGCGGCGACGTGCTCAAACAAGGAAGTACAATGCTTCCACGCATGCGTTGAATCAATTCAAAGCATGCGGGGGATTTCGGTCCGCTGGTTAGGCGTACTAACCAGCGGACATGTCCGACGGACAGGTTTCCAGCAGACAAGTTTCTAAGCATGCTTAGAAACTTTTGTCCACTGAAAACCTGTCCGCTAGGCCGTACACACGATCGGACATGTCCGCGGAAACTGGTCTGCCGACCAGTTTCAGCGGACATGTCTCCTCATGTGTACGCGGCCTAACAGTTGACCGTGGAATATTTAGTAGCAAGGAAATGTCACGGATGGATTTATTGCACAGGTGCCAACCTATCACAGTACCACACTTCAATGCACTGAGCTCCTGAGAGTGATCGATTCTTTCACAATGTTGGAGAAGCAGTTTGCATGCCTAGGGGATCGGTTTTATACACCTGTGGCCATGGAGGTGATTGGAACACCTGAATCCAACGATTTGGAGGGGCGTCCCAATACTTTTGGCAATATAGTGTAACTGTTTCACTTAAAATGTTTGTTAACTGCTTACCGACCTGCCACCGTAATTTTACTGCGGCAGGTCGGCTCTCCTGGGCGAGAGCCAGTAGCTCTACGTCGGCTCTTTGGCGGCCACTAGGGGGCTGCGCGCCCCCGCTCACCCCCGAGTCCCGGCCACGCGCGATTTCATCGGTACAGAGCGAGGACCGGGAGCTGTGTGTGTAAACCCTGTCAGCGAGGGAAATGCTTTCCCCTAGTGAGGCCACCCCCCCCATACAGTTAGAACACACCCAGGGAACATACTTAACCCCTTCCCTGCCCCCTAGTGTTAACCCCTTCACTGCCAATGGCATTTTTATATTAATCCAATGCATTTTTATAGCACTGATCACTATAAAAATGGCAATGGTCCCAAAAATGTGTCAAAAGTGTCCGAAGTGCCCGCCATAATGTCGCAGTACTGAAAAAAAAACGCTGATCGCCGCCATTGCTAGTAAAAAAAAAACGTTCCTATGCAGTGGCACAATGTCATCTGGGACTTCGCCCATATGAATGACGTCTTGACAAAAACTTCCCCCCGGCGGAACAAGTTTCCGAAACTAGCCGAACTGCAAGTCAGCTCTATACGGCGCTATACGGCGCCTGCACACTGACTAGGAGCCGTGTAGAGCTGACTCGCAGTTTGGCTAGTTTCGGAAACTCGTGACGCGCCTTATCCGCTGGGGGGAAGCAGGGCTGTCTTAATGAGAGGGCACACCTGGGCACTGCCCAGGGGCCCCTGCTGCATGGGGGGCCCCTGCACTTTCCCCAAAGCAGCTGGTCCATGAGCCCACACTGCCCTGAAATTGGGGGCCCAATGATGGCACTGAGAGTGATAGATGCAAAGGGGAGGCGGTCTGCTTCCTACCTACTTGATGTCTGTTTACCTGCACTGTCATCATTGTAGGGGCCCCAGAGCATGATGCTATTAAGACGGCCCTGGGGGGACCACATGACACTGCGCCACTGCATAGGAACGCCTACTCCCGCGGGAGCTAGCACCCGGAAGCCAGGTGAAAAATAGCGATAATACCGTATGTACACCCCCCCCCCCTAAAAAAAAACAACAGCATACTGTACATGTTTGAGGTATACAGAATGTAATGTTATATACTTGTTTTTTGGGTGAACCTCCGCTTTAAGCCTATTTCTTAAAAACTTCCAGTCGCTCTATTAGAGGCTCGCATACCACACTTGAAAATCCTTTCTAAAAACGAGCACTGTAAAAAGCTATTTAGAGCTGTCATCAGGCCGGTCACGTGACTCGCAGCCGCTTTTCAGCTCCAATACACGGCTACTGCAGGAGGGACCATGATCTCCCTCTGATGTCAGCTGGCGAGATCACGTGGTCGCTCGGTTCTGCCTGCAGAAGCCCTGTCTCGGAGCTGTAAAGCAGCCGGGAGTCACGTGACCGGCCTGAAGACAGCTCTAAATAGCTATTTAGAATGCTCGTTTTTAGAAGTGATTTACAAGTGTGGTACGTCAGGGGCTGACAGTGACCATTGTATTTTATTTTTATTTTTATGTAGCACCATCCCCGAAGGAGCTGCTGGTTTGATTTGGATGGCACGTTACCTTTGTAGATCGGGGAGGCCGTCTTTTTACGGCCTCAGGTCCTCCGGCCACTGGTTAGCCAGCGCCTCACTGAGATGCTGATGTGCCTGCCTGGTGGCCGCGATGTCCGCCAGGTACCCGCGATCGGCAGTGACAGAGCCAGGGACGTGGAGCTCTGTGTGCTCCACGTCCTGTCAGGGAGAGAGGAGACCGATGCTGTGTCCATACATAGGGACACAGATCGGTCACCTCCCCCAGTGAGTCCCCTCCCCACAGTAAGAATCTCTTCTGGGTTACACATTTAACCCCTTTCTCGCCCCCTAGTGTTAACCCCTTCCCTGACAGTCACATTTATACAGTAATCAGTGCATATTTATAGCACTGTTCACTATACAAATGTGAATGGTCCCAAAAATGTGTCAAAAGAGTCCGATGTGTCCGGCGCAATATCACAGTCCCGATAAAAATCGCAGATCGCCTCCTACTAGTAAAAAAAAAAAATTATGAAAAAAAAGTCAAAATCCTATCTCCTATTTTGTAGCCTCTATAACTTTTGTGCGAACCAATCACTGTACGCTTATTGCGTATTCCCCCAAATGATGTAGAAGAATATGTATCGTCCTAAACTGAGGAAAAAAAATAGTTTAAAAAAAAACTGGGATATTTATTATAGCTCTTTTTTTGTTTATATCGCAACAAAAAAATGAAAACCGCAGAGGTGATCAAATACCACCAAAAGAAAGCTCTATTTGTGGGGAAAAAAGGACGCCGATTTTGTTTGGGAGCCACGTCGCACGACCGCGCAATTGTCAGTTAAAACGTGACAGTGCCGAAATCTGAAATCTAAAGGAACCTATTTAGAAAATAAAAAACTAACCTTTACAACCCCTTTAAGTGGAACCTTTATAGGTACAGATTACAAACATCCACAGTATGGTAATTCTTCAAGTATTAACAGTCCAGACACTGGCTATAATTTGATGCGAGAAGAAATAAAAAATAAAAACCTGGTTTGATGAGAGTCAACACTTTCTCTTGCATCGTTTGGTCACTGAGGGTTTTTTAAGGCGTGCATAATTCACACACACACCGATCAGCCATAACATTATGGCCATCCACAATGTTGATGTCACAATGTAGAGTATGAGATTTTCTACCATCTGTGCCCAGTCTCGCCACACAGAGTTAATCCAGATCTGAGGAATTCTCTTTGTATTGTTCAGTGAAATACAACAGACTTCCAGATAAAAACCAGTCCTTGCTTCTGAAAAAAAGTGCACAATTCACATCCCCTCCCCTGTGTTTTGATTAAATGTTTTCAAAATATGGGGTGAGTCACAGTTCAGTGCCATGAGAAAATGCAACAGCCATCAGAATATACATAGAGCTGGAGGGAAGAGGGGAGGGGGATGTGAATTGAGCACTTTTTACAGAAGCTGTGCATGTCTGCAAGCTAGTGCACAAGATATGTAAATAACCTTTCACTCAAGCAAGGACTTTGGTTTTTCTCTGTAAGTCCGTTTTATTTCACTGAACAATAAAAAGAGGATTGCTCAGAGCTGGATTAACTCTGTGTGGCAAGACTGGGCACAGATGATAGGAAATCTTATTCTCTACATTGTGACATCAAAAAATTAAAAAGCACATCCCACAGATGCCCAAATAGTTGGAGATCCAAAGAATTTGGAGGCCAAGAAAACATCTTGAACTTGTTGTGTTTGTCAAACCAATATTTAATTTTTTAGACCATGCCACCTTCTTCCATTGCTCTGTGGCCCAGTTCTGGCCATTGTTTCATTGTAGGCGCTTTTCGTTGTGGACACGGGTCAGCATGAGCACGAGCACCCTGACCGGTCTGCTGCTACACAACCCCATACACACACAGCCCCATACACACACACACAGCCCCATACACACACAGCCTCATACACACACACACACAGCCCCATACACACACACACAACCCCATACACACACAGCCCCATACACACACACACAGCCCCATACACACACACACACACACACACACACAGCCCCATACACACACACAGCCCCATAAACACACACAACCCAATACACACACACACAGCCCCATACACACACACAGCCCCATACACACACAGCCTCATACACACACACACACACAGCCCCATACACACACACACAACCCCATACACACACAGCCCCATACACACACACACAGCCCCATACACACACACACACACACACACACACAGCCCCATACACACACACACAACCCCATACACACACAGCCCCATACACACACACACAGCCCCATACACACACACACACACACACACACACAGCCCCATACACACACACAGCCCCATAAACACACACAACCCAATACACACACACACAGCCCCATACACACACACAGCCCCATACACACACAGCCTCATACACACACACACACACAGCCCCATACACACACACACAACCCCATACACACACAGCCCCATACACACACACACAGCCCCATACACACACACACACACACACACACACAGCCCCATACACACACACACACACACAGCCCCATAAACACACACAACCCAATACACACACACACACAGCCCCATACATACACACAGCCCCATACACACAGCCCCATACACACACAGCCTCATACACACACACACACAGCCCCATACACACACACACACACAACCCCATACACACACAGCCCCATACACACACACACAGCCCCATACACACACACACACACACACACACACACACACAGCCCCATACACACACACACACACACAGCCCCATAAACACACACAACCCAATACACACACACACAGCCCCATACATACACACAGCCCCATACACACAGCCCCATAAACACACACACAGCCCCATACACACAGCCCCATAAACACACACACAGCCCCATACACACACACACAGCCCCATAAACACACACACAGCCCCATACACAGACACACACACACAGCCCCATAAACACACACACAGCCCCATACACACACACACACACACACAGCCCCATAAACACACACACACACACACACAGCCCCATAAACACACACAGCCCCATACACACACACACACAGCCCCATACACACACACAGCCCCATACACACACAGCCCCATATACACACACACACACACACACAGCCCCATACACACACACACAGCCCCATACACACACAGCCCCATACACACACACACAGCCCCATACACACACACACACAGCCCCATAAACACACACACAGCCCCATACACACACACACAGCCCCATACACACACACACAGCCCTATAAACACACACACACACAGCCCCATACACACACAGCCCTATACGCACACACACACAGCCCCATACACAAACACAGCCCCATACACACACACACAGCCCCATACACACACAGCCCCATACACAAACACAGCCCCATACACAAACACAGCCCCATACACAAACACAGCCCCATACACAAACACAGCCCATACACACACACGGCCCCATACACAAACATGGCCCCATACACACACAGCCCCATACACACACAGCCCCATACACACACAGCCCCATACACAAACACAGCCCCATACACAAACACAGCCCCATACACAAACACAGCCCCATACACACACACAGCCCCATACACACACACAGCCCATACACACACACAGCCCCATACACACACACACAGCCCATACACACACACGGCCCCATACACAAACATTAGGCATGTGCAAAAGTGAAAAATTTGTTTCGTTTCGTTTCAATTCGTCATTTAATAAATTTCGTTAAGTTAGGTTCGTTACATGTGTTGAATTTGTTTTCGGAATTCGTTCGTTTACGACCGAATTTCGAAAAATCCGGTCGAAATCTAAAATATTTCGACCGTTTTTCGAATTCGTTCGTTTTCGACCGAATTTCGAAAAAAAACGGTTGAAATCGAAAATATTTCAACCAGATTAGAAAACAAATAGTCTCTTTTCGAATAGAATTTTTTTCGAATTAAATTCGAAAATATATTTTTTTTATTTTATTTTTAATTTTTTTCGAATTCCGATCGAATTTAGTCCGCGGGTATTCGATTCGGAATTCTAAAAAAATTTTTTTCGATTTCGACCATTTTTTTTTTTTCGAAATTCGGTCGAAAACGAACGAATTCCGAAAACGGTCGAAATTTTTCGCTAATATTGCAATTCGGGAATTCGTATGCATCCGAATGTCCGAATAATGGAAAATTCGTCCGAATTTCGATTCGGAACGAAACGAAATGCACATGCCTAACAAACATGGCCCCATACACACACAGCCCCATACACACACAGCCCCATACACACACACAGCCCAAAGGTCGAGAACAATGACACTGTGTTACTTCTGCAAAGAGATATGGCTGTTTAACTATAATTACCATTATTATCATTTCACAGATACACATGATTATTTCCTTTCAGAGAACGAACGAGAGAATGGAATTTCCAAATCAACAAAAATAATCATCGGTATTGGAGTTGTTGTTGTTCTGGCTATCTTTCTAGCCCTTGTTTGGTTTTTCATAAAAAAAGAAAAAAGTAAGTGTAACAACTGTTAATACTAATAATATGTTATGTAGCGTATATATACCTCGATGCAGCAGTAGGGCTATTACCCAGAAATAGTAGGGCTGAAAAACAAAAAAAACAAAAATCAGCATTAGTAAAAATAGACATAGTCTATATGACACCAGTAGTGGGTCGGTGTTGTTTTTTTTTTTGTTTTTTTTTGGGGGGGGGGGGCTGCAAACAACCCACTGTTGGTTGGTGGCAACTCAGTTAGCACCCCCCGCACTTACCCAAGCAGGCCCCAGCGGGTGGCTTTGTGGACTCCGGCAGGCAGCAGTGGGGCAGGAAGTGAATGGAAATCTCTATAATGGGACAGGGATGGGAAAAAAAATAAACTGACAGGGGCTATAACCCTTCCTTACTCTATCCAAAATAAAATAAAAAGTGTTGCCTATAGTTCTACATTAAGCCCAAATTTATGATAATTTTATGGAGAGGACTAAGAAGATATAACCATGCCAATGGTGCAGCAGAAAACATATAGCACAGTGAGGGAGGTTTGTGGTCTAGGATGATAGGACAGTCAAAATTAGAAGTGGTGCCCCCCCGCCCACAGTTGCGGAATGCTGGCCGCCCACATACCGGAACAGTGCAGCCACTTTATGGGGGCGCTAGACTAATTTGCCTCTTCGCCCAGTCCGCCCCATAAGACTGACACTACACTAACACTGTAGCTCAAGCCGGCAGGGACTCTTTCCATGCTGCGCTAGGCCTGGGCCTTGTTGGCTATGCCAGGATACATCGTTGGTCAGACCCGCTTCCTGGTTGTCTGGGAGGAGGATCAGTGTTGCAACAGCTAATAATAATTTGCTGTGGCAAAACAACTGGGTTGGCTCCAGACGCAATTTCTCGAGCCCACCCTATTTTAAATTTTATTAGAGCCTCTGACCTAATCAGTACTTCAAAAAACACCCCCTGTCCACCCCCGCCATAGGAATTTATACCCCCTGGCGTCCTGAAAGGGGCTGGGCGCATGGATAGGGAGGACAGCGGTGCATTGATTGGGGGGTGATGCCCATGTGCCCACAATGGATGGGCCGCCCCTGTATAACACTCAATTATAACCAAACAGGCCAGTACAAAAGTGATATTTCATAGTTTGGTGGATGCTCAGAAGTTAAAGTGTAAGGTCACCCAAAACCTAACTCTAAATCTACCCACAGCCATATTCGAAACTTTATCTATTCCTGTAAAATAAGAAATTGCTATACTTACCTTTTCCAAAGCCCATCCGGTCTCTACCGGCTAATGCTGTGTGCAGGAGAGAACCAGCGATGGACTGGCCATCAGGACTACAGGGAGTTTCCCCGGTGGGCTGATGGATTAGTGGGCCGGCTTCAGTGACAGTGGGCCGCCGCCCCCTCCGCTCCTCTGTCTCTCCTTTCCCACAGCGCTCACCTGGGGGAACAAAAAACCAGGTTAAGGAGGAGCAGAGGAGCAGGGGAAACGACAGAGGATCATGGGGGAGGGGACAGACAGCTGACTCTACAGCTATGGCCTGGGAGTTTCTCACTTCTGCCTAATCTTGTCCCATAAGGGGGGGGGGGGGCACTGAACTGATTCTTTGCCCCGGGTGAAATAATGGATAGCTTCCCCACTGGTACTGCCTACAAGAGTACCAGTACCAGTTGTTCTACTCTAATAAAGTAGAACGGCTAGTGGCTAGTAGGGATGAGCTTCGAGTTCGAATAGAACTCATGTTCGACTTGAACATTGCCTGTTCGCCGAACAGCGAACTATTTGGGGTGTTCGCGGCAAGTTCGTGTGAACTTTTAGAACCCTGTTAAAGTCTATGGGACTCCAAAGTTTGAAATTTAAAGTGCTCATTTTAAAGGCTAATATGCAAGTTTTTGTAAAATAAAAAGTGTTTGGGGACCTGTATCCTGCCCCAGGGGAGTGTTTGGGGACCCGGGTCCTGCCCCAGGGGACATGTATAAATGCAAACATTTTTTTTAAAAACTGCAGGTTTTTTGGCAGCAGTGATTTTAATAATTCCTTTAAGTGAAACAATAAAAGTGAAATATTCCTTTAAATTTCATACCTATGGGGGGGGGGGGTGTATAGTATGCCTGTAAAGTAGCGCTTGTTTCCCATGCTTAGAACTGTCCCTGCACAAAGTGTCATTTCTGAAGGAAAAAAAGTAATTTAAAATCACTCGCGACTATGATGAATTGTCGGCTCCCGGCAATACAGAGAAAAGTCATTCATTAAAAAAAAAGTGTGGGGGTCCACGGCATTTAAAAAAAAAATTGGGGTGGAGTTCCCCTTAAAATCCATACCAGACCGGAAGGGTCTGGAATGGATATTTGGGGGGAACCCCACATCATTATTTTTAAATTTGACGCAGGGTTCCCCTTAATATCCATACCAGACCCTAAGGTGAATGATTTTAAATGACTTTTTTCCTTCAGAAATTACATTTTGTACAGGGACAGTTCTAAGCACATGAAACAAAAGCTACTTTACAGGCATACTATAGACATCCCCCAGGTACGAAATGTAAAGGAATATTTCAATTTTATTGTTTCACTTTAAGCATTATTAAAATCACTGCTCCTGAAAAAACGTCTGTTTTATAAAACTTTTTTTGCATTGATACATGTCCCCTGGGGCAGGACCCAGGTCCCCAAACACTCCCCTGGGGCAGGACCCAGGTCCCCAAACACTCCCCTGGGGCAGGACCCGGGTCCCCAAACACTCCCCTGGGGCAGGACCCAGGTCCCCAAACACTCCCCTGGGGCAGGACCCGGGTCCCCAAACACTTCCCTGGTGCAGGACCCAGGTCCCCAAACACTTTTTAGGACAATAACTTGCATATTAGCCTTTAAAATTAGCACTTTAGATTTCAAATGTTCGAGTCCCATAGACTTTAACAGGGTTCTAAAGTTCACACAAACTTTTGGCCTGTACGCAGGTTCTGGTGCGAACCGAACCCAGGGGTGTTCGGCTCCTTCCTAGTGGCTAGTGAAGGGGGAGAGGGGGCTTGGATGGCCGGGGGGGGGGGAGGGTGGGAGTTGTCTGGCCACCATGGGAGAGACCTGTCAAAGTGGGCCAGTCTGGATGAAGTCCAGGGCCAAATTTCTGTCCCAGTCCAGCCCTGGAGAGAAACGACAAGGGCTGGAAAATGCTTAGGAAGTGACGTCGCCCATCCAGCTACCATGGGACTTCCATTGTCAGCTGCCTGTTCTGCATACTCCCACACCCCGAAGCCACCGCAGCTCAGCGTGGGACCGGACTGGAGCAGCTGCAGAGCAGATATTAGGGGGCCCCAAGCAAAAAAAAAATCACTTTTCTAGTTGAGAAGCTGGGGGGGGGGGGGGTTGTTTTTGTCTGCACAGGGGCCCCAGCAGGGAGGGCTCTTGCCGCACTGCTGCTTCCTCCTGCAGTCCGGTCGGCCGTGTATCATAACCGCGCGGTACAGGAGATTCAGTTTGCTGTTCCTGGGGCCGGACTGAAAGGAAGTGAACACGCCCTGTCAGTCCGGCCAGGAATAGAAACTTGATTCTCCTGTACCGCGCGGTTATGGTACACGGCCGACCGGACTGCAGGAGGAAGCAGCGGTGCAGCAAGAGCCCTCCCTGTTAGGGCCCCTGGCCAGCTCGGGGCCCCTGGCCATCTCAGGGCCCCTGGCCAGCACGGGGCCCCTGGCCAGCTCGGGGGCCCCTAGGCAATTGCTTGGTTTGCCTGTCGGGTTCCGACGGGCCTGGGCAAGTATAGTAATTTCTTCTTTACAGAGCTAGATAGATTAGGTTTAGAATGTGGCTGTGAGTAGGTTAAGGCCGCGTACACACGAGGAGACATATCCGATGAAACCGGTCTGACGGACCGTTTTCATCGGACATGTCTCCCGGGATGTTTTGGTCTGATGTGTGTACACACGATCAAACCAAAATCCCCACAGACAGACAGTGCGGTGATGTGGCGGTGACATTGCCGCCGCGACGTCCGCAAACCAGGAAGTAAAATGCTTCCACGCATGCGTCGAATCCATTTGCCGCATGCGGGAAATTTCGGTCCGATGGTTGGGCGTACTAACCAGCGGACATGTCCGACAGACGGCTTTCCAGCAGACAAGTTTTAAAGCATGTGTGCTGGAAACCTGTCTGCTAGGCCGTACACACGGTCTGCGGACCAGTTTCAGCAGATATGTTCGATCATGTGTACGTGGCCTTAGCCGCCGTACACACGGCCGAGGTTCTCGCTGAAAACCAGCGAGAACCTCGCTGGAATGCACATTCCAGCGAGGACCTCGGCCGTGTGTACGGTCTCGGCGAGCTTCCCGTCGGGAAGCCTGTCGAGCAGAAATAGAGAGCACGCTCTCTATTTCCTCGACGGCCTGCCTGGAAGAATGGCTGGTTGCCATTCCCGACGGGCGGGTCGCCGATTTCGACGGCCGGCAGGGAACCTCGACGGGCGGAACGATGTGTTCTGCCCGTCGAGATTCCCTGCCGTGTGTATGCGGCCTGAGAGTTAGTTTGTTGGTTAACTCTCAACAACTCTATTGGTGGGATCAAAACTAATGCTGGATGGGATAAATTGTAAAGTGTTGGGGCAGACTGACCATTCGGGCACTCAGGCACTGCCCGAGGGCTCCATGCCACTAGGGGGCCCCATCAGGGTTGCCAGGCTCAGTAAAACCAGGGACAGTATGTAAAAATCTGTGTTTTTTTTTAAAATCCCAAGATTATAGCTGCCCCACCTCTCCAATACCTATTCATTGTGTATATGTGTATTCTGTGTGTGTATATTGTGTATACTGTGTGTGTGTGTATACTGTGTGTGTATTCTGTGTGTGTATACTGTGTGTGTGTGTATACTGTGTGTGTATTCTGTGTGTTTATACTGTGTGTATATTGTGTGTGTATACTGTGTGTGTATCAGTGGCGGCTGGTGCTCAAAAATTTTGGGGGGGGGGGGGGGTCGCAAACGAAAAAAAAAATATTGCAGCCTCACTGTGCCCATCACATGCAGCCACTGTGCCATCAATTGTCACCACTGTGCCATGCCATCAAACGCCACCACTGTGCCATGCAACACAGCAACTGTGCCATCAATTGTCACCACTGTGCCATGCCGCCAAACGCCACCACTGTGCCATCAATTGTCACCACTGTGCCATGCCATCAAACACAGAAACTGTGCCATCAATTGTCACCACTGTGCCATGCCATCAAACGCCACCACTGTGCCATGCAACACAGCAACTGTGCCATCAATTGTCACCACTGTGCCATGCCGCCAAACGCCACCACTGTGCCATCAATTGTCACCACTGTGCCATGCCATCAAACACAGAAACTGTGCCATCAATTGTCACCACTGTGCCATGCCGCCAAACGCCACCACTGTGCCATCAATTGTCACCACTGTGCCATGCCATCAAACACAGAAACTGTGCCATCAATTGTCACCACTGTGCCATGCCATCAAACGCCACCACTGTGCCATGCAACACAGCAACTGTGCCATCAATTGTCACCACTGTGCCATGCCGCCAAACGCCACCACTGTGCCATGCCATCAAACACAGAAACTGTGCCATCAATTGTCACCACTGTGCCATGCCGCCAAATGCCACCACTGTGCCATCAATTGTTACCACGGTGCCATGCCATCAAATGCAGTCACTGTGCCATCAATTGTCACCACTGTGCCATGCCACCAAATACAGCCACTGTGCCATCAATTGTCACCACTGTGCCATGCCATCAAACACAGCAACTGTGCCATCAATTGTCACCACTGTGCCATGCCACCAAATGCAGCCACTGTGCCATCAATTGTCACCACTGTGCCATGCAACACAGCAACTGTGCCATCAATTGTCACCACTGTGCCATGCCACCAAAAGCAGCCACTGTGCCATCAAACGCCACCACTGTGCCATCAATTGTCACCACTGTGCCATGCCATCAAACGCCACCACTCTGCCATCAATTGTCACCACTGTGCCATGCCATCGAATGCCACCACTGTGCCATCAATTGTCACCACTGTGCCATGCCACCAAATGCAGCCACTGTGCCATCAAACGCCACCACTGTGCCATCAATTGTCACCACTGTGCCATGCCATCAAATGCAGTCACTGTGCCATGCCATCATATGGAGTCACTGTGCCATGCCATCATATGGAGTCACTGTGCCATCAGTTGTCACCACTGTGCCATGCCATCAAATGCAGTCTCTGTGCCCTTTAATTGTTACCACTGTGCCCCATGCCACTGTGCTCATTGTCGCCTCTGTGCCCTTTTTCACTACTGTGCCCCCTGATGCCCCTTTCCCTGTTAAAAAAAACACTTACCTGACGCTTCCATGTCCTCCCTCGATGTCTTCTGCCACCGTGGAGAAGCTTCAGCCAATCAGGTTCCTGATAACCAGAATCCGGGAACCTGATTGGCTGAAACGGCCGTCAGTCTTATGCAAGGACCGCAGGTTACCTGCGCTCCGAGCATAGACTTCCGGGAGCCGGAGGGCGGTACTGAAAAAGCCTATCAGAGCCGTTGGCCAACCAGCTGCCGCTATTCAGGTAACCGGCGTCCCATGTCCGGTTATAGGAATAGACCAGGCAGCTGGCAACAACACACGTTCAATGCATTGAATTGAACGTGTGTTATTTGCGAGAGGGACTGGCCCTGCAGCGCCCTCTATAGACGGCCGCCAGAACTTCGGCTAAAATGTCAAAATGACATTTTAGCCAAATTAAAGTTCTTAAAGGGCCCATTTTTTTTTTTTTTTTTTGTGACTGCGGGAGAGGGGGCGGCGCCCGTGCGCCCATATGGGCGGGCCGCCACTGGTGTGTATG
Organism: Rana kukunoris; assembly: GCA_029574335.1. Classification (NCBI taxonomy): domain Eukaryota; kingdom Metazoa; phylum Chordata; class Amphibia; order Anura; family Ranidae; genus Rana; species Rana kukunoris. The sequence continues at coordinate 8,986,624 of CM056059.1, read as the reverse complement.
TATACTGTGTGTGTGTATACTGTGTGTGTATTCTGTGTGTGTATATTATGTGTCTGTGTGTGTATACTGTGTGTATGTATACTGTGTGTATGTATACTGTGTGTGTGTATACTGTGTTTGTATATTATGTGTCTGTGTGTGTGTGTGTGTGTATACTGTGTGTGTATATTATGTGTCTGTGTGTGTGTGTATATATTGTGTGTCTGTGTGTGTATACTGTGTATGTATACTGTATGTGTATACTGTGTGGCCCCATAATCTATTGCCTGGGGGCCCCATAATCTATTGCCGGGGGGCCACATAATCTCCTATTGCCCGGGGGCCCCATAATCTCCTATTGCCCGGGGGCCCCATAATCTCCTATTGCCCGGGGGCCCTATGAGTTGTCAGTCCGCTCCTGGTTACAGTTAAGCCTCGTACACACGATCGGATTATCCAACGGGAATTGCGTGATGGCAGGCTGTTGGTGGAAAAAACGTCCGTTGGTATACTCAATCGGACAGTTGTTGGATTTTCCATGGACAAATGTGGGATAGCATGCTTTCAAATTGTCCGCCAACAATTGTGTGTTATCGGATTTTCCGATCGTGTGTACACAAGTCCGTTGGATAAAACTCCAAAGTACAAACACGCATTCTCTAAAGCAATGCTCACCATAACACAACATTAGCAGAAGTTGCGCTAAAGAGCTGAAAAAACACTTTGTTTCATGTTTGTTGGCCAACAAAATGTTGCTGTTTGTATGCAAGACAAGTTCATGGCCAGCGCCCTTCCGACAAAAGTCCTACGCTTTGTCCGCAGAAAATCCGACCCTCAAAGGACAGGTATACCTTTTTAACAACCAGGCCTTTTGTTCTCAGAAAACAGGTGCAGGATCTCAACCACGACCTCCCAAACCCCCCACAGACACACAGGCCCGGATTTACTCCATTTGTCTCCCCAAGGTCGGGTCCTTTAATACCGCCCCCCGCTCCTCCCCTTCTCTATACACAATACAGGCCCCTTTACTCTATGCATCTCCCTAACACTATTATAGTCAATGCCAAGCTCCTCCCCTTTACACCCATAAATTATGTTATTGGTCTCTCTTTAAGCTCCTCCCATAAGCATAACAGACATCTGTCCCTAACTTTCAAGCCCCTCTCCTGTCACTATAGTGAATATCAAGCCCCTCCCCTATCCTTTTATTGAATGACAAGCTCCCTCCCATAAATACAGAACGGCCCCTCCTCCAAGCCCCACCTCCTCTCGCTCTCCAGGACACCAATGGCTGCACACACCTGCTGCTGACACTAGGTGACTTTGTTCATATAATCCTCTCTTGTCACTTGTACGGAGTGAACGGGAAGTCCATGGATATGCCACCCACTTAAATCTGAGGCATGTCTGCTCTTCACATCCCCCCCCCCGGGGGAGCCTCAGCTTCACAATTCCCGCCTGTACGTCATGGCGTCAGCGGGACACCCACGCCCCGTCCACTGGTGACGTCACGCTCTCCACCTTCCTGGTAGAAACAGAGGAAAGTGTCGGAGCTGTGGGCGGAGCAGATGGGATGGAAGGGGGCATGGCCGTTTGGGAGACACAAAATTGGGTGCTGGGGAGGCAGAAATCGGCCAGGCAAGGAGGTGCCACTGCGCCGCCCCTGCACTCACTGCTGCCCGAGGCCTGTCCTCGGTTGCCTTGTCTGGAATCCGGCCCTGCACACACACATACCCTCCAAACCACATCAAATAGTGGATATGGCCAAATTTCACTAACAGTTGGAGTGTCTTAAAGGAGTATTAAATACCAGGAGTGCATTATGTACAGAATGCAGAGTTTGGGGGTTGTTACACACAGAGTGCAGTGTTTAGGGGTGTGCTGCACTACACAGAGTGCATGGCTTAGCCTTCTTCAACATCCCCCATTCACATCTCACTTTCACCCCTTCTTCAGCTCTGACCTTTGCATGCAACCCCATCTTTCACTGCCCCTATCTTCTTCGTGTTGCTGTATTAAGCTGAAGGACCCGGGGAGCTCTAGTATAAGGTGACCAGCTTTTTAAAATTAAATCCAGGGACATTTTTGTTTTTTTACTAGTAATGGTGGCAATTAGCGACTCTCTGCACGACACGACCGCCGCCCGCCTCACAGCCTGTTAGCCCTATTTTACTTACCTGAGCCCCTAAATTCCCTTGGTGGGGGCCCACCATCCCTCTCTCCACAGGGTCCTGGCTCTTGATTGGCTAGATTGAGCCATTAGCTGCCACTGCTGTCAATCAAAACTTATGACACTGGGTCATCGGGGGGGCGGGGCCGGGTCATACATTCGGAGAATATGGACGCTGAATTAATGACACGGGAGGGTGCCTGCAAGGTAACCCCCCAGGAGAGCGTTTCTCCTAGGGGGGGTTATCTGATGCAGAGAAGAGCCACGAGAGCCGCTGAGGGACCCCAGAAGTCAATGTTCGGGGCCACTCTGTGCAAAACAAGCATATGACATGTTTGTTCTTTTAAAAAAAAAAAACGATCCTTTAAAATGACTTAAATTCTTACACTCCGGGCCCCGGCTACTACTGGATGGGGAGCGGAGGAAGATCACTCCGTCAGGGAAGGCAAGGAGATAGGCAGGTGGCTGGCCGTGACGTGAGACAAGACAGAAGAACATGCGAACGGAGCTGGATGGACATGCCCCCGAAACTGAGGAAATATTCCCTCCGCTCTGACCAGCACATGATCATCAAAAAGGGGCACAGATAATAGAAAAAATAGACCCCCCCTAAGCTAGTAGGAGCGGCGGACCAGGGGGGTGTAATTCAGATTTTTTTTATTAATTAGGTAATTAATTAATTTAATTTTTTTATTTTTATTAATTTTTATACATTTTTATTAATTTATTTATTTAAAAAAAAAAATTCTTTATTAAGTTAATTAATTGTATTAATTTATTTATTAATTGTAATTGCCCCAGCCCCTGTTTAAATTAAATCCGGGGACAGACTCCTCGATCCAGGGACTGTCCCCGGAAACCAGGGATGTCTGGTCACCCTACACTACTTCTGTGAGAATTATATTGCTGCTTCCTCTATACTATAAAATCCAGTCAAATTTTTGTTGCCACAGACTAAAAGAGTTTAAATTACTCAACAGATCACCAGTTAATATGTTTTTTTTTTCTTATTTCAGAGTCTGAGGGTGTTAATAAGGTAAGGAAAATCAACCAGAAAGTTACATATTAACCAATTGCAATAAAAACAACTATACAGTAGACACTCCATTCAAGGCCCCATGCATACTGGGCATTTACAGGGCTGGACTGGACAGAATTTTGGCCCTAGACTTCATCCAGACTGGCCCACTTTGACAAGTCTCTCCCATGGCGGACAGACAACTCCCGCACCCCCTCCCCCCCCCCCCCCCCGGCCACCCAAGCTCCCCTCCCTCTTCACTAGCCACTAGCCCTTCTACTTAGAGAGGAATGGCTAGTACTGGTACTCTTATAGGCAGTACCAATGGAGAAGCTAGACATTATTTTACCCAGGGCAAAGAATCAGTTTGGTGCCCCCCCTTATGGGACAAGATTAGGCAGAAGTGAGAAACTCCCAGGACATAGCTGTTGAGTCGGCTGTCTGTCCCCTCCCCCATGCTCCACTGTCGTCCCCCCTGCTCCTCTGGTCCTCCCCCTGCTTCTTTGTTCCCCCCAGGTGAGCACTGCGGGAGGGAGAGACAGAGTAGCGGAGAGGGGGCGGCGGTCCGCTGTGACTGAAGCCGGCCCACTGAGCCATCGGCCCACCGGGAAACTCCCTGTAGTCCCAATGGCCAGTCCATCCCTGGGCATTTAGCTCCAGTGCATGAGGCTCCGGCATTTACTGTAGGTGTGGGCAGAAGGCACAGGTGCAAGAAGTCTGCGTTCCAAGCATTTGTCCCTTGGGAGCATACTGCCCCAAGTGTAGTTACCACTTGGTGCGCCTCCAGCCTTAGGAGCTGTCAGCCTCTTATTAAACTTGATAGGCTGCCGGCAGCAGGGCTGGGCAGTGCATCTGTAACCACCACCTGCACCTAAACAAAGGAGCCTGATGCACCTGTGTGCATGGGACTTCAGTGAACAAAAACCTGCATCTTTACATCAGTACCAACTAAAATTGCTACAATCCAGCATAAACAATAAAACAAATTTAACATTATTGCTACTTCATTCAGATGACTTGACTTGTTTTGAAAATACTATGTAAGCATATGCATCTAACTTGCTTAGAGCCGATTCACACAGCGGCAGCACGACTTTTGGGGCGACTCTGCAAGTCGTCCTGAAGACGACTTCAGAGGCGACCTGCAAAATTACTTCTGTATAGAAGTCAATGCAGGTTGTCCCGAGCTGCCCCCGAAGTCGTGCAAGAACCTTTTTCTAAGTCGGAGCAACTTGCGTCGATCCTATTAAAACGGTTCCATTGCACAGAATGGGACGCGACTCGTCAGGCGGTGCCCCAGTGTGAACTGGGTCTTACTTTTCAAGTTTGAGTATAACTGCCCCACACTTCCTCTGGGCAAGCATTCAATTAGAGAGATCTCTCTGAAATGAAGCAACCTCTGCTGTTTTATTTACTTAGAATATCCACAGTGCTCTGGGAATTCTTTGGCATGGGGGAATCTGACAATGTTGGGAATAGCCTGTGTTAAATGTTTATCTAAAAATGTTAATATAATTAGATACAAAACATATACAAATGTATACGGTTAGCAATTAACTCTACTGGTACAACAGGACAGTCATACGACTGCGGATCCGACTTTGCCCTGCAAATTCAATGAAAAGGGCCCTTTGAGTCTGGTATGAATGTTGAAGGGAACCCCCCCCCCCCACACCAAAATAAAAAACACATAGGATTCTCCCTCCAAGGCCTAACTAGACCCTTCAATCTTTTATGGATTTTATAGGGAACTCCAATGCAAAATGTTAATTAAATTGACGTAGCCCCCCCCCCCCCCAAATGCATACCAGACCCTTATCCGAGATCCGAGGCAGGTAAGGAAAGGGGGGGAGCGTGCACCCCCCATCCTGGACCATACCAGGCCACATGCCCTCAACAAGGGGGGTGGGTGCTTTGGGGCCCTGCACCCGCCACCCCAAAGCACCTTGTCTCCATGTTGATGGGGACAAGGGCCTCTTTTCAACAACCCTTGGTGGTGGTTGTGGGGGTTTGTGGGCGAGGGGCTTATCGGAATCTAGAAGCCCCCTCCAGATCCTAGGCCCCCCACCCTATGTGAATGAGTATGGGGTATATTGTACCCCTAACCATTCACCCCAAAAAAGTGGCAAAAATAAAAACAGTACACAGGTTTTTGACAAAGTAATTTATTAAGGCAGCTCTAGTGTCTCTTCTTCTCCTTCCGCTGATGACTTCTCCCTTTGCCGGTTCTTCTCTCTCTGCTGTCTTCTTCCTCTGTCAGTTCTTCCGATCTTCTCCAAACACTCGCTCCCACTGTAATGCTTAGTCCATTACTTATATAGCCATGGGGCATGGCCACCTGGTGACATGATGGGGTGGTAATGTCACAAGGGGGTGGGGCCACCGGAGTGAACCATTGATTTATACATGTCATGTGACATGTGCTCCCAATGTCAGAGCGCACGTCGTACCAATGTGAACCCGGCCTAAATGTTTAAAGTTTTCCTTTAAAGTATGTCTGTATGTTATAAACTAGTGGAATTGTGGAACCTCTGGGCCATTTGCACAGTTAGCGAACACCAGAACTCAGGGACACTGGATTTTTAGTAAAGGTGGCAATCAAGACAAATCTTCATGTATATATTTGAGGAATGACTCTTAGTGGGCTTGTTCACTGATTCAGCCAGTTTGTAAACTAATGGGCTCATCATGACTACAATGGAAAATTCTACATTATTTCTCTTTCAGGAGAGGGCAGCTTTGAAACAAATTGCCAATACTTATGAACTGAGCGATGAAGACTGCACAGGGAACAATGAGGCACGTCACTTAAACCATCCTTTTGAAATAAACCATATCAACCTAAAAGACATCTATCATAACCAGGAGTGCTACTTCAAAGGCACTGGTCTTTATCTGACTCCCTTCCAGTGTTGCCAACCATCCGGCCACTGGCCAGTAAAAATAGCCGAGATTGGTTCGGCTTGGAACTGCGCATGGAGATTGGAGGCAGGGGGTGATTGGAGGCAGGGGGTGATGGTGGCTGCGGTGGCACCGCAGAGGGCGATGGAGGCAGGGGGCAATGGAGGCAGGGGGTGTTAGTGGCAGAGGGTGATTGGAGGCAGGGGGTGTTGGTGGCACCGCAGAGGGGGGTGGTGGTACCGTAGAGGGTGGGTGATGCAGACAATGGTTGTTGGTGGCACCGCAGAGGGGGATAGAGGCAGGGGACGATGGAGGCAGGGGGTGATTGGAGGCAGGGGGCCTGGGGGAGACTGGAGGCAGGGGGAGATTGTGGCACCTCAGAGGGGGGGTGAAGGTAGTGGGTGTTGGTGGCAGAGGGGGGAGGTGGAGGCAAGGGGTGATGTGACTGAATAATTTGCCCTTATTATATCGAAAATAACAAAAAAATATGTTTTTTTACCTTAATATCTACCTTAAATCACATTGCTATTTGCCTAGCGTACTTGTTTGTAGCCTAAATACTGAAATTTGCACCTAAAAATTTAATTTAGTAACTTTTGTGAAATGCAAGTAAAAACGTGGCTGTGCCAGTAAATTTCGGGTGTCATGCCAGTAAATTTCAATCTGGTAGGTTGGCAACACTGCTCCCTTCATCATATACAAGTTCCAGGGAAATAGAGCAGACAAATACATGGCACTACATCTTAAAGTCTTCATCATTGTGTTGCCCATGTATTGTTATTGTAATGAAGAAAAGATTAGTATGATAATTAAAGGAGTACCCAGAAAACAACTTTAGGGCAGAAGTGGTGTCATGGGCAGGGGTCAGGCTTGGAGGCCAGTAGTGGAAAGGCTCACAGGGAAACCAGCATGATAAATACACCGGCAGGTTACCTAAAGTGAGGTGTCTAAGCACTATCCGGTCTTCACCAGCTTCACAAGCTCCTGATGATGGAGATGGGTTTTGGAGCATGCTGGCGCCAGGTCATGGTCCTCGGGGTAATCCCACCAGGAGGTGAGAAAGCCAGGGTTCAATCAAGCAGAAGTGTAGTCAGTAAACAAGCCAAAGGTTTGAACCAGTGTGTCAGGACCTGTGCTCAAATTGGAACCTCTTCTGTGTCTGGCATTGATTCTTCTCATTGAGCTATGGGATGCTGGAAAGCTCTGGCAGCTATTGGACAATCCTTCCTGATCCATTGGACAACCCTGCCTTGTGTCTTGCTTGCTGTTGAACCTTGAACTCCTTGCTTCTCCCATGAACTTCCTATATAAGCCTTGCGTCTGCACTTCCCGTCGCCAGATTATTGTGCTCTGATCCTGCACACTACTCGAGCTACTGCTATTGTTGTTTGGAAACTGCTTTGGCTTGTGACCCCCACTACAAAACTCTCCTCCTGCATCGAACTTGGCTTGTGACCTTGACTACAAAACTCTCCTCCTGCATCGACCTTGGCTTGTGACCTCGACTACAAAACTCTCCTCCTGCATCGACCTTGGCTTGTGAGCTCGACTACAAAACTCTCCTCCTGCATCGACCTTGGCTTGTGAGCTCGACTACAAAACTCTCCTCCTGCACCAACCTCGGCTTGTGACCCCAACACTAATCATTGGTCTAGCAATTCAGACTTTCCAATCTTTCGCAGACCTGAGAACTGAGCTTGCCTGACATTGTTGGCCATTGGTCTCCACTAATTATAGGTATTCTCCTAACACAGTGGTTGCAGGTCGGGATCGAGCAGAAGCGTAGTTAAAGACCAAGCCAAAGGTTGGTAACAAGTGGAGGTGAAGATACAGACAGCAGTAGGAACACAAGGAGTAAGATATTGGCTGGGGAAGAGCACAATAATCTGGCAAACAGGAAGTGCAAAGACATGGCTTAAACAGGAAGTTCATGGGAAGAGCAAGGAGTTCAAGGTTCAAGAGTAACAAGATAGAAAACAAGGTTGTCCTAGGGATCAGACAGGGATCTGTCCAGTGGCTTAGTAAGAGTTACTGCTGGATGCAACAGAGGTCTTGGGTTCACATCCGAGTCCTGACAAGTGGTCAACTTACCTAAAATCAGGCACCTTAAGTGTGCCCCTGACATCACTAAAGGGCGACACATAATATTCAGTAAATTTATGTTACAGAGACTGTAGACATGCAACAGCAGATGGCCATAGACTATGGGGATGGTCAAGGGCTGGAGATTTTACCTGAGACTGCTAGAGATCACAGCCCCCTTAGAAGTCAAAGCTTTCCCAATACCGCACCCCATGCCTAGTTGGAACCCCTGTCGGTGGTCTTGGTAGAATACCTGCCATTATCACCTAAAAAGTGGTCAGTAATCCACAATCTTACAGAAAAAGGGGTGAGAGTAAATGTTCAAATGAAAATAACTGTCTAAGTGGGGGATTTTTGTTAATGTGGAGCAGAAGCGTAACTAGAACCTTCAGGGCCCCTGTTCAAGAAATCATAAAGGGCCCCCTTTTTTCAGCAGGAATGCAGGGGAACACAGTTACGGCATCTCCAGCACTGAATGTATTTAACGGCAAGGTGAGGGGTGGTAGTGCCACTCCACCGGCAGCTCAGGGGAGCGGGGTTGTGTGCCCCCACCCCCAATAAGAACCACCAGCTGCCACTGATGTATGTACTGTCTTTCTTTAATAAGGCCTAAAAATTAAAATATATGCAAAGCTCAATAGCTTAAGCTGAAATTTACACAAATGTAGAGCAGTGATTTTTCCTACCTTCCCTTATACAACTGCATCCTGAGGTTTCAAATACAAAACAAGGGCCAGATTCTCAAAAGAATTACGCCGGCGTAATTCAAATATCCCGCCAGCGTATCATTGTTTTGTATTCACAAAACAAGATACGCCGGAATTACGCTAGGATCCGACTGGCGTAAGTCACTTACACCGTCGGATCCTAAATGCAATAATACGCCGGCCGCTAGGTGGCGTTTACCTCGTTTTCTGCACCGAATATGCAAATGAGCCGATACGTCGATTCCCGAACGTTTTTGCGCTGCTTCGACGTAGTTTACGTAGGTTGCGTACACGTAAGGTTACCCCTGCTATATGAGGGGTAACCTTGCGTAGGTCCGCCGTAAGCCATGTTAAGTATGGCTGTCGGGACAGCGTCGTGTTTTACCGTTGTTTACGTTGTTTGCGTAACTCGTCGCGAACAGGCCTATACTTTAATTACGTTGCCGTCGTAATCGCTGTATTTGCGGCATACGACGGAGCATGCGCAGTGGCCTACGTTTAAGGCCAGCGCATGCGCAGTTCGTTCGGCACAGGGGCGCGCTTAATTTAAATACAGCACGCCCCCTCCTTCCCTATTTGAATTAGGTGGCCTTACGCCGCCCCCTTTACGCTAAGCCAACGCAAATTACGGAGCAAGTGCTTTGAGAATACAGCACTTGCCCGTAAAAACTGCGTAGGCGTAGCGTTAATGGGATACGCTACGCGGGAAATATGCGTTTTTTTAAGAATCTGGCCCCAAGTGTCTGAAAGAAAACAGCTTCTGCTGTTCTGTCTCTTTCACTAACCCACAGTGCTCCAGGAAGATTTAAACTGGCCCAACCATAATGGCTCCCTAGATTTCCCCACCCCTTATTTCCTAGCTGGCTGTTCACATTTACAAAGAGTGATGCGGAAATGTTCCCCTTCAACAGCCCCTTTCTCTTCTGTTTTTGCAGCATATAATGCCCTTTTTTGTTATAGTCAGAGCTAAAAAATGTAATATTTGCAGAGCTCAATAGCTCAAGCTGAAATTTACACACAGACACAACTGAATGAGTTGCTACCCTCACACAATGCAGTTTGTTTAAAATGTAAAAATGAAAGGAGTGTGTAGCAGTTTTGTATATACTGTCTTTATCAGGGTTAAAAAATAATACAAAAATGTAAACATAATTTTTTTTTGTGAATTTTTTTTTTTTAATTGTCATAAACAAATTTGCAGAGCTTAATAGTAAAATCTGAAATGTACACAAATCTATGAGTTAAACCCCTTTCACGCGTGGAAATTTTTCAGAGGCTTTAGCGCTAAAAATAGCACATGTAAAGCACCTGAAAAATGCCTCATCTGCAGTCCCAGTGTGAAAGCCCAAGTGCTTTGACACTCAGGCGGTGCACTTGCAGGACAGTAGAAAAAGTCCTGCAAGCAGCATCTGGTTTGCAAGCGCTGTATACACTGCTACTCCACTGCCCCCTTCTCATTGGAATGCAAAGTGCTTTGGGCCGCGGCAATACACAGGCACTTGCTACACAGGAGCTTTTAACCCTGTTAGTTAAAAGCACCCTGATCCCACCCAAAGAGTGATGCCAAAGCGCCCCTATAACAGTGGTAAAATGCCGCTAAAACTAGTGTTGATTTAACGCTACCGCCCCCACCACCCAAGTGAGAAAGGGCTCTTAGAGCAGTGAGTTTTCCCACCTCCCTGCACACAGCTGCATCCAAGGCTTCAATTAGAGACAGAACATCTGAAAGAAAACAACCTCTGCTGAGGTGTTTTTGTTCACTAACCCACAGTGCTCTGGGAATCATTTAAAACAAAAGCTAGAAGTCAATATACTCATGTATAATGTAAAAATAAATCAAATGAACCCAAAGCAAGTTCCTTCCTTTAAATCCCAACTCCAGGGTCCAAGTAATGCAGCCACCAGGTGTTAGGACTGGTAAACTGCAATGTATGATCTTTTTCTTCTTGGGTCTTTATTTTAACAAATGACTTTTTCTTTTAGCACGCTGGATCGCAAACTCCAAATGTTAAGCAGCCTATACCAAGCAGAGTGAAGGGAACTGCAGGAATGAGCAAGAATCCTCATGTAAGTCAAGTGATAACAATGTAATCTTATGACTCGCTCTCTTTTTTCTCTCTCTCTCTCTCTCTCTCACTCTCTCTCTCTTTTTCTCTCTCTCTCTTTCTTTCTTTTTTTCTCTCTTTCTTTCTCGTTTTCTCTCCCCCTCTCTCTATCTCTCTCTCTCTCTCTCTTTCTTTCTCTATTTCTCTTTCTCTAGCTTTTCCTCTTTTTCCTCTCTCTTTCCCTCTCTCTCCCTCTTCCCCTCTCTCTTTCTCTCTCTCTCTCTCTCTCTCTTTCCCTCTCACTCTCCCTCTGTCTCTCTCTCTCTCCCCTTTCTCTTTCCCTCTCACTCTCCCTCTGTCTCTCTCTCTCTCCCCTTTCTCTTTCGCTCTCTCTTTCCCTCTTTTTTTCTTTCCCTCTCTCTCTCTATACTCTCTCTCCCTTTCTCTCTCTCTCTTTCTCTTTACCCCTCTTGCTCTCTCTCTCTCTATCTAATATATATATATATATATATATATATATATATATATATATATATATATACACAGACACACATATAGACAGCCAAACTGTGTTCTTTTCCCCTGTGTAGCCCCTTGATTCTTTGACAAATTATTAATCAAGCCCTGAAAAAGAGGGAGGCATTTTCCCAAAAAGCGTTGGCTACCTCTGATGTTCTTCACTCCACTGTAGCCCTAATCCAGGCTTTTAAGGAAACTCCTTGATTCTTTCACAAACCAATGTTCAACCCCTGAAGAAGAGGAAGGCCTTTTCCCGAAACACGTTGTCTACATTTGATGATCTTGATCAATAAAATGTTTTAAACAAATTTCCAATAAACATTTATACTAAGAGCTCCCAACCACACATCCAGGCAATGATAACCTCAGACAGTTAGAAGGTTCTTAGCCCCATTGTAGCTCTAACCCAGGCTCTTTAGTAAAAACCCTTGATTATTTCACAAACCAATGTTCAAGCCCTGAAGAAGAGGAAGCATTTTCCCAAAATGTGTTGGCTACCTCCGTTGTTCTTTGCCCCACTGTAGCCCTAATCCAGGATTTTTGGACAACTTTGATTCTTTCACAAACCATTGTTCAAGCATTGAAGAAGGGTGAGTCCTTTTCCCAAAACGTGTTGACTACACCAGATGTTCTTAATCAATAAATGTTTTAAACAAATTTTCAATGATTGTGTGTACTGGGTGCTTTTATTACACGTCCAGGTAATGATCATCTCAGAAAGTTGGATGGTTCTCAGCCCCATTGTAGTCCTACTCCGGTCTTTTTAGGAACCTCCATGTTTCTTTCACAAAACATTGTTCAAGCCCTGAAGAGAGAATCATGTTCCCTAAACATGTTAGCTACATCTGATGTTCTTGTCAATATTTGTTTTAAACAAATTGTTAATGAATATTTTATACTAAGTGCTCCTAACCACACATCCAGGTAATAATCATCTCAGAAAGTTGGAAGGTTCTTAGTCCCATTGTAGCCCCTAATCTGGGCTTTTTAGGAAACCCCTTGATTCATTCACAAATCTTAGTTCAAGCCCTAAAGGAGAGGGAGGCATTTTGCAAAAAGTGTTGGCTGCCTCCAAAGTTTTTCGTGACTTGGCCCCAATGTAGCCCTAAGCCAGGCTTTTTAGATAATGCCTTGATTCTTTTACAAAATATTGTTCAAGCCCTGAAGAAGGGGGAGATATTTTCTGACATGTGTTGGCTACATCTGATGTTCTTGATCAATATATATATTGTAACGGAACCCCAAATGGGACAGGGGTTAAAGCCGTTTAAGAGATTCCATTCCCGAACCCAAGACAGATACCGACACTCCACAGTCAGGTGAACAGTTAGGCTCTTATATACAGTTAGAAAACTGAAGTCCAAATGAACAATGACCCAACTCCACCCACATCATCACACAATGGTTCCTAACGAGCTCCAATACACATCTTTTAGTAGACATTCTGGCTCCAGCTCTGACATAATTTACATGAGCTAATTAAGCTGATAATTCAGACACCTGACCTTTAGGCTATCTGCTAACTCACAATACATGTTTATCATCAATAGACCTTCACACAATACAGAGTCAACTAGCACAAAACCTTCCTAGATTCATTTACATCACACCAGACAGACAGGCGGGCTGGAGTTGGTGACATTAACACCTAACAGTATGTGCCCCCACATTATGAATGAGTCACTCTTTCAATTAACCTGTTGAGTTCAGAATCAACAAACAGCAACCAGTTCTCCACAGATATCCTGGAATATATTGTGGCTAATAATTACATAATAGTCCCATCTTGGGTAGTCCAAGAAATATTCTGACTGTCCATTATTTTCTGGCTCATGCTTTCTAGGAGCTTCTGGGTCTCACGGCCCTCCCGTAACATATATATATATTTAATTTCCAATGAACATTTGTACTAAGTGCTCCTAATGACACATCCAGATAATGATCACGTCTGAAAATTGAAAGGTTCTTAGCCTCATTGTAGACCTACTCCAGGCTTTTTAGAAAACTCATTGATTCTTTCACAAATCATTGTTCAAGCCCTGAAGAAGGGGGAGACCTTTTTCTGAAAACATGTTGGCTACATCTGATATTCTTGATCACTAAACTATCAGGGTCAGCAGCTAAGACCACCAGACACGTAGCTACACAGAGGAACTGAGACCAAAAGATATATATATATATTAAGAGCCGGTTCACACAGGGGCGACCTGGGATCCGTCATGAAGTTGCCCCAAGTCGTCCCAAGTCGTGTGGTTGAGAAAATCAATGGAAATAAATGGAGCCATCTTAATACACACTACTGAAGTCGCTCCGACTTCAGAAAAGGTTCCTGTACTACTTCAATCCGACTTGTAGGCAACTTGTTCCCATTGATTTCAATGGAAGTTCCCTCAGAAGTCGGATCACTGTCTTAAAGCGGATCTCCACCCTAAAGTGAAGATCCGCTGATCGAAACCCTCCCCCCCTCTGGTGTCACATTTGACACCTTTCAGGGGGAGGGGGTGCAAATACCTGTCTAAAGACAGGTACCCGCACCCACTTCCGGCCCGCAGTCTCAGGCAAAAGTCGGGTTTTTCGCGTTGTGTGCTGGGAACACTCGGCTCCCAGCACACAGCGGGAGCCAATCGGCGGGTGCAGTGTGACTCGCGCATGCGCCGTAGGGAACCGGGCAGTGAAGCCGGAGCGCTTCACTTCCTGGTTCCCCCACCGTGGATGGAGGGGGGAGCAGCAGGGAGACGAACGATCGCTCGTCCTCTGCTGCGGACGCCGCTGGACTCCAGGACAGGTAAGTGTCCTAATATTAAAAGTCAGCAGCTGCAGTATCTGTAGCTGCTGGCTTTTAATATACCTTTTTTAATGGGCCATCCACTTTAACTGAAGCAACAATACAGGAAGAGAACATACATTTCTCAGGCAAACAACTCCCTCCCCCTCCCTCCCACAGAGCTGATTGTTTTCTGATTGGCCACTGGAAAGCCTCCTGTCCTGGAGGCGACTTGAAGTTGCCTTGTACTGTCCTGGAGGCAACTTGAAGTTGCCTTGTAAGTTGCCTGATGATTCATACACAAGTCGTGTCCATGTTGCCTCCCAAAGCCCCGTGTGAATCGGCTCTAAAGTGATATTTATTCACAGTGAGAAATAGCAAACAATAAACACAGCACAGAGCAAACATAAACCACTTAAGCAAACAAGAACAAAAATAACTAATGAACCTAACTGCTATCTCTAAACAATATCTACAACATAAGGGACAAAGGCAACAGGGATGCAAGGAAGGGGACACGACTGGGAACAAGAGCATGGAACAAGGCAGAGGGGTACAGGACGGATCAGGGCACTGGAAGGTTCAGGATAGGTAACAGGCCCAATCTGGTAGAAAGGAGGCAAGCAGACAGGATAGTGACGCCCTGGGGAAAGGGAGGAGCAGCCTTAAATATCCACCTGGCAGCTGGTGCCAGGTGTGGTTGATCAGAACCTGCTGGCTTCTGGGATTTTCCTGCTGGTGAACACTGGAAAATCCCAGTATCCTATAAAGCCTAGGCCCAATCTGGTAGAAAGGAGGCAAGCAGACAGGATAGTGGCGCCCTGGGGGAAGGGAGGAGCAGCCTTAAATATCCACCTGGCAGCTGGTGCCAGGTGTGGTTGATCAGAACCTGCTGGCTTCTGGGATTTTCCTGCTGGTGGACACTGGAACTGCAGCCCTCTGCAAAGTGAACCCCAGTGCCCCTACATAAACATTTTAAACACATTTCCAATGAACATATGTAATAAGCCACACATCCTGGTAATGATCATCTCACAAAGTTGGAAGGTTCATAGTTTCACTGTAGCCCTAATCTAGGCTTTTTAGGATACTTTTTGAATTTTTTACAAACCATTTTTCAAGCAATGAAGAACGGAGAGGCCTTTTCCTGAAACGTGTTAGCTACATCTGATGTTCTTGATAAATACATGTTTAAACACATTTTTAGTGATCGTATGTACAAGGTACTCCTATCCGCACATCTAGGTAATGATCATCTTCGAAAATTGGAAGACATGGCTATCTTGTTGCTGGTATCAACATGATCTCTAAATAGAATACTCACTTGCTCCTTTAATGTTGCTCCCTTGGTGGCTTAGATGCAAGATTCTAATGTAGAATGTTGCTCATCAAGGAAGGAGTAGTGGTGGGGAACACCTTGCTGGTTTGACCAACGAGGGAGAGAACATCAAGAGTGTAACAGCTTTTATGGTGGCCTAACCATTTGACCTTCTCTTTATATTGAAAATAAACAGAGAAAATTGTAATGTTTTCTGTTTTAGACAATGGAACTACAAGAATCCCAATCCAACGGAACCACCGACAAATCCTTATACAGCACAGTTCTACATGTGAAGGCAAGTTAATCTGAAACAGAAAACTGAAATAGATGAAAATAAAATGCTGTTTGTCAGGCTATGGAGCACTGAAAAATTAAACCCAACAACAAAAAGCTTACCAGATCGTTCATGCGGTGGCTGCATTCGTTTTCGGACCGGCGCACGCGACCCAGGGCTGGGCTCTTAAAGGCAACATACAGGTACGTGCCTGTGCCCAGCCGTGCCATATTGCCGACGTAAATGTGCAGGAGGCGGTCCTTAAGTGGTTAAAGTGAAAAAATAAAAGCGAAATATTTCTTTAAAGGAACACTAAAGGTTTGTTTTTTTATTAGATCAATTGATTGCTGTAAGCTAGAGCATTTTCATATCACTTACCTCGTTTTTTTCTTTTGACCTCCAAAATAAAGTAATCCAGGTTTGAAAATGCCATTTCCTGTCTCTCCTCTTCTTGCTTTCCACCAGCATCTGAGAAGTTTTGCATGGTGGAAAGCAGAATGTGCTCACCCCCTCCCTATGACTACAGCCATGCGTTTAGATGCTCTCTTATCCCTCACAGGCATGGAGGATAAGCCTAATGGGAACTGTAGTTCCCATTAGTCTGTGATGTAGCAAGAATGAATGCGCACCGCAAACCAGGAAGTCAGTGAGAATAACGATTCAGGAGTGACAGAGGTGAATAAAACAGCTCAATTTCAACAGGTATCAAACTAGTTATAATGCAAAACATTACTTTTTACTTCATTAGCTACTGTCAGACTTTAATTTAAGAGGAAAATATTTTTGTCTTTACAACCCCTTTAACTTTCGTACCTGGGGGGGGGGGGGGTGTGTATAGTATGCCTGTAAAGTAGCGCATGTTTCCCGTATTTATAACTGTCGCTGCACAAAATGACATTTCTAAAGAAAAAAAAAGTAATTTAAAACTATTCGGGGCTATAATGAATTGTCTGGTCCCGGCAATACAGATAAAAGTCATTGACAAATAATGTCATGAGTCCCCCCCCAGTCCATTACCAGGCCCTTTGGGTCTGGTATGAATATTAACCACTTAAGGACCCCTTCACTCTGATATACGTCGGCAGAAAGGCACGGCTGGACACATCAACGTACCTGTGACCGTGAATCGATCGCCGTTGGAGTCCTGCGATCGGTCCCCGGAGCTGAAGAACGGAGAGAGCTGTGTGTAAACACGGCTTCCCCGTACTTCACTGTGGCACCGTGATCGATCGTGTGATCCCTTTTATAGGGATACACAATCTGACGTCACACCTACAGCCACCCCCCTTACAGTTGTCAACACACATTAGGGAACACATAACCCCTTCAGCGCCCCCTTGTGGTTAATTTCCAAACTGCAACTGTCATTTTCACAATAAACAATGCATTTTAAATGCATTTTTTGCTGTGAAAATTACAATAGTGCCAAAAATGTGTCAAAATTGTCCGAAGTGTCCGCCATAATGTCGCAGTCATGAAAGAAATCGCTGATCGCCGCCATTAGTAGTAAAAAAAATATATATAAAAAAATGCAATAAAACTATCCCCTATTTTGTAAACGCTATAAATTTTTGCGCAAACCAACCGATAAACGCTTATTGCATTTACCAATAATATGTAGAAGAATACGTATCGGCCTAAACTGAGGAAAACATTTTTTTTTATATATTTTTAGGGGGATATTTATAATAGCAAAAAGTAAAAAATATTGCATTTTTTTCAAAATTGTTGCTCTATTTTTGTTTATAGCGCAAAAAAAAAAAAACCGCAGAAGGTGATTAAATACCACCAAAAGAAAGCTCTATTTGTGGGAAATAAAAGGACGCCAATTTTGTTTGGGAGCCACGTCGCACGACCGCGCAATTGTTAAAGTGACGCAGTGCCGAATCGCAAAACCTGGCCGAGTTCTTTAGCTGCCTAAAGGTCCGGGTCTTAAGTAGTTAAGGGAAACCCCCAAATTCCATATAAGGCCCTTAAGGTCTGGTATGGATATTAAGGGTAACACTGCGCCAATTTAAAAAAAAAAATGGTGTAGGGGGTCCCCCTCAAAATCCATACCAGACCCTTCAGGGTCTGCATTATTAAATTACTGGTCCTGAAAGAACGGACATTTTTAAAACTTTTTTTGCATTGATACATGTCCCCTGGGGCAGGACCCGGGTGCCCAAACACTTTTTATGACAATAACCTCCTTTAATGTCACCCCCTCACTAGTTAATATGCTGTAGAGTCTTGCTTACCACCAAAGATGCAGTGAAGGGGAAATGCCCCGCTGGTTTGGGCAAAGAGGGAGGGATCATTAATAAATTGACAGATTTCAAGGTGTCCTAACCATTTGATCAACTCTCTGTATGGAAAATAAATGAGAACATTTTTTTTTTCTGTTTCCTGCAAAGGAACCGCAAGAATCCCAATCTAATTTTACCACCAGCAACACCGTATACAGCACAGTTTCACAACCGAAGGCAAGTTATACTGAAACTGTTTTTTTTTAATTAAAATAAAAATGTTGTTTGCTAAGTTTATGGAGCGCTGAAAAATTAAACCCAACAACAAAAATGTAATCTATTGCAGTATATCAGGCCTTAGGTGTGGTGGCTACGTTAGGGTGAAAATGTTCACTTCCTCTACTGTATCTATGGAGAAGCAATAAGCAATGTTGTAAACCTAGGAAAGGACTAATGAACATCTCCCTTTCTTCTCATGCCCCATAGAAAGGAGGTGTTCTGTCATCCACAGAGATAACAGGGAACAATGTAACTGATAAGAATGCAGCAGAGTCTTTTGTAAGGTTTATCTGCCGGCTATGTTGGGGCCCTTTAAAGGCAAGACCAACAGGTATTTTTGCACACAAGATACAGTATAACCAATACTTCCAATTAGGGTTGTCCCGATATCCATACTAGTATCAGTATCGAGTACCGATACCGAGCATTTGCTCCGATGCTTCACCCGATACCTGGGCAGTCAGGGTGATCAGTGCGGTGGGAGAGTTACAAACACTGATCACCCTGTATAGGTTTCAAAGTCTAACAGCCGGTCCGTTTCTCAGCTTAACCCAGTCCCCCCCCCCCCCCCCCCCAGGCTTTCAGCTGCTTTAGTGAAATCAGCGGTGATCGGTGCTTGTAACTCTCCCACACACGATCACCGCTGACTGTCCCCACATCCTCCTCCAGTCCCTCTCCATTCTGCTGCTGTCCCCCCCCACTGTTTCCCCCTTCATGCTGCTATCCCCCTCCGTTCTCCTCCGTGTCCCCCTTCATGCTGCTCCGTGTCCCCCTCCATGCTGCTCCGTGTCCCTCTCTCTTCTGCCCCGTGCCCCCCTCTCTTCTGCTCCATGTCGCCTCCATGCTGCTCCCTGTCCTCCTCTCTTCTGCTCTGTTTCCTCTTATTTTCTGCTTTGTTTCCCACTCCATGCTGCTGTCCCCCTCTCTTTTCCGAGTCCCCCTCCATGCTGCTCCTTGTCCCCCTCCATGCTGCTCCGTGTCCCCCTCTCTTCTGCTCCGTGTCCCCCTCTCTTCTGCTCCGTGTCCCCCTCTCTTCTGCTGCGTGTTCCCCTCTCTTCTGCTGCGTGCCCCCCTCTCTTCTGCTCCATGTCCCCCTTCATGCTGCTCCCTGTCCTCCTCTCTTCTGCTCTGTTTCCTCTTATTTTCTGCTTTGTTTCCCACTCCGTGCTGCTATCCCCCTCTCTTCTCCGAGTCCCCCTCCATGCTGCTCCTTGTCCCCCTCCATGCTGCTCCGTGTCCCCCTCTCTTCTGCTCCGTGTCCCCCTCTCTTCTGCTCCGTGTCCCCCTCTCTTCTGCTCCGTGTCCCCCTCTCTTCTGCGCCGTGTCCCCCTCTCTTCTGCGCCGTGTCCCCCTCTCTTCTGCTCCATGTCCCCCTTCATGCTGCTCCCTGTCCCCCTCTCTTCTGCTCCATGTCCCCCTCCATGCTGCTCCCTGTCCCCCTCTCTTCTGCTGTCCCCCTCTCTTCTCCTCCATGTCCCCCTCCATGCTGCTCCTTGTCCCCCTCTCTTCTGCTCCGTGTCCCCCTCTCTTCTTATCTGTATCCCCCTCTGTGCTGCTGTCCCCCTCGATCTGTCAGGACAGAGAGCAGAGGTAGGAGCCGGTAAATCCAGCTTCTTAGTTTTCCAAATGTACAGAGTCAGTGATCACAGACTCTGCCCATTCACATAACTGAAACATCGTAAACTG
Organism: Rana kukunoris; assembly: GCA_029574335.1. NCBI lineage: Eukaryota > Metazoa > Chordata > Amphibia > Anura > Ranidae > Rana > Rana kukunoris. The sequence continues at coordinate 8,966,651 of CM056059.1, read as the reverse complement.
TGTTTACGATGTTTCAGTTTATAAATGGAGAGGAGCCGTTGTCTTCTCTCCATTCATTTTCAGTGCAGCTGAGGCTGCTGAGAAAGGGACTGGGGAATCTGTGTCCTTAGTCCCTTTCCCTGTCTCAAAGGGGAGATGTCAGAGGTCTGTTAAGACCCCTGATATCTCACCAAAGCCCCCCAACAGGGCTGATAAAAAATAAAAAGAAGAATTGCAATAAATAATAAAAAAATATTATAAAAAAAAATAATAAAAAAACTCTGACATTGTTCACCCCCTCCCGAAAAAAGGAAAACATTGTAAAAAAAAATAAAGAAGTAAAATAAAAAAAATGTAAAAAATAAAAAAAAACTACTGACTATCAGTAATCGGTTTTGGCGAGTATGTGAAAAAAGTATCGGTACTTGTACTCGGTCTTAAAAAAGTGGTATCGGGACAACCCTACTTCCAATGGTATATTTATCAACCCAAATTGAAACTGGCCCCACTGGGTGCCCTACCATAATGGTTCCCCAGAGATCTCTTATCCCCCTGATTTCCCCAGCTGATTGTTCACTTTACATTTATGTAGAGCAGTGCAGACATTTCCTCTTTCACATCTCTTCTCTCTTCTGTTTTTTTTTGCTGTATAGGCTTCTAGTAAGAATTGAAACATATTTTTATTTTAAAATGAGCAGCTGAATAAACATATAAGGATGTTGTAGAAGATATGATGGCTCCTCGCCAAAAAGTTTGCTAATGAGCAGGGGTGAACTGACCATTGCCCGAGGGCCCCATGCCACTAGGGGGCCCCATCAGGATTGCCAGGCTCAATAAAACCAGGGACAGTATGTAAAAATCTGTGGGTTTTTTTTTACATCTGTTCCTGATATGTCCAAAACTGACATGCTTTTAATGTGAAAATCCTGATATTTTAGCTGCCCCGCCTCTGCACTGCCTCCTGGCATGGTGGCCATCTGTAAGCCCGGGGGGGGGGGGCCCCATAATCTTCTTTTGCCTGGGGGCCCCATGAGTTGTCAGTCTGCCCCTGTTGATGAGTTAAAGCAGAACTAAACCCATTGATTTTACAGTTTCAAAAACAGTCACATTCCCGGCACGTGCTGGGAATGTAACTGTCACATAGTTGTACTAAGAGGACTTACTTCCTCTTTGAATATCTAAATTTCTAGTAAACCCATGCTCAAGGCATGTTCACTTAATTGCCCATTGCTCACTTTACATTACTACTACCACTTCCACCACCAACACTCTCTCTGTGTTCATCTTCTGGAGCAGTGGTGTTTGGTGCTCAAAATTTTTGGGGGGGTGAAAACAAGCTGAAAAAAAAACATTAATTGCCACCACTGTCCCCATTAAACGCAGCCACTTTGCCCCCTCAAATGCAGCCAGTTTGCCACCCAAATGCAGCCATTTCCCCCCTCAAATGCAGCCATTTCCCCCCTCAAATGCAGCCATTTCCCCCCTCGAATGCAGTCAGTTTCCCCCTCAAATGCAGCCAGTTTCCCCCTCAAATGCAGCCAGTTTCCCCCTCAAATGCAGCCAGTTTCCCCCTCAAATGCAGCCAGTTTCCCCTCAAATGCAGCCATTTTGCCCCCCTCAAATGCAGCCATTTTGCCCCCCTCAAATGCAGCCATTTTGCCCCCCTCAAATGCAGCCATTTTCCCCCTCAAATGCAGCCAGTTTCCCCCTCAAATGCAGCCAGTTTCCCCCCTCAAATGCAGCCAGTTTCCCCCTCAAATGCAGCCAGTTTCCCCCTCAAATGCAGCCAGTTTCCCCCTCAAATGCAGCCATTTTGCCCCCTCAAATGCAGCCAGTTTGCCCCCCTCAAATGCAGCCAGTTTGCCCCCCTCAAATGCAGCCAGTTTGCCCCCCTCAAATGCAGCCAGTTTGCCCCCCTCAAATGCAGCCAGTTTGCCCCCCTCAAATGCAGCCAGTTTGCCCCCCTCAAACGCAGCCAGTTTGCCCCCCTCAAACGCAGCCAGTTTGCCCCTCAAACGCAGCCAGTTTGCCCCTCAAACGCAGCCAGTTTCCCACAAAAAAACAGCCAGTTTCCCCCCAGCACTTACCTTTCTTGGGTGAGTGCTGCCGCCGTCCTCTCCACATTCCCTCAATGTCTTCCCCCACCCTTGATGTCACTTCAGCCAATCAGGTGACAACTATATCCCTGACCTGTCTGGTGTATTCCTTGGCCTTTATGATGCTGTTTGTTCACTAAGGATCTCTAATAAACCTCTGAGGGCTTCACAGAACAGCTGTACTTATACTGAGATTAAATTACGCACAGATAGACACTTTTTACTAATTAGGTGACTTTCCACTAGATTGTAGTTAGGGGTATCAGAGTAAAGGGGGCGGAATACAAATGTAACCCCCACATTTTTCACATATTTCTCCCGGAGTCTGTTGTCCTACGGCCGGGGAATACCAATTTTTTAAAGTCGGACATCCCTTCCATAGACTCCCATGTTAAACGGTAAATTTGGGGACCCGGTACTGTCCAGCCATAGGTCCCCTGAACCCGAAACCTGGCACACATGTAGCCCCATATCTTCTCTATAAGTGTGCAAAGTTTGCTGTCTGGCCAGGGAGCACCGATTTTTCAAAACCAGGCACCCCTAGTCTAGTCATGGACACAGTGAGGCATGGGAATAGTGAGGTATGGACACAGTGAGGCATGGGAATAGTGAGGTATGGACACAGTGAGGCGCACTGAGGCAGCATGGGCACAGTGAGGCACAGTGAGGCATGCAGATGGACACCCTAGGCTTATACTCGAGTCAATGCGTTTTCCCATTTGTGGTAAAATGAGGTGCCTTAGCTTATGTTCAGGTCGGCTTATACTCGAGTATATACAGTAACTATTTTCCTTCCACGTCACAATTATGTGCCACGTTGTGTCGGTCAATCACATAAAATTCCAATGAAAAACATTTACGTTTTTGGTTGTAACATGAGAAAATTTGGAAAATGTCAAGGGGTATGAATACTTTTTCCAGGCACTGTATACACTTGGTATTTGGAGTCATTGGGTCACCATGCTTATTTTTGCTGTTAAGAAGAAGTAAACTTGTAAAATGTTGGTGGTTTATGTCATGAGGCCATTGAAGAAGTACTAAGACTTCAGTGGTAGACTACAGGAACGTATTTGTGTGGCTTTGTGGTGGTGGTGGGGGGGGGGGGGATCTGAACTTTTATATTATCTTTGCACAAGTTCCTTTGTTACTCAAACTTTTGTTGTTGCCGGGAAAAAACGGTTTCTGCAACTGAAACCCAGGCCTCAGCGTCTTGTGACTTCTGCAAAAAATGTGTTATGTTATTTGTTTTCTTTTTTTTTAACCAGACAGGAATACAGCCAGTTTCCCCCGCGAATACAGCCAGTCCCCGTCCCCCCCGAAGGCAGCCAGTTCTCCCCCCCAAATGCAGCCAGTTCTCCCCCCCCCAAATGCAGCCAGTTCCCCCCCCCCCAAATGCAGCCAGTTCTCCCCCCCAAATGCAGCCAGTCCCCCCCCCCAAATGCAGCCAGTTTCCCCCCCGAATACAGCCATTCCCCCCCCCGAATGCAGCCAGTTACCCCCCCCAAATGCAGCCAGTTACCCCCCCCAAATGCAGCCAGTTTCCCCCTCGAATATAGCCAGTTTCCCCCTCGAATACAGCCAGTTTCCCCCTCGAATACAGCCAGTTTCCCCCTCGAATACAGCCAGTTTCCCCCCGAATACAGCCAGTTTCCCCCTCGAATACAGCCAGTTTCCCCCTCGAATACAGCCAGTTTCCCCCTCGAATACAGCCAGTTTCCCCCTCGAATACAGCCAGTTTCCCCCTCGAATACAGCCAGTTTCCCCCCTCGAATACAGCCAGTTTCCCCCCTCGAATATAGGCAGTTTCCCCCTCGAATACAGGCAGTTTCCCCCCTCGAATACAGGCAGTTTCCCCCCTCGAATACAGGCAGTTTCCCCCCTCGAATACAGGCAGTTTCCCCCTCGAATACAGGCAGTTTCCCCCTCGAATACAGGCAGTTTCCCCCTCGAATACAGGCAGTCTTCCCCCCCACCCAAATACAGCCAGTTTTCCCCCTCGAATACAGGCAGTCTCCCCCTCAAATACAGGCAGTCTCCCCCTCAAATACAGCCAGTCTCCCCCCCCACCCGAATACAGGCAGTTTCCTCCCGAATACAGCCAGTTTCCCTCCCAAATAAATAAAGTAACACATGACATGGCAGGGAGTGGTTCTGAAGTCTCCCCCATTAGCCCCTGCTACCAAATCACGTAAACAGCAGTTCTGTGACCCAAACACAATGTTGGGAAGTAGGATTGCTGTCAAGGGCTAACCTGCCTGCAAATGACAGGTTCTCTTTAAAAAAAATTAAAGGGAAGCACGTAAGCTGCTTCCCATTGCTTCGAGGTTGAAAGGTCAGACGTTGGCTCTTTCAGCTCTGGCTGAGGGTGTTCCCTTGATTACACAATGGCAAAAATGAACATGTTTAGTAACACTTACGAGCGCGGGGAGGGGTTGACAACTCATGGGGCCCCCGGGCAATGTTGGTGTTGCCAACCGTCCGTATACTTGTGCCAGAGTGCCCGAATGGTCAGTCCGCCCCTGCTTAGGGAGTCTGTTCCCATCTCTTATGTACCTTATGACTGGACAGTGTGTAATAGATTTTTCCCTGGTCCAATTCCAGGATACATGTTCTATTCTGCCGCTGAGCCAAATCTATGATGATGTGAGCATGCATGCAGAAGCAATATCACACTACTTCAGTCTCCGTCATCATCTGCAACAGAAAGAGAAACGCTTTATTCAAGTTACAGCTTTTGTAGCCAAAGTGACATAAGCAAACGTCATCACATAGAGAAGCAGCAGAATGATGAGCTCATTTCTTTGTCTCCAAAATACTTATGCCCCATACACCCACGATCGGAAATTCTTTAAAAAAAAAGCCTTGGATGTTTTTCCCGACCGAATTCCGCTCAAGCTTGGCTTGCATACACACGGTCACACAAAAGTTCTGTGAACTTTCGACCGTCAAGAAGGCAGTGACGTACAACGCTATGACGAACAGAGAAAATGAAGTTCGATGCTTCCGAGCATGTGTCAAATTGTTTCCGAGAATGCGTAGGAATTTAGCGAGTTGGAATTGCATACAGACGATCTGAATTTCCTATAGGAATTTTTTCCCTCAGAAAAATAGAGAACCAGCTCTCAATCTTTTGATGGCGTAAATTCCGACAGCAAAAGTCCGATTGAGCATACACACGGTCGGAATTTCCGTTCAAAAGCTCACATTGGACTTTTGCTGTCGGAATTTCTGATCGTGTGGCATTACACTGCAGCACAACTAATTTTCTCCTGGTGCTTTTTCTCCATCCCCTGTCTGAGCTCAGATGTTTAGCGACTGCAAGACAGGGATGGACTGGCCATCGGGACTACAGGGAGTTTCCCGATGGGCCGATTGCACAGTGGGCCGTTTAAAAAAAAATGGAGCTTCCCTCTGTCTCTCAGACCCCCCTCTGTCTCTCAGTACCCCCCTCTTTTAGCCCCCTCCTCTATCTCTCAGACCCCCTTCTGTCTCTCAGACCCCCTTCTGTCTCTCAGACCCCCTTCTGTCTCCCAGACCCCTCCTCTGTCTCCCAGACCCCTCCTCTGTCTCCCAGACCCCTCCTCTGTCTCCCAGACCCCTCCTCTGTCTCTCAGCTCCCCCCTCTGTCTCTCAGCTCCCCCCTCTGTCTCTCAGCCCCCCCTTCTGTCTCTCAGCCTCCCTCTGTCTCTCAACCCCCCTCTGTCTCTTAGCGCCCCCCTCTGTCAGCTCCCCTTTGTCTCTCAGCTCCCCCCTTTGTCTCTCAGCTCCCCCCTCTGTCTCTCAGCTCCCCCTTTAGTCTCTCAGCTCCCCCTTTAGTCTCTCAGCACCCCCCTCTGTCTCTTAGCTCCCCCCTCTGTCAGCTCCCCCCCTCTGTCTCTCAGCACCCCCCTCTGTCTCTCAGCACCCCCTCTGTCTCTCAGCTCCCCCCTCTGTCTCTCAGCTCCCCCCTCTGTCTCTCAGCACCACCCTCAGTCTCTTTGCCCCCTCCTCTGTCTCATTCACTCCCTGACTCTTAGACTGTTTCACACTGGGGCGGGCATTGACAGTTAAAATGATGCTAGTTTTAGCAGCACTTTACTGTCGTTTTAGCTGCGCTATTCGCCTTCTAGCAGGCGCTTTTATCCCCGGATAGCAGCCGAATGAAAGGTTACATGCACTCGTGTAGCGCTGCTGCATTCATTTCAATGGGCAGGAGCGGTGGCCATTCATTTCAATGGGCAGGAGCGGTGTGTTCAAAAGCTCACATCGGACTTTTGCTGACGGAATTTCCGATCGTGTGTACAGGGCATACACTGCAGCACAACTCATTTTCTCCTGGTGCTTTTTCTCCATCCCTGTCTGAGCTCAGATGTTCAGCGACGGCAAGTTATACGCTCCCCATTACTAACGTGATATCCTATCAGTAAGTGACAGCATGCGCCTAAAACAATCAAATATAATTCTACAGCCCATGTAGAAGGAAATATACCCTTGCCTCTAACCATAACTACCCTACAGATCAGTAATACTAGTCAGGCCATTAATTCAGAATACTCGTGTGGTAAGGTGTTCTCCACAAAAAAAGGAATTCTTACCAGTATTCTAACCCTAGAACACCATCAGGTAATAAATGGAAATAAGTAAAATCTTTACAAAAGAAAAAAGGAAACAAAAAGGCAAAAAATACAAAAAAAGGAACAGAAGCAAAGAAAGAAAGGAACAGTAAAGGGGAAAAGATGAGGACAAATAATATACTGCATCATCCTCTATCCTCATAAGTATTGTGAAAAGTAGCCGAGGACAATGGTACAAATATGAGACATTTCTCCCCATGCATTAAAACATCTCCAACAAGTCTCTTAAATATTAGCATTCATTTTATTACCGTATATACTCGAGTATAAGCCAAGGCACCTCTTTTTACCACAAAAAAATGGGAAAAGCCTAGGGCAGGCATGTACTGACCATTGGGACTACAGGGAGTTTCCCGGTGGGCCGATGGCTCAGTGGGCCGGTTTCAGTGACATCCTGTCAAAGTAATGGCTGCGTGGCTCGCCCTCCACATCATGCAGTAATGTGTAAAGGATGAGAAAAATACAGAGGAGAATGAGTGAAATAATAAAAGAGGGGAGTGAGGACTCCTTATGTTATGCTACTTTTTTTGCACAATTGCGTTTAGTTTATATACTGTTTTTGTGCTTGTTTGCAAACTTAAAGTGGGCCGGTCTGGATGAAGTCCAGGGTCAAATTTTTGTCTCAGTCCAGCCCTGGCCTAGGGTGTCTATCTGCATGCCTCACTGTGCCACAATGTGTCCATGCCCATGCCTCACTGTGTCCATGTGCATGCCTCACTGTGCCCATGCCTCACTGTGCCCATGCCTCACGGTGCCCATGCCTCACTGTGCCCATGACTAGACTGACGTTTAACATGGGAGTCTATGGAAGGGGTGCCAAGGTTTGAAAAATCGGTGCTCCCCAGCCGTAGATCCCCCAGACAATAAGATTTGCGCACTTGTAGAGGATGAATGGGGCTACGTGTGGGCCAAGTTCCGGGTCCAGGGGACCTACAACCAGACAGTACCGGGTCCCCAAATTCACCGGAGAAATTACCTTTAACATGGGAGTCTGTGAAAGGGGTGCCCGGTTTGAAAAATGAGTGCTCCCCAGCTGTAGGTCCCCCGCACAACAAACTTTGCACACCTGTTGAAAAGAAATGGGGTTACATGTGTGCCAAGGTCCAGGGTACCTACGACCGGCCGGTACCAGGTCCCCAAATTCACCAGAGAAATTACAGTTTAACATGGGATACTATGGAAGGGGTGCCCGGTTTTGAAAAATCGATGCTCCCCGGTCGTAGGACCCCCGGACAACAAACTTTTCACACTTGTAGAGGAAGAGTAGGGCTACATGTGTACCGGGTCCCCAAAGTCTGGGAGATCAGGCACAAAAAGGTGACTCGAGTATAAGTCAAGGGAGGCATTTTCAGCACGAAAACATGTGCTGAAAAACTTGGCTTGTACTCGAGTATATACAGTATATTTAGGGGGGATATGGCCATGCATCTTGCAAGTAGATTACAATCAAACTCAAATGAGTTTTTAAGGAACAATTATGGCACCCAGCCTCCTTGGCCACAAAGTTTGTACTTTATCTAGGCCCCTGGTGCCCAAGCTGCTGCCATTTGGTGTTTGCCATGCTGTGGTTCAACCCCATTTTTCAATGCTGATGACTGTATAATACCAAAGACATTTTCTGTGTATTACAGCAAAAGAAAAACCAAACCAAACAACCTAGTCCAAGCAATGGGAATCCTTCAAAAGCTCCACTGAAACCCACCCGCCAAATGTTAGAATCACCCATGGTATGTAGCTACGTAAAAAATGGCATGGTCATGTGAGTTTTGTAAAGCCAATAGAGATATTTCAAAACCTTCAGTGAGGCAGCAGTAGAAATCAACACAGCCTATTATTATATTTAAGGGGGGGGGGGGGATACCTTACCTATGGCCGAGCATTCTCGAAGTAAATGGACTTCCAACTTAAATGGGTTTTCAAGAGACAATTAGGGTACCCAGTCTCCTTACCACCTGGCTAGGAAGCTGGTGCTTCATCTCAGCCCCTGGTGTCCAACCTATTGCCATTTGGTGCTTGCCATGCTGGCTTTATCTAGGCCCCTGTTGCCCAACCTGCTGCCATTTGGTGCTTGCTGTGCTGACTTTATCTAGGCTCCTGGTGGCCAACCTACTGCCATTTGGTGCTTCACATGCTGGCTTTATCTAGGCCCCTGGTGCCCAACCTGCTGCCATTTGCTGCTAGCTGTGCTGACTTTTTCTAGGCCCCTGGTGTCAAACCTGCTACCATTTGGTGCTTGCAATGCTGGCTTTATCTAGGCCCCTGGTGCCCAACCTAGTGCCATTTGGTGCCTGCAATGCTGGCTTTATCTAGGCCCCTGTTGCCCAACCTGCTGCCATTTGGTGCTTGTCATGCTGGCTTTATCAAGGTCCCTGGTGTGAAACCTGCTGCCATTTGGTGCTTGCCATGCTGGCTTTATCTAGGCCCCCGTTGCCCAACCTACTGTCATTTGGTGCTTGCCATGCTGGCTTTATCTAGGCTCCTGGTGCCCAACCTACTGTCATTTGGTGCTTGCTATGCTGGCTTTATCTAGGCCCCTGGTGCCCATCCTTCTGCCATTTGGTGCTTGCCATGCTGGCTTTATCTAGGCCCCTGGTGCCCAACCTACTGCCATTTGGTTCTCTGCCATGCTGGCTTTATCCAGGCCCCTGGTGCCCAACCTACATTTGCTGCTTGCTGTGCTGGCTTTATCTAGGCCCCTGGTGCTCAACCTACTGCCATTTGGTTCTCTGCCATGCTGGCTTTATCTAGGCCCCTGGTGCCCAACCTACATTTGCTGCTTGCTGTGCTGGCTTTATCTAGGCCCCTGGTGCTCAACCTGCTGCCATTTAATGCTTGCCATGCTGGCTTTATCTAGGCTCCTGGTGCCCAACCTGCTGCCATTTGGTGCTTGCTATGCTGGCTTTATCTAGGCCCCTGGTGCCCAACCTACTGCCATTTGGTGCTTGCCATGCTGGCTTTATCTAGGCCCCTGGTGCCCAACCTGCTGCCATTTGGTGCTTGCCATTCTGGCTTTATATAGGCTACTGGTGCCCAACCTACTGCCATTTGGTGCTTGACATGCTGGCTTTATCTAGGTTCCTGGCCTCATGGCCTGGTGCCCAACCTGCTGCCATTTGCTGCTTGCCATGCTGGCTTTATCTAGGCCCCTGGTGCCCAACCTGCTGCCATTTGGTGCTTGCCATGATGGCCTTGAACCCCAGCATTTTACAGTGGGATTCCGATGACCCTATAATACCTCTGACGTTTTCTGTGTATTGAAGCAGAAAATACAAGGCCTATAATGCTTCAAAAATGTCTCTATAGTCACACTTTCTTTGTGAATTGCAGGACAAAAATAAACAAAAGTCTCCATCAGAAAGACCCAATGGGAGTTGTTCAAATCCTCCATTTGAATCGTGTTATGCGGAGGTGCAACTACCAAAGGTGGGAGTCCACACAGACTGTCTATATAGTTATGAGAATAATATACGGCATAATCTAATATTTAAGGGTAGGTGGTCCTCGAACTAACACAAAAAAGGGAAAATTAGGGTGCATGGATTCCCCAAGGAATGACCAAGATGTTTGTGTTTCCCCCTGGCAGTGTTGGGGGTACACTGCACTGTCCTGAAATGTGAGATCTTCCTCCTCCAACTACCTGATGGTCATTGATCACCTGATTGTGGTCATGTGACTATACAAGATGGAGATTCCCAACTCCGCCAATTGGAGTGTTGGGGAATTGTAATTATACCGCAGAAGTTTAATACAAGAAAAGTAATATTCATATCCCCATGTTCATAGTAGATGTAGATTTGGGGGAGGGTACACAGAAAAGGTGACAAGGGGCTGCAGTCCCACCCACAGGCCTTGTTGAAGGCTTGCTTAATTTGGTTCAGTGGATTATGGAATCATTCTAACCCTAACACTAAGTGAACCTGATTGTAATACTTTTGCAGTACCCCGAGCTCCCTGTACCCAAATACTAATTATTTGCTTTAATACTGACCTTAATCTTAACACTCCCTGTAGTTCTAATACTAACGCTCCATGTGACCCCAACACTAACCCTCCCTGTAACCCCAATACTAACCCTCCCTGTAGCCTTTACACTTTCTCTCCCTGTAAACCTAACACTAACCCTCCCTGTAACCCCAACACTAACCCTCCCTGTAACCCCAACACTAATCCTCCCTGTAACCCCAACACTAATCCTCCCTGTAACCCCAACACTAACCCTCCCTGTAACCCTAACACTAACCCTCCCTGTAACCCCAACACTAATCCTCCCTGTAACCCCAACACTAACTCACCCTGTAGCCTTTACACTTTCCTAACCCTAACACTAACCCTCCCTTCAAACCCAACACTTTGCCTCCCTGTAACCCCAACACTTTGCCTCCCTGTAACCACAACACTAACCCTACCTGTAACCCCAACACTAACCCTCCCTGTAACCCCAACACTAACCCTCCCTGTAACCCCAACACTAACCCTCCCTTCAAACCCAACACTAACCCTCCCTGTAACCCAACACTAACCTTCCCTGTAACCCCAACACTAACCCTCCCTGTAACCCCAACACTAATCCTCCCTGTAACCCCAACACTAATCCTCCCTGTAACCCCAACACTAACCCTCCCTGTAACCCCAACACTAATCCTCCCTGTAACCCCAACACTAACTCACCCTGTAGCCTTTACACTTTCCTAACCCTAACACTAACCCTCCCTTCAAACCCAACACTTTGCCTCCCTGTAACCCCAACACTTTGCCTCCCTGTAACCACAACACTAACCCTACCTGTAACCCCAACACTAACCCTCCCTGTAACCCCAACACTAACCCTCCCTGTAAACCTAACACTAACCCTCCCTTCAAACCCAACACTAACCCTCCCTGTAACCCAACACTAACCTTCCCTGTAACCCAACACTAACCCTCCCTGTAACCCCAACACTAACCCTCCCTGTAACCCCAACACTAACCCTCCCTGTAACACCAACACTAACCCTCCCTTCAAACCCAACACTAACCCTCCCTGTAACCCCAACACTAACCCTCCCTGTAACCCAACACTAACCTTCCCTGTAACCCAACACTAACCCTCCCTGTAACCCCAACACTAACCCTCCCTGTAACCCCAACACTAACCCTCCCTGTAACCCCAACACTAACCCTCCCTTCAAACCCAACACTAACCTTCCCTGTAACCCCAACACTAACCCTCCCTGTAACCCCAACACTAACCCTCCCTGTAACCCCAACACTAACCCTCCCTGTAACCCCAACACTAACCTTCCCTGTAACCCAACACTAACCCTCCCTGTAACCCCAACACTAACCCTCCCTGTAACCCCAACACTAACCCTCCCTGTAACCCCAACACTAACCCTCCCTTCAAACCCAACACTAACCTTCCCTGTAACCCCAACACTAACCCTCCCTGTAACCCCAACACTAACCCTCCCTGTAACCCCAACACTAACCCTCCCTGTAACCCCAACACTAACCCTCCCTGTAACCCCAACACTAACCCTCCAAGTAAACCTAACACTAACCCTCCCTGTAAACCCAACACTAACCCTCCCTGTAACCCAACACTAACCTTCCCTGTAACCCCAACACTAACCTTCCCTGTAACCCCAACACTAACCCTCCCTGTAACCCCAACACTAACCTTCCCTGTAACCCCAACACTAACCTTCCCTGTAACCCCAACACTAACCCTCCCTGTAACCCCAACACTAACCCTCCCTGTAAACCCAACACTAACCTTCCCTGTAACCCCAACACTAACCTTCCCTGTAACCCCAACACTAACCCTCCCTGTAACCCCAACACTAACCCTCTCTGTAACCTTCACACTTTCACTCCCTGTAACCCTAACACTAATGCTCACTGTACACCTACTGTAACACCAACTTTCCCTGTAACCCCAACACTAACTCTTCATATAACCTCAACACTAAACCTCCCTGTTACCTTTACCCTCTCTTTAACCCCAACATTAACCTAACTTGTAACCCCAACACTAAGGGCGCATACACACGATGAGACATGTCCGATGAAACTTGTCTGACGGACCGTTTTCATCAGACAACTCTGAACTTGTCTGATGGTCTGATGTGCGTACACACGTGATGAAAAAACGAAGTTCAATGCTTCCAAGTGTGTCGACTTGATTCTGAGCATGCGCGGGTTTTTGGTCCGATGCTTTTGTGTTTTAAAACTTTTGTCCGACGGACAACGGTCCGATAGGCCGTACACACCATCAAACTGGTCCGATGAAACCGGTCTGCAGACCAGTTTCATCGGACATGTTGGATCGTGTGTACGCGGCCTAACGATCCCTGTAATTTCAATGAATTTGAAATAAATTGTAACGACACGTAATAAAGTAATAAAATATCAAATGACCTGAACTCAGAATAAATTTGAAAATGAAATCAAAAAGGAGACATATTGCAATAAAATACAGTAAGATGAAGATTCCTACTAAAGTTTATTTACAGAATAGAATAGAAATAAATTGAAAAGGATAGAATAGAACAGAATAGACTAGAAATAAAAGAATAGAAAAAAATGAATAGAATAAAATAGAACAAACATCATTGTCTTCCAAAATTCGAATCAGTTTGAAAATAACTAGTATGCTAACCGAATCTGAATAAACTAAACTAATTCCCAAAACGAATAATTCTAATAAAACAAATATGAATAAATTAAATTATTATTAAATTAACGAATACATCTGGTCATGGAACTGAACAAAACAAAAACACACAAGGCCTATAATGCTTAAAAATAGTGTTGCTCACGAATATTCGCATTGTGAATATTCGCTACGAATATTGCATATTCGAGTATTCGCGAATAACTCGAATATCGCGGCGAATATTCGCTATTTCGAATATTCGTATTTTTTTCGCAATCAATTTCGCATTCGCACTAGCGAAATTTCGCAATTTTTTTTTTTTTCGTCATATTCGTGATATTTTATAAAAAAAAAAAAAATTGCAAAATTTCGCCAATGCGAAATTTCGTCAATGCGAAATTTCGCATTTTTTTTTTTTAATAAAATATAGCGAATATTCGTAGATATCGAATATTCGTGATATTTTATCCAAAAAAAAATAGCGAAATTTCGCATTAGCGAAATTCCGCATTTGCGAAATTTTGCATTTTGCGAAATTTCGCAATTTTTTTTTTTTTTTATAAAATATGACAAATATTCGATATTAACGAATATTCGCGAATATTCTTCGAAATATTCGCGAAATATCGCGAAATCGAATATGGCGTATTCCGCTCATCACTACTTAAAAATGTCTTTGTGTATTGCAGGACAAAAGTTACCAACAGGCTCCATTGGAATCGTGTTATGCGGCGGTGCAAATACCGAAGGTAAGAGTCCACACAACCTGTCTATATAGTTATAAACATAATATAATCTCATATTTAAGGGTAGGTGGGCATTGAACTAACACAAAAAAAATCTGAAAGAAAAATTGGGGTTCATGGATTTCCTAACGCCTGACCAGGATATTGGGGGTTACACTGCACTGTCCTGAAATGTGAGATCTTCCTCCTCCAACTACCTGATTGTGGTCGTGTGACTATACAAGATGGAGATTCCCAACTCCACCCATAAAAGGGTTGGGGCATTGTAATTATACCCCAGAAGTTTTATACCAGAAAAATAATATTCCTATCCCCTAACCTTCCCTGTAACCCCAACACTAACCCTCCCTGTAACCCCAACACTAACCCTCCCTGTAACCCCAACACTAACCCTCCCTGTAACCCCAACACTAACCCTCCCTGTAACCCCAACACTAACCCTCCCTGTAACCTCAACACTAACCCTCCCCGTAACCCCAACACTAACCCTCCCTGAAACCCCAACACTAACCCTTCCTGTAACCCCAACACTAACCCTTCCTGTAACCCCAACACTAACCCTCCCTGTAACCTCAACACTAACCCTCCCTGTAACCCCAACACTAACCCTCCCTGTAACCCCAACACTAACCCTCTCTGTAACCCCAATACTAATCCTCCCTGTAACCTCAACACTAACCCTCCCTGTAACCCCAACACTAACCCTCCCTGTAACCCCAACACTAACCCTCCCTGTAACCCCAACACTAACCCTCCCTGTAACCCCAACACTAACCCTCCCTGTAACCTCAACACTAACCCTCCCCGTAACCCCAACACTAACCCTCCCTGAAACCCAACACTAACCCTTCCTGTAACCCCAACACTAACCCTTCCTGTAACCTCAACACTAACCCTCCCCGTAACCCCAACACTAACCCTCCCTGAAACCCAACACTAACCCTTCCTGTAACCCCAACACTAACCCTTCCTGTAACCCCAACACTAACCCTTCCTGTAACCCCAACACTAACCCTCCCTGTAACCCCAACACTAACCCTCCCTGTGACCTCAACACTAACCCTCCCTGTAACCTCAACACTAACCCTCCCTGTAACCTCAACACTAACCCTCCCTGTAACCCCAACACTAACCCTCCCTGTAACCCCAACACTAACCCTCCCTGTAACCCCAACACTAACCCTCCCTGTGACCTCAACACTAACCCTCCCTGTGACCTCAACACTAACCCTCCCTGTAACCTCAACACTAACCCTCCCTGTAACCCCAACACTAACCCTCCCTGTAACCCCAACACTAACCCTCCCTGTGACCTCAACACTAACCCTCCCTGTAACCCCAACACTAACTCTCCCTGTAATCCCAACACTAACCCTTCCTGTAACCCCAACACTAACCCTCCCTGTAACCCCAATACTAACCCTCCCTGTAACCCTACACTAACTTTCCCTGTTACCCCAACAGTAACCCTCCCTGTAACCCAACACTAACCCTCCCTGTAACCTCAACACTAACCCTCCCTGTAACCTCAACACTAACCCTCCCTGTAACCCCAACACTAACCCTCCCTGTAACCCCAACACTAACCCTCCCTGTAACCCCAACACTAACCCTCCCTGTAACCTCAACACTAACCCTCCCTGTGACCTCAACACTAACCCTCCCTGTAACCCCAACACTAACCTTCCCTGTAACCCCAACACTAACCCTCCCTGTAACCCCAACACTAACCTTCCCTGTAACCCCAACACTAACCCTCCCTGTAACCCTGATACTAACCTTCCCTGTAACCCCAACACTAACCCTCCCTGTAACCCCAACACTAACCTTCCCTGTAACCCCAACACTAACCTTCCCTGTAACCCCAACACTAACCCTCCCTGTAACCCTGATACTAGCCCTCCAATGGGGACACCTGTTCTGGTTGGAACTGTCTAAGAGGGGACTTTCCCTCACTTTGTAGACTAAAAATAAAATTAAAATAAAAAACAGGCCGGGGTTATCCATTTCTTGCTAAATCCAAAACGAAACAAAAAAAGTTTTGGCTGTTTGATTTGATTTCTGTTTTCGATATTTTACAATGTATCTTTTCATATTGTAGCCCACGGAAATGTGATCCTCGGTACGGCCAGGTTCAAGAAACGGCGAGCAAATCAAGTACTTAATGAGCCAACAAACCAAAGTACGGAAAAGGATTTTCTCTTAGGAGAAGATCCTTAAACCTCAAAAAATTAAAAAAATTACACAAAAAAGTTATAATTTTTATTTTATTTTTTATTCTACAAATACGGGAAGGATATGAAGTTCTGATTCTCTGAAGATAATTAGAAGACGCTTCAATGAAAACTGTTTCTTTGTGTTCAGAAGTTTAAGAAAATTGTCTTCAACGCAGTTCGCCAACATTTTATTGGCCGGATGGATATTTTCATGACATGCCTTGTGTCATCGCTGGGTCTCTGTGCTTCTTTATGCCATGCAGGCAGATTGTGGCTGATGTACTCCATGATATACATCAACTTCTTCAACAGATCCAAGTTCAGCAAAGTAAAGCTGAAGTTTAACCACTTTTTACACGTTTACAAGTTTTAATCAGTGTTATTTGCTAGAAAATGATGTTTCTTTATAGCAGAGACCCTAGGGAATAAAATGGCGATAGTTGCCATTTTTTTTATGTCACACGGTATTTGCGCAGCACTTTTTCAAACGCAATTTTTTTGGGGAAAAATATACTTTAATGAATTAAAAAATTAATAAAAATAAACAGTAAAATTAGCCAAATTATTTTTGTATAATGTGAAAGATGATGTAACGCTGCGAGAATCGTGATCTTTATTATAAGCAAAAAAATTGCGATTCTCATTTTTCGTGCAGCTCTAGTAGAAAATGACTTATAACCTCCAAATATGATATATATATATATATTTTTTTTAGCAGAGACCATAGAGAATAAAATGGTGATTGTTGCAATTTTTTATGTCACACGGTATTTGCACAGCGTTTTTTTCAAACGCAATTTTTTGGGAAAAAATACATTTTAATAATTTGAAAAAATAAAAATTTTAGCCAGATTCATGCAGATCTACTAGAAAATTACTTATAACCCCCAAATATGATATATTTATAATTTTTAGCAGAGACCCTAGAGAATAAAATGATGATTGTTGCAATTTTTTATGTCACACGGTATTTGCACAGCGTTTTTTCGAACGCAAATTTTTGGGAAAAAATACATTTTAATAAATTGAAAAAATATTTTTTTTTGCCAGAATCATGCAGATCTACTAGAAAATTACTTATAACCCCCAAACATGATATATTTAATGTTTTTTTTAGTAGAGACCCTAGGGAATAAAATGGTGATCATTGCCATTTTTTTATGTCGCACTGTATTTGCGCAGCATTTTTTCAAATGCAATTTTTTGGGGGAAAAAATATACTTAAATGAACTAAAAAAAAAAAAAAAAAAAAAAAAAGTAAAATTGGCCATTTTTTTTTGTAGATTGTGAAAGATGAGGTAACACCGCGAGAATCGTGATCTTTATTCTAAGCAAAAACATTGTGATTTTAATTTTAGCCAGAATCGTGCAGCTCTACTAGAAAATGACTCATAACCCCCAAACATTATATATTTATATTGTTGTTTTTTTTAGCAGAGAATAATGTACTGGAAAGACTATAAAACAAAGATTTGTACATACTGTCCCTGGTTTTACTGAGGCTGGCAACCCTGATGGGGCCCCCTAGTGGCATGGGACCCTCAGGCAGTGCCTGAGAGCCCCACTGGTCAGTCCGCCCCTGATCCCGGGTATGATAAAGTTTGAAATTCAAATTCATAAATTATAATATAATAAATAACTATAAATAATTATAACAAATTATAATATAATAATAATAATAATAATAATAATAATAATAATAATACAAATTATTCAATAATATAATCAAATCAAAAACACTGAAATTTGCTGAGTTGCAAACCCACAAATCGCTATCGCTCAATTCTGCAAGTGATTCTAATTTATTATTGGTTTTCTAGCTGCTCTAAAACCACTTTTGACGTAAAGGGACACTTTTTGGTTGCTATGGACAATCCAGTTTCCAGGCAAAAAAAACGGTATTTATAATATAAAACTGCATGCAGGTCACTGGACAGACCACTAGGGACAAAAGGGGTGTGTAATTATTTTATACAGTACTGTAATCTTTAAGATTACAGTATACTGTATGTTTATTGTGTGTTTTTAATTTTTTGAATTTGGTGCCGCTCTCCGCCCCCTGTGCGTCGCAACGTCGCAGGGAACGGAGCTCGGCGGCACTCAGGCACTGTGTGAATCGAGTGAGATGACAGCTCGCACACACAGCGGTGAGACATCACGGGATCAAAGGTAAAAAATAAAAAAAAATTGGGATTTTATTTTATTTTATTTTTTTACACTGTTCCCTAAAAAAAAATTTTTATGTAAACATCCATTGTAGTAGAAATAAGGATGACAGATCATTTTTATGAAGAGATCTGGGGTTAAAAAAGACCTCACGTCTCTTCTTTAAAAAGCAAAAATTGAAAATAGATAAAAAATATTGATAGTTTGCTTTAAAAAAAAAAAAGAGTTTTGGATGTATTTTTATTTATTTAAAAATGTTGTACTGTCCCTTTCATTTTTCCTTTTTTTTAATCACTTTTATTACTATTACAAGGAATGTAAACATCCATTGTAGTAGAAATAAGGATGATAGATCATTTTTTTAAGGAGAGATCTGGGGTCAAAAAGACCCCCAAATCTCTCCTTTAACTTAAAAAAAAAAAAAAAAAAAAATTACTTCCACCCTTGACCGGAAGTGATTTTATGACTAGGGATGGGCGAACTATTAGTTCGGCCTGAACAGCGCCAAACACCTGAAGTTGCCTTGTGCTTAGCGGGATTAAAAAATAAACACATTATTTTTATTTATTTCAAAATTTTGTACTGTCCCTTTCATTTTTCCTTTTTTTTTAATCACTTTTATGTAAACCTCCATTGTAGTAGAAATAAGCATGACAGATCATTTTTATGGAGAGATCTGGGGTCAAAAAGACCTTGCATCTCTTCTTTACCTTTAAAAGCAAAAGTAAAAAAAATAAATAAAAAAAGTTGATCGTTTGCTCAAAAAAAAAAAAAGAGAGTTTTGGATTTATTTTTATTTATTTTACAATTTTGTACCGTCCCTTTCATTTTTTTTTTTAATCACTTTTTTTCCTATTACAAGGAATTTAAATTTGTGGTAGAAATAAGGATGACAGGTCGTTTATATGTTATATGAGGAGATCTGGGGTCAAAAAGTCCCCAAACCTCGTATGTTTCTATAAAATAAAATAAAAATGGTATTTGAAAAAAAAAAGACCCCAAATCTCTCCTTTACCTTTAAAAGCAAAAGATAAAAAAAAAGAAAAAAAATGTTGATCGTTTGCTTAAAAAATAATAAAAAAAAGAGTTTTTGGATTTTTTTTTTTTTTACATTTTGTACTGTCCATTTCATTTTTTCTTTTTTTTTTAATCACTTTTATTCCTATTACAAGGAATGTAAACATACATTGTAGTAGAAATAAGGATGATAGATCGTTTTTTAAGGAGAGATCTGGGGTCAAAAAGACCCCCAAATCTCTCCTTTAACTTAAAAAATTAATAAATAATAATAAAAAAAATAAACAATGTACTTCCATCCTTGACCGGAAGTGATTTTATGACTAGGGAAGGGCTAACTCTTTGGGCCAAGCATTAGTTCGGCCTGAACAGCGCCAAACACCCGAAGGGATGTTTACCCACCGAGTGCCCAGCGATGAATATGTTGTTAAGGAACGGGCTGGGAAGCCGACCGCTGTATGTTTAATAATCAATTACTCATCAGCTGTCAGTGGGCTTCCCCACTGACAGCTAAATGTAAAATAAAAATGGCAGCAATAAAATAAATGAAAAAATGGCCTGGGGGTCTGGTATAGATTTTGAGGGGAACCCCCATTCCAAAATGTTTTATAAAAACGGCGTGGGGGCCCCCCCCCCCAAAATCCATACCAGACCCTTATATGAGCATGCAGCCTGGTAGGCCAGAAAAGGGGGGGCATGTGCCCCCCCTCCTCAACCATAACAGACCACATGCCCTCAACATAGGGATGGGTGCTTTGGGGCAGTGGGGGACTCTGCCTCCCCCCACCCCAAAGCACCTTGTCCCCGTGGTGATAAGGCCTCTTTCCCAAAACCCTGGGAGGTTGTTGTGGGGGTCTGCAGGCAGGCACCCTTAAATCTGGTATGGATTTTAAGGGGGACCCCGACGCCAGAATTATAAAAAAAATGGCTTGGTGCCCCCCCAAAATCCACACCAGACCCTTATCTGAGCATGCAGCCTGGCAGGCCAGGAAAGGGTGGCCAGCCAGGTTGCCAGTCAGTGCCCACCCCCCAAACCATACCAGGCCACATGCCCTCAACATGGGAGGCGTGCGTTGGGGCAGGGGGGCTCTGCCTCCGCCACCCCAAAGCACCACCTTGTCCCCATGTTGATGGGGACAAGGGCCTCTTACCGACAACCCTGGCCAGTGTTTTTTTTTTTTTAATAGGAACAAAGACTTATCTCTCTTGAAGCCCGAGCAGACATAAGAAAATAAATCTAGTGTTATATCTGTATATATATATATTCATGAATAACTGTTAATATATATTTGTATATACAGCTTGTATAGGTACCTGAGTCTTGTTTTTATTTTAGCTTCCTAAAATCTCTTTCAGTAGCAGCAGCACTCAAACTAGGGAGGGGGTGGGGGCAGCAGGCTGAACCTATCAATGCCATTGTTGCTTTGTAAAGTGCAGTCAGTCTAACACTGTGAACGTGCCTACAGGAGGGAAATGACCTGCCATGATTTTATACATGGGCCGCCGCCCGCGGCTAATTTATTGGTCACCCAACAGGCTGGGGAAGGTCCAAGACCAGACCGGACTGCTTAGAGCTAAAGTTTGGGTATGGATTTTATTGTATACTTACATACAGCTTGTATGTATATCTCAAACCTGATCGATCGATGTGGAAGGGGACAATCACTGTACTACAGTCTTCTGGGTCCCATGCTGAACTGTTGCCCCTTCTTCATTGTAACCACAAGGGGGCGCTCACTCAGCAGATCACTGAGGAAGGGGACAATCACAGTACTACAGTGATAGCCTTCTGAGTCCCATGCTGAGCTGTTGCCCCTTCTTCATAGTAACCACAAGGGGGCGCTCACTCAGCAGATCGCTGTGGAAGGTGACAGTCACTCTACTACAGTTATAGTCTTCTGTGTCCCATGCTGAGCTGTTGCCCTTTTGCATAACAACCACAAGGGGGCGCTCACTCAGCACTGCCGCCATTCACAAGACATTTTGGACATTTTTTTTTACAGTGAATACAAGCAGTTCTGTGATTGGATGAGGTTTAGAGGCAGGGCAATGATGTCACGATCTCCGCCTGTCCAATCGGAGAATCCCTTGTTTTAATTTTTTTTTAACCACTTCAGCCCCGGAAGAATTGACTGCCCAATGACCGGGCCACTTTTTTGCGATTCGGCACTGCGTCGCTTTAACTGACAATTGCGTGGTCGTGCGACAAAATCGAAGTCCTTTTTTCCCCCCACAAATAGAGCTTTCTTTTGGTGGTATGTGATCACCTCTGTGTGTTTTTTTTTTTTTTTTGCGCTATAAACAAAAATAGAGCGAAAATGTTGAAAAAAAAATCTATATTTTTTACTTTATAAATATCGGCAAAAAAATATATTTTTTTCTCAGTTTAGGCCGATACGTATTCTTCTACATATTTTTGGTAAAAAAAAAACGCAATAATCGTATATTGATTGGTTTGCGCAAACGTTATAGCATCTACAAAATAGGGGATAGTTTTATGGCATTTTTTTATACATATTTTTTTTTTATTAGTAATGGCGGCGATCAGCAATTTTTATTGTGACTGCAACATTGCGGCAGACACATTGGACACTTTTGACACTAATTTGGGACCATTGTCATTTATACAGCAATCGGTGCTATAGAAATGCACTGATAACTGTGTAAAAAACACTGTCAGGGAAGGGGATTAACCACTAGGTGGCGCTGTAGGGGTTAAGTGTTCCCTACATAGTGTTTCTTACTGTAGGGGGGATGGGCTCTGTGTCACATGACACTGATCTCGGCTCCGAGTACACGGAGCCGAGATCAGTGTCATTGTCACTAGTCAGAGTGGGGAGGTGCTTGTTTACACAAGCATCTCACCGCTCTATACCTCCGTGAGACGATCGCGGGGATCCCCACGGCAATCGAGTCTGCAGGAACTGCAGTTCGACTCACGGGGAAGGCGGCAGGGTCGCGTGCACGACCACACGGATAGGCATTTAAAGGGGACGTACAGGTACGTTGATATGCCTGTCCATGCCATGACACTGGCAGGGAAGGGGTTAACCACTAGGGGGCGAGGAAGGGGTTAAGTGTGTCCTAGGGAGTGATTCTAACTGTGTGGGGGCGGGGTTACCAGTGACACGACAGGGAGCAGTAGCTCAGTGTCCTGTCACTAGGCAGAACAGGGAAATGCCTTGTTTACAAAGGCATTCCCCCATTATGCCGCTCCGTGACACAATCGCGGGATACCGGCGGACATTGGGTCCCGCAGGAACGGAGCTAGCGGCGGGCGAGTGTGCGTGCTCGTGGAGGGTGCGTGTGCGTGCTCGTGGAGGGCGCGTGTGCGTGCCCGCTAGGCGGCAGTTTCAAAGCAACATACATTCTGCCAACGTAGATGTACGTTAAGATGTCGGCAAGTGGTTAAGTACAAGGCGTTCTGTGAATGGTGGCAATGCTGAGCAAGCGCCTCCCTGTGGTCACTATGCAGAAGGGCGGCCACTTGGCACGGGTCTTTGAAAACCGCAGATATCTCTGAAGCAGCCCTGACTACTACAATGATTCTTCACTTCCACAGCCATCCCACAGGTATGTAATGGGTGTAACTATATTGGTCCAAGCTGGATCATTGTATCTATGCATTGGAGATCATACCTACATTTCACGGGGGGGGGGGTCTGGGAGCTGTCTATGGTGTTTGGCAGGGGTCACTCAGCTAGCCAAATAAAGCAAGTAAGACGGTTAGAGGTTTACCAGAAGTTCAGCTTTAGGGGTATGGACACCTCTAGATCAGGGGTCAGCAAACTACGGCCCATGGACCACCTGCGGCCCGCCACAAGATTTTACCTGAGCCGCAGCTAGGGTCAGGGGCATATCAGGTTAGCAGAGGCTGCATATGGTGCCCAAATTACAGTGGTAAGTGGGATTCTGATGGTGACTCTGTTGGGGGGGGGGGTTTGATGTAAGGGGGGCTGATGTAAGGGGGGGGCTCTGATGGTGACTCTGTTGGGGGGGGTTTGATGTAAGGGGGGCTCTGATGTAAGGGTGAATCTGATGTAAGGGGGGGGCTCTGATGGTGACTCTGTTGGGGGGGTTTGATGTAAGGGGGAATCTGGTGTAAGGGGGGGGGGGGGCTCTGATGGTGACTCTGACAGGGACAGAGGTTGGGAAGCCCTTATGATGGTTTTGAATAAACAGTTACATTTTTATTAAAAAAGCGAAATAAAAATATATATTTTTAACTTTTTTTTTTAATAGAGTTTTATTTGTTTACATTGGGGGGCTGGAGGGCGGGGCTGAGGTTGGGGGCGGGGAAAAGCTTTTGTATGTTTTTTATTGTAATAAAAATAAAATGACTCTGAAGAAAAAGTCTCTTCTGTCTCTTCATTGTGACTCTGACCTCACACTGGTCATAAGCAGGGGCGGACTGACAACTCATGGGGCCCCCAGGCAACAGAAGATTATGGGGCCCCCAGGCTTACAGATGGCCACCAAGCCAGGAGGCAGTACAGAGGCGGGCAGCTAAAATCTCAGGATTTTCACATCAAAAGCATGTCGGTTTTGGACATATCAGGGACAGATGTAAAAAAAAACACAGATTTTTACATACTGTCCCTGGTTTTAATGAGCCTGGCAACCCTGATGGGGCCCCCTAGTGGCATGGGGCCCTCAGGCAGTGCCCGAATGCCTCAATAGTCAGTCCGCCCCTGGTCATAAGATTTACTAAATCGGTAAGAAAAAAGTAGGGCGGAGGTCCATCTGATGAAGGCCACCATGGCCGGTTCTCTTCTCCCGAGGGCCCCTCCATAACTGCTCAGAGTCGTACCAAACCCTTCGTATAAAGACCCAGCATTCTCCAGTATAACACCCAACATTCCCCAGTATAACGCCCAACATTCCCCAGTATAACACCCAACATTCCCCAGTATAACACCCAACATTCCCCAGTATAACACCCAACATTCCCCAGTATAACACCCAGCATTCCCCAGTATAACGCCCAACATTCCCCAGTATAACGCCCAACATTCCCCAGTATAACACCCAACATTCCCCAGTATAACGCCCAACAATCCCGAGTATAACGCCCAACATTCCCCAGTATAACACCCAACATTCCCCAGTATAACGCCCAACATTCCCCAGTATAACACCCAACATTCCCCAGTATAACACCCAACATTCCCCAGTATAACGCCCAACAATCCCGAGTATAACGCCCAACATTCCCCAGTATAACACCCAACATTCCCCAGTATAACGCCCAACATTCGCCAGTATAACACCCAGCATTCCCCAGTATAACGCCCAACATTCCCCAGTATAACACCCAGCATTCCCCAGTATAACGCCCAGCATTCCCCAGTATAACGCCCAACATTCCCCAGTATAACACCCAACATTCCCCAGTATAACACCCAACATTCCCCAGTATAACGCCCAACATTCCCCAGTATAATGCCCAAAATTCCCCAGTATAACACCCAACATTCCCCAGTATAACACCCAGCATTCCCCAGTATAACACCCAGCATTCCCCAGTATAACACCCAACATTCTCCAGTATACCACCCAACCGTCCCCAGTATAACACTCAGCATCCCCCAGTATAACACCCAGCATTCCCCAGTATAACACCCAACATTCTCCAGTATACCACCCAACCGTCCCCAGTATAACACTCAGCATCCCCCAGTATAACACTCAGCATCCCCCAGTATAACACTCAGCATCCCCCAGTATAACACCCAGCATCCCCCAGTATAACACCCAGCATTCCCCAGTATAACACCCAGCATTCCCCAGTATAACACCCAGCATCCCCCAGTATAACACCCAACATTCCCCAGTATAACACCCAGCATTCCCCAGTATAACGCCCAACATTCCCCAGTATAACGCCCAACATTCCCCAATATAACACCCAACATTGCCCAGTATAACACCCAACATTCCCCAGTATAACGCCCAACATTCCCCAGTATAATGCCCAAAATTCCCCAGTATAATGCCCAAAATTCCCCAGTATAACACCCAGCATTCCCCAGTATAACACCCAGCATTCCCCAGTATAACACCCAACATTCCCCAGTATAACACCCAACATTCCCCAGTATAACACCCAACACTCCACAGTATAACACCCAACATTCTCCAGTATACCACCCAACCGTCCCCAGTATAACACTCAGCATCCCCCAGTATAACACTCAGCATCCCCCAGTATAACACCCAGCATTCCCCAGTATACTGTGTGTTACAATTCTTATCCCAGAACACGTAAAACAAATTGGGGGGATTGGAGGTGTTAAGTGTTTAGTTGCAATTTAATGTTTTTTTTTTTTTACACTTTATTTTTTGTTACTAAACTTTTTTTTTTGGACACAAAGTTTCCCTATGTGATGCATTTTTTTTGGTGACTTTATCTTTATCAGGGGTATCAAAGAGCCTCCCCCACGTCTCTTTTATCTTTCTATGAGGCTAATGGAGTGCAGATCATTTAAAACGGGGGAGGGGAACTACGTGTTTTCTACACAATGTGAAACTTTGTGGCTTGAGAAATACCGGAATGTTCTACTATGTGAGAGACGTCTGGGGGACTGAGATGAGTGATGACCACGAATTCCACAAGCAGAAAAAGTCCACTATGAATAAAATTCACAGTCACATGTGTCAGAGACCCCCGATCTCTACAGAGGAAGAAATATCTGATAGTTCTAGATATTCATCTTTTATAGATATTTTTTATTATATATATCTAAATATTGTATCTATCTATTATCTTTTGATTCTCTCTCTCTCTCTCTCTCTCTCTCTCTCACAAATAAGCAGTGCATACAAGATAGACTCATACAAAGGATTCTCAGAGGCCTATAGGTTTACTAATAAGCAGAGGAGGCTCTCTAATTAGGCAAATTAGGCGACCACCTAAGGCCTCGCACTCACAGGGGCCTCGCGGCCCCTTAATTTGCCTGTGCTCGATCACCAATGTGGACTGACCAACTGGCTCCAGGGGCCATCTGCAAAAGGCTCACCGGGTGGGCCTGCAAGTCCATGTGGGGCCCTAAAGCAGCTGAGCGGCTCCTTCAGCCTGCGCCGCTCACCTGGCCTCTCCACGCCTGTCCGGCTGCCTATTCGGGTCAGGAGTCGGGCCAGGTGGCGGAACCTATCCAGCTGCCCTATGACTGTCTGTAAAGGGGAAGGAAGAGCTGCGGTGGATGGATCCCATCCCAGTGTCCCCTGCACCCAGAGAGAAAGTGAGTGCCCGGCCGTGTAGCCCTCCTGTGTGCCTGGATAGGAGGAGTGGGGGACACGTGTCTAAATTTTGCCTAAGGCCTCACAAAGCCTAGAGCCGCCTCTGCTAATAAGAGAACACAGACACTCAGTCTCTGATTGAAACCTTTGAACTGAGCCATCTGAAGTGGAGCGAGACACTTTCACTTGTGTATAACCCTCAGCTTGAGCTATTGAGGTTTATAAACAAGCTTTTTTCAACAGAGGAAAGCTTGTAATACATGTGAAAATGAACCAAGAGCTCCACCTATTGGATGTATATATATATATTTTTTAATACCATGATAAATAAACATATACAAAAACATTATAAAGAACAGTGGCGGCTGGTACTCAAAATTTTTGGGGGGGCGCAAACGAAAAAAATAAAATAAACATTTCAGCCTCACTGTGCCCATCAAATGCAGCCACTGTGCCATCAATTGTCACCACTGTGCCTTGCCATTAAACGCAGCCACTGTCCCCCTTTAATTGTCGCCACTGTGCCCATTGTTGCCACTGTGCATGTCACTGTGCCCTTTAATTGTTGCCAGGGCCATCTTAATAGCATCATGGGCCCCTGGGCAAAGTAATGCTCTGGGGCCCCTACAATGAAAACAGTGCAGGTAAACAGACATCAAGTAGGTAGGAGGCAGACTGCCTCCCCTGTGTATCTATCACTCTCAGTCAGTGCCATCATGGGGCCTCAAATGTCGGGACAGCCGGGCTCAAGGATCATCTGCTTTGGAGAAAGTGCAGGGGCCCCCTATGCAGCTGGGGCCCCTGGGCAGTGCCCAGGTGTGCCCTCTCATTAAGACAGCCCTGATTGTTGCCACTGTGCCCATTGTCACCACTGTGCCCATTGCTGCCACTCTGCATGTCACTGTGACCTTTAATTGTCGCCACTGCGCCCAGTGATGCCACTGTGCCCATTGATGCCACTGTGCCCTTTGTGGCCTCTGTGCCCATTGTCGCCGCTGTGCCCTGTAAAATGCACCTTTCTGCTTCCAGGTCCCTCGATGTCTTCTCCCGCCCTCGATGGCGCTTTAGCCAATCAGGTTACCAATAACCAGAATTGGTGAACCTAATTGGCTGAGACGGCCGTCAGTCTTAACCAAGGAACGCACCCCCCGTACGTCCTCTGGATAAGCTTCCCGGGAGACAAGGGCTGGCTCTGATAGGCACTTCCGCACAGCCAACCAGCTGCCGTTATTCAGGTATCCGGCACCCAAGGTCCGTCCATCTGAATAGACCAGCGGCGGCTGGCAACAATAACAGCAGTTAGTAAAAATAAAATCTTAAAAGGCCTGTTTTTTTTTTGTTTGTTTTTTGTGACTACAGGAGCGGGGGGGGGGGGGGGGCGGTGGCGCCCGGGCACCCCCTAAAGACGGGCCGCCACTGATAAATACAAAATCGATGTACATTCCCCTTAGGAAAATGTGAGTTGTTTAGTGCAATATTTTCTATTCTGTATTCTTCTTCACAACTACACACAAACCTTGGAAGGCGTGTCATACTTCCTGTGCGATGGATGACAGGTCTAAGAATAAAGTCGTTTGTGGTTTTTGAGCTGCCAGAGACGTGAAATGAACCCAGCACGTCCGCCGGAATGAACTACAGTTGATCTTGTAAGATATATGGGCTTAATAAAGATTGTTGAAAATAACCTTGGGTCAAAAATTTGTCGCAACTGGCTGGGCGATGAGCATACTGTCGCTGATGAGATTCTCCAACCCCCCCCATGAGGTTGCGTCTACTTTACACCAGATGCTACATCCACAATCTCCGATTGGCCCTCATTGTCGTCACAATGAATTGACATTAAAAATGAATATGTAGGGTTCTAATACTGTAATAAAGATAATGCAAGCATTCATACAGCCAGCACAAATAATCACCATTATGTGTTTAGTCATTTGATCATCAGCTCCATCCAGTGGCCGTAATAAGGCATTTTCCTTATTGAGGTATTTCAAGAAAAATACCTAATTATGGCCACTAGATGGAGCTGACAATCATAGGCAATAATCATATTATCGCAATTGTGTAGATTAACCCCAGATGCGGGGAGAGAAAGTGAAAAAAAATTTTTTTTAGGGTGCTTGTTGAAGATCAAAACATATTTAACCTCTTGCTTACTGGGCACATAAACCTCCTTCCTGCCGCAGGCGAAATTTCAGCTTCCGGCACTGCGTCGCTTTAACTGAGAAACGCGTCCTTTTGGGACCATTGTCATTTCCACAGCGAAGAGTGCTAAAAAAATGCACTGATTACTGTGAAATTACAATTGCAGTTTCGGAGTTAACCACTAGGGGGCGCTGAAGGGGTTAAGTGTGACCTCATGTGTGTTTCCAACTGTAGGGGGGCGGGGCTGGACTTGTGACGTCAGTGATCGCCTTCCCTATATCAGGGAACAGACAATCAGTGACAGGCCACAATGAAGAACGGGTAAGGTGTGTTTACACTCACCTCTCCCCGTTCTTCAGCTCCGGTGACCGATCGTGGGACACCAGCGGCGATCCGGTCCGTGGTTCCCGCGGGCATGGTCACGGAGCTTCGGACCGCCGGCGGTGCGCTCGAGACCCCACGGCTGGGCCTTAAAGAGGGCCCAGCTGTGCCATTCTGCCGACGTATATCGTCATAAAGGGGTTCTTAAAGGGGTTGTAAAGGTACACGTTTTTTTACCTTAATGCATCCTATGCATTAAGGTAAAAAAACATCTCACAGCACCGCCCCCCCCCCCGAGCCCCCGTTGTACTTACCTGACCGTTCGAATCTCCCGGGCGCGTCCACGTCGTCCTCTTCGGTTCCCAGCCTGGCCGTTGATTGGCTAGGCTGGGCGGATTGATAGCAGCGCAGCCATTGGCTAGCGCTGCTGTCAATCAGAGCGGATGACGCGGCGCGCCGGGGGCGGAGACGAGTGATACAGTCGGCGGCTATGGCCGCCGCTGTATCACGGAAGCGCGCTCGCAAAAGCTTTTCTCCATGCGAGCGCCCTCGCATGAAGAGGGAATGCTTTTGCGAGGAGGAGCCCAGACAGCCGCCGAGGGACCCCAGAAGACAGCTTTCCGGGCCACTCTGTGCAAAACGAACTGCACAGTGGAGGTAAGTATAACATGTTTGTTATTTTTTTTTTTTTAAAAAGCCCTGACTTTAGTGTCCCTTTAAGTGGTTAAAGATAATGCAAGCATTTGAACAGCCAGCACAAATAATCATCATTATGTGTTAAGTCATTTGATCGTCAGCTCCATCTAGTGGCCAAAATGCGGCAATTTGCTTATTGAGATATTGCAGTCTGCTCCATCTAGTGGCCATAATGCAGTATTTTCCTGATTGAGGTATTTCAGGAAAATACCTAATTATGGCCACTAGATGGAGCTGACAATCATAGGCAATTATCATATAAGACATATTATGGCAATTGTGTAGATTAATGACAATGCAGGGAGAGAAAGTGGGATTTTTAGGGTGCTTGTTGAATGATTGAATGATTTTTCCTTACATTGGTGGTCAGTAGATAAATACCCTCTTCCTATGATGGTCAAAGGGGGAAAAAACCTTCAGGTTATCAGTGACGTGGCCCCTTCCATTAGTGGTTGGCAGACTGCAACCTTCTTTTGGTGGTCAGTGAACCACTCCTTGATATTGATTGTCAATGGAAAGGGACCCTCTTTTATTGGTGATTGTGTTCAATGGTAGGAGGATTTCTTTATATTGTTGGTCATTTGGTGAGCCACTGAGATAAAGGCCCCATACACTAGTGGGCAGTTGAATGACTTCTCCTTCCATTGGTGGTCAGTGGATAAATGACATCTTGCTATGAATGACCTTTCACATTAGTTGTCAGTAAACCAAAACCTTCCTCGGGTGGTCAGTGGCATGCCCCCTTGGTTGTCAATGGGAAATGACCCTCTTAGGTTGGTGATCAAGTGGAGGAGGACCACCTTACATTGATGGTCATTTAGTGGTTCTCTGAGAGAAAGGCTCCATTACAACGATGGTTGTGAGAAAAATTCTCCTTGCAAATAGTTAAAAATATAATTGGTTACTCAACTGATTGTTGTAAATTGTTCACTGCTCATGGTAGCCTAGTCCTCAAGGAACACCTTGCAACCTCTGGAGAAACCCTAGCTGAGAAAGGCTGGCCTAGAGGGTTGGAAGTTCCCAAGGTCTCCTTTGTGGAAGAAATTTCAATTGTCCACCACGCCATACATGGTAAGCAACTAAGAAGTCCACACATGAACCTTCTCAGCTCTCCTGCCTTGGAACCCTGGGAGGAAAGTACCACTAAAACCTTAATCTACAAGGAAACAAACAAGTCCTGCCCAAGTATATTTCAGTATATTACAAAGTCCAAGTCAGATGAGGCAACAAAGCTATATTGTAGAAAGGTTTGACACAACTTTATTGCACCCTGTAGGTAGTGTAAGGTACCTGTAAAAGGTAGTGTCCGAAGTGGAACAGGTATGCTGGAGATCCAGGCAAAGAGTCGTCAGGCAGATACGGTTGGCAACGGATCAGGCAAATAGTTCACAATCGGATTCCGGAGAAGGGTCAGGCAGGCAAAGGTCATACACGATCTGGCGGTAAAGTACAAAATCAGCAGGCTGTAGAATAGTCGGGATATCAGGCAGGAGTTCAATACAATGCAGATCACTGAAGACAAAACACCCAGGAAGTAATCCAAATAAACGGGCGCTGAGTGATGACCTCACTTCCTATTTAAAGGCTGTCCAGAATGAGAATTGTCCACAGCTGGCAGCAGGTGGAGCTAGTGAGTCCGAGGTGTGTGTTGAACACAATAAGGATATTCCCAAGGCCTAGATCTCTTCTGTGGCACATCAGGTAAGGCTATGGTTTAAGACCAGGAAGACCCAGGTTCGAATACACCCCGGGACATGACAGGGCCCCCTCCCCAATGGACCCCTCCGGGGGCCTAGCGGGGTTTAGTGGGGAACGAGGCATGGAAGTCTCGTATAAGAGAAGGGGCATGCAGATCTTTGGCTGGAACCCAGGAGCGGTCTGTGACAGGATATCCCTTCCAATGAACCAGATACCGAAGGCCACGGCCATGTCTTCTGGAATCAAGAATCTTGGAGACTTCAAACTCACTTTGTCCATCAACAAGAACAGGAGGAGGTAGCTGTTGTGATCTGGAGTAGCGTTTGAAAATAGCTTTTTTGAGGAGGGAAACGTGAAACACGGGATGTATCCGGAAAGAGGAAGGTAATTTTAAGCGATAGGAAACTGGCCCAACTCGAGCAATGATCCTGTAAGGACCAATGAATCGAGGGCCCAATTTGGTAGAAGGTTGTTTCAGTCTCACATACTTGGTTGATAGCCAAACTCTGTCCCCCACCACATATGGAGGTATATGGCGTCTTCGTCTGTTGGAAAAAAGTCTGTACTTGCCTGCTGACTTTTGTAGTAATGAACGAATCTTCTTCCAATGTAGTAGAATATTCTTTACCCGCTGATCTGCTGCTGGTACACCAGAAGAAGGCTGAAGTAGAGGAAAAGTCTGAGGGTGATAGCCTAGGGCTGCGTAGAATGGTGTGGTATGAAGAGCACTGTGCCAACGGGAATTTAGGGCAAACTCAGCTAAAGGCAAGTACTCAGACCAGTTGGAGTGTAAGGCATTGACATAATGTCGAAGATAGGTTTCTAGGGTCTGGTTCATGCGTTCGGTTTGACCATCAGTTTGCGGGTGATGTGAAGTAGAGAGCGAGAGCGTTACTCCCAGTTTCTTGCAGAACGCTCTCCAGAATCGGGAAACGAACTGGGATCCGCGGTCTGAGACGACATTGGTAGGTATGCCATGATGTTTTACAATATGGGAAAGGAAAAGAGTGGACAGTGCTTTCGCTGTAGGTAATCCCGGGAGCGGCACAAAATGAGACATTTTGGAAAAGCGATCCACTGTGACCCATATAGCAGTCATGCCCTCGGACTTGGGTAAGTCTACAATGAAGTCCATGGTCAAATGGGTCCAAGGCTGGCGAGGTGCCGGAAGTGGATGTAACAGTCCAGCAGGCAATGTGCGGGGTACTTTATTAGCAGCACAAGTTGGGCAGGCAGCCACATAGTCAGTAACATCCTTTTTCATATGAGGCCACCATACATGACGTTGCAAGGTCTTAAGAGTGATGGTGACACCAGGGTGACCGGATAACACGCCATTATGTGCCCAGAGGAGTACAGGTTTTCTGAGACTAGGGGCTACGTACAGGCGACCTGGTGGTATCTTCAAGCCCTGGGGAACACGATTCTGGGATTCTTGTAGCTGTTGGGAAAGAGCCGTGGAGATCTGCGCAACAATTTTGTGAGGTGGGATTATATACTGCTCGCCTGGTTGATCTTCTTCAGAGGTAGCGAACTGTGTGGAAAGAGCATCGGCTTTTTTGTTTCTATGCCCTGGAACATAAGAAAGGACAAAATTAAAACGGGAGAAAAACAGAGCCCATCGAGCCTGACGTGAGTTCAGACGTCTAGCAGTCTGAAGATACAGTAGGTTTTTATGGTCAGTGAGGATAGTAAAAGGCTTGGGAGCCCCTTCCAGAAGGTGTCGCCATTCAGACAATGCCAATTTGATGGCCAGTAGTTCTCGATTCCCAACATCATAATTCATCTCTGCAGGAGAAAACTTTCTAGAGAAAAAAGCTACTGGATGGATTCTACCAGACTTTGGCTGTCTCTGGGAGAGTACGGCACCTGCTCCAACCTCAGAGGCATCAACCTCAACAATGTACTGGAGATCAGGATTTGGATGCTGAAGAATTGGAGCTTTACTGAACGTGTCCTTTAATCGCTGGAAAGCCGATCTTGCTTCTGAAGACCACACCTTACAATTTGTACCCTTCTTAGTCATGGCAGTAAGGGGTGCCGCAATGGAGGCAAAACTTTTAATGAAGCGTCTGTAGTAATTTGCAAACCCTAAAAAGCTTTGGAGTCCTCTTAAAGTGGTCGGTTGGGGCCATTGCAAGACAGCGGAAAGTTTTTGAGGGTCCATTTGGAAACCGTCAGCACTTATGATGTACCCAAGGAAAGGAATACAGCTTTGATGAAAACTGCATTTTTCGATTTTTGCATAAAGATGGTTTTCTCTAAGTCGTTGTAATACCTGTTTCACATGCGAGATGTGCTCTAGATGAGTCTTGGAAAAGATTAAAATGTCGTCCAAGTAGATGATCACAAAGCGGTTGCTGTAATCATGGAAAATTTCATACATGAAACGTTGAAAGACAGTAGGTGCGTTACACAACCCAAATGGCATGACCAAATATTCAAAGTGTCCATTACGAGTGTTGAATGCTGTCTTCCACTCGTCCCCCTCTTTAATTCGAATCAGGTTATATGCCCCTCGTAGGTCTAGCTTGGAGAAGATGACAGCCCCCTTGAGTACATCAAACAGTTCAAGAATGAGAGGCAAAGGGTAGGAGTCCTTTACGGTGATTTGATTTAACCCCCGATAGTCTATGCATGGTCGAAGGCCCCCATCTTTCTTTTCAACGAAGAAAAAACCTGCTCCTACTGGAGAAGAAGAGGGTCGCATAAAACCTCTTTCCAAGTTGTCTCTTACGTATTCCTCCATAGACTTTTGTTCAGGCAGAGACAAGGGGTAGGTCTTTCCTTTGGGAAGAGGTGCTCCGGGAATCAATTTAATTGTACAGTCAAAAGGACGATGTGGAGGTAACACCTCTGCCTTTTGCTTGCAAAATACATCTGCAAAGTCATGGTATTCACGAGGCAAGGTAGGTGGAATAGTCACAGGAGCCAACATGCAAGCAGAAAGTCTTTTGGGTTGAGACAAACAATTAGGGCGACAGCACGATCCCCAGGAGGTTAGTTCTCCCTTTTCCCAATCAAAAGAAGGGTTGTGAAGTTGCAACCATGGGTAACCAAGGATGATAGGCAGAAGCGGAGAATCAATGAGAGACAGGACAATTTCCTCTTTGTGGAGGAGGCCTACCTGAAGGGTGATTGTCGTAGTCTCGAATTTCACAATGCCATCTCCCAAGGGCTGTCCATTCAGGGTGGTAATATTCAGGGGTCTAGACTTTGGAACAAACGGGATGTTGTTCTTTCTTGCAAAATTGTAGTCCAAGAATATGCCAGCAGCTCCAGAATCCACAAAAGCCTCGCAGAAAACAAGCTTAGAAGGTAAATGGATAGTAGCCGGAACAGTAATCTTGGTCTTGGAGGATCTACCTGTAAGGTCTAAGCCAGCTCCTCCAACACTGGTTAGACCCTGCCTTTTACTGGACGGGAAGGGCAGACAGATACTAAATTTTCTTTTAAGTCCACAGTACAGGCATAGGCCCAATGAACGCCTCCTTTGTTTCTCTGACTCAGTTAGGTGGAGACGGCTCACATCCATGGGTTCCACAGGTGCCTGGGGTTCAACAGAGGTTTCAGGTTCTGGCTGAGGTGGTGCTTGGAAGTTAGGGGCCAAACAGTAAACTGGCTTAGGAAACTTGCGGGTTCTAAGTCTCTCTTGGCACCTTTCATGGTACCGAACATCCAGACGAACACACAGCTCTATGAATTTCTCAAGGTCTTCTGGGAGATCCTTATAGACTAATTCATCCTTGATGCGATCTGTGAGACCTTTTCGGGAGGCTGCACGTAATGCCCTTGAGTCCCAATTAGTCTCAGCAGCAAGGGTACGGAACTCAATAGCATACTGTGCCACAGATCTGGTGCCTTGTTGTATGTCCAAGAGGGAGTACTCAGCTGCAGATGCTCTATCTGGCTTGTCAAATACAGTCTGGAGAGAAGCCAGAAATTTCTCAGCATCTTGAAGTATAGGATCGTTTCGTTCCAAATAAGGAGAGACCCAGGCCAGGGCCTTCCCCTTTAACAAGGAAATTACAAAAGTCACTTTGGCAGATGAAGTGCTAAAAGTCACAGGGTTATTGCGGAAATGCAAACGGCAAACATTTAAAAAGCCTCTGCAGTCCTCAGTATCACCACCAAACTTGTCAGGCAAGGGAAGTTTTGGTGGTACAGAAGAGGCGGGTTGGACCGTAGCAGAAGTAGGATCCGGCATCTGGACCGTTGCAGAGGAACCAGGCAAACAAGATTTAAGCATAGTGCAAAGTTCATCTAACTTGGCGTCCAGGGAAGAAAGATGCTGTTCATGCGCTCCGATCAGTTGTCCCTGACGTGTAATCGCCTTAACAATCTCAGCAGGGTCCACTGCCATTGTGGCCCGTTTATTATGTAAGGTACCTGTAAAAGGTAGTGTCCGAAGTGGAACAGGTATGCTGGAGATCCAGGCAAAGCGTCGTCAGGCAGATACGGTTGGCAACGGATCAGGCAAATAGTTCACAATCGGATTCCGGAGAAGGGTCAGGCAGGCAAAGGTCATACACGATCTGGCGGTAAAGTACAAAATCAGCAGGCTGTAGAATAGTCGGGATATCAGGCAGGAGTTCAATACAATGCAGATCACTGAAGACAAAACACCCAGGAAGTAATCCAAATAAACGGGCGCTGAGTGATGACCTCACTTCCTATTTAAAGGCTGTCCAGAATGAGAATTGTCCACAGCTGGCAGCAGGTGGAGCTAGTGAGTCCGAGGTGTGTGTTGAACACAATAAGGATATTCCCAAGGCCTAGATCTCTTCTGTGGCACATCAGGTAAGGCTATGGTTTAAGACCAGGAAGACCCAGGTTCGAATACACCCCGGGACATGACAGGTAGGCACATCCGCCCAGAGCCATGTACAAACTGTGACATTGCTCTAAAGACTTGAAGACGTCGATAATGTCTGCAACGAGAACCATAATGTGGCCTGGCTGGTCCACACCCAAAGGAGAGGCTTCCTGAAGAGAGGTAGATGTGGTTTCTGCACTGTTCCTACTCGTTCGGAAACCTTACCCTACTTCTAAGCACTGCCCTTACCAGGCGAGGATCCTGTACCTATGCTATCCACTTGCGTAAAGCGTGCCAGACCCAGGAGACAAAGTCTTAAGGAGACTCTGCCTGGCCTAAGATGGCCACTAGAGTCACATGGGACATCAGCACCCAATCAGGCAGCAACCGCCCTGTGACCGCAGAAAGTCATAGAGGAGCCAAGTTCCTCACAACTTCTCTTCCACTTCTGCATTGCCGCTTCGTTTGAGTGCCACCTGCTGTGGGGAGTACAGACTACACCCACCTACAAACCCTTGTACTTTGTCTCAGGGCAGGAGCTTGTGTTGTAAAGACCAGTCACTGCTGAGGAATATATTTAAATAAAAAGGATATATAGCTGGATTTCAGCTTTAGCCATCTATTGAAAACTCAAAAACTTTTCGGCTTTTAATACAGTATTATTTTTTGGAGCGTGGTCGGCCACGGACCGAGATCACGACTTGAGAATGGAGCTCCAGCATTCAGGGGACTCTGCAGCACACAGCAGCCCCCCAGGAGGTTCTTCCTGGATCTTCCCTCTGCAATTTTTTCACTTGGTAGCAGCATGGAGATCGGCAAGATAGTGCCGGGACGTCTTCCACCCCACACCAATAGTAGATCGGGTTAAGGCTAAGTTGGCAGATATTGAGGACAGATCTAGAAGAAACAACCTGAAGTGTTCCTGAGTAGAGCCAGTACAAGGGGTGGGCGGAAGGGAAGGATGCCCTGGGTGGTACAATTTATTGGGGGTGGGGGGGCACTGTAAGGGTCCTAAAACAACTGTCTTTAAATAACAGCCCGCGGTCCAGGCACGGCCAGCGGGATACTTCTGCCCGGACCGCCAGGCAGCCAGTATAGTACCAGTCATTGGTTTTCTGTAACCACAGGCTTCCCAGCAACTAATGATGTCACGTGTGTGCGCCTCCTGCTCCTCAACATGGCTATCACTCTCTTCCGGCCGGTCACGCGCGCCCCACCCCCCTGCTGCTCACGTCTCACGGCTCTCCTTCTCCTGGCTCTCATCATATTTTGCAGCTTCCGCCACCTTGCAGCTCGCCAAATGTGCTCTCTCCTGCCCCAAGGTATGTGGAGCATAATCTGTTAAGGTGCATACCGTTGGGCAGAATTTGTTAAGGTGCACACTGATGGGCATACTTTGTTATGGGGCACACATTTTGTTGTGCCCATCAGATTGCCCCTTAACATAAAATGTGCCCATCAACATGCTACTTATTTTATGTTAAGGGTCATGCTGATGGGCACATTGTATGTTAACCACTTAAGGACTGCCTACTGCACATTTACGTCGGCAGAATGGCACAGCTGGGCACATCAACGTATATATACGTTGGTTTCTAGTACCCAGCCGTGGGTCACGGGCGCGCGCCCGCGGCGCGCTCCCGTGACCCGGTCCGAGGCTCCGGGACCGGGTCTGCGGGACTCGCGGACCCGATCGCCGCTGCAGTGCGGCGATCGGTCCCCGGAGCTGAAGAACGGGCAGAGCCGTGTGTAAACACACCTTCCCCGTGCTTCACTGTGGCCGCAGCATCGATCACGTCATCCCTGTTATAGGGGGACGTGATTGATGACGTCACACCTACAGCCATACCCCCCTACAGTTGTAAACACACACAGGGAACACACAAATCCTACAGCGCCCCCTTGTGGTTAACTCCCAAACTGCAACTGTCATTTTCACAGTAAACAATGCAATTTAAATGCATTTTTTGCTGTGAAAATGACAATTGTCCCAAAAATGTGTCAAAATTGTCCGAAGTGTCCGCCATAATGTCGCAGTCATGAAAAAAAACGCTGATCGCCGCTATTAGTAGTAAAAAATTATTTTTTATAAAAATGGAATAAAACTATCCCTTATTTTGTAAACGCTATAAATTTTGCGAAAACCAACTGATAAACGCTTATTGCGATTTTTTTTTTACCAAAAATAAGTAGATGAATACGTATCGGCCTAAACTGAGGAAAAAAAATGTTTATATATATTTTGGGGGGATATTTATTATAGCAAAAAGTAAAAAATATTGCATTTTTTTTCAAAATTGTGGCTCTATTTTTGTTTATAGCGCAAAAAATAAAAACCGCAGAGGTGATCAAATACCACCAAAAGAAAGCTCTATTTGTGGGGAAAAAAGGACGCCAATTTTGTTTGGGAGCCACGTCGCACGACCGCGCAATTGTCAGTTAAAACGACGCAGTGCCGAATCA
Organism: Rana kukunoris; assembly: GCA_029574335.1. NCBI lineage: Eukaryota > Metazoa > Chordata > Amphibia > Anura > Ranidae > Rana > Rana kukunoris. The sequence goes on along the minus strand of CM056059.1, from coordinate 8,927,803 downwards.
CAAAAAGGGGCAAGGTCCTTTAGCAGCATTTTGGTCCGGGTCTTAAGTGGTTATGGGGCACTCTGATGGGCATATTTTATGTTAAGTGGCACGGTGATGGGCACAACAAAATGTGCCCATTAGCATGCCCCTTAATGTAAACTGTACCCATCAGAGTGCCCCATAACATAAAATAAGGGTCATGATGGGCACATTTTATTTTAAGCGGACACACTGTTGGGCACATATTATGTTAGCGGGGGGAACGCTGATGGGCACATATTATGTTAAGGGACACTCTGATGGGGACACGTGAATTGATGGGGACACCTGATGTAAGGGGGCACTCTAATGGGAATAGGGGCACTCTGATGGGGACACCTGATGTAAGAGGGCACTCTGATGGGGAACCCTGATGTGAAGTGGCACCCTAAAGGAGACCCCTGAGGTAAAGGGACACTCTGATGGGGACACCTGATGTAAGGGGGCACTCTAATGGGAATAGGGGCACTCTGATGGGGAACCCTGATGTAAGAGGGCACTCTGATGGGGAACCCTGATGTGAAGTGGCACCCTAAAGGAGACCCCTGAGGTAAAGGGACACTCTGATGGGGACACCTGATGTAAGGGGGCACTGTAATGGGAATAGGGGCACTCTGATGGGGAACCCTGATGTAAGAGGGCACTCTGATGGGGAACCCTGATGTGAGAGGGCACTCTGATGGGGAACCCTGATGTGAAGTGGCACCCTAAAGGAGACTCCTGAGGTAAAGGGACACGCTGATGGGGACACCTGATGTAAAGGGACACTCTGATGGGGACATTGATTCTTTCTTAAAAACGGGGGGGGGGGGGGGGCGTGGCGTAGTTTGCCATCTTCGCCCTGGGCACCAAATGGCCTTGTCCCAGCACTACTCCTGAGACTGTGCAGCAAGCAGACCTCCGATCCTACTCTACTACTTTGTTTAAAGCGATCGTGTCTGACTTCTCCGATTTGGATGTCACAATTGACAGAATACAGTATTGTTTTGCCTCTGCAACATTTTCAGACATAAATTTCCTTCTGGTGGTATCTAGTGTAAGAAAAAATAAAAGTGTTGAAACTTTTTTCGTGAGAATCCTACAGAAGCCACAACTTCACAGACGTTGAAATCAGACAGCTAAAATACCGAGATGACACATAACAAGAGATAACCCTAACGTAGGAAGAAGGAAGAAGTTAGGACTTCCCACTTGCTTGAATTAGCTTAAAGGGTCTCTAAAGGAAAAACATTTTTTATCTTGTGTAGCGCCCCCTACTGTCAGTTATGGGCGCTATTGTAAATTGAGTGGGGGGATGAGAGAGTTACCATGCTCTCATCCATGTTAGTTGCCTAAATTTGTGTTTCGGGCTGGGCTGCCTGTGGTCCCATTTTCTGTGCTTACCATCCTTGGGCAGCAGATGGCACCAGAGGGGTTCCAGAACAGAGCCGCCTTTCCTCAGCAGCCAATCAGAGGACTGTTTTCCCTCGCTGGGCATGCTGGGAGAGTGTATATCTGATGCGGGCGCCTTTTTGTCCGGGTCTTCTACCCGGGTCTCCTACCCGCAGCGGGTTGCAGGTGCGGCACCCACCTTCAGGGTACGCGCACGCCACGAGGCTGCCACTATGGCCTACTTGGGCGGGGCCTACACTATGCGGAGCTACGAACTCTGGGCTTCGTGGCTCAGAGGAACTGATGCTATCAGGGACCCCAGTGACTTATTGGGTTCCCACTTCTACTGAGAAGATCCCAAGCTGGGTGCTGTTCGATGGGGGATCGGTCTGAGGAGAACCCGGAGGCAGGTGATCCAACAGGGCTTGAACGAACCATCAGGGATCTGGTTACCAAAAACAGACAGAACATAGTCAGACTGTCAGCTGGTGACCTTTACTAAAAGACCTACTGGGAGGATTTGCTCTACAGCTTTACTTTGCTAACATTGGGCCTGTGTGAGAGGTTTCCATCTTAAATCCTAATTTAATTAGAGCCAAGTCGTGGCAGAGACTTGTTCCTTCCCAGAAGCTTTAAGTGACACTTCGGCTGCCAGGCCTGTGATGGGGGTCTGTCCAGGGGCACTTCACCCACTCTGGCTGGAGTGGCCACGTGATAGATACTACTGTTGAAGCCAGGAATGCTTTCCTTATCCAAAGCCTGATGCTGCAAGGTTCATCTTCTTTCTTTCATCAACCTATCCTGTCTACCTCAAGTTGATGTTGGTCATGTTTGACCAGAAATAAAGCATCAGAAAGTTCAGCTATCAGTCTGGACATTCACTTACTGCTTAGCTCACCACCTTCACCCCTAGACACCACGCAGAGGTAACTTAAAAATGCCGATCCCAAAATCTAACCAGCGGCTCCTGATGGGATAGCGCTACACTGAATAGCTTCCTTTACCTTAATGCAGTGCTGTTTTCATGTCATCATTGTTCGTTTTTGCTTCGATGTTGCTGTAATTCCTCTCTGATCTCCACACTTCCTGGTTGTCTGTTTTCCTGATAACCACAGGGCTAGGAGATTTCTCACTGTGGTCACTAATCAAGGAGGTGTGATTACTGTGTGTCTAAAACCCCTCAGCACCAATCCAGTTTCGTTTTACAAACCATCACTGCCCTCTATTGGCTCTGTGACTCTGTAAATCCCTTCCCACAATGGCGTCATGTGGCAGTTGGGGAACTAAACCTACTTGGTAACACAAGTTACCGAAGGATGTTTCAAATGAAACTGTAGCCACCGGATATTCTCGAGCGTCCCCATGTACACAAATTACAGCCATTTTCCTAGGATGTAAGGTTTTTCCCACCACTAGATCACTTTTCACTAAGGTGACCATGCTACCTGAATCCAACAATACCACAACATCTTTACCATCTAAGCACATTCTACATAAAGGTTTCTCATTTCCCCTTTACTGCAGTGCATGTGGTTGTAAAGAAGGACTACCGTCTCTCTGTTAGAAAGTCACACTGCATGGGTTAACGGCTGCTACCTGGCAACGGAAACAAATCAACCTTCTGGTCCTCTCCTGTGGGATGGGTCTTCCAGGCCACTCTCGCCAAACATTAGCAGTGGTCCCGATAATATCTCTAGTTGCTCTTTGGTCCTTCTCTCCACCCCCATCCCTTGATGCAGTCTTACCTATAGGTGGGGATGGTCTGGTCTTGGGGTGAAAAGTCTGTGTGTCTCTGGGTGAAGAGGACAAATTCTCTGTTGCTAGGTACCTTTCGACCAGGTCTACAAGTTTGTCTGTGGTTTCCGGACCACCATGGCTTACCCACTTCTGCAGGGTGTTAGGAAGAGACCTAAGAAATTTGTCCATGACTACTCGCTCCAAAATTTTTGGTCCGGACAGAGTTTCTGGCTGCAGCCATTTCCTAGCCAAATGAATGAGGTCATAAATCTGCGACCGAGGTGGTTTCCTCAGCTGATAACTCCAATTATGGACCCGCTGAGCACGGACAACCAGGGTTACACCAAAATGTGCCAATATTTCCTCTTTTAACCGATCATAGTTTTTTGCATCTGCAAACTCCAAATCAAAATATGCCTTTTGGGCTTCTCCAGATAATAGGGGGGCCACTAGTCCAGCTTTAGGCCAACTCTCTTTTTCCGCTGTTCTCTCAAACGTGGTCAGAAACATCTCAGGGTCATCATCTGCAGTCATCTTTGGCAATAAGTGGCTTACCGTAAAGTCGATATGTTACTGGCCTGACTCCCAGCCTCGGTCTGTTGTCTCTGAAGCTGTTTCACGATGGCCTCCATTTGCTGCTGGCGTCTCTGTTCCAAGCCTGCAATGCTTTCTCGGTGAGCTGCAAGGCTCTCTTGGTGAGCCTGTTGTTGAGCTGCAATGCTCTCTTGGAAAACTTGTTGTTGAGCTGCTATGCTCTCTTGGTGAACCTGTTGTTGAGCTGCGTGAGCCTGTTGTTGAGCTGCAAGGCTCCGCTGCAAACCTGCATTTGTCTGCTGTTGATTTGCTATAGCCAGCTGTTTTAGTATCTTTCCTCCATTTTGGGTTTACTTTAACTGCCCGCATTCTCCACCATGTGTGAGGAATTAGCTCGGTAGCGGGTGTGTGTGACCCCCTGGATGGGTTCACTACACGCTGAACTATACAGAAAGGCATAAATATAAAAGTGAATTTGCGCAAAAAAAAACACATCAATCAATATAAAACATATGTGATAAATATGTAATAGGTAATAAGTGAAAAGTAGATAAATAAATTAAAATAGAAATAAAAGTCCATATGTGTTGGAAAAGTCCATATAGTGCAAACGTGCAGTGCACAAAAGTTGCTCTCAGTGAAATTGTAAAGCTGGCAATAAAGTGCTAGTGCTCCTCCGTGCATTCAGCCTCTCAGGCCTCTCACCTTGGTGGCATATATAAATGCCGTGATAATGGGTCAAACTAGCCCGTGCCACTCCAAACACACAGCCTCACAGGCCTCTCACCTCTCAATAGATCAATAAAAGCCTCCAAACAAATCCTCTGGGTAAATTCAATGATAGTGGACGACACCAGGAGCTATTCAGTCATCTCTATGTCTTGTAGTACCCCTTCGCTGTATTACTCGGGGAAACATAAAGAAAGATAGGCCTCCAATGGTGTAGTATGTCACAACGTGTATATTTATTGAAAAACAAAGTAATCTCCTTACATCAGTAAGTGGTTCACACTGGGGCGACTTCAGATCCGACTTGAAGTCGTCCCAAATCGCGCTGTCTAGAAAAATAATGCAAGTGAATGGGAGCGGTGTTAATACACACTACTCAAGTCGCTCCGACTTTTGAAAAGGGTCCTGTACGATTTCAATCCGACTCCTAGGCGATTTGTACCCATTGATTTCAATGGAAGTCGCTTCCAAGTCTGATCACTGTTCAAACTGAGGCGATTTTACAGGAAGTAGAGAGGAATTTACCCAGAAGCCCCCAGGTACTGCACAGTCCCCAGGCTGACCCCACCTTCTTGGCACAGATTGCTTTCAGTTTCAACGTTATCTCTGTATGTACCATGGCTACCAGAGGAGGAAATAGAAGAGAGGCAGTCGATAATGAGTCCCTCATCAGGCTTATAAAAGAGAGACCATGCCTCTACAACAAGAAGGACCCTGGGTACAAGGACCAACTCAAGAGGGACAATGCCTGGCTGGACATTGCTCAGCTGACATACAAGGATTGGGACACATTGTCTGAGACCGTCCGCACTGCCAAATGTAAGTTAAACCTTTATTATATGTCTAATTTCCTTGGCTAGGCATGCTGGTTGTAGTTCCATACAGGCCACCTGTTTGCACAGAGAATGGCGGCATGAACTCCCTCTTGAAGACAGCAAGACTAGAACACACCGGCATCAATAGATCCCCTGTCAGGAACAGTATATCCCCTGCTGGCAATAGTAGATGCCTGTCAGGAACCATAGATCCCCAAACAACAGTAGATCCCTACAGGAAAATTAGTTCACATGTCAAGAACAATATATCCCCAACAACAGTAGAATAGATCCCCCACAACAATAGATCCCTTAGGCCTCGTACACACGATCGAATCTGTCTGCTGAAAGCCGTCTGATGGCCGTTTCAGCAGACAGATACGATCGTGTGTACGGGCAAACAGACGGATTTGTCCACCCGACAGATTTCAAAGCATTGCTTTGAAATCTGTCGGCTGCAAACCCGTCTGCCGACATGTCTGCTGGTTAGTACACTTACCAGCAGACATGTCGTCTCGCACCGGCGCCGAATGGATTCGGCGCATGCGCGGAAGTGTTTTACTTCCTGGTGCGGTGCCGTGGCGGCGTCAACGTCACCGCCACGTGACCGACACGTCAGCGCGCTGTCTGCTGGCGGGGATTTTGGTTTGCTCGTGTGTACACGCGAGCAAACCAAAATCCCAGCAGACAGATTTGTTCAAATCTGTCGGACGGACAGATTTGAACAAATCTGTCGGACGGACAGATTTGAACAAATCTGTCTGCTCGTGTGTACGAGGCCTGATAGTAACAAAAGTTCCTGCGACAACAATAGATCCATGACAAATGTACATCCCTAACAGAAACAATAGATCCCTGACAGCAATAGATCCCTGATAGTAACAAAAGTTCCTGCGACAGCAATAGATCCATGACAAATGTAGATCCCTAACAGAAACAATAGATCCCCCAACAGCAATAGATCCCTGATAGTAACAAAAGTTCCTGCGACAACAATAGATCCATGACAAATGTAGATCCCTAACAGAAACAATAGATCCCCCGACAGCAATAGATCCCTGTTTGGAACAAAAGTTCCTGCGACAACAATAGATCAATGACAAATGTACATCCCTAACAGAAACAATAGATCCCGACAGCAATAGATCCCTGATAGTAACAAAAGTTCCTGCGAAAACAAGAGATCCATGATAAATGTACATCCCTAACAGAAACAATAGATCCCCGACAGCAATAGATCCCTGATAGTAACAAAAGTTCCTGCGACAACAAGAGATCCATGACAAATGTAGATCCCTAACAGAAACAATAGATCCCCCAACAGCAATAGATCCCTGATAGTAACAAAAGTTACTGCGACAACAATAGATCCATGACAAATGTAGATCCCTAACAGAAACAATAGATCCCCCGACAGCAATAGATCCCTGTTTGGAACAAAAGTTCCTGCGACAACAATAGATCCATGACAAATGTACATCCCTAACAGAAACAATAGATCCCTACTGTTTATGTTAGGGATCTACATTTATCATGGATCTTTTGTTGTCGCATGAACTTTTGTTACTATCAGGGATCTATTGCTGTCGGGGATCTATTGTTTCTGTTAGGGATCTACATTTATCATGGATCTCTTGTTGTCGCAGGAACTTTTGTTACTATCAGGGATCTATTGCTGTCGGGGATCTATTGTTTCTGTTAGGGATGTACATTTATCATGGATCTGTTGTTGTCACATGAACTTTTGTTACTATCAGGGATCTATTGCTGTCGGGGGATCTATTGTTTCTGTTAGGGATGTACATTTGTCATGGATCTATTTTTGACGCAGGAACTTTTGTTACTATCAGGGATCTATTGCTGTCGGGGATCTATTGTTTCTGTTAGGAATCTACATTTGTCATGGATCTATTGTTGTCGCAGGAACTTTTGTTACTATCAGGGATCTATTGCTGTCGAGGGATCTATTGTTTCTGTTAGGGATGTACATTTGTCATGGATCTATTGTTGACGCAGGAACTTTTGTTCCAAACAGGGATCTATTGCTGTCGGGGGATCTATTGTTTCTGTTAGGGATGTACATTTGTCATTGATCTATTGTTGACGCAGGAACTTTTGTTACTATCAGGGATCTATTGCTGTCGGGGATCTATTGTTTCTGTTAGGAATCTACATTTGTCATGGATCTATTGTTGTTGCAGGAACTTTTGCTACTATCAGGGATCTATTATTGTGGGGGGATCTATTGTCACATTCACTACAGTGTATAGTCGGCATAGGTGCATCAAAAGCAATTATGCTAAATAGCAACATTTGCCATTTTATTCTCTAGGGACAATGCTAAAATGACGCAGTGCCGAATCGCCAAAAAATGGCCAGGTCCTTTACCAGCATAATTATATACACAGACAAATATGTACTTGCCTTGTGATTGACATCCGGGTATAATTGAAAAATTTGTCCTCAAAACCACGCATCTTCTCATACATGGCCCAGAACTGCCCTCTGTTAGCTCTATTAGAAATTATTGGATGGATCCAATAGCGCCGTCTTCTTCTCATCCTCATCCTTCGCTTCCTTTCTTCCTCTTCCTCTTCCGTCAATACTGCCAAACCAGCTGTTATGACAGCTGCCATTAGGTAACGCACAGGGAGCATTTTGGACACAGAAAAACAGGGAACAGGGAAGAAGAAATGAAACAGGAAGAAGAATGATGTCAGAAGAGCTTAGTAGCTCTGATTGGCCATTTCTGACATTCCCTGTCCTGGAGGAGACTTGTAAATCGCCCCAGATCGCCCCAGGTCGCCTTGTGGTTCATGTTCAAGTCGTGTCGGAATCACCTCTGAAAGTCGCTTTGAAAGTCGGATCGCCTCAGTGTGAACCGACTCTAAAGAATCAAAGCAGGCATCAAATAATAAACAAGGCGGCATCTGCCATATATCTCACGTCACTTCCAGGTGTACGTCTGAATCCCTACGCGTTACGGCTCTCTTGCCTTCATCTGGGGAACCTGATTTAGTGTGGCAGCATTCAATATATATGCCGTTTTTTGTTTTTCAATAAATATACACGTTGTGACATACTACACCATTGGAGGCCTATCTTTCTTTATGTTTCCCCGAGTAATACAGCGAAGGGGTACTACAAGACATAGAGATGACTGAATAGCTCCTGGTGTCGTCCACTATCATTGAATTTACCCAGAGGATTTGTTTGGAGGCTTTTATTGATCTATTGAGAGGTGAGAGGCCTGTGAGGCTGTGTGTTTGGAGTGGCACGGGCTAGTTTGACCCATTATCACGGCATTTATATATGCCACCAAGGTGAGAGGCCTGAGAGGCTGAATGCACGGAGGAGCACTAGCACTTTATTGCCAGCTTTACAGCTTCACTGAGAGCAACTTTTGTGCACTGCACGTTTGCACTATATGGACTTTTCCAACACATATGGACTTTTATTTCTATTTTAATTTATTTATCTACTTTTCACTTATTACCTATTACATATTTATCACATATGTTTTATATTGATTGATGTGTTTTTTTTTGCGCAAATTCACTTTTATATTTATGCTTCACTTGTGTATGGTAAACACTATTAGTTTTTGCTGCAATCTGAGCATTATTATTGTCATATTGATTGTTTTAGCGCGAAGGATTTCACTATTTTATACAGAAAGGCAGTTGAGGATGGTTGAAAACAAATGATATGGTTTATTTTTCCATATTGCTGGATACAAGGGCAAGCATCAAAACAGCATAAACAAAACAAAACATAAAATAAACCCTTGCCACTTGGGGCAGACACTGCTGGTCATACAGCAGAAAACAAAAAAAGTCTCTTTGATATTTATCACACAGAAATATCAACAAGCACCTCACCTCTTCAGAAGTCACTGCTCTCCTTCACTCAAAAAGCCTCAGGATGCAGCAATCAGTAGTCATCGTCTGGATGACTTATAGAGGCCTTAATTACCTCATTCTGAGCAGCTGAGGTTTTCCAACGCCCTAAACCTTTCTGGCTATTTCTGCAGCCGACACCTAATAGTAATTGGTGAATTGTCTAAACAAGGCAAAAATGTATCTCCCGTCTGTGACAACACCCACAGATTTACCTGACTTCCTGTCACTATATATATAGCTGTGTTAGGGGCCCCATAATTCCTGATGGCGGCCCTGGTGTGTACACTCGAGCAGCAAGAGATTCTTGCCAAGAATCTCGTCGGGAAAAACAACTTTTTTTTCCTGATGAGATTCTTGCCCGTGTGTACAGTGTAGGGTGACCACATTTCCAAACTACCATTCAGGGACACCCTACCTTCCCAAAAATCAGCGTGTGCTGTAACGAATCACAGCACAGTGATTGGACACAAGAGGTGGGATTTATGATTTCTCCAATCACAAGCAGGGGGCGGGGATTGTGCTCCTCCAGGCATTACCGACCAAGACAAGTACTGTCAGTAAGTAAAGCGGTGATGTGGTTGGCTTTTTTGGGGGCATAAGATTGGCCCGGGGGGTGGCTGTGTCAGCTTCATTCCGGGACACTGTAACGAAGGTGCCCGGGACAGACCTGCAAAATGCGGGACTGTCCCGGGCAATCCGGGACACGTGGTCAGTCACCCTAGTACAAGGCTTTAAGCCCCTGACGAGATTCTTGGCAAGGATCTCTTGCCGCACGAGTGTACAGACTCTCCTTTCAAAAGAACCCGAGTTCTCCTAAAAGGCAAGAACGCAGTGACGTCATCGCGTGCAACAAGCATGCGCTCGTCACATTTGGTGCACCCTACCTATGCCTAGGAAGCTACCGCACATGCGTCAAAGTGATTTGGAGCATGCGCGGGTTTCCACAGCGACAGGTAAGTGTACACACGCTCAGGTTTCTCAGCAGGAAAACTGCTGAGAATCTCACGAGGAAAAAACTACGTCATGTTAGTTGAACTGCGTTGAACTGGATGGACTTGTGTCTTTTTTTCAACCAAACTATGTAACTATGTGACATACAGCACAACAATAACAATATTCATTGCAGCTCACATGACAGCTATGGAGCCCGGGGTTAGAAGGGGCCCCATTAGGGGGTTGTTGAGGAACTTCAAACATTGTAAATTTGTGTGCATGTGAAGATAATACATATCCTTCGCTGAATTATTAAGGCTTACAGTGGTTACTGATATTAGAAGTAAATTAGATATTTTTTTAGAATATTTAGAATATTTTTAGAATTTTTTGAATATTTTTAGAATAATTATAGCTAGTTGTAGATCCCCTTTTATAGTCTGATCAGTAGGGAATGATTGTTGAGCTTTCTTCGTAGTGTAGATTTTTTTGCCCTCTGGGCTTCTGGTCATCCCGGCCAGCACTGAAATTAACTATGGCAATTCTCGGATCCCATTTTGCATGTTGGTCAGTAAGGAGAATATGTTAAGCCTTCTTTTGCTGTGGAAATTTTATGAAGATGTATTTAATATGTATAGTCACTTACCCGGATTCAGGTAGAGCGGCGTATAATTGAGCGGGCGTAGCGCATCTCATATGCGCTACGCCCACGTAAGACAGAGAGGCAAGTACAGTATTCACAAAGCACTTGCTCCCTAAGTTACAGCGGCGTAGCGTAAATGGCCCGGCGTAAGCCCACGTAATTCAAAGTAGCAAGGCAGTGGGTGTGTTGTATTATAATGAACCGTGACCCCATGCAAATGATGGGCCGAACGAACGGCGCATGCGATGTCCATGGACGTATCCCAGTGCGCATGCTCAGAATCACATCGCATAGAATGCCTAAAATACGTCGAACACTGCCTACGACGTGACTGTAACTTACGGCCAGCCCCATTCACGTATGACTTACGTAAACGACGTAAAAAACGACGGCTGTTCCGACGTCCATACCTTTGCATGGGATGCGGCACATTTTTGGTGGTTTATCTTTACGCCGGAAAAATGCCTTCTTACCTTAACGCTGGAAAAATACGTAAACTGCGTAGATTACTGCGTCGGGCTTACGTACATTCGTGAATTGGCGTATCTTGCTCATTTACATATTCGACGCGTAAATCAACGGAAGCGGCCCTAGCGGCCAGCGTAAATATGCACCCAAAATACGACGGCGTAGGAGACTTTCATCTGTCGTATCTTGGCAAAATTCAGGCGTATCTGATTTAAAGATTCAGCGCATTGATACGACGGTGCACATTTTGACTTACGACGGCGTATCAGTAGATACGTCGGCGTAAGTCTTTGTGAATCTGGCCCATAGTGTCTCCTAGTGTTTGTACTCCCCCAGCCCATTCTAAAGAGCTGACTGCGGCAGACTGACGTTGGTTGAGTCCCGTCTGGTAGTGGAAAACTTTGTGAGGTTGACGAAAGGTGTTTGCGGAGTGGGGATACGTCTGCCAGCAAAAGGGCCTCTGACGTTCGTCTGGGGGGCATGTGTTCACTCTGCAAAGATATTATCAGTTATAAGCGGATGTACGCTCATGTTGCCCCTGTATGCCTGATTAACACATACAGGGGGCCATGACGTGCCCCTGCAGATAATCTCCCATCCACAGGAACAGTAGTATAATCTGGGTATGCATCGTTCTCTGAACGCAGAATGAGGATTCATACGAACGGTAAAACTTGCGTATGCGTTCATTTCTGCACATGAGCTCGGGCATCAGATTATAATTTTATTTTTCTTATTTATTTTACTTTTTTTTTTTACACTGTCCTTTTAAAAAAAAGTCACTTTTATTCCTATTACAAGGAATGTAAACATCTCTTGTAATAGAAAAAAGCATGACAGGTCCTCTTATATATGAGATCTGGGGTCAAAAAGACCTCCGATATGACATTTACACTGAGGCGGCGTACACACGACCGAGAAACTCGACGGGTGAAACACATCGTTTTCCCCGTCGAGTTCCTTGTTCGGCAGTCAAAAAGCTCATCGAGCCAAATTTTCCCATTGCCCATCGAGGAAATAGAGAACATGCTCTCTTTTTGGCTCACGGGTTTCTCGACTTTTTTGCATTTCTTCACTGATTTATATATTATTATTTGTATTGTTCACTGTGTTACACATTCAGGGGCGCCCCTAGCGGTAGTTCTCCCTGATTTCACATTACTTGGACCAGCACATTGTGTACATTTTACTGCTTGTGAATTTGTACTCCTTTTTTGTCACTTGCCATTGTTTAGTATTCAATATTCTCTTTTGTGCTACATTTTGACGGTTTAGTATTGACACTAAACTTATGTACGCTATCACTCTGTTCTAAAAACACCACCCCTCCCCCCCCCATCCCCCACGTTCACCAGCCCAGGGATTTATTCCCGTACCACCCTTGGATTTCACCCACTTTTCACAGCGCAGACACCACCCCCCTTGTTTTACCAATCCAGTTACGTTTTACAAACCACCACTGCCCTCTATTGGCTCTGTGACTCTGTACATCAGAGAGACAGGAAACAACAGCAAAAACGAAACTAAACTGCAGGTACATTATATGATTGATTTTTATCTATTTTTAACCACTTCCATACCAGGCACTTACGCACCTTCCCGCCCAAGCCAATTTTCAGCTTTCAGCACTGTCGCACTTTGAATGAAAATTGCGCGGTCATGCTGCACTGTACCCAAACAAAATTGGCGTCCTTTTTTCCCCACAAATAGAGCTTTTTTTTGGTGGTATTTAATCACCTCTGCAGTTTTTATTTTTTGCGCAACAACTAATAAAAGACAAAAAAAATAGAAAAAAAAATAGATTTTTATTTTTTTCTGTTAACTTTTTGTAAATAAGTACGTTTTCTCTTTCAATTGTGGGCACTGATATGGCGGCACTGATGGGCACTGATGAGGTGGCACTGATGGACACCAATGAGGTAGTACTGATGGGCACCGATGAGGTGGCACTAATGGGCACTGATAGGCGGCGCTGGTATGCGGCACTGATGGGGAATCATAGGTGGCACTGATGGGCACTCATAGGGGGCACTGATGGGCACTCATAGGCGGCACTGATGGGCACTCATAGGCGGCACTGATGGGCACACATAGGCGGCACTGGGCACTCATAGGCGGCACAGATGGGCACTCATGGGTGGCACTTATGGGTGGCACTGATGGGTACTTATGGGTGGCACAGATGGGCACTGATAGGTGGGCACTGGGCATGGATTGACACTGAGGGGTGTCACTGATAGACACTGTGGGGTGGCACTGATGGACACTGATGGTTGGCACTGATGAATCTATGTTTCCAGTCAGTGCCCATGTGTGGGCACTGACTGGCACCCTTATTTTTTTTTACTGGCATGTTTTAAAAAAAAAATCCTGACTTTTTTTTTTGCCCCCCTTTTTTTTATTTTATTTTACTTTAGCCCTTCCAGTGTGTGCACTCCCTGGTGGTCTAGTGTGGGCATCCGAGGGGGGGGGGGGGCTGCGCTGATAAACAATCAGCGTGAACCCCCCCTGTCAAGTGAGCCGCCGATCGGCTCTCCTGTACTCGCGTCTGTGAGACGCGAGTGAGGAAGAGCCGTCGACGGCTCTTCCTGTTTACATCGTGATCAACCGTGATTGGACACGGCTGATCACGTGGTAGCGAGCCTCTATACCCTGTAAACAGTCATTTCAGCTAAAAAATAAATTTCCTTTACAACTCCTTTAAAGACAACTTTTTTTGGCCTTTTCTTTACATTTAGGATTGAGTAGGTAGTGTTTTTTTTTTAAACCTCATTTAGGTTTTGTTTCGTAGTGGTGTTCCATTGGGGAGATTCTCACATCTTGTAGACAACAGGAAGTGAGTGAAATATCACCTAAATGAGGGAAACCTCCTGGAGCAAGTGTTCCTATTGGGAAATTTTCCCTCTATTCCTGTTCTTGTGATAACTCAAAACTTAAAGTCCTGTGAAAAATCAGGCGATTTTAAAACTGGCTGACTACATAAGGCCTGTTTTAAAGCCTGAAAAGCTGCTTCTGCTTCGGGAGTCCATTTGGTCATGACAGACTCCTTCCCTTTGGTCAAATTGGTCAGGGGAGCAGCCTGTGAGGCAAAATGGGGGATAAAGCAGCGATAATATCCCTGGCGAATTGCCTCTCGTCGGGCTTCTGGAATTCTATAAGGTTTCAACTTGACCTTCTCCCCTGGTGTGGTGATAATATCATGTTCAACCCGGGAGACCCAACCTGGCAAATCTGAAAACTTCTCCCTATTACGGAGCACAAATTCTTTAGCCTCCTGTCGCTGAGTTTTGGACAGAGTCTCCGCTATCCCAACTTCAGGGACAGCCAGGCTAAATGGAGCAGAAAATCGGGTAGTCTCAGCGACCAAGGACTCTCTATCCTTCCATGGTTTCAACAAGTTCATGTGATATATCTGCTCAGGTTTTCGTCTTCCCGGTTGGCTCATTTTATAATTCACCACCCCCATTTTCTCCAACACTTCATAAGGACCCTGCCATTTGGCTAGGAATTTACTTTCGATTGTGGGGACTAACACCAACACAATCACCAGGTGCAAAGGAACGGACCTGGGCCCCACGATTGTAAATCCTCTGTTGAGCCAACTGGGCTTGGGCTAAATGTGCCTATACAATCGGCATCACTTGGGCAATTCTATCTTGCATTTGTGCCACATGTTCAATCACACTTCGATGATGGGAACTCTCACTCTCCCATGTTTCCCTGGCAATGTCCAGCAGGCCCCGGGGGTGCCTCCCATACAGTAGCTCAAACAGAGAGAACCCTGTGGACGATTGGGGAACCTCTCTTATGGCAAACATCAGATAAGGGACCAGATAATCCCAGTTCTTTCCGTCTTTATCCACCACCTTTCTCAACCTTTATTTTAAAGTTTTATTAAATCTTTCCACTAACCCGTCTGTTTGAGGGTGATATACTGAAGTACGTAATTGGGTCACTTTCAGGAGTTTACAAAGTTCTCTGGTCACCCTAGACATAAACGGGGTGCCCTGATCAGTTAGGACTTCCTTAGGAAGACCCCCACGGCTGAAAACCTGAAATAACTCTTTGGCAATGGTTTTAGCAGAGAGGTGTTTCGGAGAGGAATCGCTTCTGGGTAACGGGTGGCATAGTCCATTATTACCAAGATGTGCTGGTGCCCTCTAGTGGACTTCAGTAAGGAGCCAACCAAGTCCATGGCGATCCTCTCAAAGGGGACCTCGATAATGGGCAGGGGTACCAACGGACTGCGGAAATGTGGCATGGGTTGTCAGGAGAATATAGTAGATCAGTACTGTGTGACTGCACAGAGGAGACCAAACAATATAATTAGTGAAGTAAAAGGTGTTTATTTACAAATAAGTGAGGACAACCAGTGCAAACAGCAAACAGTATATATGTAGCACTGACCCCCGCAGGAGCTGCTGATTAAATTTTGGGCCTGCACTCTAACTACAACCCCAATGATAAGGCTCAGTCCCCTTTACACAGCTGTGGTGCAATACAATACAATACTGTACAATGTGATACCAGATACCTGTTTGTAACTTCAGGATCCACGAGCGGCACCTAGAGTGAATAAAGCAATACGCCACAACCCTGGTATGCTTAAACAGTAGTATTCTTTTACTGTTGATAATTGGCAAGTAAAGAAACACCAGTACATAAACTGTGCTATCCTCCTAACATGGGATGAGAGCACAATTAAAATTAAATCTATACAGCAATCAAATGGCAAACAGTATACCTGCAGGTATATGAATAAGAAAATAAAACTAAGCCTAGGAGCTCCCCCTACTTTGTAAGGTAACCGTGAGATCTCACAAAAAAAACAAAACAGTCAGTTCTTGATCTTCTTTCTTCGCTAGCTAATAATGTTTCCCAAGTAATTTGTAATCCAAACAAAACGAGTAAACTTCCTGAAAAAGAAATGTCTCCGCAATGAGTGGGTTAACTGCCTTGGCCTTCTGGAGAGCGTCCCGAACAACTAGGCCTTCAACCTTCCTAAAGGCAACCCCTCCGCTTCTTCTTGGAAGTATGTAGTGAGGCCTGTGTGTTAGTCTAATGGCGTGTGAGGCATGACAAACTGTGGGCCGTAACCCACTCACCTAATTGGACACAGGCTCCGTACAGTCTCGCGACCTCCTCCCGTGGCTCCGTCTGCTGGATCAAACACCAGGCCAACTCTGCTGGGGGACTCCCGTCCTCCGATGCTCAATGGAAATGTCCGTGGGCCTTGCTGTTCGGTCCCGTCTCCTCACAGATCCTCTCCGGCTGCCCATGCGGTTCCAAAGGGACCTAAGATGGCTGCTCCCACTCCTTATATAGCAAATCCCAGCATGCACTGCGCAAGAAATTGTTCCTGGGTCTTTGATCAACTTCCTATTTACAAAGGTCAAATCTGAGAACCAATAGTCTTTCTTCAATATTTATCAGATAGTGGAACCCTTCTTGCATTAACAACAATTGGCCACTAGATGGCTCCAAACACTCAACAATCTCAATGTCCATGAATGCCATTTAGGGAATGCAATATACACATTTATGTACTATATATATACATCAGCGCTACACACTCCCCCTACTTTGTCTCTTTTGGTCCCCCAAAGAGGTCCAAATTGCTAATCCTATCTTGCATTCTAGTTTCTATACGTTCACACAAAACGGACAGAGGAGCTTCCCACCAATTGTCATACAGTGGGAAGCTATCCTGTGCACCCACAGCTGATACTACCATGTCTGGTACAGATGTGTCAAGGGGTGAGCTGGGGCTGTCCCTTACTAAATCAAGAGTAGAGGGACTAGGCAGTTCAAAGTTTCTTCTGCTCACAAACTGTGAGGCTTCAGAGCATTCGCCCAATGTGTCATAAGTCAGTCTGCGTGGTGGGCGAATGTCTCTCTTTGCTCTGGGCACTTTTGGAGTGTCCATTCCTTCTGGGCCAAGGTCATCATTCCGTTCAATGCTTAAGGGTGGGGAATGAATGGAAGCACTGGGCTCTCCTACAGAGTGAGTGGTCGGCACAAATTCCGGGGCCTCTGCCCTAAGAGTTCCATTATCATCCTCCTCTACCTCCGAAAGGACATCAGCATCTGTTTCTGAATCTTCAGGAAGCCACAGCCAGCTCATCTCCACTCCCTCATCCTCATCTATAGAAGGTGCAGGTTGGGACCTGGTTATTGGTCTACACACATCAGTGGGTGTAGATTCCTTCTCTGTGCTTGTCCTGACTGCCTCAGTGAGAGGTAAGAGGTGATTCCGGTGCCATGTTTTTACCGGCCCAGTTTTTCCTTCTGGCTTGATCTCATACACTGGGAGCCCTGGAAGTTTCCTGCACACAACAAATGGCTGTGATTTCCAGCGATCAGCCAACTTGTGTTTGCCTGGAATGCCTAAGTTCCTCAACAAGACCCGGTCACCTGGCTGAAGATCCTGGACTCTCACTTTCAGGTCAAAGTTCCTCTTGTTCCTCTCCCCCCTGGAATCCGAGGTGGCGTGAGCCTGCTCGTAAGCTGTCTTCAGGCTCCGCCGTAGTCTGTCCACATACCCTTTATGGGAGGCCTCGGAGGTGTGGTCCAAGGAGGAACCAAACGCCAGGTCCACTGGCAATCTTGCTTCACGGCCAAACATCAGTCGGTACGGGGAATATCCAGTGGCATCACTTTTGGTACTATTATAGGCATGGACTAATGCAGCAATGTGTTTACTCCAGTGAGGTTTTTGCTCGGCAGTCAAGGTCCCCAACATGTTCAAGAGAGTCCTGTTGAACCTTTCCGGTTGGGGGTCCCCTTGTGGGTGGTAAGGAGTAGTCCTGGACTTTTGTATGCCTAACAGATCCAACAGCCTTTTGATTAGTCTGCTCTCAAAGTCCCTTCCTTGGTCTGAATGTATGCGTTGAGGCAGGCCATAGTGTACGAAGAACTTTTCCACGAGAGTCTTTGCTACTGTGGTTGCTTGCTGATCCCTAGTAGGGAAAGCTTGAGCATAACGGGTGAAGTGATCTGTCACCACTAAGATGTCACCTTGCCCACTCAGATCGGATTCCAGACAAAGAAAGTCTATGCAAACCAGGTCCATTGGGCCCTGACTCTCTAAATGGCCCATTGGGGCAGCCCTCTGGGGCAATGTCTTCCGTTGGATGCATCTGAGGCAGGAGTGACAGTAGCTCTCCACTTCTTTTCTCATGTGAGGCCAGTAGAACCTATCCCTTACTAGTTGGAGAGTTCTCTCGGCTCCCAAGTGTCCATGGTGATCATGTAAAGCAATCAGTACCGTCTCTCTGTGCTTTTCAGGCAAGAGTAACTGCCACCTTGCTTCTGGATCATCAGAGGGGCCCCTTCGGTAGACCACCCCTTGCTGCAGCTGCAAATGATCCCATTCTCTCAATAACACCTGGGCTTCCCTCTCAGGACTCTTCCGCAGTACATCAGGCTGTCGACATTCCAATGCTTCAAGCACCAGCCCACACAGTGGATCTTCCTGCTGATCTCTCCTGAGATCCTTCCTGGATAACTTGGGTAGGCCCTCCTGTGTGACCTGGGAGACGTTACAGTAGCACCTGGGTACTGCCGCTGAGGATACTCCTACTTCTTCAGCTCTGGCTCCACCTCTCTGGTACTGACTTGTGCCCTCCCATAGGGCCCTCACTCCTTCTGGAGTAAGCTGGGTCCATTCTTCCAAGGGGTCATGGGGTCTTCTTGACAGGGCATCCGCATCTCGGTTACCAACTCCTGGTCTGTACTTCAGGCTGAAGGTAAAGGCTGAGAGAGCAGCTAACCACCTGTGACCGGTGGCATCCAGCTTTGCAGTGGTGAGTAGATATGTGAGGGGGTTGTTGTCCGTCTTGACCACAAATTCAGCCCCGTAAAGGTAGTCCTTCAACTTGTCCACCACTGCCCATTTTAAAGCCAGAAATTCAAGCTTGTGAGTTGGATAGTTTCTTTCAGCAGGGGTCAGACTTCTACTCACATAGGCAACTGTCCGTAAGTGCTCTTCATGCTCCTGGTAAAGCACTCCCCCCAGCCCGTCGCGGCTGGCATCCACATGTAACTCATATGGTTTGGCAGGGTCTGCATAGGCCAACACTGGGGCAGTAGTAAGACTCCACTTCAGCCTCCTGCAGGCCTCTTCACATTCTGGAGTCCACTGATCCTGGATGGACTCTTTCTTCCTTCTAGACCCCTCTTTAGGCTTTTTCGGCTGACCCGCACTTTCACCAGCTTCTTCCTGCTTCTTTAAGAGTTCAGTGAGTGGGTGGGCTATTTTTGCGAATCCCTCTACGAATCTTCGGTAGTATGAGCAGAAACCCAAGAATGACCTGAGCTCAGTTACGTTGGTGGGCCTGGGCCAGGAAGTGACAGCTTCTAGTTTCTTGGGATCAGTTGCCACTCCTTCTTCAGACACAATGTGTCCCAGGTAACTCACCGAGGGTTGGTAGAACTGGCACTTCTCCATAGAGAGTTTCAGGCCTTCATCATGAAGTCTCTTCAAGACCTTCTCAAGGCGTTCTTCATGTTCCTCCAACGTCCTCCCAAAGACTATGACATCATCCAGGTATACCAGAACTTCAAGGAGATTCATGTCACCCACTGTCTTCTCCATCAACCTCTGTAAAGTTGCTGGGGCCCCAGTCAGGCCTTGCGGCATCCGGTTGAACTCAAAGAACCCAACTGGGGTGATGAAATCGGTTTTTTCCTTGTCTTCAGGGCACATAGGAATCTGGTAATACCCACTCTTCAGGTCCAGTACGCTGAACCACTTTGCTCCTGACAGACTCTGTAAGGCATCCTCAATTCGGGGTGTGGTGTACTGGTCTGGGATGGTCCTCCGATTCAGGGTCCTGTAGTCAATGCACAGGCGTAGGGACCCATTCTTCTTCCTGACCACTACTATAGGGGAGGCGTAGGGACTCCTGGACTCTCGGATAATGCCCGTCCTCTTAAGTTCAGCCAATTGTTCCCTCAAGTCTTCCAGATCTCCTAGGGGGATCCGCCGGACCCTTTCCCGAAATGGCTTGTCTTCCTCCAGACGAATTCGATGGGTGGCACTCTTTGCCAATCCTACGTCAAATTCACTTTTCGAGAAGGCTGCTCTCCATCTCAGCAGTTGGGCTTTGGCCCTTTCCCGCCATGCAGGAGTAAGAGGCGTATTTTTTGGGCTGAACTCTTCTTCAGGGATTTCTGGGGCTGACCCTCCTTTCAAACCTCCTGGTTCGACTGGAACAGCCGGACTGACCTGTCCCAACAGTAGCCTGGCTGGCACTCTCACTGGCACTGTCGCTGTGTTGCGGACACTGACTGGAACTTTGCCGTGAGTTCTCTCCAATACTCTGGTGGGCAACACTTCATTGATGAGTTCTAGTCCGTTTCTCCCCTCTTTGCGGTTTTCCAGGACAATGAAAGGGCCTGGTTTCTTCCAGCTCAATTTGACCGAGGCTTTTAGGCAGATTACTTCACCCGGCTGGACTATTTTCTCTCCTTTGTTCAGCAGCCAGATTTTTCCCACTCCCTCTTCAGGAGCCTTCTCCTCCTGTATAAGGTCTCGGTATGTCTGAGCCAACATGGGATGTATTTCAGTGGGGCGGGTATCCTTCTTAATTACCAGCGGTGCAAGTAGTCTCCTCACTAAGTCAGTGTTTGTCCCAATGATAAGAGAGCTCTTGTCAGCTCCTGGAGGACGAGGACACACTATGGCCAATGTGTCAAAGGTCTCCGTCTCTCCCACTGTACTTGGGTCGAAGGTGAGTCTGACTGGCAGGTAACCATCATATGGAAAGTTCTGAGTGCCCAAACCCCATATCTCCAACTCCTCCAATTTCCGTAGTGGCAGGTGCTTGAGATGCTTGTCATAGAAGTCCCTGTATAATAAGGTTACTTGGGCTCCAGTATCCAGCAGGGCTTTTGTGTAGATCCCTTCCACTTGGATGGGGACAATTGGGGAAGGTCCCACCAGCTTGGGAGGAAATCCACTGGTAGCTGTACCCTTAGCCTGCTTTGTGGCTCGGACTTTGGCCTTTGAGGGCCTCTTTTTCTTCTGCCCCGCCTTGTTGGTGGCTCCAGTGGGCCGTGGCACGTGAGTCGGTGTGGAGTTCGCTACTGCACCCGGGCGCCCAGTTGACTCCTTCACTGGGGCCCTCTGAAGTTTCCCTCCGACTGATGTGGGTTTTCCTCGGGTAGTGGGCTGGGGCACACTCGCCTGAAATGTCCCATCCCTCCGCATTTGAAACAGACTCTTTGTGTTTGTTTCGGAGGGCTGGTAATGGTGGTAGCTTTTGGGACCTTCCTTGGCATAACTCCTTCTGCCTTTAGTTTCACCAGCTCAGTCATCATCATGGCCATCATCTCCCGTATCTCCTTCTGGGTCTGCATAAGCCTCTCCAGCTCCGTCTGACTCGCGGGTGGGTGGTGTACAGATGAAAACCGTGATCCCTGGTCAACGGTTGCCGCCAGCACATTCAACTCCTGGGTGTCTGGGGGGACACCTACCTGCTGTATTTTAGCACTTGTGGTGTTTGAAGCTTGAAGCTTTCTCTGTTTCTGGTCTCTCTCAATCTCCATCTTATCCACTTCGTTCACTTTTTCAAGAAGGACCTCGTCTGGAGTTAAGGGATCTTCCAAGTACTGCTTCAAGTGGAGCTTGACATAGTCGCTCCTCAGCCCCGTGGTCACAGATCTCCGGAATTTCTTCTGTACCAGCTCAGCTCCAAATTGTTCCCCGCTCCCTCTCTCTCCTGAGGTAAACAGCAGGCGGTCCTTGAGTTCAATGGCCCGAAACAGAAAGTTCTGAGGAGTCTCTTTACTGTCCTGTGCAATATTTATCAGTTGGTGGAATAGCTCTGTGGCATCTTCCTCCTCATAGTAACTTTTTAGAATCCTCTTAAGCTGGTTCAAAGTCAAATCACTCTTTCTCTCTAACATGCCCCTAACACTTGAGCCTGGGCTGATGGCGTGGATCACAGCCTCTCTGATTTCCGATTCCAGATATCCTTTTTGTAGCCCCAGCTCTATTTGGTGTAGGAGGCCGGTGTAAGACAGTTTGCCCTTCTGTCCCTTTTCTCCTATCTGGCCATCAATGCGGAAATCCTTCCTAATAGTTACTTCTTGCAGATAGCCCCTGCTGCGTCTTCTTGGCTCCCTCCTTGGGTTTGGTGTCATCTGGCCAGCTCTCTTGTCTTCTGAGCCGACGCGCAGTCCATCCATGCGATCTGCTATGATGCTGGATGTCTCCTGAAACTTTTCCTGTATTTCACGGTATTGTCGCTGTAACTCAGCCAGTTGTTGTTCCGCCTGCCGCTGGGCGGCGGCTCCTGCGTTCCTGTCTAGGGGTTCTAACTGCTTTTTGCAGGGGTGTGTCAGGTGAAACACTGTCTTCTCGGACAATTTTATGGTGGCACCGTGGAAATTTTCAGGAACACCCCGTCCCCACTCTATCAGGGCATAGGTGCAATCAGTCCCAAAGTCTGGTTTCACTGCAACCACGTAGGCCTTTCTGTCTGGAGACAATGTCTGTACCACCTCTTTGATTTGCTTCTTCTCCCAGTAGCTCCCTGGGAGTTCAATGGCCACGCTTGCTTCTGAGCGTGTCCCTTCTGCTTCGCACCAACGGACTACTGTGATGGGGTCCATGGTGACCTCAAGGGGGGGGGTGGGTTTCTTGTAGAGTGACAGGATCCCGGACGAGCCCCCACGTGTAGCACTGACCCCCGCAGGAGCTGCTGATTAAATTTTGGGCCTGCACTCTAACTACAACCCCAATGATAAGGCTCAGTCCCCTTTACACAGCTGTGGTGCAATACAATACAATACTGTACAATGTGATACCAGATACCTGTTTGTAACTTCAGGATCCACGAGCGGCACCTAGAGTGAATAAAGCAATACGCCACAACCCTGGTATGCTTAAACAGTAGTATTCTTTTACTGTTGATAATTGGCAAGTAAAGAAACACCAGTACATAAACTGTGCTATCCTCCTAACATGGGATGAGAGCACAATTAAAATTAAATCTATACAGCAATCAAATGGCAAACAGTATACCTGCAGGTATATGAATAAGAAAATAAAACTAAGCCTAGGAGCTCCCCCTACTTTGTAAGGTAACCGTGAGATCTCACAAAAAAAACAAAACAGTCAGTTCTTGATCTTCTTTCTTCGCTAGCTAATAATGTTTCCCAAGTAATTTGTAATCCAAACAAAACGAGTAAACTTCCTGAAAAAGAAATGTCTCCGCAATGAGTGGGTTAACTGCCTTGGCCTTCTGGAGAGCGTCCCGAACAACTAGGCCTTCAACCTTCCTAAAGGCAACCCCTCCGCTTCTTCTTGGAAGTATGTAGTGAGGCCTGTGTGTTAGTCTAATGGCGTGTGAGGCATGACAAACTGTGGGCCGTAACCCACTCACCTAATTGGACACAGGCTCCGTACAGTCTCGCGACCTCCTCCCGTGGCTCCGTCTGCTGGATCAAACACCAGGCCAACTCTGCTGGGGGACTCCCGTCCTCCGATGCTCAATGGAAATGTCCGTGGGCCTTGCTGTTCGGTCCCGTCCTCCTCCTCTCCGGCTGCCCACGGTTCCAGATAAGATGGCCTCTCCTTATATAGGCTCCCAGCCCTGCGCAAGAAATGCGGTTTTGATCCTTCCTAAAAAGGTCAAATCTGACCTAGTCTTTCTTCAATATTTATCAGATGGCTGCTCCAATTGGCACTAGATGGCCCAAACACTCAACAATATATAGCAAATCAATATACCATTTATGCATATATACATCAGCACTCCCCTACTTTGCTCTTTTGCAAGAGGTCCAATTGTTCCTATCTTGCATTCTAGTTTCTATACGTCACAAAACGGACAGAGGAGCTTCCCACCAATGTCATCAGTGGGACTTCCTACCCACAGCTTTACATGTTGGTAAGGTCAAATCTGAGAACCAATTTCTTCTGCTCACAAACTGTCTTCAGAGCATCGCCCAATTCATAAGTATTTGGTGGGCGATCTCTCTTTGCTCTGGGCAGATATTCCTTCTGGGCCAAGGTCATCATTCCGTTCAATGAAGGGTGGGGAATGAATGGAAGCCCTTCTACAGAGTGAGTGGTCATTCCGGGGCCTCTGCCCTAAGAGTTCCAACATCCTCCTCTATCCGAAAGGACATGCATCTGCCTTCAGGAAGCCACAGCCGTCTGCTGGATCAAACACCAGATGGGGGGACTCCCGTCCTCCGATGCTCAATGGAAATGTCCGTGGGCCTTGCTGTTCGGTCCCGTCTCCTCACTCCTCTCCGGCTGCCCATGCGGTTCCAAAGGGACCTAATCTCACTCCTTATGCAAATCCAGCATGACTGCGCAAGAAATTGCCTGGGTCTTTGATTTATTTACAAAGGTCAAATCTGAAACCAATGCTTTCTTCAATATACAGATAGTGGAACCCTTCTTGCATTAACAACAATTGGCCATGTGGCTCCACTAACAATATGTCCATATATGCATTTAGGGAATGCAATATACACATTTATGTACTATATATATACATCAGCGCTACATATATAATCAAAAGGGAATACTGTATACATAAGTCAAGCCAGGCTGAGGTCATACACATGGGATATCAGCAGATGGGACAGGACAGAGCAGGGAACGGATGGATGGACTAGCTGCGGGGTAAGGACTCAGGGGAGACAGGAACCAGGAAACGGGGCAGACAAGTCTAGGCGGGATCAGGATCAGGGATCAGAATCATAAAACAGGATTGAGGCACAGAATCAGGATCAGAAGACAGGTTCAGGGTACAGGCTCAGGTCCGGAAGGTATGACGATACCAGGGCGAGCTCTGCTTGACCTCGCCGGGTATAAATAGTGCTGCTGATTGAGCTCAGGTTACAGCTGAGCGCAGAAAAGGCTGTGTGCTCCAAACTACCAAGAACCCCCCGCTGGTGGAGGCCAGTACTGCAGCCAAAATAACAGGCAGAATTACCAGCAGGGGGGACCATTCCTGACATGGGTGCAGTAATCTGACACACCTGACATGGGTGCAGTACAATTCCACTTCCTTAGTGATCCCAGGCCAATAAAACCTCTGGGTGATTCTCTCCCGGGTTTTTTCTGCTCACAAATGTCCCCCAAGAATGTGCCCATGTGCCAGTTCCAAAACCATCTTGCGGTATGATTTAGGCACTACCAGTTGCTCAATGGTCTCCTCTATCCTCTGTGATACTCGATATAACAGGTCCCTTTCAATAATGAAGTGAGGGAGGGAAATCCTCTCATCATGGTTAACTAACTCCCCATTAGGGATGGGCCGAACACCCCCGCGTTCGGTTCGCACCAGAAGCGTTGAACAGACCGACCGTTCGCGCAAACATTTAGAACCCCATTGAAGTCTATGGGACTCGACCGTTCGAATTCAAAAACGCTAATTTTAAAGCCCAATATTCAAGTTATTGTTGGAAAACGTCTTTGAGAACCCGGGTCTTGCCCCAGGGAACATGTATCAATGGAAAAAAGTTTTAAAAACAGTCGTTTTTTCAAGAGCGGGAAGTTTTTAAAACTTTTTTCCATTGATACATGTTCCCTGGGGCAAGACCCGGGTTCTCAAAGACGTTTTCACAGGCAAACTATAGACACCCAGCAGGTACAATATTTAAAGGAATTTTTCTTTTTTTCTTTTTTAAGTTAAGCATCATTAAAATCACTGCTCCAGGAGCAGTGATTTTATGGATGCTTAAATAAAAAAAATAAAAAAATTCCTTTAAATATGGTACCTGCTGGGTGTCTATACCTGTGATAACATATTTAAATAGCACAATCACCTGCCTGCCAGTAAATTAGGAAGAACTGATCTAGCTAAGCTATACAGTGTATAAATATATGTACAACTCCTGGGATGTATATATATCCTCTACACACTGTAAATTAAGCAAAACTGACTAGCCTGCCTGTTCTATCTATCTATATAAAAAGACAATCTCTCTGTCTCTCTGACTGCTTTCATTAACAAGCCGGAACACACTACACGAGGCCGCCCAGCAGGCGGCCTTATATAGTGTGGGGCGTGTGCTAAAGCCCTGAGCCGTAATTGGTCAAAGCCACCCAGGCTTTGGCCAATTATGGCTCTTCGTTTTTTGCGCGCTGTGATTGGCCAATCATCAGCACGCAATGCCGCAGTGAATTATGGGCCGTTTTGCATCCCTTCGAATCTGGCGCGAACGACCGCTTTTGTTCGAATTTCGTCGAACGTATGAACAGACAATGTTCGAGTCGAACATACGTTCGTATCGAACGCGAAGCTCATCCCTACTCCCCATCTATCTTCACTACATTCTCCCGGGCTCTCAGCAATGTGGGGTCCCTCAATTGCTCAGTGATAACATTTTCTCTGTGCACCTCAAGGTCATCAAACCCTATCGGCCGCTGTTCCTCTTCTAAGGTAGCAGGCTCCTCCCTAGGGACTGGTGTTTCCCCTGCTAAGACTGAGAACAGAAACTCAGGAGAACCCTCACAGTTAGAGGATTCTGGAGTAGCGGTTTCAGGCTCAGAAGAACCACTTACTGGGGAATCTGAGCAATCCCAGAGCTCCCAGAACCTTGGGAAATCCCTTCCCACAATGGCGTCATGTGGCAGTTGGGGAACTAAACCTACTTGGTGACACAAGTTACCGAAGGATGTTTCAAATGAAACTGTAGCCACCGGATATTCTCTAGTGTTGCTCACGAATATTCGCATTGCGAATATTCGCTACGAATATTGCATATTCGAGTATTCGCGAATAACTCGAATATTGCGGCGAATATTCGCTATGGCGAATATTCGTATTTTTTCAAATTTATTTTTAAAACAGATCACATTCTAGTGATCTCCATCGACGTCTAAAAGCATTGCTGGTATGATTAGAGAGAGACTCTGGGCCGAGTAGCTGATGCGATTCTTTTATGTTGCCGAAAATTCGCATTGCGAATTTTCGGCAACATAAAAGAATCGCATCAGCTACTCGGCCCTTCTTTTGCATCAGAGCCAATCAGAATAACTCGAATATTCGGCAAAAGGAATATTGCGCGATATTCCTTTTGCCGAATATTCAAGTTATTCTGATTGGCTCTGATGCAAAAGAAGGGCGGAGAAGATAATCGTGCAATATTCCTTTTGCCGAATATTCGAGTTATTCTGATTGGCTCTGATGCGCCCTTCTTTTGCATCAGAGCCAATCAGAATAACTCGAATATTCGGCAAACGGAATATTGCACGATTATCTTCTCCGCCCTTCTTTTGCATCAGAGGCAATCAGAATAACTCGAATATTCGGCAAAAGGAATATTGCGCGATATTCCTTTTGCCGAATATTCGAGTTATTCTGATTGGCTCTGATGCAAAAGAAGGGCGGAGAAGATAATCGCACAATAGGAATATTGCGCGATTATCTTCTCCGCCCTTCTTTTGCCCCCTTATTCTCCTTTTTTTTAAGTAGAGTTAGTGTATAGTTAGTGTTTAGTGCATATTAGTTTCGTAATACAGGAAATGATCTCCGTTTATGAGAATTTCGCAATCATTTTCGCATTAGCGAAATTTCGCAAATTTTTTTTTGGATAAAATATCACGAATATTCGATATTAGCGAATATTCGCGAATATTCTTCTATATATTCGCGCAATATCGCGAAATCGAATATGGCGTATTCCGCTCAACACTAATATTCTCGTGTGTCCCAATGTACACAAATTACAGCCATTTTCCTAGGATGTAAGGTTTTTCCCACCACTAGATCACTTTTCACTAGGGTGACCATGCTACCTGAATCCAACAATACCACAACATCTTTACCATCTAAGCACATTCTACATAAAGGTTTCTCATTCCCCTTTACTGCAGTGCATGTGGTTGTAAAGAAGGACTATCGTCTCTCTGTTAAAAAGTCACACTGCATGGGTTCATCAACTGCTAGGCAAACGGCTGCTACCTGGTAGCGGAAACAAATCAACCTTCTGGTCCTCTCCTGTGGGATGGGTCTTCCAGGCCACTCTCGCCAAACATTAGCAGTGGTCCCGATAATACCTCTAGTTGCTCTTTGGTCCTTCTCTCCACCCCCATCCCTTGATGCAGTCTTACCTATAGGTGGGGATGGTCTGGTCTTGGGGTGAAAAGTCTGTGCGTCTCTGGGTGAAGAGGACAAATTCTCTGTTGCTAGGTACCTTTCGACCAGGTCTACAAGTTTGTCTGCGGTTTCCGGACCACCATGGCTTACCCACTTCTGCAGGGTGTTAGGAAGAGACCAAAGAAATTTGTCCATGACTACTCGCTCCAAAATTTTTGGTCCGGACAGAGTTTCTGGCTGCAGCCATTTCCTAGCCAAATGAATGAGGTCATACATCTGCGACCGAGGTGGCTTCCTCAGCTGATAACTCCAATTATGGACCCGCTGAGCACGGACAACCAGGGTTACACCAAAATGTGCCAATATTTCCTCTTTTAACCGATCATAGTTTTTTGCATCTGCAAACTCCAAATCAAAATATGCCTTTTGGGCTTCTCCAGATAATAGGGGGGCCACTAGTCCAGCTTTAGGCCAACTCTCTTTTTCCGCTGTTCTCTCAAACGTGGTCAGAAACATCTCAGGGTCATCATCTGAAGTCATCTTTGGCAATAAGTGGCCTACCCGAAAAGTTGATATGTTACTGGCCTGACTCCCAGCCTCGGTCTGTTGTCTCTGAAGCTGTTTCACGATGGCCTCCATTTGCTGCTGGCGTCTCTGTTCCAAGCCTGCAATGCTCTCTCGGTGAGCAGCAAGGCTCTCTTGGTGAGCCTGTTGTTGAGCTGCAATGCTCTCTTGGAAAACTTGTTGTTGAGCTGCTATGCTCTCTTGGTGAACCTGTTGTTGAGCTGTGTGAGCCTGTTGTTGAGCTGCAAGGCTCCGCTGCAAACCTGCATTTGTCTGCTGTTGATTTGCATTTGCTATAGCCAGCTGTTTTGGTATCTCCTCCATTTTGGGTTTACTTTAACTGCCCGCATTCTCCACCATGTGTGAGGAATTAGCTCGGTAGCGTGTGTGTGTGACCCCCCTGGATGGGTTCACTACACGCTGAACTATACAGAAAGGCAGTTGAGGATGGTTGAAAACAAATGATATGGTTTATTTTTCCATATTGCTGGATACAAGTGCAAGCATCAAAACAGCATAAACAAAACAAAACATAAAATAAACCCTTGCCACCTGGGGCGTCTAACTTCACAACACAGGAACCTACCTATGGAGTCTGGCACAGCCTACTGCTGGGCAGACACTGCTGGTCATACAGCAGAAAACAAAAAAAGTCTCTTTGATATTTATCACACAGAAATATCAACAAGCACCTCACCTCTTCAGAAGTCACTGCTCTCCTTCACTCAAAAAGCCTCAGGATGCAGCGATCAGTAGTCATCGTCTGGATGACTTATAGAGGCCTTAATTACCTCATTCTGAGCAGCTGAGGTTTTCCAACGCCCTAAACCTTTCTGGCTATTTCTGCACTTGACACCTAATAGTAATTGGTGAATTGTCTAAACAAGGCAAAAATGTATCTCCCGTCTGTGACAACACCCACAGATTTACCTGACTTCCTGTCACTATATATATAGCTGTGTTAGGGGCCCCATAATTCCTGATGGCGGCCCAGGTGTGTACACTCGGGCAGCAAGAGATTCTTGCCAAGAATCTCGTCGGGAAAAACAACTTTTTTTTCCTGATGAGATTCTTGCCCGTGTGTACAGTGTAGGGTGACCACATTTCCAAACTACCATTCAGGGACACCCTCCCTTCCCAAAAATCAGCGTGTGCTGTAACGAATCACAGCACAGTGATTGGACACAAGAGGTGGGATTTATGATTTCTCCAATCACAAGCAGGGGGTGGGGATTGTGCTCCTCCAGGCATTACCGACCAGGACAAGTACTGTGGTTGGCTTTTTTGGGGGCATAAGATTGGCCCGGGGGGTGGCTGTGTCAGCTTCATTCCGGGACACTGTAACGAATGTGCCCGGGACAGACCTGCAAAATGCGGGACTGTCCCGGGCAATCCGGGACACGTGGTCAGTCACCCTAGTACAAGGCCTTAAGCCCTGTAAATACGGGCCAGAATCTCGTCAGGAAAAAACATTGTTTTCCCTGACGAGATTCTTGGCAAGAATCTCTTCCCGCATGAGTGTACAGACTCTCCTTTCAAAAGAACCGCGGTTCTCCTAAAAGGCAAGAACGCGGTGACGTCATTGCGTACAACGAGCATGTGCTCATCACATTCGATGCCGTCGCACCATCTTACTGCACCCTACTTATGCCTAGGAAGCTACCGCACATGCGTCAAAGTCATTTGGAGCACGCGCGGGTTTCCACAGCGACAGGTAAGTGTACACACACACTCGGGTTTCTCAGCAGGAAAACTGCTGAGAATCTCACGAGGAGAAAACTACGTCATGTGGGTTGAACTGCGTTGAACTGGATGGACTTGTGTCTTTTTTTCAACCAAACTATGTAACTATGTGACATACAGCACAACAATAACAATATCCGTTGCAGCTCACATGACAGCTATGGAGCCCGGGGTTAGAAGGGGCCCCATTAGGGGGTTGTTGAGGAACTTCAAACATTGTAAATTTGTGTGCATGTGAAGATAACACATATCCTTCGCTGAATTATTAAGGCTCACAGTGGTTACTGATATCCAAAGTAAATTAGATATTTTTTTAGAATATTTCGAATATTTTGTAATATTTTTAGAACAATTATTGCTAGTTGTAGATCCCCTTTTATAGGCTGATCAGTAGGGAACGATTGTTGAGCTTTCTTCGTAGTGTAGATTTTTTGCCCTCTGGGCTTCAGATCCCTTTTTGCAGGCTGGTCAGTAAGGAGAATTTGTCAAGCCTTCTTTTGCTGTGGAAATTTTATGAAGATGTATTTAATATGTATAGTTCAGGTAGAGCGGCATATAATTGAGCGGGCGTAGCGCATCTCATATGCGCTACGCCGACGTAAGACAGAGAGGCAAGTACAGTATTCACAAAGCACTTGCTCCCTAAGTTACAGCGGCGTAGCGTAAATGGCCAGGCGTAAGCCCACGTAATTCAAAGTAGCAAGGCAGTGGGCGTGTTGTATTATAATGAACCGTGACCCCATGCAAATGATGGGCCGAACGAACGGCGCATGCGCTGTCCATGGACGTATCCCAGTGCGCATGCTCAGAATCACGTTGCATAGAATGCCTAAAATACGTCGAACACTGCCTACGACGTGACTGTAACTTACGGCCAGCCCCATTCACGTATGACTTACGTAAACGACGTAAAAAACTACGGCTGTTCCGACGTCCATACCTTTGCATGGGATGCGGCACATTTTTGGTGGTTTATCTTTACGCCGGAAAAATGCCTTCTTACCTTTACGCTGGAAAAATACGTAAACTGCGTAGATTACTGCGTCGGGCTTACGTACATTCGTGAATCGGCGTATCTTGCTCATTTACATATTCGACGCGAAAATCAACGGAAGCGGCCCTAGCGGCCAGCGTAAATATGCACCCAAAATACGACGGCGTAGGAGACTTTCATCTGTCGTATCTTGGCAAAATTCAGGCGTATCTGATTTAAAGATTCAGCGCATTGATACGACGGTGCACATTTTGACTTACGACGGCGTATCAGTAGATACGTCGGCGTAAGTCTTTGTGAATCTGGCCCATAGTGTCTCCTAGTGTTTGTACTCCCCCAGCCCATTCTAAAGAGCTGACTGCGGCAGACTGACGTTGGTTGAGTCCCGTCTGGTAGTGGAAAACTTTGTGAGGTTGACGAAAGGTGTTTGCGGAGTGGGGATACGTCTGCCAGCGAAAGGGCCTCTGACGTTCGTCTGGGGGGGCATGTGTTCACTCTGCAAAGATATTATCAGTTATAAGCGGATGTAAGCTTGTGTCGCCCCTGTATGCCTGATTAACACATACAGGGGGCCATGACGTGCCCCTGCAGATAATCTCCCATCCACAGGAACAGTAGTATAATCTGGGTATGCGTCATTCTCTGAACGCAGAATGAGGATTCATACGAACGGTAAAACTTGCGTATGCGTTCACTTCTGCACATGAGCTCGGGCATCAAATTATAATTTTATTTTTCTTATTTATTTTACTTTTTTTTTTACACTGTCCTTTTAAGAAAAAGTCACTTTTATTCCTATTACAAGGAATGTAAACATCTCTTGTAATAGAAAAAAGCATGACAGGTCCTCTTATATATGAGATCTGGGGGTCAAAAAGACCTCCGATATGACATTTACACTGAGGCGGCGTACACACGACCGAGAAACTCGACGGGCGAAACACATCGTTTTCCCCGTCGAGTTCCTTGTTCGGCAGTCAAAAAGCTCATCGAGCCAAATTTTCCCATTGCCCATCGAGGAAATAGAGAACATGCTCTCTTTTTGGCTCGACGAGTTCCTCGACGGGTTTCTCGGCGAAAACAAGTGTACACACGACCGGTTTCCTTGGCAGAAAATGTATCCCATCGAGTTTCTTGCTGAATTCTGCCGAGGAAACCGGTTGTGTGTACGCCGCCTCACATGCAATAAAAAAAAAAAAAATTAAATGTAATGGGAATAAAAGTGATCCAATTTTTCAAAAAAGTTAAATAAATAAGAAAAAAAAATGTTTTATTGTTTTTCAGTGGCGGTGCATGAGCGAGAGGGGGCGGTGCTCCTGCGCCCTCTATGGACTGTTCACACCCCATCTCTTGTGCAGCTGCCGGGAAGAAGCTGGGAAGCAAAAAGTGCAGGGTCCAGAGGAAGACCAGAAGGGGGTTGGAGCCAGCTGAATGGCGAGACCAGGAGAGGGCAGAGACCAGGGGGTGCTGCGGCTAGATCTGTAGGAGGCGCGGGTTCAGTAGAAGGAGTTATGGCCTCCTCTCTGAGATGGGGGGGAGGCAGACATGAGCCTCTGTGCAGCTGCACATAGAAGGGCAGGATCTGACAGAGGAGATCTGTCCTCTTCTCTGCTGCTGACTGGTGAGACAAGGTGGGGGCAGGAACAAGAAGGTTGTCACAGCTGCAAGAGAGGTGCAAGGGTCAAATTAAATTGGCCTGGAGGGCCGGATTCGGCCTGTGGGCCTTGTGTTTGACACCTGTGCTCTAGAGTGTCTGTGTTCAGAAAATGTATGTTTGGAGGGGGGTTTACTAATCTTCAGGCCTAAAATGATTTGTTATACTTGTGCAAAAAGGTCAGTGAAAGGGTTATTTGGTGTATTGACACATCTCTCTTGAACCGCAGGCAGGTGCGGGAAGGTATATTGCTGGGTGTGGCGAGTGATCAGAGTCCGACCAGGAAGTGCCGGGAGAGCACAAAGCAGGAAGAGGATTGCAGGTAACATTATTATTTTTTACTGCCTGGGGGGGGGGACACCATGTAGCGACACTGTGTAAATAAAAGATGTGTTGCAGACACGGGGGGGGGGGGGGGCACCATGTCGTGACACCGTGTAAATAAAAGACGTGTTGCAGACACAGGGGGGGGGGGATTTTGATATTGACTGTAAAACACTGAAACAATAAATAGGCAGAGCAGCAAAGCAGACAAGCTAATGAGATCTAATTGGAGATACAGCCCAAGTGAACCTAGTCTAGAGCGCTATGTTGTGTTTATACAGTGGCGGTGCGTCCATAGAGGGCGCAGGAGCGCTGCCCCCTCTCTCCTGCACCCGTCAATCAACAATAGATAGATTCATGCATCGCATGAATCTATCTATTGTCGCCGCTGCGGCCCCCTATTCAGGTGTCGGGGGCGCCGGGCATCTGAATTACAGCAGTGTTTTTTTTGGAAGTGCCTGATTAGAGCCGTCGACTCTAATAGGCTTCCAAATTGTTAGAGGGCGCACTGCTGTGCGTTCCCTGTTTAAAACAGTGCTGTGTTAAGGAATCACTTCTCTAACATTGACCTGCCTCTCACCCAATCAGGTGCACCGGGTCTGGTCACCGGTCACCTGATTGGCTGAAGCAACAGGCGCTGTGATTGGACGCCTATCAGATTCCAATCATAGCAGAGATGACATGAAGAGGACGGGAGAAGACATAGAGGACTCGGAGGGAGCGTGGAGGATATCGATGGGGCAAACTGGCATCATTTGATGGGGCAAACTGGAGGCTATTGATGGGGCAAACTGGCATCAGTTGATGGGGCAAACTGGCGGCTATTGATGGGCACAGTGGCGGCAATTGATGTGCACAGTGGCTGCGTTTGATGGGCACAATGGCGGCAATTAATGGGCACAGTGGCTGCGTTTGATGGGCACAATGGCGGCAATTAATGGGCACAGTGGCTGCGTTTGATGGGCACAATGGCGGCAATTGATGGCACAGTGGCTGCGTTTGATGGGCACAGTGGCGGCAATTGATGGGCACAGTAGCTGCGTTTGATGGGCACAGTGCCAGAAATTGATGGGCACAGTGGCAGAAATTGAGGGGCACAGTGGCGGCAATTGAGGGGCACAGTGGCTGCATTTGATGTTTTTTTTTTTTTCAGTTTGTTTGCCCCCCCCTAAAAAAAAAATTAAGCACCAGCTGCCACTGTGTTTATAACATTTCGTAGCTAACAAAGTGTAAAGGCAAAACTATTTTTATTTGTAAATAGAGTAGGTAAGGGTTAGACTCTCTGGGCCAGATTCTGGTACAATCCACGGTGGCGTAGCGTAAGCCCTTTACACTACGCCGCCGCAACTTACTGCAGCAAGTGCCGTATTCTCCAAGCACTTACTCCGTAGTTTGCGGCAGCGTAGTGTAAATGAGCCGCGTAATTCAAAGGGGGCGGCTTGTATTTAAATTAAGCGCGCCCCCGTGTCTATCGAACTACGCATGCGCCGGCCGGGAAAAAAGCCCAGTGCGCATGCTCCAGCTCACGTCGGAAAACGACGTGATCGTCACTTACGCAATGCCCTATTCGCGAACGACTTAGTAAAACTACGTAACCGACAGAAAAAGACGACGCTGACCCGACGCCATACTTAACATGGCATACGACGGAACTTCGTAAGCCCACCCCTCATATAGCAGGGGTAGGTTTACGCTTACGGAAACGACGTAAACGACGAGGCGGCGTAAAAACTTTCGGGAATCGGCGTATTAGGCTCATTTGCATAGGCAAGTGAGAAATCAACGTAAAGGCCACCTAGCGGCCAGCGAAGTCATTACACCTAAGATCCGACGGTGTAAGTGTTTTACACCTGTCGGATCTTCGCTGTATCTATGCGTAAGTGATTCTAGGAATCACATGCATAGATACCCGGGCAAACAAACAGAGATACGACAGTGTTTCCTGCGATACACCGTCGTATCTCTTTTGAGAATCTGGCCCTCTGCCATTTTTCTTGCCATCGGTTTACAATCAAACAAAACAATCAACAAAGCAGCCTGTGAAATCTAGAACAGCCCAAAGCAATCAATAGCTGCTCCAATGACTACAGAGGACCCAAAAAAAAATGCATTTACCTAGCATCCCATAGTAGGAGGGTTCTACACATATATAATATATCATTTATATTTTTATTTTTAAAGGTCGGGTTACCATTTTGCTCTGCAAGAACAGAAGATGGGTCAGTTGCCTGCAAGATACAGTGATGGTAAGTCTATCAAAGAAATATATATGTAAAGTCAAGCTTCTATATATAAATTTTATGTTTAGTCTGTGTAGTGGGTGCGGCTTAGGCTTTGCCCGCCCGCGGCCCCACACCTCTCGCCGGCCACCGATGGGAATGACACCTGTCAGCTCCTGCAGAGGAATTCTCCCCTCCCTCTCCTCACAGTGTGTAGTGTGACCGGCCACCCATTCTGTTCCCTCCTCTGCTTCCCTATTGGCAGGGGGAGAGGACCAATGAAAGTCGTCTCACTCCCGATGCACTCCTGTGACTGGACATCGGCCATTTACACACGGAAGGCGGCTCCGCCCCCACACTCTCCTCATTGGCTTAAAGACTGCGATTGACAGCAGCAGGAGAAAATGGCTCCCCCGCTGCTGTGTGAGCCAAAGAGGAGAGGGCGCTCCTCTCATGCAGATTGCTGGATCGAGATGGGGCTGAGGTAAGTATAAGGGGGGGGGGCTCAGGTAAGTATAAGAGGGAGGGGGCTGAGGGGGAAACTGCACCCAGAAGGTGTTTACCTTAAAGTGGAGGTCCGCTAAATAATTTTTTTTTTTTAAAGTCAGCAGCTACTAATACTGCAGCTGCTGGCTTTTAAAATAAGGACACTTACCTGTCCAGGGCACCCGCAATACCGGCACCCGAAGACGATTTGTCCCTCGGCCCTCAGATGCTGCTGCCGCCATTTTGGTAGTGATGGTATCCTGGTTATCTGCTGCGAATGCACTAGTCACACTGCGCTATCCGAATGGTTCCTGCTGTCTTCTGGGACCTGTGTGTCTCCCAAAAGACAATGGAGGGGAGATTGACGTAGATAGCCACAGATAATGCGGCTATCTATGCCCGGAAGTTGGTGAAAATACCTGTATTAGACAGGTATCTGCTCCCCCCTCAGAAGGACATGGAAATACTCAGTTTCCGAGCATATCCACGGTTTGCCAAGGTCAGCCGAAGTGTCCTTGGGCCTTTTCGGCCATTTCCGAGGCTCTCCGGCGCCCCGGATGCTCAGGCTGCATGCGGTATTGCAGGTCATTGAAGTCAATGCTGAACAAATTATTTTCGTTTCCCTTGATTGCAATGGGGAAACTCGCTTTAATATGCAAGTACTTTGGTTTACAAACACTCTCCTGGAACAGATTATGCTCCTAATCCGAGGTTCCACTGTTTTACAATTCTCTACTAAGTCCTACTTCTGTTGGTGCTTCAGCATTCATCTATAGAAGTGAAGGAAAAAAAAGTTTAATTCTGCCCCTCTCTTTATCCAGGCGAACGGGAAGAGTTCCATCAGCTGCTGTCTCAGTACGACGTCAATGAACTAAAAATAATCTACGAGTATTTGAAAAAAGACCTGATCTACATTGTGGCGTCTGCCACAGAATTCAAACAGCTGCTGGAGTACATGGCATCTCGGAATATTCTCAATCAGGAGGTAACTAATGTAGAAAAATGTGTTGACTTTTACACTAATCAAAGCTATGAGGGGTAGGTTAGCCACAAATAGCAGCAAAATAAAATAATTAAAAGAAAATACAACTATGACAAAGAAATCCCAGAGCACTATGAGGTTTCTAAAGAGAGGGCAGCAAAAGCTGCTTTCTTTCAGACTCTCTGTCTCTTTATTACAACTTACAGAACAGTCTAAAGTAGGAAATTTGAAGGAAACCATAATGCTGATGCCAACGATGAAATTGATTTTGACCCTCCTGCTCTACATGAGTCTCCAGAGAAGCCATTTGAACATGATCGGCTGGGTAGAGGGAGGAGTCGCTTTGGGATGATGAAACCGATTATATTCACAAATATTTTTCTTCCGGTTATTTTCCCTGAAATCTGTAACATTGTATTCTAGTTATATCTCAAAATAAGGAGTGACCTGGGACCCTTCATGTTCTCTGAGAAGCTGGTACAAGATATCCTGGATGCTGGAAAAGAGGCCATCATGGGATTCTTGGAAGGCATCTATGATCTACAGTTTTTTAATGCACCTACTCATTTGTATGCACTGCGATATGAGTTGGATAAATTCGGTAAGTAAAATGTGAAATTCTCTGTGTTGAACTTGTATATTCTTTTACTTAGATTGGTGGTCTCCAAACGGCAGCCTGGGGGCCAGATGCGGCCCTTTGCTTGCTTTTCTCCGGCCCTTGAGGCACTATTTTATCCACTGATACCAATAATAGGGCACAAATCCCCCCACTGACACCAATAAAGGGGCACAAATCCCATCACTGACACCAATGAAGGGGCACAAATCCCCCACTGACACCAATGAACGGGGGCAATTCCTCCCAATAACACCAATGAGGGGGCACAATTTCTCCCAATGACACCAGCAATGGGACCCAATGACACCAATGGTGGGAAACAATTATTTTTAATGACATCAATGAGGGGGACACAATTTCCCCCAATGGTACCAATAATGGGGAACAATTTCTCCTAATGACACCAGGAATGGGGCCCAATGACATGAGTGATGGGGCACAATTTCTCCCAATGACACCCAACAATGGAGCCCAATGACACCCAACAATGGAGCCCAATTCCTCCCAATGACATCAATAAAGGGACACAATTCCTCCTTCCATAATCAATAATGGGGCACAATTCCTCCCACTAACACCAATGATGGGGCACAATTCCTCCTATTGACACCAACGATGTGACACAATTCCTCTCAATGACATCAATAAAGGGACACAATCCCTCCTTCCATCATCAATAATGGGACACAATTCTTCCCACTAACACCAACAATGGGGCACAATTCCTCCCATTGACACCAAGGATGGGGCATTGTGTTTTCCCTACAGATGTCGGGACCTTTTCTGCTTCCAATGGCCACAGTCAGGCCATCCTAAAGTCTGAAGGACAGTAAACTGGCCCTTTGTGTAGAAAGTTTGGAGACCCCTGACTTAGATCATAAAAAAAAAAAGGCTTTAGTTAGAAGCAAATATATGTTTTAGCAAACATATGTTTTTGATTTGATGCCATGTGATTGGCTGATTAGTAATTTGTGTTACCCAGTGGCGTATCTAGGGTATGGCAGCCATGGTAGGTGCCATGGGCGCCATATGAAGAGGGCGCTGATGAGTGGCTGGGCAGCAAGGCACTTCCCAGGGTCTGAGGGTCTCTTCTTCCCTCCTCCCAAGCATAGGCAGGATCTCCTTTTCAGCACCTTTGCTAATGGACAATGGGAGCGCTATCCCTTCTGCATTCAGCCACAGCCCTTCCCTGTTCTCAGAGGCTCTCCCATTCCATCTGGTCGGATTGGCGGCACACAAAGAAGAAGGAGGAACATCAGTTTCTCCCTCTCCTCTGTAAAAACTTAGGCCTTAAGTGATGAAGATTTCATCACTTCCAGTATTGGTTCTGCATTTACCTGGTCTTGGAGGGCAGAGGAGGGATCAGGGGTCTAATAAACCCCAGATTTCTCCATAAAGAGGATATGTCACTACCCAAGGTATCACAAGGGATGATAAATATCACTAGTTTTGTTAGCTGTTTTTTTTGTTAAGGTAATCTGAAAATGGGTTTCAAATGTCTCAACAGGGGAGCAGTTTCAGTGCTTGCTATGGGTGCTATTTTCTTTAGATACCCCTCTGGTGTTACCAAGCAATTGAACGGGTGTACCTAAGTGGCCGATTAGTGTATAGCACTGGGATGAATAGTTCATGTTATTAGCTTTTGTGCTATCCTGTTTATCCGTACTATTAATGCTACACTAGAAGGACTTTCCTGCGTTCTTCTCCCCGTTTCTTTTTTTATACAAGTCACTCTTCTATGACAAAGCCAAGAAACTCTGTTATAAAAAATGCTGATTACTTATTGTCTCATTCTGTGATTTCCACTTGCTTAGGGGACAGTGTGATGCAACAGATATTACTGGATCGGAATGGACACCCTCTGACTCCAGAGCTGAAAGGTAAATATTAGAGGTTGTTCGATGATAGGGAAGCGAATGCACGCCATACAGCTACTTTAGGTTCCAAGTCCCTCTGTGTATTGCGTTTTGATTCTTTGAGTTTACACTTCTCAAATAAATTCTGTTGGATACAATGGGAACATGGATACTATTGTTATATGTTGGGCAAATATCAGTTGACAGTTAGATGCGTCCTTTATTTTTACAGGAATTCTTTTTAGACGATACATTCAGGTAACCAATGGTCAACATAGCTTAACCTTTTGATATATATGACCTATGGCATGTATAATACAATAGTTCCATCTAGAGCAGGGGTGCCCAACCTTTTGAGGAGCGAGGGCCACTAAAGCAACTTGGTAACCAGTCGTGGGCCACAATGAGCGGAGCTGATGGATGACAGGTCACCTACTTTATAGGCCCTCCAATCCGCCCATATGAATGTTTTTCGCATTGGAGGTAGGGGGGCATCAACAGACATCTGTCGCTTTGTAGAGGTGAATTGAGGGTCCCATTTGGTCGGGCTGATAGTGTGAAAAGGGCTCAAGACTGCTTTCACACTGTTGTGCTGCTGTTTACCCACATCGCGAGTGCAGCTGTGTCTATCCTGCAGGTTAGCTGAACTTTGCCATAGACTTCGCATGTGGCAGAAGCCGAAGCTGTAGAGGAAGCATCGGCTTATGGGGCTCTGCTCCGCAGCTGCGTTCTTCCTCTACCATTAGTTTCATATTACAACACTGATACTGTGGTATGGTGGGTCAGCAAGCTGCAATCTTTGCTTACCAACCCGCCATTCCAGAGCAGGAGGTCGCGGGCCACATCAGAGGGCTCCGAGGGCCACATGTGGCCCCCAGGCCACTGGTTGGCCACCCCTGTTCTAGAGGTTGAATTGATAAGTATTTCAACTTATAGGACATTAGTATAAAATAGTGAGAAAGGAGCCATGCCCATGTGGGATTGTCTACCCAAACTTTCTAAATAAAAGCCTAAGCTGAAAGAAGGGCTCTATAATGAAAGAACACCAAGGAACCTCCGTGCCAGAAGAAACTTCCCCTTATAATGCTTTCAACATAGCTTAACCTTTTGATATATATGACCTATGGCATGTATAAAACAATAGTTCCATCTAGAGGTTGAATTAGTTAATATTTCACCTTTAGGACATGAGTGTAAAATAGTGAGAAAAGAGCCATGCCCATATGGGATTGTCTACCCCAACTTTCTAAATAAAAGGTTAGAAGCCTAAGCTGAAAGAAGGGCTCTATAATGACAAAACATCATGGAAGGTCTGTGTGCCAGAAGAAACTTCCCCTTATAATGCTTTCGCCCGATTTCCTGCATATGCTTCTAAAGTAGGCCTGGTGTCCCGGTTGGCTACAGACATCGTGAAGCCGAGCCGATATAACCTGCCCTAACTAACTTATTAACTCCCAAATGAAGTGTGGAAAGTATGGCAGGAAGATTTTGCTGTGAGAGTATCTAAGACACCCTATGAAGCCGGGGGATTCAGACCCGCATGCTCCACCTGTAACTAAGTATTCACTTTTATATGGACTAGTTATCTAAACATGAAAGCTCCTATGGCCCGAGTGTTCCTCTTTATAATGGCAGCTCGACCTAAACACATCTTTTAGATGCTTCTATTGTGCACGTCCAGCTCATCACAAGGAGTTTGGGGTAAGCTTAGAACCCATGGCCACCTGACCAAAAAAAAAAAACAAGTTGGTATTTCAAGGGGT
Organism: Rana kukunoris; assembly: GCA_029574335.1. Lineage (NCBI taxonomy): Eukaryota > Metazoa > Chordata > Amphibia > Anura > Ranidae > Rana > Rana kukunoris. The sequence goes on along the minus strand of CM056059.1, from coordinate 8,886,377 downwards.
AAAAAATATTTTGGCACATGGATTGATTTTTGGTCAACTAAATTTTTTTGATTTTTATATTTTATAATAATTGTATCGATATTATTTTTTGCTTTCTTTGCTTTGGCAGAAATACAGGAACATCACAAACAACATCTGCTAGAAACCACTCTACCGAAGCCCTCGGAATCTACAGAACAGAAATGTTATGTTTCTGATCGTTACATGGATCTGATTGCATCCCATGTCCGTCCCTTTCATAGATCAGCGAAGTACAAGCTTCTAGAGACCGCAGAAAAACATAAAGATTACGTACGAACTGCTGCAGGAAGTGTTTCTCCCAACAGACTGTTCCGCTGGTGCCAAAATCTAAGATGTGCCCCGCATGCGGTGATGGTGACTGGTGTGCCAAGAATAGGGAAGACAACCCTCCTGGAGAAGCTGGTTTGTGATTGGGCAAATAGAAAATATTATCAGCAGTTTTCGTTCATCTTCTTCTTAAGGTTCCGGGATCTCAACAAGCTAGAAAAGATCAGCTTGGAGTCGATGATCCTTCGGGAATATCCATATTTAGAGAATCAACTTGGGAACATTTTAGAGAATCCGGAAAGGCTTCTCTTTATCTTTGATGGCCTGGATGAAAGTGTTCATGAAATAGATTTTAGATCAGGTCGGTTGTCCCGTGATATAAAACAAGTAGAGAATGTGGGAGCAGTTGTGGTTGGTTTGGCAAAACAGTCTCTACTCAAGGGCTGCCGTTTGCTTATCACCAGCCAACCAGACAGATTAGCGGGAAAAGATATTAATATTTTCAAGAGAGTACTGGAGGTCATTGGATTCTTACCAAAAGAAAGTCAGCTTTACATTGAAAGATTCTTCATGAACACAGAAATATCAGAGAACGTTTTGGGTTTTCTGAGGGAGAACGGTGTTCTGTACACTTTCTGTTACAACCCATCGTACTGCTGGATTATCTGCACAGTTCTATCAAAGTTCTTCAAAGGCCAACCAACCAATGATGGCCAATTGATGCCATCACTGCCGAAAACTCTGACGCAGCTCTTTGCGGGTTTCATTGTTGATGTTCTGTCCAACCATAGTCCAGATAAATTCAGTGCTCGGAGTTTCTTAAAATCTATCGGTTGGATGGCAGAACATGGAGTTATGAACCACATTACCAAATTTGAAAAACAGACCTTGTCACAATTTAACGTGGACACGACCTCAAACCTTTTACCAGACTTAATGAAAGAATACACACACTCCCCCGAGGCATCCTTCTCCTTCCTACACCCCATCACCCAGGAATTTTTGGCTGCCGTGGTCCATTATATTGACTATTCTCCCGAGAATTTACATAACTCGCTTAAAAGAGCCAAGTCCTTCAAAGATAACTATGGGGAACTATTTCTCTCGTTCCTCTGTGGCCTCTCTGATATCTCCACCAGGACCATTTTAGAGCCTTATCTGGGTGACTTGTCTTCTGATGCCGCAGAGGATGTCCTCACTTGGCTTCAACAAGAAGTTACAGATTCTGAAACCTTGGAAAAAAATGATCTCTTGAGTATATGTTTTAAATTCTTTGAGCTGCAGAATAAGACATTTTGTTCAGAATGCCTCGGATCGCTCAGACATTTTTGCTTTAGTCAACTCAACCTGACTCCTCTGGACTGCTCTGTGGTGTCTTTTACAATTCAGTCCTTTGAGGAGATTGAAGTTCTTGACTTAAGAGAATGTAAGCTTCAGAGGGAGGATGTTGAGAGATTTGCACCTGCTCTACATAAAATAGGTGACATAGGGTACGATATAAATACATTTCTTCTTATGTCTAGTAAATATCAAAAGCTCTTGGTGTGTTAAAGGGGTTGTAAAGGTAAAAACATTTTTTTCCTAAATATCTTCCTTTCCCTTAGTGCAGTCCTCCTTCACTTACCTCATCCTTCCATTTTGCTTTTAAATGTCATTATTTATTCTGAGAAATCCTCACTTCCTGTTCTTCTGTCTGTAACTCCACAGAGTAATGCAAGGCTTTTTTCCTGGCAGGGGCGGACTGACTATTCGGGCACTGCCCGAGGGCCCCATGCCACTAGGGGGCCCCATCAGGGTTGCCAGCCTTAGTAAACCCAAGGACAGTATGTAAAAATCTTTATTTTTATTTTTATTTTTTAATCTCAAGATAATAGCTGCCCCACCTCTCCAGTACATGTTCAGTGTGTATGTGTATTCTGTGTGTGTGTCTGTGTGTGTGTATTGTGTGTCTGTGTGTGTATATTGTGTGTCTGTGTGTGTATACTGTGTATGTATACTGTATGTGTGTGTGTGTATACCAGTGGCGGCTGGTGCTCAACATTTTTGGGGGGGGCGCAAACGGAAAAAAAAAACGAAAAAAAATGCAGCCTCACTGTGCCCATCAAATGCAGTCACTGTGGCATCAATTGTCACCACTGTGCCATGCCATCAAACGCAGCTACTGTGCCATCAATTCGCACCACTGTGCCATGCCATCAAATGCAGCTACTGTGCCATCAATTGTCACCACTGTGCCATGCCATCAAATGCAGCTACTGTGCCATCAATTCGCACCACTTTGCCATGCCATCAAACGCAGCTACTGTGCCATCAATTGTCACCACTGTGCCATGCCATCAAATGCAGCTACTGTGCCATCAATTGTCACCACTGTGCCATGCCATCAAATGCAGCCACTGTGCCATGCCATTAAACGCAATCACTGTGCCATGCCATCAAACACAGCCACTGTGCCCTCAATTGTCACCACTGTGACATGCCATCAAACGCAGCCACTGTGCCCCTCAATTGTCGCCACTGTGCCAATTGTCTTGACTGTGCCCTTTAATTGTCGCCACTGTGCCCATTGTTGCCACTGTGCCCATTGTTGCCACTGTGCATGTCACTGTGCCCTTTAATTGTTGCCACTGTGCCCATTGTCACCACTGTGCCCATTGATGCCACTGTGCCCATTGATCCCACTGTGCCCTTTGTCGCCACTGTGCCCATTGATGACACTGTGCCCATTGTCGCCGCTGTGCCCTGTAAAATGCACTTGCCTTTCTCCTTCCACGTCCCTCGATGTCTTCTCCCGCCCTCGATGACACTTCAGCCAATCAGGTTACCGATAACCAGAATCGGTGAACCTGATTGGCTGAGACGGCCATCAGTCTTATCCAAGGAACGCACCCCCTGTACGTCCCAAGGATAAGCATCCGGGAGCCAAGGGCTGTACTCGGAAAGCACTTCCGCACAGCCAACCAGCTGCCGTTATTCAGGTGGCCGGTGCTCAATGTCCAATGGCCATCTGAATAGACCAGCGGCAGCTGGCAGCAATAACATACATTCATGTAATGCATGAATGTACGTTATTTCAGTGGCGAGGCGGAGCCAGAAGGGGCGGCGCTCCAGCGTCCTCTATAGACGGACCGATACTGGTGTATACTGTGTGGCCCAATAATCTCCTATTGCCCGGGGTCCCATAATCTCCTTTGCCCGGGGGCCCCATGAGTTGTCAGTCCGCCCCTGCTCCCTGGTGTGGAGTGTCATGCTTGCCCCCTCCCTTGGACTACAGGAGAGTCAGGACGCCCACTAACACACAGCTCCTTTCTCTATCTGCAATGTAGAGAGCGTCCTGACTCTCCTGTAGTCCAAGGGAGGTGGCGAGCACGACAGTCCACACCAGGGCGAAAGCCTTGCATTACTGTGTGGAGTTACAGACAGAAGAACAGGAAGTGAGGATTTCTCAGAAGAAATAAGGACATTTAAAAGCAAAATGGAAGGATGAGGTAAGTGAAGGAGGACTGCACAGAGGTAAAGGAAGCTATTTAGGCTGTTCGGAAAGACTCGGAAATACTACGTTCCCGAGCCTTTCTGAGGTCAGCTGAGCTGACCTCGAGCTTTCCCAGCTGTTTCCGAGGCTCCCCGGCGCCCCCCTCCTCTGGCCACAGTCGGTATTGCATGCCATTGAAGTCAATGCGGAACAAATTATTTTTGTTTCCATTGACTTCAATGGGGAAACACGCTTTGATATGCGAGTACTTTGGATTACAAGCATTCTCCTGGATATGCTCCTAATCCGAGGTTCCACTGTACAGCTAGTGTGGGGTACCTAATACGAGTCTCCTTTCATTTTGTGCACTGCAGCACACAGGCAGGGAAAATGAGGGAAACACTGGGAGCCAATCAGCTGTGCTTGCAATGAGCATGCTGACAGGAGGAGAAAGAAAATGAGCGGAGGGATGTCTACATCAGTCTTCTGCTACTCCTTCACTGGCCAGTCAGCAGGCTGGGCCTATGTTCTCGACCAAGTATACTTCAGGGGAGGTTGAGGGCCTGGCTGTGCTATCTGGCAGAAGTGCCTGGGTCACAAAGCTGAACACCATTATAAATTCTCTGGCAGGGAGGATAGTACAGTATATGTGGGGAGTCGCACAAGGCATTTTTTGTATATGTTACTGAAATGTATCTTATTCACTCCTTACAGATTCAATGACTGTAGATTCGGAGATGACGGAGTCAAGTTTATATGTTCAGCATTAAAACATCCCGACTGCAAGATACACACTCTGCAGTAAGTTGGAAGGTTGATGAGTTCATGATGTTGTAAAATATTAAGGATATAATAAGTTTTTGGGTTAAAGTCCAACTTCAGACTCCAGGGGTCTCCAAACGAAGGACCAGTTTACTGCCCTTCAGACCTGGTGCAGCTGTGCATGGTAGCCAATTAGCTTCTAACTTCAGCTTGTTCAGTTAAAGTGGTTGTAAACCGCGGGGCGTTATTATTTATTTATTTTTCTTCTTACCTGCAAGGTAATGTCATAATGTGCTAGTATGCATCGCATACTAGCACATTATGTTAAACTTACCTTAAAATGAAGCTGATGTCAAAATGTCAAAGCTGCAGGCGCTTCCATCTTCACCCCGTCTTGCTTCTGGGTTTCCAGACTCTGGTTCTGTGACTGGCCAGCAGGGCCGCCATCAGGAATTATGTGGCCCCTTACACAGCTTCAAGCATGGGCCCCCTGGAGCAGAGAACCGGGGGGGGGGGGTGCTGCCACCTCAAATTGAGAAGCAGGGGTTGCCGCGGCCCCTTACAAAAATAAATAAATAAAAAAAAATTATAAAAAAAAGGGGGCAGCCATCCGGGGCCCTGAGGCCCTTTAATAAAAAGAAAAAAGAAATTAAAAAAATATATAAAGAAAAAAAATTGTTAGAAAAAAAAAGAGGGGGTTGCCACCCGGGGCCCCGGGGACCTCTGGGTCCTTTAACCACTTAAGGACCCCCGCACGCACATATACGGCCACAACATGGCTCGTACAGGCACAAGGGCGTAATTTACGTCCCCGCCTTCGTGCGGTTCGGGGGTCCCACCCCCCCTAATAAAGTTTTAACCCCCTGATCACCGCCCTAGTTAACCCTTTTACTCCCTATTGCCAGCGTCACTAAGCGATAATTTTTCTGATCGCTGTATTAGTGTCGCTGTTCCCGCTAGGTAGCTATTTTTTTTATCGCGATTTTTTTTTTTTACTAAAGACATGTGGCTAAATAAATTTTGGCCTAAATGTTTGACTAAAATTTAGTTTATTTGATTTTTTTTTAACAAAAAGTAAAAAATAGTGTTTTATTTTCAAAAATGTCGCTCTATTTTTGTATATAGCGCAAAAAATAAAAATCGAAGAGGTGATCAAATACCACCAAAAGAAAGCTCTATTTGTGGGAAGAAAAGGACGCAAATTTTGTTTGGGAGCCACGTCGCACGACCGCGCAATTGTCTGTTAAAGCGACGCAGTGCCGAATCGCAAAAACACCTTGGGTCATTTACCAGCGTATTGGTCCGGGTCTTAAGTGGTTAATAAAAACAAAAAATAATAAAATATATATATATATATATATATATATATTATAAAAAAAAAATTAAAAGGGGGGTTGCCATCAGGGGCCCTGGGGACCTCTGGGTCCTTTAATAAAAAGAAAGAAGAAATACAAAATTATATAAAAAAAAGGGGAGTGAATTGCAATCCGGGGCCCCTGGGGACCTCAGGGCCTTTTAATAAAAACAAAAAGAATAAAATATATATATAAAAAAAACTCTGGGCCCTTTAAAAAAATGATATATTTTTTTTTTTTTAAAGCGGGGGTTGCCATCTGGGGCCCTGGGGACATCTGGGCCCTTTAATAAAAACAGAAAATTTAAATGAAAAAAAAAAGGGGGGGGAGAGGATAGTGTCCCGTCATTGGTGTCAGTGGGAGGAATAGTGTCCCATCATTGGTGTCAGTGGGAGGAATAGTGTCCCATCATTGGTATCAGTGGGAGGAATGGTGTTCCATCACTGGTGTCAGTGGGAGGAATAGTGTCCCATCATTGGTGTCAGTGGGAGGAATAGTGTCCCATCATTGGTGTTAGTGGGAGGAAATAGTGTCCCATCACTGGTGTCAGTGGGAGGAATAGTGGCTCATCATTGGTATCAGTGGGAGGAATAGTGTCCCATCACTGGTGTCAGTGGGAGGAATAGTGGCCCATCATTGGTATCAGTGGGAGGAATAGTGCCCCATCACTGGTGTCAGTGGGAGAAATAGTGGCCCATCATTGGTATCAGTGGGAGGAATAGTGCCCCATCACTGGTGTCAGTGGGAGGAATAGTGTCCCATCATTGGTATCAGTGGAAGGAATATTGCCTTCTATCAGTGAGAGTAGCCGTGGCCTAAGGGCCTGATAAAGGTAAGCAAAGGGCCGCATCCGCCCCCCCGGCCACAGTTTGGAGACCACTGGCACACACAGTACATTACACTTGAAATCTGCACTCCACTGAAATGAACAGAATAAATTATTTTTTAATCAGGTTTGTTTTTTATTCCCTCTCTGTAGTTTGGCAGCCACGGGACTAACAGACCGGGCGTGCTCGTACTTAGGACCGGCAATCAGTGCCAACAAGTCTCTACGAAAACTTCGACTGTCTTATAACAGGCTGGATGGGCCTCACTTTGGTGACCTGATGACAGCTTTATCTAGTCCTACCTGCACATTAGAGGAACTGGAGTGAGTAGAACGCATGAAGACATTTGGTGGGATTGGTTGTGGATGTTCACCAAAATGTCTGATGGAAAATTCACACCAACCTCTTGGAAAGAAAACGATAACAGTTTTTGGTCAATGTTTTAAGGCTTACTTGATAAAATGCGGTACTAGAAGCAGTGGCGGCTGGTGGTTTTTTGTTTGGGGGGGGCGGCAAACAACCCTGTTGTCTACCGGTCGGTTCACCGGCACTTACCCCAACTAGGCAGTAGGCATCAGCAGGGATCAGGCATCAGCGGGCATCCCAGGAGCTGCGGGGATCAGGGGCACCAAGCAACGGCGGGATCAAGGCATTCAAGGAGAATCAAGGATCAGTGCATCGGCGGGCATCCAGGCATTGGCCAGCGGCTCTTCTCCTCCTCGCTTTCACCATGCGTCTCCTCCCCTCCTCCTGGATTGATAGGGAGGGTGGCAGTGCATAGACAGGCAGGGCAGCGGTACATGGATAGGAAGGTTAGCGGTACATGCATAGGGAGGGCGGCGGTGCATGCATAGGGAGGGCGGCGGTGCATGGATAGGGAGGGCGGCGGTACATGGATAGGGAGGGCGGCGGTGCATGCATAGGGAGGGCGGCGGTACATGGATAGGAAGGGTAGCGGTACATGGATAGGGAGGGCGGCGGTACATGGATAGGGAGGGCGGCGGTACATGCATAGGGAGGGCGGCGGTGCATGCATAGGGAGGGCGGCGGTACATGGATAGGAAGGGTAGCGGTACATGCATAGGGAGGGCGGCGGTGCATGCATAGGGAGGGCGGCGGTGCATGCATAGGGAGGGCGGCGGTACATGGATAGGAAGGGTAGCGTACATGCATAGGGAGGGCGGCGGTGCATGCATAGGGAGGGCGGCGGTGCATGCATAGGAAGGGTAGCGGTACATGCATAGGGAGGGCGACGGTACATGCATAGGGAGGGCGGCGGTACATGGATAGGAAGGGTAGCGGTACATGCATAGGGAGGGCGGCGGTGCATGCATAGGGAGGGCGGCGGTACATGGATAGGAAGGGTAGCGGTACATGCATAGGGAGGGCGGCGGTGCATGCATAGGGAGGGCGGCGGTACATGGATAGGAAGGGTAGCGGTACATGCATAGGGAGGGCGGCGGTGCATGCATAGGGAGGGCGGCGGTACATGGATAGGAAGGGTAGCGGTGCATGCATAGGGAGGGCGATGGTGCATAGATAGGGAGGGCGGCAGTGCATAGACAAGGAGGACAGCGGTGCATGGATAGGGGGGTGGCGCCCGTGAACCCACAAAGGATGGGCCGCCCCTAATTAGAGGTGCAACTCAGTTTAAAAAAAAAATATATATATATATAAGAATCTAAAGTGCCCATCAATTGCCGCCACTGTGCCCATCAATTGCCGCTACTGTGCCCATCAAATGTTGCCAGTGTGCATTCCCCGCCCACCGGCACTTACCCTGTCTCGGTGAGGCAGCGGGTTACAAAGGCGGGGTCCTCTACGCTCCTTGATGTCTTCTCCCATCCTCTCTTCCCGTCCTCTGCTATGATTAGATGCCTGGTAGGCATTCAATCACAGCGCCTGTCGTTTCAGCCAATCAGGTGACAGGTAACAGACCCAAGCTCCTGATTGGTGGAGAGGCGGTTCAGTGTTAGGAAAGCAAACGTTCACCTTTTTTCACGCCTATGGCTCTAATCAGGTGCTTCAGATAAATGCCCCGTAATTCAGGCCCCCCGAAATTATTTTTTTGTTTTTATTAAAGGGCCCAGAGGTCCCCAGGGGCCCAGATGGCAACTCCCCCTTTGTTTTTATACAAATTGTTTTTATATATTTTTTTTTATTTCTTATTTTTTTCTTTTTATTAAATGCCCCCCTTTTTTTTTTTATAATTTTATATATATATATAGATATATATCTATTTCACACGGTGCTGGAAACCCGCATTACGTTCGCATTTTCTGCACTGTGTTCAAAAACGAACTGCAGTTGCGATCTGCAACAGGTGTCATTGTAATGTCAAAGCCACCCCAAATGCAGGTTGCAAACGCAATGCATTTGCATGCACCAGAATACATGGTACAGAAGTTTTTTAATGTATTGCATGCAGTAGCGGTGCGCCATAAGGGGCGCATGGGCGCCACCCCCTCTCTCCTGCCACCTCTCTATTGCATTGCATTGAATGATTTTTTCGGCAGTGCATATGTCTATGGATTTCCTACTATATGCCAAAGACATGCTGGTAGGGTATTTGGTACTTTTCTTTGGCGTTATCATTCTCTATGGCAGTCCCAACCCTGTGTAAAAGGGGAGGGTTGAGGTAAGACCTGGTGTCATGAGCAGCCTGGCATCTCGGCAGGCATGCGCGGTAGCGGCGCATCGGCGCGCATGGGCACGCGCAATCGCGGCACCGTAACGCGCGCGGGAGCGCGCATGGGCGGCGTGAGGAGGCCGTTCTGGCGCCAAATTTAACCTTAAAAGGGGTCTGATCCCTGTGCTTCTTGCTGTCCTGTCTACAGCGTTCCTGTGAGTTACCTGAACCTGTTATCCTGATTGAACTTGTTCCCGACAACCCGACTTGTACCTGTCTTAACCGCCTGCTGCCTGTCCTGACCTTGGCTCGCTCGAACATCCCTCTGCCTGACCCTCTGTACCTCTGCTGCCCGCCCCTTGCTGACCCGGCCTGGAATCCGACCCTGCCTGTACCAACCGTACCTGCTCCTGACCCACCAACCAGTTGGTGGACCTACCTACTGATACTTGCTCCTGCTTGTTCTACGAAACACCTCCCCCGCTCCTGTGATCGCTCCTGCTTCCAGCTGCTCTACCGTGGACCTCTAAACGTCAGCCTGCACCAGTTCTCCTACGTGCTTCCAGGGACTACTGACACTTCCCACGGCCCCAGCATCAGCTTGCACCAGGCGCTTGTGCGACTCTGCAGTCCCGAACTTCCTGTCTGCACTACCAGGAGTCCCGGGATCAGAGAAGCAAGGGCTGCCACTCTCTGCACGTCGGGCTCATCCACCAGGTACGTGACACCTGGCAACCTACTTTGTAAAATAACTCACCAAGGGATTTCTATAGAAAAGGCCCTCAACCATATGGGACCTGCTGGCCAAGAGTCGTGAAGGGATGTCACACACAAACTGATATATACGTCATCATTCTCATGTTCTTACATTCTTATTTCTTCCTCCAGGTTGTGCAGCAACTGGCTGGCGGACACGTCCTGCTCCCTTTTGGCATCAGGAATAAGAAGTAACCAATCTCTGAAGATACTCGAGCTATCATTTAATTATTTGAACTGTCCTTACTTTGGTGACTTGATGGAGGCTTTGTCCAGTCCGACCTGCACAGTGGAGGACTTGAGGTGAGTATACCATCACTGGAGAGAACGAAGAGGAAATATTAGGGAAAGAATGAGGTAAGAAATAGTAAGGAAGTGAGACGAGAAGAGAGGGAAAGGAAAAGAAAGAAAAGGAAAAGGAGAAGGGAGGAAAGGGAGAGGGAAAGGAACAGGAGAAGAGAGGAAAAGGAAAGGAGAAGAGAGGAAAATTAGATGGTAAGGAGAAGAGAGGAAAGTGAGAGGGAAAGGAAAAGAGAGGAAAGGGAGAGGGAAAGGAAAAGAGAGGAAAGGGAGAGGGAGGAAAAGGAGTGGAGAGGAAAGGGAGAGGAAAAAAAGAGGGGGGGAAGGAGAAGAGAGGAAAGGAAGAGGGATGGCAAAGAGAGAAAAGGGAGAAGGAGAGGAGAATAGAGGAAAGGGAGAGGGAAAGGAAAGGAGAGTAAAGGGAGAGGTTGAGGAGAAGAAATGGAGAGGGAGAGGAGAAGAAAGGAAAGGTTGAGGGATGGCTAGGAGAGGAAGGAGAGCGGGAAAGGGGAAGAGAGGAAAGGGAAAGGAGAAGAGAGGAAAGGGAAAGGAGAAGAGAGGAAAATTAGATGGTAAGGAGAAGAGAGGAAGGTGAGAGGCAAAATAAGAGAGGAAAAGAGAGGAAAGGGAGAAGGAGGAAAAGGAGTGGAGAGGAAAGCGAGAGAGTAAGGAGAAGAGAGGGAAGGGAGAAGGAAAGAAGAATAGAGGAAAGGGAGAGGGAAAGGAGAGGAAAGGGAGAGGTTGAGGAGAAGAAAGGAAAGGGAGAGGGATGGCAAAGAGAGGAATGGGAGCGGGAAAGGAGAAGAAGGGAAAGGAAAAGGAGAAGAGAGGAAAATTAGATGGTAAGGAGAAGAGAGGAAAGTGAGAGGGAAAGGAAAAGAGAGGAAAGGGAGAGGGAAAGGAAAAGAGAGGAAAGGGAGAGGGAGGAAACGGAGTGGAGAGGAAAGGGAGAGGAAAAAAAGAGGGGGGGAAGGAGAAGAGAGGAAAGGAAGAGGGATGGCAAAGAGAGAAAAGGGAGAAGGAGAGGAGAATAGAGGAAAGGGAGAGGGAAAGGAAAGGAGAGTAAAGGGAGAGGTTGAGGAGAAGACATGGAGAGGGAGAGGAGAAGAAAGGAAAGGTTGAGGGATGGCTAGGAGAGGAAGGAGAGCGGGAAAGGGGAAGAGAGGAAAGGGAAAGGAGAAGAGAGGAAAGGGAAAGAAGAAGAGAGGAAAATTAGATGGTAAGGAGAAGAGAGGATGGTGAGAGGCAAAATAAGAAAGGAAAAGAGAGGAAAGGGAGAAGGAGGAAAAGGAGTGGAGAGGAAAGCGAGAGAGTAAGGAGAAGAGAGGGAAGGGAGAAGGAAAGAAGAATAGAGGAAAGGGAGAGGGAAAGGAGAGGAAAGGGAGAGGTTGAGGAGAAGAAAGGAAAGGGAGAGGGATGGCGAAGAGAGGAAAGGGAGCGGGAAAGGAGAAGAAGGGAAAGGAAAAGGAGAAGAGAGGAAAATGACATGGTAAGGAGAAGAGAGGAAAGTGAGAGGAAAGGAGAAGAGAGGAAAGTGAGAGGAAAGGAGAAGATAGGAACGTGAGAGGAAAGGAGAAGAGAGGAAAGTGAGAGAAAAGGGAGAAGAGAGGAAAGTGAGAGGGAAAAAAAAGAAGTGAGGAAAAGGAGAGGGAAAGGAAAAGAGAGGAAAGAGAGAGGGAGGAAAAGGAGTGGAGAGTGTAAGAAGAAGAGAGAAAAGGAGAAGGGAAAGGAGAAGAGACTAGAGAGGAAAGGGAGAGGGAGTGGGGAAAGGAGAGGAGAGGAAAGGGAGAGGGAAAGGGTTAGGAGAAGAGAGCAAAAAGGGATAGGGAAGGGAGAGGGAAAGTATAAGAGAGGAAAGGGAGAGGGTAAGGAGAGAAGAGGAAAGGGAGAGGGTAAGGAGAGAAGAGGAAAGGGAGAGGGTAAGGAGAGAAGAGGAAAGGGAGAGGGTAAGGAGAGAAGAGGAAAGGGAAGATGGAGGGGAACAGTGGAAGGAAATTAAAGAACAATTACAGGGTGGGAGCAAAGAAGGAATAGAGACAAATGGAAAGAAGAAAAGCTAAACTTATAAACTCTCTCTATATTACTTTTAGAACTGAGCAAAACCGATTTGGGGTAGTCATGACACTTTTCTCTCCTCTCGGACAGGCTACAGGGTATTTTGCTAGATGATGACCACCTCCCTTTGATGATGCCTCTGATTAACAATAAGAACCTCACACTTCTAGAGCTGAGCAACAACAGCCTTACAGGTGCCGCAACCCCTTACCTCCGGGAGCTCATCCGGAAATCACCCAGCCTGAAGAGTATTAGGTATGTGGATCCAAGCAGAGGCGGCTCTCTAGTTAGGCAAATTAGGTGGTCGCCTAAGGCCTTTTGCTCATAGGGGCCTCGCAGCTGCCTAATTTGCCTCTTAGACTGGACCAGAGAGGGCCCATGGATTAGACAAAGCTGTGTCTGGCTCCCGAGCATTGATTATCCTCCCCCTCTCTTCTGGTGCTGTGTGTGTGCGGCTAGCTTCACTTTCTCAGTACACACCAGTGGTCTCTGCAGTGCTGGAGCAATGCATTAGGTCTTGTTCACACCTTATACTTTCAATCCATCTGCACTCCCCTGCTGCACATGCCACCCACCCCCATTCACTCTGTGCACCTCTCCTGCAGATGCCACCCACCCCCATTCACTCTGTGCCCCCCCTTCTGCACATGCCACCCACCATCATACACATTCCGTGTCCCCCCAAGACACACAGACTCTGGGAACCCTGTATATGTCTGTAGCACTACCCCCGTAGGAGCTGCTGGTTAGTTTTGGGCCTTGCACGTTACCTCGTTCCTCGTTGTCTAGGGGTTGAGAGTCAGCAAAAAGTTTAATGTCCACAAGTTATAGTTCCCTTTCTTTTGCTTTTATTTTCAAACAACTTGTAGAAGTAGAGGGGTGAAGGATCAGGGGAAGGTTCAGGCGCACAAAGAAGATCACTGGGGAATTGCTAAACTTCAAAGTCACACTCACCACTTTCTCTTAATTGGGCATTGCTCACCCGGATAGGCCCCTCTCATCTGGCCTAGCAGCCGGGATGATGCACAGACAAGATCTGATGAGGGATTCCGGAATCCTCTGCCATAGGATTTGACACCCGGAGATTCAGCCTTACAGTTCTAGAGCCTTTGAGCCAGGGGTGGCCAACCAGAGCCCTCTGATGTGGCCCGCGACCTCCTGCTCTGGAATGTCGGGTTGGCATGCAAAGATCGCAGGTAGCCGACCCGCTATACCGCAGCATCAGTGTTGTGATATGAGTACTGGTGGTAGAGGAAGAAAGCGGCTGCGGAGCAGAGCCCCATAAGCCGATTCTAACTCTACAGCACCGGCTTTTGTCAGGAGTATATGGCAAAGTTCGGCTAGCACGCACTATAGACACACAGCACATCAGTTTAAAAAGCAGTCTTAGGCGCCGTACACACGGCAGAGATCCTCGACGGGCAGAACACATCGTTCCGCCCGTCGAGGCTCTCTGCCGGCCGTCGGAATCGGCGACCCGCCCGTCGGGAATGGCAACCAGCCATTCATCCAGGCGGGCCGTCGAGGAAATAGAGAGCGTGCTCTCTATTTCTGCTCGACGGGCTTCCCGACGGGAAGCTCGCCGAGACCGTACACGCGGCTGAGGTCCTCGCTGGAATGTGCATTCCAGCGAGGTTCTCGCTGGTTTTCAGCGAGAACCTCGGCCGTGTGTACGGCAGGTTAGGCCCTTTTCCCATGATCAGCCCGACCAAATGAGACCCTCAATTCACCTCTACAGAGCGACAGATGTCCGTTTACGCCCGTCTACCTCCAATCCGAAAAACATTTGTCCCCTTTCATCTAGGAGGATCAGAGGGTCTATAGAGTAGCCGTGACCTGCCGTCCGTCCGCGCCGGTCATTGTGGCCCGTGACTGGTTACCAAGTTGCTTAAGTGGCCCTCGCTCTTCAAAAGGTTGGGCACCCTTGCTTGTAGCCAACCCAGCACCCTGTAAGGTATTGTAGACTACGGTGCATCCTTCAATAGGTTACCAGGCCTCTCCCAAAGTACCAGCCTTCCGCTCGGTTCTTTTCCGGGACAGGTCCTCCCCTGGTTTCCTCCATTGAGTGGCTTCCTCCCGAAGGACAGACAGCACAGGATCACCTCCACGGCGTAGGCCCCTGTCAGGGTAACTGGACCTACCAGGCCGAAATGCAGCCTCGGGCCAGCATGGTCCCAAGGCTAAAAATCACACGGCACATACCTCGCGCCAGGAGGGCCACGAGACGAGCCCCGAAAAATGGTGTTTGCTCCTTAAGTATCCTTCCCCAGAATTCCCAGCGGGAAAACCACTTCCACTGGGCTGTTCCCGAGGAAAGACACCCAATACACCATGGCTTGCCTTAGTTCCAACATTGGCCTGTTGTGGTATCGCCACCTACAGGCAAACAAAGGGAAATCCCTCCAGGCACAGCCATAGCCAGAACAGAGGCTGATTTAACCCCAATTAACAAAGTCTGAGCTAAACTACCAGCTCAGACACCCTCTAAATTTGACATAGCGCCTGGTTTTCGGGAGCAGGGCGCTACATGTCATATTAGAAATAGTTACTGATTCATAATGTTGGGACACATACTGTTAGAAGATGCTGATGTGAACTCCAGCCACCTATCTGTCTGTTGTCTGCTATAATGTAAATGAGTCTAGTGTGGCTTCTCTTTCTGTTGTCTGCTATAATGTAAATGAATCTAGTGTGGCTTCTCTTTCTGTTTGTCTGCTATATGTTAAATATGTCTAGTGTGGCTTCTCTTTCTGTTTGTCTGCTATATGTTAAATATGTCTAGTGTGGCTTCTCTTTCTGTTGTCTGCTATAATGTAAATATGTCTAGTGTGGCTTCTCTTTCTGTTGTCTGCTATAATGTAAATATGTCTAGTGTGGCTTCTCTTTCTGTTGTCTGCTATAATGTAAATGAGTCTAGTGTGGCTTCTCTTTCTGTTGTCTGCTATAATGTAAATGAATCTAGTGTGGCTTCTCTTTCTGTTGTCTGCTATAATGTAAACGAGTCTAGTGTGGCTTTTCTTTCTGTTGTCTGCTATAATGTAAATGAGTCTAGTGTGGCTTCTCTTTCTATAATGTAAATGAATCTAGTGTGGCTATAATGTAAATGTCTAGTGTGGCTTCTCTTTCTGTTGTCTGCTATAATGTAAATGAGTCTAGTGTGGCTTCTCTTTCTGTTGTCTGCTATAATGTAAATTAGTCTAGTGTGGCTTCTCTTTCTGTTGTCTGCTATAATGTAAATGAGTCTCTTCTCTTTCTGTTGTCTGCTATAATGTAAATGAGTCTAGTGTGGCTTCTCTTTCTGTTGTTTGCTATAATGTTAATGAGTCTAGTTTGGCTTCTCTTTCTGTTGTCTGCTATAATGTAAATGAATCTAGTGTGGCTTCTCTTTCTGTTGTCTGCTATAATGTAAATGAATCTAGTGTGGCTTCTCTTTCTGTTGTCTGCTATAATGTAAATATGTCTAGTGTGGCTTCTCTTTCTGTTGTCTGCTATAATGTAAATGAGTCTAGTGTGGCTTCTCTTTCTGTTGTTTTCTATAATGTTAATGAGTCTAGTGTGGCTTCTCTTTCTGTTGTCTGCTCTAATGTAAATTAGTCTAGTGTGGCTTCTCTTTCTGTTGTCTGCTATAATGTTAATGAGTCTAGTGTGGCTTCTCTTTCTGTTGTCTGCTCTAATGTAAATTAGTCTAGTGTGGCTTCTCTTTCACCCATTGTTGGTTGTGCTAATTAACCCTGCAATTGTATGAAGGAGTTCTGTGTTGATGCTCTGCATGTTTAACCCTCAACACCTGTGTGGCTCGTTTTGTGATTGAGGGGTTAAGGGCTGGTTATGGCGAGTCTGCAGGCTGCGGGTGCGCTTGGAGGACAGGAGACACAGGTATGGTGGAGGTGCCCAGCAGGGGTATCTGAGATCCGTCACACCCCCCCCCCTAACATAATTTTATTACCTGTTGATCCTTGCAGCAAATCAGATATTTTCCCTCTTTCTTTAGGAGTGTTTCTTTAACCGCTTAAGGACCGCCTCCGGCATATTAACGTACCTGTACGTCCCCATTAAATGTCTGTCTGTGTGGTCGTGTGGCACCAGTGGTGTGCTCGCGACCCTGCCGCCATCCCCGTGAGTCGAACCGCGGGTCCCCCGGACTCGATCGCCGTGGGGATCCCTGCAATCGTCTCACGGCGGTATAGAGCGGGAAGATACTTGTGTAAACAAGCATCTCCCCACTCTGACTAGAGACAATGACACTGATCTTGGCTCTGTGTACTCTGAGCCGAGATCAGTGTCATGTGACACAGAGCCCATCCCCCCTACAGTAAGAAACACTATACAGGGAACACTTAAGCCCTACCTACAGCGCCACCTAGTGGTTAACCCCATTCAATGCCAGTGTCAGTTTCACAGTAATTAGTGCATTTTTATAGCACTGATTACTGTATAAATGTGAATGGTCCCAAAAATGTGTCAAAGGTGTCCGATGTGTCCGCCATAATGTCGCAGTACTGAAAAAAAACGCAGATCGCCGCCATTACTAGGAAAAAAAATGTATAAAAATGCCATAAAACTACCCCCTATTTTGTAAATGCTTTAACCTTTGTGCAAACGAATAAATAAACGCTTATTGCGTTTTTATTTTTTACCAAATATATGTAGAAGAATACGTATCGGCCTAAACTGAGAAACACATTTTTAATATATTTTTGGGGATATTTATTATAGCAAAAAGTAAAAAATATAGATTTTTTTTCATAATTGACGCTCTATTTTTGTTTATAGCGCAAAAAATAAAAACCACAGAGGTGATCAAATACCACCAAAAGAAAGCTCTATTTGTGGGGAAAACAATTGTGATTCAAAATGCGACAGTGCTGAAAACTTAAAAATTGGTCTGGGCAATGAAAGGGGGTGAAAATGGCCTGTATTGAAGTGGTTAACCACTTCAGCCCCGGACCATATTGCTGCCCAACGACCAGAGCACTTTTTGCGATTCGGCACTGCGTCGCTTTAACTGACAATTGCGCAGTCGTGCGATGTGGCTCCCAAACAAAATTGGCGTCCTTTTTTTTCCCACAAATAGAGCTTTCTTTTGGTGGTATTTGATCATCTCTGCTATTTTTATTTTTTGCGCTATAAACAAAAATAGAGAGACTATTTTGAAAAAAATGCAATATTTTTTACTTTTTTCTGTAATAAATATCCCCCAAAAATATATAAAAAAAAAAATTTTTCCTCAGTTTAGGCCGATACGTATTCTTCTACCTATTTTTCGTTAAAAAAATCGCAATTAGGGTTTATTGATTGGTTTGAACAAAAGTTATAGGCCCAGATTCACAGAGCAATTACGCCTGTCTAACTGGTGTTAGACAGAAGTAATTTCAAATTTTGCGCGCCGTATCACTAGTTTGAATCCTCAAACCATGATACGGCGGCTTCGGGCTTCGATCCGAGAGGCTTACGTCTTCGTAAGCCTTCGGATCTACGCTGCAATATTTTTCCGGCCGCTGGGAGGAGTCTGCGTCGTTTTCAGCGTCGGGATATGCAAATGACTTTTTACGGCGATCCACGAAGATACGAGCGGTCTTCGCAATCGCTTACGTCATTTTTTTGCTACGTACTGTTAGACCAGCTATTTGCTGGTCTAACGGTGCGTAGCCCATGTTAAGTATGGCCGTCGTTCCCGCATCGAATTTAAATTTTTTTTTTTTTTTTTTTTGCGTAACTCGTTCGGGAATAGAAATGTCCGTAAACGACGCTACTCAAACAACGAATGACGTAACGACGTGATTTCGCGCAATGCACGGCGGGAAATTTGCGAACGGAGCATGCGCAGTTCGATCGCCGCGGGAACACGCCTATTTTAAATCCTTCACGCCCCCTACTCGTCTAGATGGATTGCGACGGGAGAAATACACTACGCCGCCGTCGTTTACTGGACAAAATCTACCTGGATTCCACGTAGAGCCAGGTAAAAAACGGCGGCGTAGTGTATTTCTGATACTCTACGAGAATCCAATTCTCTCTGAATCTGGGCCATAGTGTTTACAAAATAGGGGGTCGTTTTATGGCATTTTTATTATTCTTTTTTTATTTACTAGTAATGGCGGCGATCAGCGTTTTTTTTCAGTACTGCGACATTATGGCGGACACTTCGGACACTTTTGACACATTTTTGGGACCATTGGCATTTTTTTAGCGATCAATGCTATAAAAATGCATTGTATTACTATAAAAATGCCATTGGCAGTGAAGGGGTTAACACTAGGGGGCAGAGAAGGGGTTAAGTGTGTTCCTATTTGTGTTCTAACTGTATGGGGGGGGGGGGTGGCCTCACTAGGGGAAATCACTGATCTTCTGTTCATACATTGTATGAACAGAAAATCAGCGTTTCCCCCGCTGACAGGAACGAAAGCTGTGTGTTTACACACACAGCTCCCGTTCCCCGCTCTGTAACGAGCGATCGCGTGTGCCTGGCGGCGATCGTGCCTGCTGGGCATGAGCGCGGGACTCGGGGGCGAGCGGTGGGCGCGCGCGCGGGCCGCCGGCGGCGCGCACGCGTCCCCTAGTGGCCGTCGAAAGTGGCGAAGTAGAGCTACGGGCTCTCGCGCAGGAGAGCCGACCTGCCGCCGTATAACTGCGGAGGCTGGTCGGCAAGCGGTTAAACACCCCTCACCAGGGGCAGACTGACAACTCATGGGGCCCCCGGGCAATGGGAGATTAAGGGGCCCCTGGGCAATAGGAGATTATGGTGCTCCCGGGAAATAGGAGATTATGGGGCACCAGGGCAATAGGAGATTATGGTGCCCCGAGAAATAGGAGATTATGGGGCACCAGGGCAATAGGAGATTATGGTGCCCCGAGAAATAGGAGATTATGGGGCACCAGGGCAATAGGAGATTATGGGGCACCAGGGCAATAGGAGATTATGGGGCACCCGGGCAATAGGAGATTATGGTGCCCCGGGAAATAGGAGATTATGGGGCACCAGGGCAATAGGAGATTATGGGGCACCCGGGCAATAGGAGAATATGGGGCCCCCGGGCAATAGGAGATTATGGGGCCCCCGGGCAATAGGAGATTATGGGGCCACACAGTATACACACACACATACAGTATACATGCACAGTATACACATACAAACACACACAGTATACATACACACAGAATACACATACACACACTGAAAAGGTACTGGAGAGGCGGGACAGCTATAATCTTGGGATTTAAAAAAAAAATGTTTTACATACTGTCCTTGATTTTACTGAGGCTGGCAACCCTGATGGGGCCCCCTAGTGGCATGGGGCCCTCAGGCAGTGCCTGAATGGTCAGTCTGCCCTTGCCCCTGACAGTGTTTTAGTATTTTTTTCCCAACCCTGTAACAGGCATTAGGCTTGACTGCTTGGCCTGGTGGACTGAAAGCAATGAAAAATTATAACCTTATTGGTTGTCACCACAACAGGTTGTGAGGGAAATCTTCCAATAAGGAAATCCTTTTGTGGTGACAACTGCCTAAAGGTTTTTTTTTTTCCTAAACTTGGGGAGCACATCACACTTCCTGTTGTTCCTCTGAGACAGGAAGTGAGGGGAAATCTCCCTGATGGGTCGTTCTCATCAAAAAATGGAGTTCCAACCCATTTTCACTGCCTCCAAAACGAAAGAAAACGTTTCACTTATGTTGTCCTATACATTTCATTGTGGCTTGTTGAGTAATGTTTTGCTTTCTAACAGCTCTGGAAATATTTTAATAACTGTTCATTTTCTCTCTTTTTTTCCGTCTAGCCTCTTTTCTAATCACAGGCTGCCCTTTGAAGACAGAAGATCATTGCTAAACCTGAGAGCTCAGAAACCAGGACTTGATATTTCAATTGATTGAACTCAATGGACATGTGAAGAAGTCTGATGTTGAGAGATGTGATTCTTCATGACGATACATTCACTTTGGCAATGAAACTTGTACATTAGCCAGGAACGAGGCTAGGAATGAAACCTGTACCTCTCCCGTGGCCATGAGACTTTTACATCAGCCAGGAACAAGGCCAGTAATGAGACCCGTACCTGTCCTGTGGCCATGAGACTTGTACATTAGCCAGGAACGAGGCCAGGAATGAGACCCGTACATGTCCCGTGGCCGTGAGATATGTACATTAGCCAGGAACGAGGCCAGGAATGAGACCCGTACATGTCCCGTGGCCGTGAGACTTGTACATTAGCCAGGAATGAGGCCAGGAATGAGACCCGTACATGTCCCGTGGCCGTGAGACATGTACATTAGCCAGGAATGAGACCCGTACCTGTCCTGCGGCCATGAGACTTGTACATTAGCCAGGAACGAGGCCAGGAATGAGACCCGTACATGTCCCGTGGCCGTGAGACTTGTACATTAGCCAGGAATGAGACCCGTACCTGTCCCGTGGCCATGAGACTTGTACATTAGCCAGGAATGAGGCCAGGAATGAGACCCGTACATGTCCCGTGGCCGTGAGACATGTACATTAGCCAGGAATGAGACCCGTACCTGTCCTGCGGCCATGAGACTTGTACATTAGCCAGGAACGAGGCCAGGAATGAGACCCGTACATGTCCCGTGGACCATTAAACTTGTACATTAGCCAGGAACGAGGCCAGGAATGAGACCCGTACATGTCCCGTGGCCGTGAGACTTGTACATTAGCCAGGAATGAGGCCAGGAATGAGACCCGTACCTCTCCCGTGGCCATGAGACTTGTACATTAGCCAGGAACGAGGCCAGGAATGAGACCCGTACATGTCCCGTTGGCGTGAGACTTGTACATTAGCCAGGAACGAGGCCAGGAATGAGACCCGTACCTCTCCCGTGGCCATGAGACTTGTACATTAGCCAGGAACGAGGCCAGGAATGAGACCCGTACATGTCCCGTGGCCGTGAGACTTGTACATTAGCCAGGAATGAGGCCAGGAATGAGACCCGTACCTCTCCCGTGGCCATGAGACTTGTACATTAGCCAGGAACGAGGCCAGGAATGAGACCCGTACATGTCCCGTGGCCATGAGACTTGTACATTAGTCAGGAACGAGGCCAGGAATGAGACTGACTTTAACTGACGGTTGTGGCTCCCAAACAAAATTGATGTCCTTTTTTCCCCACAAATAGAGCTTCCTTCTGGTGGTATTTAATCACCTCTGCGGTTTTTACTTTTTGCTATAAAAAATATCCCCCAAAAATATATTTAAAAAACTATTTATTTTCCTCAGTTTAGGCCGATACGCATTCTTCTACATATTTTTTGGTAAAAAAATGGCAATAAGCGTATATTGAATGGTTTGCGCAAAAGTTATAGCGTGTATAAAATAGGGAATAGATTTATGTCATTTTTATTAATATTTTTTTTACTAGTAATGGCGGTGATCAGCGATTTTTATGGTGACTGCGACATTATGGCGGACACTTTTGATGCTATTTTGGGACCATTGTTCTTTATACAGCGATCAGTGCTATAAAAATGCACTGATTACTGTGTAAATGACACTGGCAGGGAAGGGGTTAACCATTAAAGGACGGGGAAGGGGTTAAGTGTGTCCTAGGGAGTGATTCTAATTGTGTGGGGTACCAGTGGCACGACATTGATCACTGCTCCCGATGACAGGGAGCAGTAGATCAGTGTCCTGTCACTAGGCAGAACATGGAAATGCCTTGTTTACACTGGCATCCCCCCGTTTTGCCCTCCCTGTTACACAATCGCAGGACACCGGCGGACATCGAGTATGCGGGTCCCGCAGCTCACAGGAGGGGCGCGCTAGAGAGGGGCATTTTTGCCTATTCTTCTTTGCAAAATTGCTCAAGCTCTGTCAGATTGGATGGAGATCGTCTGTGAACAGCAATTCAAGTCTTGCCACAGATTCTGAATTTAGGTCTGGACTTTGACTGGTCCATTCTAACACATGAATAGGCTTTGATCTAAACCATTCCATTGTAGCTCTGGCTGTACTTTAGGTTTGTTGTCCTGCTGGAAGGTGAACCTCCGCCCCAGACTAAAGTCTTTTGCAGACTCTAAGGCGGCGTACACACGACCGAATAGCTCGTCGGGCGAAACACATCGTTTTCCCCGTCGAGTTCCTTGTTCAGCAGTCAAAAAACTCGTCGAGCCAAATTTTCCCATTGCCCATCGAGGAAATAGAGAACATGCTCTCTTTTTGGCTCAACGAGTTCCTCGATGGGTTTCTCGGCGAAAAGCGTACACACGACCGGTTTCCCCGGCAGAATACGTCTTCCATCGAGTTTCTTGCTGAATTCTGCCGAGGAAACCGGTCGTGTGTACGCAGCCTAACAGGTTTTCTTCTAAGATTGTCCTGTACTTGGCTCCATCCATCTTCCCATCAACTCTGACCAGCTTCCCTGTCCCTGCTGAAGAAAAGCATCCCCACCACATGATGCCGCCACCACCATGTTTAGTGTGATAGTGTGTTCAGGGAGATGTGCAGTTAGTTTGTTTTTCGCCACACATAGCGCTTTGCTTTTAGGCCAAAAAGCCCTAATTATGCTGTCTGTTCACTAAGGTTCTCTAACAAACCTCTGAGGGCTTCACAGAACAGCTGTATTTATACCGAGATACACAGGTGGACTCTATTTACTAATTAGGTGACTTCTGAAGGCAATTGGTTCCACTAGATTTTAGTTAGGGGTATCAGAGTAAAGGGAGCTGAATACAAATGTGCCCCCACACTTTTCACATATTTATTTGTAAAAAAAAAATTAAAACCATTTATCATTTCCCGTTCACGTCACAATTATGTGCCACTTTGTGTTGGTCTATCGCATAAAATCCCAATAAAATACATACATTTTTTTGACAAAATGTGGAATATTTCAAGGGGTATGAATATTTTTTCAACTGTAAATGTTGAGAACCTCTCGAGTTTAGAGGAATCATGTAAAGGGAAAAAATGAAACAATTGATCAGAGTCTCAAATACTAAAAAACAAACCGAAAAAAAAACACACAAATTGGAATCACACTAAGGTGTCCATCATTAAAGTACTCCTGAAGACGTCAGCATGACGAAACGCATGCTGGGGCAGGGTTACAGGAAAGAACGCTGGTCCGCTGGAGACACCCGAATGTGGTGACAATGTAAATGAGTCTAGTTTGGCTTCTCTTTCACCCCATGTTGGTTGTGCTAATTAACCCTGCAATTGTATGAAGGAGTTCTGTGTTGATGCTCTGCATGTTTAACCCTCAACACCTGTGTGGCTTGTTTTGTGATTGAGGGCTGGTTAGGGTGATTCTGCAGGCTGCGGGTGCGTTTGGAGGACAGGAGACACAGGTCTGGCATAGGTGCTCAGCAGGGGTATCTGAGATCCGTCACACCCCCCAACATAATTTTATTACCTGTTGATCCTTGCAGCAAATCAGATATTTTCCCTCTTTCTTTAGGAGTGTTTCTCTCATCCCGGATGGATGGGAAATAGAACGTCAATGATTGCTGGTGTGAGTAGCACACAATAGAGGGCAGGGGGAGAAGGGGGAGCAGTGAGATCAGCTGTGTGTCTTCACTCATCCCGGACGGATGGGAAATAGAACGTCAATGATTGCCGGTGTGAGTAGCACACAATAGAGGGCAGGGGGAGAAGGGGGAGCAGTGAGATCAGCTGTGTGTCTTCACTCATCCCGGACGGATGGGAAATAGAACGTCAATGATTGCCGGTGTGAGTAGCACACAATAGAGGGCAGGGGGAGAAGGGGGAGCAGTGAGATCAGCTGTGTGTCTTCACTCATCCCGGACGGATGGGAAATAGAACGTCAATGATTGCCGGTGTGAGTAGCACACAATAGAGGGCAGGGGGAGAAGGGGGAGCAGTGAGATCAGCTGTGTGTCTTCACTCATCCCGGACGGATGGGAAATAGAACGTCAATGATTGCCGGTGTGAGTAGCACACGATAGAGCAGTGTTTCTCAACGCCAGTTCCCAAGGCGCCCCAACAGGTCACATTTTCCACCTCTCCATTATTTTGCACAGGTGATTTAATCAGTTTCACTGCCTTAGTAATTACCAAAGCCGTTTAATCTGAGGGAAATCCTGAAAACATGACCTGTTGGGGCGCCTTGAGGACTGGAGTTGAGAAACACTGCAATAGAGGACAAGGGAGAAAGCCCAACTGGTGCTCAAGCCGTGGCCCCCCAGCTGTTGCGGAACTACTAACCCCATCATGCCTCTGCCTTTGGGAGTCAGGCTTGTAACTCTCAGCGGCCTGCAATGCTTCATGGGACTTGTAGTTCTGCTACAGCTGGAGGGCCACAGGTTGAGCATCCATTCTCCATGGTTTATGGCCTGCAGCGAACCACCATTCCCCCTCTGTTTAGAAAAAAAAAGGGCTTGGTATGCTGATGCCTTAGGAGTTCCCGTCACTGGAACTAAAGGGCCAAGCCCAACCTCTGAAAAACAACCCCACACAGGCCCGGACTGGCCATAGGGCATACCGGGCAAATGCCCGGTGGGCCGAGGCGGCCCGCGAACGGCCCGTGGAGGCCAGCGGGCCGTATGTCATGTCTCCCCAGGGGTGTACACCACCAACACAGCGCCAGATAGAGAGAGATCAGCTGGGGTATCAAAGATGGCTCTGACACTTCTCCCCTCCCCTTGCTGCCCGCACGACCAGTTAGAGGAGAGGAACTGCTTCTACTCCTCCCCCTCCTCTCTTCTTCTCCTCCTGTGTCTGCCCCGCCCACTCTCCCGACAGACACTGTTCTGCTGCCTAAGGAATGTGGGCGGGAATATTCAAGCAAAAGCCAAACAGAAAGGAAAGATGGAGTCTGATATCCATCCATCCAGTCAGTCCCTCCTGCCTCTGAGTGAGTACTGTGAGTACTGTACACCTTTCTTTCTTTCTCTCTCTTTTTTCTCTTTTTTTTTTTCTTTTGCCATTAAATGCAGCCACTGCGCCATTCATTTGTCGCCACTGTGCCAATTGATGCCACTGTGCCCATTGCCACTGCCACTGTCTATCTATCTTTATCTATCTATCTATCTTTTTTCTATCTTTATCTATCTTCCTTTCGTTCTATCTTTATCTATCTATATCAATCTATCTTCCTTCCTTCCTTTTTTTCTTTCTATATTTATCGTTCTTTCTTTATCTTCCTTCCTTCCCTTCTTTATTTCTATCTTTCTCTATCTATCTATCTTCCTTCTCTTCTTTCTTTCTTTATCTATATTTCTTTCTTTCTTTATCGATCTTCCTTCCTTCCTTCCTTCCCTTCTTTCTTTCGTTATCTTCCTTCCTTCCTTCCTTCCTTCCCTTCTTTCTTTCTATCTTTATCTATCTTTTTTTCTTTCTTTATATATCTTCCTTCCTTTCTATCTATCTTCCTTCCTTCCCCTCTTTCTATATTTATTTATTTTCTTTATCTATCTTCCTTCCTTCCCTTCTTTCTTTCTATCTTTATCTATCTTTCTTTCTCTATCTTCCTTCCTTTCTATCTATCTTTCTTCCCTTCTTTCTTTCTATATGTATCTATCTTTCTTTCTTTATCCATCGTTCTATCTATCTATCCTATCTATCCTATCTATCCTATCTATCTATCTATCTATCTATCTATCTATCTATCTATCTATCTATCTATCTATCTATCTATCTATCCTTCCTTCCTTCCTTCCTTCCTTCCTTCCTTCCTTCCTCCCCTTCTCTTCTTTCTATAATTATCTATCTTTTTTCTTTATCTATCTATCTATCTATCTATCGTTGTATCTATCTATCTATATCTATCTTTCGTTGTATCTATCTATCTATCTATCTATCTATCTATCTATCTATCTATCTATCTATCTATATCTATCTTTCGTTGTATGTATCTATCTATCTATCTATCTATCTATCTATCTATCTATAGCTATCTCTATCTATCTCTATCTATCTCTATCTATCTCTGTATCTATCTCTATCTATCTCTATCTATCTCTGTATCTCTCTTTCGTTGTATCTATCTCTATATCTCTCTTTCGTTGTATCTATCTCTATATCTCTCTTTCGTTGTATCTATCTCTATATCTCTCTTTCGTTGTATCTATCTCTATATCTCTCTTTCGTTGTATCTATCTCTATATCTCTCTTTCGTTGTATCTATCTCTATATCTCTCTTTCGTTGTATCTATCTCTTGTTGTATCTATCTATCTATCTATCTATCTATCTATCTATCTATCTATCTATCTATCTATCTATCTCTATATCTATCTTTTGTTGTATCTATCTATCTATCTATCTCTATATCTATCTTTCGTTGTATCTATCTATCTATCTCTATATCTATCTTTCGTTGTATCTATCTATCTATCTCTATATCTATCTTTCGTTGTATCTATCTATCTATCTCTATATCTATCTTTCGTTGTGATTGTTAGAAATTAATCCGCGCTAGGACTGGGGATATGAGCTGCTGCCTTCTGTTTAATCTCTCAAAGAGAGATGGTGTATTAAGATAATTTTTAGGTTCAGATAATTGACGCTGCTGTGTAAATGTGATCTGTATATCTCGTGTCGGGTACTTGTAGCAGATGGGTTTATTGGAGCAAAACTCCCCGCTTCATCAAGTGATCCCTTATTTCTGATAATCCCTCACGGGGATAAGGGTGTTTATTGGTGTCCTGTGTGATCCTAATGGTGAGTGCCTGTGGAATGGTGATGGTGAGGCCTTATATTTGTATTTGATAAAGTTTCAAAAATGTCTGTTGAAAGTTTGGTGTTGACAACTCGGTTAGTGGTATCACTCCAAAATGCAATGTTAAGATAGATAGTACTGTATATATCAAACAAGCTGTATAACAATTTAGGTCAAACGTGATAACAGAAAATAACAAAAAATAACTGGTGCTTCTGTGTACCCTTAGGTTCCTGAGGTCCAGTGCATGTGATCAATGGTCACTGAAATGAGCAAGTGTCGCTCTATTAAATAGTGTGATCATTCAAAAAAATTTTTTTTTAAAGTGACAATAAATTAATAAGTGATGGAGTGTGATAAAACGTTAATTATTAATAATATACAATAAAGGCCCAAAAAGAAATCCCTGTTACAGTGATCAATTAAAGTGCTATTTTGCAACAGACACTTAGGGCCAGATTCAGGTAGATGGGAGCATCTTTGCTCCAGAGTAACGCTTCTCATTTGCGTTACGCTGCAGAAATTTTAGGAGCAAGTGCTGTCATTCACGAAGCACTTGCTCCTAAAGTTGCGGCAGCGCATCGCAAATGAGCCGGCGGAATTCAAATTGGGCGGGTACGGGGCGTGTAGTATTTAAACTATGCGTCGAGTGTCCAAACATCCCCGTGCGCATGCTCCAAATTCTGTGAATGAACGTCAATGACGTCACATTCCCATTCATGAACTTTTTACGCAAGCGACGTGATTTTTTTTTTTCCCGACGCGATGACGACGCCTATACCTAACATAGGATACTCCAACCCCATGTAGGTATATCTTTGCGCCGCGTATCCCGTCCGGAAACGTCGTACCGTCATTGCGTCGCGCCGGAATGCGATCGTGAATTGCCGATTTCCGCTCATTAACATATTTTTTGAGCGGAAATCGGCGGGAACGCCCCCGGCGCCATTTTTAAGTTGAAGTAACGATGCGATGGCGAAACTCAGTTACGCTGCTCGCATCGGAGCTTCAACCCGGCGTTTCTTGTTTTCTGGTTACAGAAAACAGAAACGCCGGCTTAAAGTCACAGTTAGGCTGGCGGATCACTGGATCCGCCAGCCTAACTGTTCCTGAATCTGGCCCTAAGTATCTGTTCTGAGAAGTGGAGTATGCTACTCAATATCTTCCAGTACGATGCAATAAATTATCATCCATATATTAATGTATAACATCAGTGACGTTGTGGGTAAAATCCAGTTGAGCAGCTGTGTGGTCATCTACGGTATAAATAACAGGTATTGGACTGCAGATGATAGTGGAGATTCCAGTTATCCCCCCACATGTGTCCCCACTTACCAGATTGTTGTCCCCACGAAGGGGGTATGGAGCCTTGGGGATCAGTGGGTAGTAGCTGTTGTTTACCAACCTCTATGCGTAGTAGGTCATTCACGGCACTTGATGAGTTCAGTTGTTGCACGTGTTGGATCAATCGCCGTGCGTGGTGATTCCTAGGATATATCCAATAACTCCAAAAAAGGGTGTTGTGGTGATCATAAGGAGGCAAGAAGAGAAGAAATCATGGTGTAGTATTTCCTGGTATTTATTTAAAAAAATGTTTCCCAATTGGGACAACAATGTATAAAATTAAAAAGGAAAAAGAACATAAAATTGAAAAATGAAAGCTGCTGCACCGCAGCTTAACAAAAAGTCCCGTGTGCTGAGCTGTACCAATCGGGTTATGGGAGCCTCTGTGTTCGCTATCCGTGTGGAGCGTGCCGCTGTTTGCGTTCCACTTCTGAGCGCGTCCCAACCCGGATGTCCTTGCTGGTCTGAGCTGAGCGTGACGGAGCGCGTGACGTAAGACCGTAAAGTCACCTGACCGGTTTCGTTTATGGACGTTTTCAAAGGTGCTCTGATCTACCTGAATCTGGCCCTATATCTATCTTTCGTTGTATCTATCTATCTCTATGGGCCAGATTCAGGTAGATGAGAGCATCTTTGCTCTGGAGTAACGCTTCTCATTTACGTTACGCTGCCGAAATTTTAGGAGCAAGTGCTGTTATTCATGAAGCACTTGCTCCTAAAGTTGCGGCAGCGCATCGCAAATGAGCCGGCGGAATTCAAATTGGGCGGGTACGGGGCGTGTATTATTAAAACTAAGCGCGATCCCGCGGCGAACGTACTGCGCATGCGTCGAGTGTCAATGCATCCCAGTGCGCATGCTCCAAATTCTGTCAGTGAACGTCAATGACGTCACATCCCCATTCATGAAAGTTTTACGCAAGCGACGCAATTTTTTTTTTCCGACGTGATGACGACGCTGTCATGGACCATGAAATACTGAAATCCTAATTCATGTATTACAGAAGATGTAATTCTGAACCCCAGCCAGGTCAACAGACTCATAAGAAATACTCATTGTCCATTGTGTGATAACCCTAACTAAAGCCTTTCTATTATCAGGTGTAAATGACTTCTGCCCTGTCTCAATTCTCCAGACGGCTCCATTGTTCTGTGGCTGGCTATTGTGTACATTGATTGACCCCCTGGGGCTTTTGTCTGAAAACACATCACAGGCTTCTGGCCACACATATTCAGGCTATACAAACTTTGGGACCAATCTCTGCGGAGACAATTTCAAGTCCTCATTTGCATGGTTTAAGAGGACCAGAGTGAAAAACTGAATACTTTACAATGGACCAATAGGAAAGCGGTTGTTGGGGGCGGGATGTTCCAAATCCTGTATAAAGTGTGCTGTGTACTTTCATTAAAGTGTGTCCTGTTAGATCCAGTATTAAGCCATGGCTAATGTGTGGATTATTCAGCGATTCCAGGGATATTCCTAGTCGGGGAATATTGGGGTGATTTCTTTTATGGGAGAAGAAGGGAGAGGATGGCGGAGATATGCTCTAATACCGTCACACTGGATGGCAGCAGCGGGATTTTCCCTTCTACTTTCCTTTACACCAGGATTCCAAGCAGACACTGGGAACAGTGAATGGAAGACTGGTACACCCGGCTTAAAAGAAATACACGGAAAGGACTACTGGAAGTTTGTGGAAGGATTGCTAGCAACAAAACCGAGCGTGTCATCATAGCAGAATAAATGGAGCTAGACCAGGAGAACTCGGTTGCAGCAAGGCCTGCAGTACAGACGATGGGGACACCAGTGATTCAGGGTGAGGAATCACAAGCTAACAAGCTAATAAGAGAGAAATTAGCATGGTTCGGTCGGAACCCAGCGGCGGATGTGGTGCTGAAAGTGATGACCCTGTTAGCGGAGGAGGCTAAACAAATAAGAAACGCAGAACTACAGTTAAAACTGGCAGCAGTTCAACAAGCAGCCGCACATTCTCCAAACAGTGAGTACAGCACAGCAGACACAAGGAAGATTCCGTTTAGCGCTTTTAAAGCTTTTGATGAGAAAGAACGAGAGCGGCAACATGAGCTGAGAATTGCAGAAATACGACGATCGGTGACAACGCCTAAAGAAGCAGCACCAAATGAAAGACAGGAGATGGTGAACCTCTATCCCCAGACACCAGTTGCAGAGACAGGGGATCTGATAGACTTCTCTGCTGAGGAAGAACAACCTGATGGGCCTCCAGCAGAAGAGCTGGTATCAGGGCCACACTTCACTGTACTCTGCCCAGCCCCAAGAGCAGTATTTGTGGAGTTACAAGGAACTTCCCCAGCTGAAGCGCTGGTCACCGGACAGAGGGTTCAAGACCTCTGCCCCACCCCTGTGGCAGTTTTGGAGGCTCAGGGTGAGAAGATGGCGATCACCCCCCAGCCACAGATTACAGAATGTATGGACTGTTCAGAGGATGTTATGGATTATGCATCCCCAGCAGAAGTGCTGGCAACAGGGCAGATTGCCAGCCATCTCTGCCCAGCACCGGGACCAACTGTGGAGTTCCAGGGAGCCGGGGCGGTTGGCCCCCCTCCCCAGCAACCAGCTGAGGTGGTAAAGCTCTTACTCCCAGCGGAACCACTGGCAGCAGGACAGGCTGCTACTGGCGGCTGCACCCCACTACAGCTTGAGTGGATACCAGTGGATGGGACTTCAGTCTCCACTGGCACAACCCCAGAAAATGGTACAGGACTGAAACAGGAGGATGTCGGCTTTGCTTTGCAAGCACTGGGGGATTTTCACCTCACATCAGTGGATGGGACTTCAGTCTCCACTGGTATACCCCATAAATGGTGGCCAGTTGGCCCAGATCCCCAACAGCATGATGGACTGAGCCCAGCCACCCTGTCATCTCTCCAGCGGCTGAAAGGACTCCAGGGAGAAGGGCCAGTCCAGGCCTCTCCCCAGCGGCAGACGTGTTCCCTGAGAGAGGCAGAGGATGGCGGGGTGAGTAATGCTCGGTTTGGAGCAAGTGATTTGGGGTACTGTATGGATACCGGCCTTGGGGGACTGGAACTACTGACTGAATTCAGAGACAACCCATCTGGTGTCTCCTACTGGGTTAGTCCCCTGCCAAAAGGGGAGATGTGTGACAGGCCTAGCCGGGACAGGGGCTTTTGGAGAGGACTGAATGCGAGCCTCTTGCCGTCCGATTATGGGCCAGGGCCGCAAAGCAGGAAGGCGGATGGGTTATCCTGGCAGACAGTCCTGGAACCTTAAGACTACTTGCCCAACATCCTCGAGTGACCCGTTTGGGTCCCACTGCAGATGTTGAACTATTTCCCAGGGGGAGTAATGTCATGGACCATGAAATACTGAAATCCTAATTCATGTATTACAGAAGATGTAATTCTGAACCCCAGCCAGGTCAACAGACTCATAAGAAATACTCATTGTCCATTGTGTGATAACCCTATCTAAAGCCTTTCTATTATCAGGTGTAAATGACTTCTGCCCTGTCTCAATTCTCCAGACGGCTCCATTGTTCTGTGGCTGGCTATTGTGTACATTGATTGACCCCCTGGGGCTTTTGTCTGAAAACACATCACAGGCTTCTGGCCACACATATTCAGGCTATACAAACTTTGGGACCAATCTCTGCGGAGACAATTTCAAGTCCTCATTTGCATGGTTTAAGAGGACCAGAGTGAAAACTGAATACTTTACAATGGACCAATAGGAAAGCGGTTGTTGGGGGCGGGATGTTCCAAATCCTGTATAAAGTGTGCTGTGTACTTTCATTAAAGTGTGTCCTGTTAGATCCAGTATTAAGCCATGGCTAATGTGTGGATTATTCAGCGATTCCAGGGATATTCCTAGTCGGGGAATATTGGGGTGATTTCTTTTATGGGAGAAGAAGGGAGAGGATGGCGGAGATATGCTCTAATACCGTCACAGACGCCTATACTTAACATAGGATACTCCACTAGGGGGCTGCTTTATCTTTACGCCGCGTATCGCTTACGGAAACGTCGGAAAGTCACTGCGTCGCGCCCGAATACGATCGTGAATTGCCGATTCCCGCTGATTAACATATTTTTTCATCGTAAATCAGCGGGAACGCCCCCGGCGCCATTTTTAAATTAAAGTTGCGATGCGATGGCGAAATTCAATTGCGCCAATCGCATTGGAACACCAACCCGGCGTTTCTTGTTTTCTGGTTACAGAAAACAGAAACGCCGGCTTAAAGTGACAGTTAGGCTGGAGTATCACAGATACTCCAGCCTAACTCTACCTGAATCTGGCCCTATATCTATCTTTCGTTGTATCTATCTATCTATCTATCTATCTCTATATCTATCTTTCGTTGTATCTATCTATCTATCTATCTATCTATCTATCTATCTATCTATCTATCTATCTATCTATCTATCTATCTATCTATCTATCTATCTACTGTATCTATCTATCTACTGTATCTATCTATCTATCTATCTTTCGTTGTATCTTTCTTTCTTTCTCTCTCTCTGTCTATCTATATTTCTTTCTCTCACCCCAAATCCCATAATTAACCCCCGACGCCCCCCCCCCCCCGAGCTGCTCCGTCTAAAATGCCTGTGCCTATTTTTTGTCCCAGTCCGGGCCTGACCCCACATCATAACCCCCTCCCCCTTTAACCAAATGATTTGGAGGGGTGGCCCAATTCTTTTGGCAATATAGTGTGGCTGAGCGAGTTTGGGGTGGGGGGACTGGCCTGCAAAGAGTCCTGACCTCAACCTAATAGAACACCTTTGAAATGCAATAGAGCAGAGATTGCGAGCCAGGCCTTTTCATCCAACTTTAATGCCTGCTTCACAAATGCGCTTCTGGAAGAATGGTC
This sequence comes from Rana kukunoris, assembly GCA_029574335.1. Taxonomy (NCBI): domain Eukaryota; kingdom Metazoa; phylum Chordata; class Amphibia; order Anura; family Ranidae; genus Rana; species Rana kukunoris. The sequence goes on along the minus strand of CM056059.1, from coordinate 8,853,097 downwards.
AAACCTTCCCATAGACACACTCCTAAACCTTGTGGATGGCTTTCCCAGAAGAGTTGAAGCTGTTATAGCTGCAAAGGGCGGGTCAACTCAATATTGAACCCTCCGGACTAAGACTGTGACGCCATTAAAGTTAATGTGCGTGTAAAGGCAGGTGTCCCAATACTTTTGGTAATATAGTGTAACGGAACGTCACTGACATCACCACGTCAACAACACTCTCTGCATCATTGAGGACCACCCTGCGTCAGAGAAAATGAAGAGGGCCCACAACTTCAGCGCAGTCCTTTATGTGGTCACTTGGACAGTAATAAGTAAATAAGGAGATCATCTGGGTGGGAATATAAAAAAACAATGTAAAATTGAAAGAGGATCTATCACTTCCCCAATTTGTCCAGAATGTAAAAAAAATATAGTTTTAGCGGTGGTGTTTTTTTAAGTAATGTCGCCACGGCAGTAAGTGTAGTACATAACATCTTCTCACAATACAGATCTATCTGTTGGCAACATTTCACCATTTTAACAAAATGCATTGCCAACTTTGCCGCGCCACACTGATTTCCAAAAGTAGTTCCTGCACTACTTTTGGTGACTTCGGGGGGCAATTTCTATAGACATTCTGTGCATGAACCCACACAGATGTCTTTCAAATCGTAAAAAAAAATCCCTAAATAGTTTTCTTTACCTTAGTGCAGTCCTCAGTGGCGGATGGTGCTCAAAATTTTTGGGGGGGTGCAAACGAAAAAAAAAGAAAAAAAATTGCAGCCTCACTGTGCCCATCAAATGCAGCCACTGTGCCATCAATTGTCACCACTGTGCCATGCCATTAAACGCAGCCACTGTGCCATCAATTCGCACCACTGTGCCATGCCTTCAAACGCAGCCACTGTGCCATCAATTGTCACCACTGTGCCATGCCATTAAACGCAGCCACTGTGCCATCAATTCGCACCACTGTGCCATCAATTGTCACTACTGTGCCATGCCATCAAATGCAGCCACTGTGCCATCATTTGTCACCACTGTTCCATGCCATCAAATGCAGTCACTATGTCATCAATTCGCACCACTGTGCCATGCCATCAAACGCAGCCACTGTGCCATCAATTTGCACCACTGTGCCATGCCATCAAACGCAGCCACTGCGCAATCAATTGTCACCACTGTTCCATGCCATCAAATGCAGTCACTATGCCATGCCATCAAACGCAGCCACTGTGCCATTATTTCGCACCACTGTGCCATCAATTCGCACCACTGTGCCATGCCATCAAACGCAGCCACTGTGCCATCAATTGTCACCACTGTTCCATGCCATCAAATGCAGCCACTGTGCCATCAATTGTCACCACTGTTCCATGCCATCAAATGCAGTCACTATGCCATGCCATCAAACGCAGCCACTGTGCCATTATTTCGCACCACTGTGCCATCAATTCGCACCACTGTGCCATGCCATCAAACGCAGCCACTGTGCCATCAATTGTCACCACTGTTCCATGCCATCAAATGCAGTCACTATGCCATGCCATCAAACGCAGCCACTGTGCCATTATTTCGCACCACTGTGCCATCAATTCGCACCACTGTGCCATGCCATCAAACGCAGCCACTGTGCCATCAATTGTCACCACTGTTCCATGCCATCAAATGCAGTCACTATGCCATGCCATCAAACGCAGCCACTGTGCCATTATTTCGCACCACTGTGCCATCAATTCGCACCACTGTGCCATGCCATCAAACGCAGCCACTGTGCCATCAATTGTCACCACTGTGCATGCCATCAAACGCAGCCACTGTGCCATCAATTGTCACCACTGTTCCATGCCATCAAACGCAGCCACTGTGCCATCAATTGTCACCACTGTGCCCTTTAATTGTCGACACTGTGCCCATTGTCGCCACTGTGCCCATTGATGTCTCTGTGCCCGCTGATGTCTCTGTGCCCGCTGGCTCTGATAGGCACTTCTGCACAGCCAACCAGCTGCCGTTATTCAGGTGGCCGGCGCTCAAGGTCCGGCCATCTGAATAGACCAGCAGCCGGAAACAATAACATAGATTCATGCAATGCATGAATCTATGTTATTGTAAACAGTGGCGGTGCCAGAGCCAGAGGGGGCCGCGCTCCAGCGCCCTCTATAGACGCACCGCCACTGGCAGTCCTCCTTCAACGGCATGGGTTCCCCCTCCAAGAGCATACCAGGCCCTTGGGTCTGCTATGGATTTTAAGAGGAACCCTGTACGCCGAAAAAAAGGCCCCTCGAAGTCCATACCAGACCCTTTTCCGAGCACGCAGCCCGGCCGGTCAGGAAAGGGGGTGGTGACAAGCGAGCGCCGGGTGATATCCGCCCCCTTATGTCGTCACCATAAGAGGCCTATATAAATCGGTGTGAGGCACGGTGTGAGGCATTACAGTGGGAGGAAGCGACGTGTCAACATTGAAGAAGAGAAGAGGGAAGAAGACGACAGAAGACCGGGGCCCCCGCTTGTAAAAGAGCTTAAAGAAAAAAGCAGAGGCCCGGCAGAACAGAACAAGACGGCGGTGAAGACCACCCAATAGCAGAAGTGAACAGAGAAGACGGCGGTGAAGACCACCCCCCCCCCCCGGCAGAAGAGAACAGAGAAGATGGCGAAGAAGACCGGGGCCCCCGCTTGTAAAAGAGCTTAAAGAAGAAAGCGGAGGCCTCGGCAGAACAGAACAAGACGGCGGCGAAGACTTTTTCTTCCTGGTTTTCAGGGAGAGGTGCATGCTGGACAGTTTTTTTAAGGCACAGTAATGCCCAGAGACTCTTGGGAAATGAGTGTCATAATTTCCCAGGAGGCAATTGGGTCTTAGGACAGGAAGTTGAACCCCCTGGAACCAGGAACTAGGCAGATTACGATTACTGCCTAGTAACAGCCAGATAGAAGTTATTTTAATTATTTTTTACATTAAAGGCAAGCTGTCAATAGAAAGTTCATCTTTAGGGCAGAACTCCCTATGTATGTTTGGGGGGGGAGGGGGGGATGGCGGTTTACTAATCTTTAGGCCTACATTTTTTATATATATATATATATATATATATATATATATATATATATATATACTTGTGCAAAAAGGGCGCTGGCAGTGGAAGGGTTAATTGACGTATCTACATATATCTGTTGAAGGTACGGGAAGGTAAATTCCTGGGCGTGGTGAGAGTCCGACCAGAAAGTACAAGGAACAACAAAGCACAGATCGTAGAAGAGGATTGCAGGTAACATTATAGTTTTTACTGTCTGGGGTGGGGGGGGGGACACCATTTCTTGGCTGTGTTGTGGTTATAACATGTTGTTGCTAATAACGTGTAAATGGACACATAGGATAACATTAGTTTCTTCTACCGGCAAAATGCTAAACTCCTCTAGGAGCAGTGTTTTTTTTCTTTTTAAGCCAGCGTGCATGGACCCTCATTGAGAAAATGCTAGGTGTTCTCTGAATGGCACCCACAGGGCTGCCATCAGGAGGGGTTCACAACTGTAAGGAGCCCCGGGGCCCGTCCGGGCCAGAAGAAGACAGGACAGGTGAAGGGGAGCCGTGTTGTGCGCTATAGAAAGGATCTTGCAACTTCTGCTGCTCTCTGTGTCATTGAGCTCAGACATGGAGCTCTTTACTGCCACATCTGGCTACTATGTGCATGTGCACCCCTCGTGTGATCTGCCAGTACCGTGCTCCTCTGTTTCAGCAACATGTCAGCTTTGTAAAAACGAGCTGGGAGTAGGTTGGAGATTTCTTTACAAGTAGGGGCTGTGAAGGAAAGGGAGGGGGGCTGTTTGTGTACAGGGAGAAACCAGAGGCTTGTGTGTTTACAGATTTGTGTATGTAGGGGGCTGACATATATACAGGTGGGGGGGGCTGATATATATATATATATAAAGGTTTGGGGGTGACATTTATACAGGTGTGGGGGGTGGCATATATACAGGTGTGAGGGGGGCTGACATGTATACAGGTGTGAGGGGGCTGACATATATACAGGTGTGAGGGGGGCTGACATATATACAGGTGTGGGGGCTGGCATATATACAGGTGTGGGGGCTGGCATATATACAGGTGTGGGGAGTTACATATATGCAGGTGTGAGGGGGACTGACATATATACAGGTGTGTGTGAGGGGGGCTGACATATATATACAGGTGTGAGGGGGGCTGGCATATATACAGGTGTGGGGGTCTGACATATATACAGGTATGTGTGGGGGTGGTTTGACATATATACAGGTGTGAAGGGGACTGACATATATACAGGTGTGTGTGGGGGGTGGTCTGACATATATATACAGGTGTGAGGGGGGCTGGCATATATAAAGGTGTGGGGGGGGCTGACATATATACAGGTATGTGTGGGGGGGCTGACATATATACAGGTGTGAGGGGGGCTGACATATATACAGGTGTGAGGGGGGCTGACATATATACAGGTGTGAGGGGGGCTGACATATATACAGGTGTGGGGGCTGGCATATATACAGGTGTGGGGGCTGACATATATACAGGTGTGGGGGCTGACATATATACAGGTGTGAGGGGGACTGACATATATACAGGTGTGTGTGAGGGGGGCTGGCATATATACAGGTATGTGTGGGGGTGGTCTGACATATATACAGGTGTGAGAGGGACTGACATATATACAGGTATGTGTGTGGGGGGTGGTCTGACATATATACAGGTGTGAGGGGGCTGACATATATAAAGGTGTGGGGGGCTGACATATATACAGGTATGTGTTAGGGGGGCTGACATATATACAGGTGTTAGGGGGGCTGCCATATATAAAGGTGTGGGGGGGCCTGACATATATACAGGTGTGTGGTGGGGCTGACATATATACAGGATTGAGGGGGGCTGACATATATACAGGTGTGAGGGGGACTGACATATATACAGGTGTGTGTGGGGGGTGGTCTGACATATATACAGGTGTGGGGAGGTGGGGCCGACATATATTCAGGTATGTGTGGGGGGGCTGATGTATATACAGATGTTAGGGGGGCTGCCATATATAAAGGTGTGGGGGGGGCTGACATATATACAGGTGTGTGGTGGGGCTGACATATATACAGGATTTAGGGGGGCTGAGTGGGAACAGTTGAGGTGGCCGGTGTGTAGAGTCGCAGGATGGCCCGTGGGCAAGCCCTGAGGAATGTTGGTGGTCAGGCTCGGGGGGCAGGCCTAAAGCTGTGTAAGGAGCCCTAACATTTCTGATGGCTGCCCTAGGCACCCATAATCAGCCAGAGGGGGGGGGGGGGGTAGGTGATCTGCCGTTCACATGAAAATGGCACTGGTGGAATGTCCATGGTGATGTCCTGTCCATGGCATTAGTGGCACTAGAGGAAAGTGGCACTCAGATGCATGGGGCAATGGGGTACTGTCCATGGTGATGGAAAGTGAAAAATCTAGATCAGCCCATAGAAATTAATAGGTGCTCCAATGACTACAGAGGAGCCAAAAACTAAATTGACCTAGCATCTCATACTAGACGGGTTCTACACATATATTATATATCATTTATATTTTCATTTTAAAGGTCGGTTACCATTTTGCTCTGCAAGAACAGAAGATGGGTCAGATGCCTTCAAGATACAGAGAGGGTAGGTCTATCAAAAAATATATATGTAAAATAAAACTTCTATATTTTAAAGCTTCTATATTTCATTTTTATGTGTAGCCTGTGTTGATGATCGTTAAGGCTCGGTTTTCACTAGTGCAACTTGGCACTGCTAAACTGCTGTAGCCACTAGAGGCAGCAAAGACACGATTTCCTCTGATTCTGCTTTTCTCCTTATCAGCTGCTGATATAAGATCTCAGCCATTGTGAGATTAAGCAGTAAATGACTGGCTGACCATACATTTTACAATTTTCTTGTACAATTTTCCTTTAGATTCACCATATTATGAGGTTAACCTTAAACAACACTTTTAATTTGTATCCAATCAGGCAGGCCCTTGCACTACCTAGTTGATGGTAAATCTAAAGGAAAATGTACAAGAAAATTGTATAATGTACGGCCAGCTTAAGCCTCCATTCACACCTGAGAATTTTGTTGCGCTACAATGCTCAAGATGCAGAATCCCATTATTCTCAATACATGTGTTCACACCTGCGTGTTCTATCGCTTCTTGCCTGTTGGTAAAGCTCTCATAAATACACGTACAGTGGAACCTCGGATTGCGAGTAACACGGTTAACGAGCATTTTGCAATGTGAGCGCTGTATTTTTCTAAAAAAACTAACTCGGTTTGCGAATGTTGTCTCGCAAAACAAGCAGGAATTAAGCCAAAGCTGTGTGCAATACCACATTTGGCCTGAGGTGGGGGGGCGCCAGAGCCGAACGGTGAGGATCAATCGGCGCCGTTCAGAGCCATTCGGAAATGCTCAGAATATCATGGAAATACTCAGTTTCCGAGTTCAGACTAGGTGTCCTCTGCCGTTTCCAAGTGTTTACGAGGCTCTCCAGTGCCCCCCTGCCGCTGGCCACATGCAGTATTGCATGCCATTGAAGTCCATTTTTTTAGTTTCCATTGACTTCAATGGGAAAACTTGCTTTGATATGCAAGTACTTTGGATTACGAGCATTCTGCTGGAACGGATTATGCTCATAATCCAAAGTTCCACTGTACTTCTTTGGGACAAAATCATGCATTTTTTGCCATCTGGCTCTTTGTAAAGTGTTGACTCTGGGGGAGATTTACTATAACTGATGCGCTCAGAATCTGCTGCAGCTGTGCATGGTAGCCAATTAGCTTCTAACTTCAGCTTGTTCAATTACGCTTTGGCAATAAACCCTTTTAGAAGCCCATTGGTTTCTATACAGAGTTGCCCCAGATTTTGCACACTCCAGTTTTAGTAAATAACCCCCTTTGATGGTAAATCTGGCCTTTGTCACAATGAGACAGAATAATATAATTCCATGCTAAGTCTTAAAGGATCACTAAAGATAATTTTTTTTTAATTAAATAACAAACATGTTATACTTACCTCCAATGTGCAGCTAGTTTTGCACAGAGTGTCCCAAAACCTGGTCTTCTGGGGTCCCTCGGCAGCTGTCTAGTCTCGTCTCCCCCCCCCCCCCCCCCCCCCCCCGGCAAGGACTCAACACCTTCATGCGATTGAGCTTGCATGGTGTTGAGTTATTGCGGGCGCGCTCCCGTGATACAGCAGCGGCCATAGCCGCTCACTGTATCACTCTGCCCCGCCCCCCGGCGCGCCACGTCTTTGGATTTGATTGACTGCAGCGCCAGCCAATGGCTGTGCTGCTTCCAATCCATCCACTGTAGCCAATCAACGGGCAGGCTCAATGGTGAAGAGGATGTCGGGGGCGAGCACAGGACTTTCGAGGGGTCAGGTAAGTAAAACAGGGGCGGGGGTATTGTCGGAAAAAAATTTTTTCACCTTAATGCATTAACCGGTTAAGGACCGCCGCATGTACATTTACGTTGGCAGAATGGCGCGTACAGGCACATTGGCGTACCTGTACGTCCTTGCCTAGACGTGGGTCGGGGGTCCGATCGGGACCCCCCGCTGGTACTTGCGGCGGTCCTCGTAGCTGTGCGAGCGATCCGTGATGAGGGGGCGGCTGTTGGTTTTTGTCCGCCCCCTCCGGATGGCTCCCAGCCAATCCACGTCCTCCCCGCGTGTCACTTCCTCTGCCTGTGTAATGTAAACACTGGCAGAGGAAGTGATGTCAGCTCTCCTCTCGGCGGCATTTTCAGAAGACTCACACAGTAAGTCGCACCAACAGAACACTGACACCAGTACACATAGGCACATCAACCCCTTCCGATCACCCCCTGTCACACTGTCACTGAATGCAGTGATCATATATGTGCTGATCACTGTTAGGTCCAGGGTAGCCTCGTACCCCCCCCCCTTATAAAGTTTTAACCCCTTGATCACTGCCCTAGTTAACCCTTTCACCCCCTATTGCCAGTGTCACTAAGCGATCATTTATCCGATCGCTGTTTTAGTGTCGCTGTTGCTGCTAGGTAGCTTATTTTTTCTTTTTATTGCGATTTTTTTTTTACTAAAGACATGTGGCTAAATACATTTTGGCCTAAATGTTTGACTAAAATTTAGTTTATTCGATTTTTCTTATAACAAAAAGTAAAAAATACTGTTTTTTTTTCCAAAATGTCGCTCTATTTTTGTTTATAGCGCAAAAAATAAAAATCGCAGAGGCGATCAAATACCATCAAAACAAAGCTCTATTTGTGGGAAGAAAAGGACGCAAATTTTGCTTCGGAGCCACGGCCCACGACTACGCAATTGTCTGTTAAAGCGATGCAGTGCCGAATTGTAAAAACGCCTCTGGGCATTTAGCAGCATATTGGTCCAGTCCTTAAGTGGTTAAGGGGAAAAAACTTCCGACTACACCGCCCCCCCCCCCCCCCCACACACACCCGGCCCTGACACCTCAAAAGTACAGCGCTCGGCCCCAACATCCTCTTCGCTGCTCAGCCTGCACGTTGTTTGGCTGGAGCGGATGGATTTAAAGCAGCGCAGCCATTGGCTGGCGCTGCTGTAAATCACATCCAATGACGCGGTGCACGAGGGGCGGGGCCAAGTGATACAGTGAGCAGCTATGGCCAATCGCTGTATCACGGGAGCGTGCCCGCAAGGAGTCCACATAATGTAAGGGAGCTTGCATGAACGAGTGGAGTTCATGTAGGGAGGACCATAGACAGCCGCCGCGGGACACCAGAAGACGAGGATCGGGGCCACTCTGTGCAAAACGAACTGCACAGTGGAGGTAAGTATGACATGTTTGTTATTTAAAAAAAAAAAATTTGTTTACAACCTCTTTAAGGTGAAAAAATTTAAAACATTTACCTTTACAACCCCTTTAAGCCTCTTTTACACAATCAGATTTTCCAATAACAAATGTGTGGTGCCAGGGTTTTGTCGGAAAATCTGACAATTGTTGTCAGATTTTCCGACAACAAATGTTGGATAGCATGCTTTCAAATTTTCCGTCAATGAATGTGTGATGTCGGATCATCCGATCATGTGTACAAAAGTCAGTCGGAAAAAAAATCCGAAGTACAAACACGCATGCTCAGAAGCAATGCTAAGCATAAGACAACATTAGCAGAAGTTGCCCAAAGGGTGGCGCTAAAGAGCAGAAAAACCATGTCATTTTCGTTTGTTGGCTGTCAATGTTTTGTCATCTGTATGCATTCCAAGTTCACGGCCGATGCCTTTCGCACAAAATTCAACTAATTTGTCTGATGGAAATCCGATCATGGGTGTACGAGGCTTTACTTATGTTGGTGCTTCGCAATCAAGTGAAAGGAAAGATGTTTTCATTCTGTCCCTCTCCTTATCCAGACACACAGGAAGAGTTCCATCAGCTGCTGTCTCAGTACGACTTCAATGAACTTAAACTAATCTACGAGTATTTCAAAAATGACCTGATCTACATTGTGGAGTTCACCACTGAATTCAAACAGCTACTGGAGTACATGGCAACTCGGAATATCCTCAATATGGAGGTAACTAGAAAAATGTGCTGACTATTACAGCAATCAAAGCTATGAACGATGGATCAACAAGTATCAGAAAGAAAAAATATTAAAAGGAAAAATGCAACTATGACAAAGAAATCCCAGAGCACCGTGAGGTTTCTAAAGAGAGGACAGCAGAAGCTGCTTTCCTTCAGACTCTCAGTCTCTTTCTGACAATTTATTTACAGAGCGGTCTAAGGGAGGATGGCGGAGTCCCTCCTGCGGATGCATTGTGTTGTCCCGGCAGGGGGGCAGGGGAAGCCATCCTCTTCAACAGAACACCCCCCTTCAGCGGCCATAATAACTGGTAGCAGTAGTCACATGTAAAAAAAAGGCTGGTTGTACCCAAGTTGATTAATCGATCAACTTGGGGACATTTAGCCTCCCCATACATTGTTCAGACCGTCTAAATTCCATTTTAACCACTTGCCTACCGAGGACGTCATATGACGCAATCGCGGCTGTCGGCATGAGATCGGTGATTTTTTTTTTCACAATCTCATGCTTGTAAGCCTGGAGGAGAGATGTGGAATCTTATTGCCCCGCCTCTCTCCATAAAGAGGACCTGTCACGCTGATCCATATTACAAGGGATGTTTACATTCCTTGTAATAGAAATAAAAGTGATAACATTTTTATTTATTTTTTAAAAGTGTAAAAATAAAAAAATGAAGTAAAAAAAAAAAAAATTGTATTAAAACGCCCCTGTGCCTGGTAGCTCGCGCTCAGAAGCGAACACGCATGTAAGTCCTGCCCACATATGTAAACGCCGTTCAAACCCCACATGTGAGGTATCGTCGCGTGCGTTAGAGCGTGAGAAACAATTCTAGCACTAGACCTCCTCTGTTACTAGAAAATAGTAACCTGTAAAAAAAAAAATGTAAGCGTTGCCTATGTAGATTTTTAATTACTGAACTTTGGTGCCATTTCATGAGTGTGCGCAATTTTAAAGCGTGACATGTTCGGTATCTATTTCCTCGGCGTAACATCATCTTTCACATTCTACGAAAAAATTGGGCTAACTTTATTGTTTTGTTATTTTTGAATTTATGAAACCGTTTTTTTCCCAAAAAAAGGCGTTTGAAAAATTATTGCGCAAATACCGTGCAAAAAGCAATGGCCGCCATTTTATTCCCTAGGGTAATAGGTAAAATATATAATGTTTGGGGGTTCTGATTAATTTTCTAGCAAAAACATTTTTATTTTTACATGAAGGAGAGAAGTGCCAAAATAGGCTGGTGGTTAAGCTAATGAACTTATATTTCACTCCCTACCATGATAATTTAAATGCATACAAATACCAATATATATATATACTATGTATGTCTGTCTCTGAATCTCATGTGTCACAAGACACATCCAGCCCTAAAGGCCTTTCCATGTGGCCCTCACACCTCTCCTGCAGCTGTGGCACCCCCTCGTCTCTACCACCACCTTTTCAAAGCAGCCAGCAACAGAGAGAAGGACACAGATCCTGTGATTCTCTGTGCAGCCATAGAGAAGCTTGTCTCTGCCCCCCCCCCCACCCCCCTCCCCATCACATCAGTCGGCAACAGACAGGAGGACAGAACTCCTCCTTCAGAACCTGCAGCTCTCTCCAGCTGCAGCAACCCCTTGTCTTGGCTTCTCCTGGTCACTCCGGCAGCTGACTCCAGCCCCTCTCTAGTCCTCCGCCGGACCCTGCACTTTCTGCTTCCCAGCTCTGCCCCCCGCTTCTTCCTGGCAGAAGCACAGGGTAGGGGGGTGCACTATGATGTAAGAAAAATTGTAGGGTGACCACGTGTCCCAGATTGCCCAGGACAGTCCCACATTTTGCAGGTCTGTCCCACGTACCTTTATGCCAGGTAGGGTGATCACATGTCCCGGATTGCCCGGGACATTCCCGCATTTTGCAGGTCTGTCCCGGGCACATTCATTCCAGGACAATACAGTGTTCCGGAATGAAACTGACACAGCCACCCCCCCCCAGACCAATCCTGATGCCCCCAAAAAAGGCCACCACATCACCGCTTTACTCACTGACAGTACTTGTCCTGGCCGGAAATGCCTGGAGGAGCACAGTCCCCCCCCCCCCCCCTGTTTGTGATGGGAAAAATCATAAATCCCGCCTCTTGTGTCAAATCACTGTGCTGTGATTCGTTACAGCACAAGCTGATTTTTGGGAAGGAAGGGTGTCCCTGAATGGTAGTTTGGAAATGTGGTCACCCTAATGCCAGGACAATACAGTATTAAGGAATGAAACTGATTGCCCCAAAAAAGGCCGCCACATCACCACTTTACTCACTGACATTACTTGTCCTGGCCGGGAATGCCTGTAGGATCACAGTCCCCGCCCCCTGCTTGTGATTGGAGAAATCGTACATCCCGCCTCTTGTGTCCAATGACCGTGCTGTGATTCGTTACACCACAAGCTGATTTTTGGGAAGGGGGTTCCTTGAATGGTAGTTTGGAAATGTGGTCACCCTAGGGGGGACTCTTGACTGTTAATGGTCTGATGTAGGGGTGCAGGTGGGTTGCTCTGGACCTCTAGTCTTATGGTTACAACCGGCCCTTTGAGGGCAACCATAATACCTGATGTGGCTAGGGTGACCACATTTCCAAACTGCCTATCAGGAAAATTCACCAAAATTTGCCAATTTTAAAGTTTTTCAGGAGCAATGATTCCAATTATGCTTGAAGTGCAACAATAAAAATGAACAATTCCTCTAAATATAGTGTCTGGGGGGTCCCCTTAGTCTACCTGTAAAGTGAGGCATGTGTACCATGTATGGAACATGCTGCAGCAAAAATGACATTTCTAAAGAAAAAAAGAGTCAAATCACATTTAAATTGGCACCCAGCAATTAAAAAAATAAAATAAAATAAAAGCAAAAAAAAAAACTAGTGCCCCTCAGTCCATACCAGCACCCACGGGCTCTACCCCACCCCAAAGCATCACGTCCCCATCTTGCCCTGGCTGGTGGTTGTGGTGGTATGCAGATTCTGGAAGCCTCCAAAGGGTCTGGAATCGACTAGGGGAGGGGGACCCCACGACGCATTTTTCTTTTTACTGGCAGCTTTATTTTTTATTTAGCCGTCAGCGGGAAAGCCCATTGACAGCTGAAGACTCCTCAGTTGTTAGGGACGCCAGCTTCCCAGCCCCGCTCTCTCATCGGGTAGCTGTGTCAGTTTCTTTCCGGGACACTGTATTGTCCTGGAATGAAGGTGCCCAGGACCCGGGACAGACAGGGCCGGATTTGCTCTCCCAGCCGCCCCGAGGCCAGGTTCCGCGCAATGCACCCCCTCCCCTCCCCGCCAACCGAACCACCCCCCCCCCCCCGCCCCAAATCAACGGAGGATGGCAACGGTGCCACGGTTAGTTCAAATATTATTTTTCTTTTTTACTTTTTTTTATCACTTTTTTTTATTTTGTAGCTTGTTGTTTACTTTTTTTTTGTATAATTTTCTTATTATTTTTAATATTATTTTTCTTATTCTTTACTTTTTAATTACTTTTTTATTTTAATAATTTAATTATTATTTCTTATTTATTTATTTTTATAAAAAAAAAAAATCATGCCGCCCCTCTGCACCCTGCCGCCCCGAGGCCCGGCCTTGGTGGCCTTGTGGGAAATCTGGGCCTGGAGATAGAACTGCAAAATGCTGGACTGTCCCGGGCAATTCGGGGCATGTGGACACCCTAGATGTGGCCCATGATGAAATTGACTTTGACTTTGTTCTACATGAATCTTCAATGAAGCCATCTGAACATAACCCGTTGGGTAGAGGGAGGAGTCTATTTGGGATGATGCAACCAATTATATTCACAAATATTTTGCCTCTGTTTATTTCCCCTAAATCTGTAACATTGTATTCTAGTTATATCTTCAAATGAGAAGCGACCTGGGACCCTTCATGTTCTCTGAGAAGCTGGTACAAGATATCCTGGATGCTGGAAAAGAGGCCATCATGGGGTTCTTGGAAGCCATCTACGATCAACAGTTTTTTAATGCACCTGATCATTTGTATGTACTGAGAGACGAATTGGATCACTTTGGTAACTAGAATGTGATATTCTGTATGTTGAATTGTTGAATAGTATATTCCTTGACCCAGAACAGTGGTCTCCAAAATGCGGCCCAGGGGCCAGATGCGGCCCTTTGCTAGCCTTTATCCGGCCCTTGGGGTACTATTCCTCCCACTGACACAAACAAGGAGGCACTATTTATTCCACTGATAGCAATGATGGGATACTATTCCTCCTCCTCCTACTGACCACGAACCCTGAGGCCCTCATTTATTCTCACAGACGCCGGGCCTGGGACATTTTCTGCCCATGCTGACCACAATCCGGCCCTCCTAAAGTCTGAAGGACAATAAACTGGCCCTTTGTTTGATAAGTTTGGAGACCCCTGACCTAGAATATAAAAAATAAAAATAAAAGCTTTGGATAGAAACAAAAATATAGAAGGCAAGGATGACCTGGATATTATCTAGGCCCTTCCTGAATGTCCCTCCTCTCATGGTGTCATCTAATATTAAAACATAATATTAGGCACCTGTGTCCAGAGATAACTGCAAAAATAAAGCTTTACATAACACCAAGCGCAACATATAAAAAAAACAAAAAAAATTAGGTATATGCCAGTGGCGGCTGGTGCTCCAAATTTTTTGGGGGGCCGCAAACAAAAAAACATAAGTTGCAGCCTCACTGTGCCCATCAATTGCGGCCACTGTGCCCATCAATTGCCGCCACTGTGCCCATCAATTGCCGCCACTCTGCCATAAAACGCAGCCACTGTTACATAAAATTTTCGCCACTGTGCCATGCCATCAAACGCAGCAACTGTGCCATCAATTGTTGCCACTGTGCCATGCCATTTATCTGTTCCCATCAATTGTCGCCACTGTGCCATGCCAAAACGCAGCCACTGTGCCCATCAATTGTTGCCACTGTGCCATGCCATTGTTGCCACTGTGCCCATCAATTGTCGCCACTGTGCCATCCATGCCAAACACAGCCACTGTGCCATCAATTGTCGCCACTGTGCCATGTCAAATGCAGCCACTGTGCCATGCCATTGTCGCCACTGTGCCCATTAATTGTCACCACTGTGCCATGCCATTGTCGCCATTGTACCCATCAATTGCCTCCAGTTTGCCCCTAAAATGCTGCCAGATTGCCCCCCCCCCCCAACCTGGCACTTACCTTTCTCGGTCAGCCATCCTCAGATCCTCCTTCACGCGCCCTCAATGTCGCTTCAGCCAATCAGGTTACCGGAACTCGTGAACCTGATTGGCTGGGACTCCTGTCTTTGTTAACCAGGGAACGCACACCCCCTGCGTCCCCTGGTTAACTATTTGAAATCGGAAAGCCTATCAGAGTCGCTATTCAGATGGCCGGCACTCACCAGGGGGCCGGCCATCTGAATAGTGGGCAGCGGCGACAATACATAGATTCATGCAATGCATGAATCTGTGTATTGTTTTTCAGTGGCGGTGAGGGAGAGAGAGGGGGTGGCGCTCCTGCGCCCTCTATGGACGCACAGCCACTGGTATATGCCAAAGTTGATACTCAAATATTCATGAAAGTTGATCACTCCAATTTGTGCCTGTCTTCTTTTTTCTCTGAAGGGTTCCATGAGTGTTTCTGCTTGTAGGTGTAGTGCTTGGTTGCTACTAGTAACTAACATCCACCATATCACCCTGCTGCCAGACCGCCATCTATCACCTCAGAGACAATGAACAGTCATTTGCGTTGTTTTGTTTTTGATTATTGGGGGGTATAACTTGGTTGGGGTAAGGGAGATATGGGATGCCCATAAAACGTGTTGCTTTGCCACCTTGGAGAACTGATGTACTTCTAACATTTACAGTCTCTCCCCTGGCCTCGCACTCAGCTCCCCTGGCATGCCTCATCCAGAATTCCCAGAGTCCATGATGGAGAACTTTAACTGGACATGTGTTCCGACAGCTTCTCCAGCCATTCCATTCCTCATCTATCACAGTGTAAAGATGAAGACTTCATCCATGACCGTGTAAGGACGAATCTCCCTCTCCCTCCCAGCTCCTCTGTGATTGCCGCGCACCCCTCCCAGATGGGGATGGCCTTCTGCTGGTGCCTAGTACTCCATTCTCCACTTCTCCAGGCCGACAACTCTCTCCCAGTGGAATGTGACCTCAGTTTATATGGGAGGCCTGCCCCCTGCCAATGCCAAGTGGGGATTGGTCAGGGCTCCTCACATGAGCTGCATGCCACTCCTAGTCCTAGGCCCTGTCCCTCTTCCAGAACAATCTCCCTGGAAGCAAAGGAGGCACCCTTGCTACACCCACTGCTACACTAGCTCCTCCCTGCCCCAAGATCAAAACAAGCAGGCCTGTCTGAAGCATAGGCCTGACTAAATTTACCTGCTCTGACGGTTTCCCTAGCAAAAATCCTATTCTTGCACCTACCTACGGTAGAAGGTGCTACATAGGTATATGGTGGTATATATAGCACTGGGATGAATAGTTCATACTATTAGCTTTTGTGCTATCCTGTTTATCATTAAACCTGTAGTAACAATGCTACACTAGAAGGACTTTCCTTCGTTCTTCTCCCTCTATTAATTTTTTATGTAAGTTACACATCTATAGCAAAGAAAAAAGACACAAGTGTTAAAATACTGATTACTTATTGTCTCATTCTGTGATTTCTATTTGTTTAGGGGATAGTCTAATGCAACAGATATTACTGGACCGAAATGGACACCCTCTAACTCCAGAACTGAAAGGTAAATAATAGAGGTTGTTTCGATGACTGGAAAGCAAATGCACGCCATAAGACTAGTCTTGGTAATGGTTAATAAAGGTATCTTGTGTGATGTAGTCAGGGGCGGACTGACCATTCGGGCACTGCCCGAGGGCCCCATGCAACTAGGGGGCCCCATCAGAGTTGCCAGCCTCAGTAAAACACTGAAATCTAACCTACCGACATTCTTTTGGTCTAAAAATCCCAAGATTATAGCTGCCCCGCTTCTGAAGTACCTTCTCAGTGTGTGTATGTATACTGTGTGTGTGTGTGTTTGTGTATACTGTGTATGTATACTGTATGTGTGTGTGTATACTGTGTGGTCCCATGATCTATTGCCTGGGGGCCCCATAATCTCCTATTGCCTGGGTAGTCCATAATCTCCTATTGCCCGGTGGCCCCATTAAATGTCAGTCCGCCGCTGGATGTAGTACATAGTCACCTCTTTCCCTCATCCATAACCTTCCAACAAAGTGAAAGAAGACGCATTCCACCGTAAAAGCCTAGTATGAAAATGTATTAGTAGCAGTGGCGTCGCTAGGGGGTGGCTTTTGGAACAATAGCCCCGAATCTGGGGCCCATAGCCCTGAGTCTCTCAAGGTGGCCGTAGCCTCTCTGCAGCCGGGCCATGAGTGCAGTGGGCAGCACTGGAGAGTGGGCGACATCTTCTCTCAGGCCCCGTACACACAAGCAAATGAATCTGTTCAAATCGGTCGGACCGACCGATTTGAACAGATTTGTCTGCTGGCCGTTTTGGTTTGATCTCTGTACACACGATCAAACCAAAAACATTCCCCGCCACCAGACAGCGCGCTGACGTGGCGGTGACGTAAATTACTTCCGCGCATGCGTCGAATCCATTCGACGCATGTGCGAGAAGATATGTCTGCTGGTTAGCGTACTAACCAGCAGACATGTCGGGCGGACGGATTCCCAGCCGACAGGTACGCAGCCTCACTGTCTGCCCTCTTTCTGGTGAACCTGATGTAAGGAGCGGCTCTCTGGGAACCCTGATGTAAGGAGCGGCTCTCTGGGGACCCTGATGTAAGGGTAGGCTCTCTGGGGACCATGATGTAAGGGGGAGGCTCTCTGGGGACCCTGAAGTAAGGGGGAGGCTCTCTGGGGACCCTGAAGTAAGGCGTAGGCTCTCTGGGGACCCTGAAGTAAGGGGAGGCTCTCTGGGGACCCTGATGTAAGGGGGAGGCTCTCTGGGGACCCTGATGTAAGGGGGAGGCTCTCTGGGGACCCTGATGTAAGTGGGAGGCTCTCTGGGGACCCTGATGTAAGGGGGAGGCTCTCTGGGGACCCTGATGTAAGGGGGAGGCTCTCTGGGGACCCTGATGTAAGGGGGAGGCTCTCTGGGGACCCTGATGTAAGGGGGAGGCTCTCTGGGGACCCTGATGTAAGGGGTAGGCTCTCTCTGGACCCTGTTGTAAGTGTGGGGGGGGGGGGCTCTCTGGGGATCCTGATGCAATGACCATGTATATATAATTAAATAAGGAAAGGGAGTTTTGGGACTTTATATGAAACAATTGAAATGCAGAGGTAGGAAGGAATAAAAATATTTAATTCATAACATGGATATATGTCCAGTAAAGGATATGATTTCATATATATATGCACACACATGTCTAGCACCAGGTGTATGCATATACAGTAAATGGGTATATACATAAATACATGGGGCCAGATTCAGAACGATCAGCGTATCTTTCTGCTGGAGTAACGTATCCCCAATACATTACACCGCTGTAACTTTGGGCGCAAGTTCTGTATTCAGAAAGAACTTGCGCCCTTATTTACGGCAGCGTAACGTATGTGTTGCGGCGTAAGGCCGCGTAAATCAAATGAAGATGTTGTGGGCGTGTTTTATTTAAATTTAACTTGACCCCCGCGTTTTTGTCATTTTTTGGGAACGGCGCATGCGCCCTCCGTGAAATATCCCAGTGTGCATTGCGGCAACGTACGCCCGCAAGGACGTATTGGATTCGACGGGAACGTAAATTAAGTAAATCCCTATTTGCGAAGGACTTACGCAAACAACGTAAAAAATTCAAAACTTGACGCGGGAACGACGGCCATACTTAACATAGGATACCCCTCATATAGCAGGGGTAACTATACGCAGAAAAAAACGATGTAAAACAAAGCGCCGGCGGAACCTATGTTTCTGAATCGGCCTTAAAACCTCATAAGCATATTCCACGCTTAGTTATACGGAAGTGCCACCTAGCGACCAGCCTGAAATTGCAGCCTGAGATACGATGGTGTAAGACAATTACACCTATCGGGTCTTAGGGATATCTATGCGTAACTGATTCTCTGAATCAGGCGCATAGATACGACGGAAAAACTCAGAGATACGACAGTGTATCTGGAGATACGCCGTCGTATCTCGTATCTGAATCTGGCCCAGAGTCATAATAAAAATGCATAAAAATGTATATAAATACATAAAGTGGCATGGCCAACTAAATGCCAGCGGCAGCGTGCCCATAACTTATATCAGTGTTCACATGATATATCAAAGTATGCCAGTGGTTCTCAACCTCCTAGCGCCATGACCCCTTGATAAAAGTTCCCAAGTTGTGGGGACCCCTAACAGTAAAATGAGTTTCACAGCGTGGGTTGAAAGCACCCAAGGCAAGACAAGTAATTTGCACCCCTAACCCGCGGACATTTAGCGCTCCCTTTCACTCGTACAGTATTAAAACCCCTTGTGGTACATTTTAGGATGTACCTCCCTTTCTCTCTGTTCTCCTTTCTTCTCCTTTCATCTCTCTCTATCCTAATTCCTTGTTTTTTCCCCCATCTTTTCCTCTGTCTTCCTTGCTCTCTCTTTTTTTTCCTTTCTCTCCCCCTTTTTATTTGTTCCTCCCCCTCTTATCATTTCCCTACCTGAGAGAACAGTGCGGGCTTCAGGAACAGCCCAGGATTTGGTGACCCCTGGCAAATCATCATTTGACCCCCAGGTTGAGAACCACTTAAGTATGCTGAGTTTGAATATTGATGGCATCGTCAAATATGATACTTGGTGGATAGCATTCCATGTATAGTGTGACTGTGGCATCAAATGTAGTTTGACGCGTTTCGTAGATATCTCCACACATCAGGAGCAGATGCGACAGGAATTCCTATGGGATATATAAATATAATAAACCACCCTCTAAATAGAGAGGGATATATAAAAGAAAATGACTATATATAGATGGTTAATCAACCACACTTACCAACAAGGACAGTAAATGCGATATGTGTGTAGCACTACCCCCGGAGGAGCTGCTGGTTGTTTCGGGTGGCACATTTACCTCGTGGCTCCCCCGAATTCCTAGGGGTGGATGTTGCGTATTGCATTTGGTAGAAGTAAAGGAATGTCCACGACAGGTGCTCTTTGCTGTGCTCTTTATTACCCAGCCGGGTAAAACAATAAACTTGTGGTGAGGAAAGTAAAGTTAAAGAAAAAGGGAGAACAGCAGATTCAGGCGTGATGGTAGGGAACAGTCCTGCTCCCAAGCGTAACACTTTTCTGCACCACTCCTATGTGAGTGGGTTTAGTGTTCCCGGACAGGTCTCTCTCACTGACCTGGCAGCCGGACTATCACTCGAACATTTGTAGGATAAAGTCTCTGCCACAGACCCTCCTTGGTGAACTTCAGAAAGACACCTCTGCCACAGGCCTTCTCGAACTTGAAGTTACGGAGATGACCCTCCTTGGATAAGTTACGCCTGGATCTCCTTCAACTTGTCGCCCAGGTGCCGACTGACAGGTGATCAATCCTTCAGTGTCCGGCTACCTTGATCCCCGGTGGTTTGACGAGGACCTTTTGGATCGCTAGACTCTCAATGGCGCTCCTCAGACGGACTCCCCACCGAACAGCAATACAGCTTGGGATCCGCAAAGGTGGGAACCCAGTCACTCACTGGGTCCCCGTCGCTGCTCAGATGCTCCGAGCCAACATGGTCCCGGAACCAAGAACACCGCATGGCACGCACGCCCCGGCCAGGTAGGCCATAACGCTGGGGCGCCGTGATGTGGTCACCCTAAAGGTGGGTGCCACACTCGAAGAAGAAGACCCAGAACCAATGGCGTTTGCCTCATAAATACCCCTCCCCAGCACGGACAGCGAGGACAAACCCTCCTGATTGGCTGTTGGGAAAGAGCACCCAAACCTTGACTCCACTGCTGCCAATTGGAGCACCGGGGTTGGAAGAACACCCCAGTGCAACAGAATGAGCCCACAGCACAGCCAAGCTGAGACAGAGACCCTGTTTTACACCACATAACAATTTGGAACAGAGTTTAACTACACCGATCTCCCTCTAAATTTAACTAGCACCGGTACCATAAAGTACACAGGCACTACATGTGGTAACTGGGACAGGGTGAGACAAAAGCTCACATAATATAATATATATACACACACACACACATATATTATATACATGTGTATGCCCGCCCAAGCATATGACTTTCATTACTTCGCCGCTATGGGCTCTAGCCCCAGATCTTTTGTAGACCTAGCCACACCCCTGATTAGTACTTTTCAGTACAGAGGTTGTTGCATCTGCTCCTCTGCCTTCTAACGTGTTTCCCTCTCTCAAGAACCTAATCATAGAGTAAAATAAGCTACATTGTCACAGTCGGAGCCGGTTCACACTGGGGCGGCACGACTTCACGGGCGACTCGGCAAGGCGTCCTGAAGACGACTTCAGAGGCGACGTGCAAAATTTATTCTGTATAGAAGTCAATGCGCCCCGAGTCGCCCCCAAAGTCGTACAGGAACCTATTTTTAAGTCGGAGCGACTTGCGTCACTCCTATTAGTACGGTTCTATCGAAAAGAATGGGGCGCGACTTGTCAGGCGGCTGAGTCGCCTGACGAGTCGCCCCAGTGTGAACCGGCTCTCAGGGGTAATTGTTTAATTTTTTTTTTTTTATATAATTTTATTGATATTATGTTTTACTTTCTTTGATTTGGCAGAAATACAGGAACATCACAAACAACATCTGCTAGAAACTGCTATACCAAAAACATCAGAATCTACAGAACAGAATAAGGATTTTTATGTTTCTGATCGTTATATGGATTTGATTGCATCCCATGTCCGCCCCTTTCAGAAACCATCTGATCACAGGCTTATAGAGACAGCAGCAAAACATAAAAATTACTTACTGACTGCTGCAGGATGTGTGTCTCCTACCAGACTTTTTCGCTGGTGCCAAAGGCTAAGATGTGCCCCGCATGCGGTGATGGTGACTGGTGTGCCAGGAATAGGGAAGACAACCCTACTGGAGAAGCTGGTTTGTGATTGGGCAAACGGCAAATTCTATTGGCGGTTTTCTTTCATCTTCCTCTTAAGGTTTCGGGATCTCAACAAGCTAGAAAAGATCAGCTTGGAGTCAATGATCCTTCAGGAATATCCATATTTAGAGAATCAACTTGGGAACATTTTACAGTATCCAGAAAGGCTTCTCTTTATCTTCGATGGCCTGGATGAAAGTGTTCATGAAATAAATTTTAAATCATGCCGCCCACCCCGTCATATAAAACAAGTAGAGAATGTGGGAGCAGTTGTGGTTGGTGTGGCAAAACAGTCTCTACTCAAGGGCTGCCGTTTGCTTATGACCTGCCAACCCGACAGATTAGCGGGAAAGGATATTAACATTTTCAAGAGAGTACTGGAGGTCATTGGATTCTTACCAAAAGAAAGTCAGCTTTACATTGAAAGATTCTTCATGAACAAAGAAATATCAGAGAAGGTTTTGGGTTTTCTGAGGGAGAACGGAGTGCTGTACACTTTCTGTTACAACCCATCGTACTGCTGGATCATCTGCACAGTTCTATCAAAGTTCTTCAAAGGCCAACCAACCAATGATGGCCAATTGATGCCATCACTGCCGAAAACTCTGACGCAGCTCTTTGCGGGTTTCATTGCTGATGTTCTGTCCAACCATAGTCCAGATAAATTCAGTGCTCGGAGTTTCTTGACATCTATCGGGTGGATGGCAGAACATGGAGTTATGAACCACGTTACCAAATTTGAGAAACAGACCTTATCACAGTTTAATGTGGACACAACCTCAAACCTTTTGCCAGAATTAATGAAAGAATACACACGTTCCCCCGAGGCATCCTTCTCCTTCCTTCATCCCATCACCCAGGAATTTTTGGCTGCCTTGGTCCATTATATTGACTATTCTCCCGCGAAGTTACATAGCTCACTTCAAAGAGCCAAGTCCTTCAATAACAACTATGGTGAACTATTTCTCTCGTTCCTCTGTGGCCTCTCCGATATTTCCACCAGAACCATTTTGGAGCCTTATCTGGGTGACTTGTCTTCTGATGGCGCCAAGCATGTCCTCACTTGGCTTCAACAAGAAGTTACAGACATTACAGAATTTGATACCTTGGAAACAAGAAAGCTCTTGAGTATATGTTTTAAATTCTTTGAGCTGCAGAATAAGGCATTTTGTTCAGAATGCCTCGGATCGCTCAGATGTTTTAACTTTGGTAAAGTCAACCTGACTCCTCTGGACTGCTCTGTGATGTCTTTTACGCTTCAGTCCTTTGAAGAGATTGAAGTTCTTGGCTTAGGAGGATGTAGCCTTCGGAGTGAGGATGTTGAGAGATTTGCACCTGCTTTACATAACATACGTAACATAGGGTACGATATAAATGCATGTCTTCTTGTGCCTTAAAGAGGAAGTGTAACAGTCAGGGGTTAACGCCGTTTACAACATTCTATTCCACTAACCCACGACAGCTTATCGACACTCCACAAACCAGCAGATGAACCCCAATAACGAGACACAGCTCTGTTTGAGGTTCAAACGAATAGATTCTTTAATGGTACACTCAGGCTTTTATACAGTTAGAAACCCCAAGGAACAATGGCTTAACTCCACCCACACCATGACACAAGGAGCTCAATACACATCTTTAGGAGACAGACATTCTGTCTCTGAGATAATCTACATGAGCTAATTACTAATCATTTACCCAGACAAGGTGACTCCGAGATAAGTTCTTCTCACCTGCTATACAATACACATTTATCATCAATAGAAATGCACACAATGCAGTGTCTATTAGCATCACACAATGGTACTTACCTGAGATTTAAAGCCCTCGCAGCCGACCTCGTTCGACTCCTCCGTCGCTGCCTTGTCTCCCGTAGTGACTTCCGGGTATCACGGCTCCGGCGCTGTGACTGGCTGGAGCCGCGTTGACGTCACTCCCGCGCAGGTGCCGCCACTAATGGCATGATTGCCTGTCAGGGATCAGATGGGAGACTGATTTAATGAGGTCGGCCTCTCCTATATCTCCTGTCCTGGCTCCGCTGAAGGTGAGACAGAGGAGGCCGAAGGACAAGAGGGACACGAGTGCCTGGAGCAGGAGGTCCCGGGAGAACAGCTTGGCTGGGTTCAGCGGCTTGGAGTAGACTGTGGTGAGCTGTGCAGGAACAGGTAACAGCCAGGCAGGTAACCGAGGGTTAACAGTAACCAGGGACATAGACAGGAACAAGGTCTTAGGGATAGACAGGTTCGTCAGCAGGCGGGCAGTGAAGTACCAAATCATAGACAGAGCCAGAGTCAGGGACAGAGCCGGGTCAGAGATGGGCTTCAGTACAGGAACAGAACACAGAGCCAAGGTCACTAGCGAGCTGGGTCTAAATACTGGGAGGACACACAGGATCAGAGCAGGATTCAGGAACACAGCTGAAGATCGGTCAGCAAAGCACAAGAGCCCAGACTCCTTTTAAATAGGCTGTTTGGCGCCAAAAGGAATTAGGCTCATATGTGTGCTCGCGCCTGTGCGCATGCTTGCCCGCAATTGCGAGCTCTGGCACGCATGCGTGTGCCATTCTATAACAGAGGCTATGCGCTTGCGCACTTCTGTGTGCAACACGTCTCACAGGAGTTCCCTGACAACGCCGTTAGAAGCGGCACGCTCAGTGCGTTGTAGACATCGGTGCATGTCTTTTGCAAATATTTCCTAAACTGTGTAGGTTAAGGATATATTTCTTGTACCTACAGGTAAGCCTTAATCTAGGCTTACCTGTAGGTAAAAGTGGTTGTAAAGGGTTTACAACCACTTTAAGAGCTCATAAATGTCAACAGTTGACATTACCATTTGTCGACCGCCACACAACTATATACGTTGACAGGATGGCACGGGCAGGCATACGGGTGTACCTGTACATCCCTTTAAATTTGCCCGCCGCTTGCCTCGTGAGTGGGTCCGCGGAGGTGATCAAATACCACAAAAAAAACTCTAGTTGTGGGGAAAAAAGGACGTAAATTTTGTTGAGGAGCCACGTTGCACGACCGTGCAATTGTCAGTTAAAGCGACGCAGTGCCGAATCGCAAGTGGCCCGCTCATTTGGCAGCCGGGCTGAAGTGGTTAAGGAAGGCAATGTGTTTAACTTCCTTTCCCTACTGCACATGTGCCAGGTATTGGCATCACTTTGGGTTATTCCAAACACTGTACACTCCTAAGTGTGGACCTGGCATTTAGCAACAGTGCTGTAACGCACCAAAGAGAGTATATTGCGGTTAAGCGCACATTATCACACATTACCGCAGCCTTTATGTCTTTAGGTCTGAAGAGGGCCTAAAAGCTAACTACACTTATAGATAACTCAATCCTGAGGACCTTCTTCCCCATGCTAACTAAATCCCCTTCCACTTACCTTTGATCTGCGGGCATTGCAGTTCAGGAGACCAGCGCTATATCAGGTGGCACTTAGAGTAGCCTCTCTGCAGGCTTATGCCTCGTACACAAGACGAGGAGAGCTTTTGGCCGTGAGTATGCTCCCTCGCATTTTTTCCGAAGAAAAAACTGCCAAACCCGCCGGCAAAAAAAGAGAATCGGCTCTCTTTTTTTCCCGTCGGGATTCCCAAATGACTTTTTCCCCATTGGAAGTCCCGAGTGTGTGTACGGGGCATTACATATAGATAGCTTTTGAATCTGGGCCTATGAAGACCCAGTGCCCCCAGCACCCTGCCTCCAGACAACTCCTGCCACCAAGAACCCTGAACACCGAACCCCTGACTCTAAACCCCTCACCTCCCAGAACCCTGGCACTGCACCCCAACACCCCAGACACTGCACCTTTCTGAACCCCTTACTCTGAACTTCCCAGAGTCCCAGCGTCCCTGTCACTGCATCCAAACTTAGCAGACACAACACCTTTCTCAACCCCTCACTCTATAACTCCCATCCTCCTAGTACCTCTATTACTGAACCCCAAGATACCAAACACTGCACCTCAGTATCCCAGCCAGGGCTGGAGTGGGACAAAAATTTGGCCCTGGACTTCATCCAGACTGGCCCACTTTGACAGTTCTCTCCCATGGTGGGCAGACAACTCCCGCACCCCCCCCCCGGCCAACCAAGCCCCCTCTCCACCTTCACTAGCCACTAGCCATTCTACTTTATTAGAGTAGAACAGCTGGTACTGGTACTCTTATAGGCAGTACCAGTGGGGAAGGTAGATATTATTTCACCCGGGGCAAAGAATCAGTTCGGTGCCCCTTCCCCCATGGGACAAGATTAGGCAGAAGTGAGAAACTCCCAGGTCATAGCTGTTGAGTCAGCTGTCTGTCCCCTCCCCCATGCTCCTCTGTCGTCCCCCTGCTTCTCTGTTCCCCCCAGGTGAGCGCTGTGGGGAGGGAGAGGAGGTGATTGCTGCAGGAAGGGAGAGACAGAGAAGCGGAGGGGGCGGCGGTCCGCCGTCACTGAAGCTGGCCCACTGAGCCATCAGCCTTCACGGAAACGCCTTGTAGTCCCAATAGCCAGTCCATCCCTGATCTCAGCCCCCCAACTTAATTGACACGACACCTTTCTGAACTGCTCCCCCCCATGTCACTTTTGCAGGGACAGGCATAGAGGAGGATAGGCTAAACCAATGCCGCGTACACACGATTGGATTTTCAATCTGAAAACCTTGGATGGTTTTTCCGACAGAATTCCGCTCAAGCTTGGCTTGCATACACACGGTCATACAAAAGTTCGACTGTCATGGACACGGTGACGTGCAACACTACGACAAGCCGAGAAAATTAAGTTTGATGCTTCCGAGCATGCGTCTTATTGTTTCCGAGCACGTGTCGGAGTTTTGCGCGTCGGAATTGCGTCGGAAAATTTGAGAACCAGCTCCCATACTTTTGTTGGTGGAAATTCCGACAGCAAAAGTCCAATGGGCATACACACAGTTGGAATTTCCGACCAAAAGCTCACATCGGACTTTTCTTGTCGGAATGCCCGACCGTGTGTGTTCGCAGCATCAGAGTTTCTGGGCTCTCTGCCCACTTCCATCTCCCTCCAGCGACTGTAGAGCCCAGTCAGTCCTCTGGGGGGCATTATACACAAAATGTTTGTGTGTTTCTGGGGGAAGGAGAAGGAGCACAATTTCGGGCTGATAGGAAGAGGGAACACTGAGGCGCTTACCACTTCCATTACTACAGAACTCTTCCAGTGCAGCTGCCATTTTCTACAAGTCCAACATCCAAATTTGCAGTATTGTTTATTACTTTTATAGTAAGTTTTTTGTGCAACCTCACTGTGAATCACTCCTCTCTCCTAAGCTAGTGAACCTTCTATATTATTATGTTGAACCAGCAATCCCTATACTAGGCTGGAACAAAGGGGGAAACAAACTCAAATTTTAACTTCTTTCATAGGAGACAGGTAGTATAGGAGATACAATCCTTGTTTTATAGTATTGCAAAGGATTTCCAGAGCACTATGGGCTAGCTAATGAGATAGCACAATAGACAGTGCCAGCCTTTAGCTGACTTTCCTTGAAAGCTGTGACTTAGCTATCCAATACTGCTGGGATTGATTCATTTGTATATGCAGATTTCCACTTAAGCCAGGGTTTGACAAATTTGCTTGGAATCTAGGAGGCAGCCAAAAAAGTTAGGAGCCAGAAAACGCACCCCGTCCCGCCAAGAAGCGAACGCATACGTGAGTAGTGCCCGAATATGTAAACAGTATTCAAACCACACATGTGAGGTATCGCAGCGATTGGTAGAGCGAGAGCAATAATTCTAGCCCTAGACCTCCTCTGTAACTCAAAACATGCAACCTGTAGAATTTTTTAAATGTCGCCTATGGGTAAAAGTTTGTCGCCATTCCACGAGCGGACGCAATTTTGAAGCGTGACGTGTTGGGTATCAATTTACTCGGCGTAACATTATCTTTCACAATATAAAAAAAAAAATTGAGCTGACTTTACTGTTGTCTTATTTTTTTTATTAAAGTGTATCTTTTCCCCAAAAAAATGCGCTTGTAAGACCAAATACGGTGTGATAGAAAGTATTGCAACGACTGCCATTTTATTCTCTAGGGTGTTGGAATAAAAAGTATATATAATGTCTGGGGGTTCTAATTAGAGGGAAGGAGATGGCAGTGAAAACAGTGAAAAAAACACATTAGAACTGCTGTTTTACTTGTAATGCCAATGGCCACCCCAAGATGGCGCCAGATCACAGAAGGAAGCTTAGGCCTGCAGAATTACCGGTGGGGGCGCATGGAGACAGAGGATCGTGGCGGGCCCGCGCCGGCCGGTAATTGAGGCCGCGGCTTTGCGGCCTTCTGCAGGCCTAAGCTGGCAGAAGTGCCTGGATCACAAAGCTGAACACCATTATACATTCTCTGGCAGGGAGGATAGTGCAGTATATGTAAGTAGTCGCACAAGGCAATTTTTGTATATGTTACTGAAATGTATCTTATTCACTCCTTACAGATTTGTTGGCAATAAATTCGGAGATGACGGAGTCAAGTTTATATGTTCAGCATTAAAACATCCCGACTGCAAGATACACACTCTGCAGTAAGTTGTCCTACCGTATACATTTATGATGTTGTAAAATAGAAGGGATATAATAATTTTTTAGTTGTAGCCCAATTTCAGACTCTAAGGCCGGAATCACACTTGTGCGGTGTGTATTTCAGCTCTCTTATCTTTGCAGAGAGATAACAGAAGTGTTCAGCAGATTAGCTCAGTTTTAGCTGCGAATTTGGAGACCTGGGAGAAGTTACAGGGGAGAGGAGAGTGGGGGGGAAGTGTATTGGGCTGAATGAGAGAAATTCCTGAAGAGAAATAAACACATCTGCCAATCAGCTGCGTACCCATAGAAGGTAATGGGCCTGAATTGGCACCTGAGCCGCACCGCAAGGCCTAAAATCCGCACACGTTGTTTCTGCAATGCGCAGTGCGAATGCATCGCACATATGTGAACCAGCCTCATTGAAAACAATGTATTTAGAAATGTTCTGCGTATTGGATGCGGTTTAAGCCGCAACCAATTCGCATAGGTGTGAATCGGGCCAAATGAAGGATAGGTAGCAGGAGAGCTGTCAGCATAGCCTAGGGGGGTTTCCAAACTTTCCAAACTGCTGTCCAGCAGACCTTGGGGGGTCCCAATGTGGTCTATGGGATTAGAAGATGCCCCGGGCAATGTCTCTGGCTTGGTGGTCACTGGGAATAAAAAAAATTACCTAACACCTATCCTCATTAGGAAGAATAGTGCCCCTTCATTGGTATTGTTGGTATTGGTCGGAGGGATGGTGTCCCATTGTTGGTGTCAGTGAAAGGATTAGTGCCCCCGTCATTGGTATCAGTGGGAGAAATAGTGACCCATCATTGGTGTCTGTGGGAGGTATTATGTCCCACTGTTAGTGTAAGTGGAAGACATGGTGCCTCATCATTGGTGGGAGGAATAGTGCCCATCATTGGGGTCAGTGGGAGGAATAGTGCCCCGTCATTGGTGTCAGTGGGAGGAATAGTCCCCCGTCATTGCTATCAGTGGGAGGAATAATGTCCGATCATTGGTGTCAGCGGGAGGAATAGTGCCCCGTCATTGGTATCAGTGGGAGGAATAGTGCCCCGTCATTGGTATCAGTGGGAGGAATAGTAGACCATCATTGGTGTCAGTGGGAGGAAAAGTAGCCCATCATTGGTGTCAGTGGGAGGAATAGTAGCCCATCATTGGTATCAGTGGGAGGAATAGTGTCCCATCCTTGGTATCAGTGGGAGGAATAGTGGCCCATCATTGGTGTCAGTGGGAGAAATAGTGGCCCATCATTGGTATCAGTGGGAGGAATAGTGGCCCATTATTGGTGTCAGTGGGAGAAATAGTGGCCCATCATTGGTGTCAGTGGGAGGAATATGTCTCATCATTGGTGTCTGTGTGAGGTATTATGCCCTGCTGTTATTGTTAGTGGAAGACATGGTGCCTCATCATTGGTATCAGTGGGAGGAGTTGTACCTTGTTTGTATCAGTGAGAGTAACAGTGCCCTAAGGGCCGGATAAAGGTAAGCAAAGGGCCGCATCTGGCCCGCTGGCCACATTTTGGGGACAACTGGCACAGACAGTACATTACACTTAAAATCTGCAATCTACAATGAAAATAAACAGAATACATTTTTTTTAATCAGATTTTTTTTTTATTCCCTTCCTGTAGTTTGGCAGCCACGGGACTAACAGACCGGGCGTGCTCGTATTTAGGACCAGCAATCAGTGCCAACAAGTCTCTTCGAATACTTCGGTTGTCTTGTAACAGGCTGGATGGGCCTCACTTTGGTGACCTGATGACAGCTTTGTCCAGTCCTCCCTGCACATTAGAGGAACTGGAGTGAGTAGAATGCATGTAAATGAGAAGGCATTTGGTGGGATTGGTTGTGGATGTTCACCAACATTTCTGATCTGATGGAAAATTCACACCAACCTCTTGGAAAGGATTATTATAATGTTTTTTTGGACAATGTTTTTAAGGTTTACATGTTAAAATTAGGTTTTATAACTGATATTCAGGGTGTTATGTCCCTCATTGTCCCTCATTGTCCCTTAGTCAAGGAATTGCCCGTCTCTCAGTAGTTGCCGCAGAGTCATGTAGCAGTTGTTCGCCTTCTTCAATGCACTCCCTTTTTGCTCTAGTCTTGTCTCAGCGTTTTCTTCTGCTGTCATCAGACAAGCTGATACCATGTCTCCCCGAAAGTAAGACCTACCCTGAAAATAAGACCTACCCCAATTTTCAAGGAGGGCTGCAATATACTCGAGTATAAGCCGAGTTTTACAGCAAAAAAATGTGTGCTGAAAATGCCCCCCTCGGCTTATACTCAAGGCACCTTTTTGCACCTAATCTCCCTGGATTTTGGGGACCCGGTACCGGCCGACACATATAGCCCCACTATATAAACTTGGCACACATATAGCCCGACTTTTCCTCTACAAGTGTGCAGAGTTTGTTGTCCGGGGGACCTACGGCCAGGGAGCACCGATTTTTCAAATTCGGGTACCCCTTCCATAGACTCCCAACATTAAACGGTCGTAGGTCCCCTGGATCCGATACTTGGCAGTTGGCTCACACGTAGCCCCAGTTCTCCTCTACAAGTGTGAAAAGGTTGCTGTCTGGGGGACCTACACCTGGGGAGCACCGATTTTTAAAACCTGGGTATCCCTTCTATCTACTCCAATGTTAAACGTAAGTCTAGTCATGGACACAATGAGGCACAGTGACGCATGGGCACAGTGAGGCATAGACACAGTGA
Source organism: Rana kukunoris (assembly GCA_029574335.1). Taxonomy (NCBI): domain Eukaryota; kingdom Metazoa; phylum Chordata; class Amphibia; order Anura; family Ranidae; genus Rana; species Rana kukunoris. Next base: position 8,822,241 of record CM056059.1, on the reverse strand, counting down.
GGCACAGTGAGGCATGGGCACAGTGAGGCATGGGCACAGTGAGGCATTGGCACAGTGAGGCATGCAGATGTACACCCTACGCTTATACTCGAGTCAGTAAGTTTTCCCATTTTTTTGGGGTAAAATTAGATGTCTCGGCTTATATTAGGGTCGGCTTATACTTGAGTATATACGGTAAGCCCTACCCCTAAAATATGCCCTAGTTTAGGCTGGCTGTGGGCTGCTGGAGTCCTCTCTATTGCTGCTCTAAGTTGAATTGTTGGAAAGAGAATGTGGAGTAAGCCCTCAAGCGTTAACCCTTATGCCGCGTACACGTGACCGTTTTTCATGACGATCGGCGCCGTTCAGAAATGCACGGAAAGGACCGAGGACAGCATGGCTGGCCTCTGCAAATCTCGGGAACAAAGTCGTTCCAAGGTTTGCCGAGGTCAGCCGAATTGTCCCCTGGCCTTTTCGGCCATTCACGAGAGTTTCCATCGCCCCCCGCCTCTGGCCGCATGCAGTATTGCATGCCATTAAAGTCAATGCGGAAAAAATTATTTTTATTTCCATTGACTTCAATGGGGAAACTCGCTTTGATATGTAAGTACTTTGGATTACGAGCGTTCTCCTGGAACGATTTATGCTCGTAAACCGAGGTTCCACTGTATATATAAGACTAGATGGCCAGAGAACCCAAGTAGAGAGAGCTGAGGTAGGATCTGGCAGCCTTGGGTAAAGTAGTTATTCCTGTGCTACAGTGGAAACTATGGGCCAGGTTCAGGTAGACTTACGACGGCGTATCTACAGATACGCCGTCGTAAGTCTGACTGAGCGCCATCGTATTCAAAGAATCAGATACGCCGGGATTGAGCTAAGATACGAGCGGCGTAAGTCTCTTACGCCATCGTATCTTAGTTGCAAATTTACACTGGCCGCTAGGTGGCGCTTCCGTCGATTTACGCATCGAATATGTAAATTAGGTAGATACGCCGATTCGCGTACGTTGGGCTTACGTTCGGTGTAAAGTTACCCCTGCTATAATGAGGCGCAGCCAATGTTAAGTATGGACGTCGGGACAGCGTCGTATTGTACGTCGTTTACGTCGTTTGTGTAAGCCGATTCAGAATGGGGCTGGGCGTAAGTTACGTTCACGTCGTTTTCAATGACTATTTGCGCCGTGATTTGGAGCATGCGCACTGGGATACGTTCACGGCCGGCGTATGCGCAGTTCGTTCGGCGCGTCATTTACGTGGGGTCAGGGATAATTTAAATACAACACGCCCCCTACCTGCCATATTTGAATTACGCGCGGATACGCCGGCCCATTTACGCTACGCTGCCGCAACTTACGGAGCAAGTGCTTTGTGAATACAGCACTTGCCTGTATAAGTTGCGGAGGCATAGCGTAAATAGAATACGCTACGCCCGCACAAAGATACGCGCTCCATCCTGAATCTAGCCCTATGTGTAAAGGTGCGGCAACTACCATATGGGCCAACCACTACCCACAGTGAGACATGGAAAAAATCAAGACATGGTGTTGCGCTCTGTAACGGAACGTCCCACACTCCGCTTCAGTGCTTCCGTCATATACCGCTTCCTATCAGTCTGGATATATATATATCAGATATTCCAGCTACTCTCAAGCACACAACGAGACAAGACTTGTTTGTCTGCTGAACATGGAGTGTTTATTAGAACTAAGAATACAAACTTATATACAGTTAGAGGAGGTAACCAGAACATAAATTAACATGAGCTAATTACTAATCATTTACCCAGACGAGGTGACTCGTAGATATGACCTTTCAGGGTAGACGTCACGTCTCCTCGCTCACCTGCTATACAATACACATTATCATAAGTGTAAACACAGGACATCTTCACACAATAGCAGGGTCAATTAGCACAGAGAACAGACAGATGGCTGGAGTTGGTGACATTAGCATCTAACCGTATGTGTCCCAACAGTATGAAGGAGTCACTCTTACAATTAACCCGTTGAGTTCAGAATCAACAAACAGTAAATAGTACAGATATCCTGGAATATATTGTGGATAATAATTACATAATAATCCCATCTCAGGAAAGTCCAAGATATCATTTCTCAGTCATCCTATGTGGACATAGGATGATTTAGACATAAGAGGGATGTCCCTGGTGAGTCTGTCACATGCTGCAATAGCATAGAATGGTGTCATCAGTAAAATGTATAAATAACCAAAATAGTATAATTGATAATTAAATTTATGTATCAATTATACTATTTTGGTTATTTATACATTTTAATGATTACACCATTATATGCTATTGGAGCGTAACTCTCTTGATTTTTTTCCAGGATCTGGCAGCCTGCTCTGTAAAATAACTAAGCAAATTCTATAGAAAAGGCCCTCAACCATATGAGACATGCTGGCAGGGCTGGACTGGGACAAAAATTTGGCCCTGAACTTCATCCAGACTGGCCCACTTTGACAGGTCTCTCCCATGGCGGCCAGACAACTCACGTACCCCCCCTCCCTGTCCACCCAAGCCCCTCTCCCCCTTCACTAGCCACTAGCCGTTCTACTTTATTAGAGTAGAACGGCTGGTACTGGTACTCTTATAGGCAGTACCAGTGGGGAAGCTATCCATTATTTCACCTGGGGCAAAGAATCAGTTCGGTGCCCCCCTTATATGACAAGATTAGGCAGAAGTGAGAAACTCCCAGGCCATAGCTGTTGAGTCAGCTGTCTGTCCCCCCCCCCATGCTCCTCTGTCGTCCCCCTGCTCCTCTGTTCCCCCAGGTGAGCGCTGCGGGGAGGGGGAGGAGGTGAACACTGCGGGAAGGGAGAGACAGAGGAGGCAAAGCCAGCTCACTGAGCCATCAGCCCACCGGGAAACTCCCTGTAGTCCCAATGGCCAGTTCATCCCTGCATGCTGGCCAAGAAATTTGAAAGGACTGAAGGGATGTCACATAGACATGTGCACAGAAAAAAAATTTGTTTTTTTTGTTCTGTTTCGTATCGTTCCGTTTTTTCGTTTTCGTTCGTTTTTCATAAGATGCCCGTTTTCCTGTTTGTTCCCGTTCGTTTTTCGTATAACGCAATTTTTTCGTATTCCGATCGTTTCGTATTTTCGTTACTGTTTTATTTTCGTACATGCGGGATGGTTTGTTATTCTGTTTAATTCATGTTCGTTACTTGTTAGACAATAATTTTTGTGAATTTTCGTCAATGATTTGCAGTATCTTGAAACCCTTTTCTTTTGCTTTTTTCAGTCGTATGTTCATATGACATCTATAACAAAAGATTTGCATTCTGTATTTTAAATTCCTTTTTTCTGTTCGTATTTTGGATTCAAAATACAGCATGCAAATCTTTTGTTATAGATGTCATATGAACAATGAACATAGGACTGAAAACAAACAGAAAAAGGATTGAAACAAAATACAGAATGCAAATCTTTTGTTATAGATGTCATATGAACAATGAACATAGGACTGAAAACAAACACAAAAAGTATTGAAACAAAATACAAAATGCAAATCTTTTGTTATAGATGTCATATGAACAATGAACATAGGACTGAAAACAAACAGAAAAAGGATTGAAACAAAATACAGAATGCAAATCTTTTGTTATAGATGTCATATGAACAATGAACATAGGACTGAAAACAAACAGAAAAAGGATTAAAACAAAATACAGAATGTAAATCTTTTGTTATAGATGTCATTTTTGTTCTTTTGCCGTTTTCGTTTTGTCGTTTTTTTTCGTCGGATCATTCGTTCGTATTTGCGGTTGTTCGTTATGCGGCTCATTCGTAATCTCGTAGTTTTCGTATTTTGGTGCTTTAATTTTTTCGTGTGTACACATTATCCTGCGGGTATGAAAATTAACATTTTCGTACGAAAATAACATTCGTACGAACAGGAATGCACATATCTATTGTCACACACACACACACACAGCTGACACAAGGTTCATTATTCCCATGCTCTTACATTCTTATTTCTTCCTCCAGTTTGAGCAGCACCTGGCTGGCGGACACGTCCTGCTCCCTTTTGGCATCAGGAATAAGAAGTAACCAATCTCTGAAGAAACTCGTCCTATCGTTTAATCATTTGACCTGTCCATACTTTGGTGACTTGATGGAGGCTTTGTCCAGTCCGACCTGCACCGTGGAGCAGTTGATGTGAGTATATCATCACTGGCATTTAACTTGCTGCCCTTTTTCTCCTTTTTCTTACCATGATGAGTCACTGGTTATTGGCAACCATCAATGTTATATGGAGGCGAGTCCTTTTCAGTGGTGGCTGGTGAAGTTTTAGGATGGGGGGGGGGGGCGCCAGACCTTTTTTTGACCCCTCCCACTTGGTGAAAATGGGCATGGTTTCAGCAAAATAGCGGGCGTGGCTCTTAGGTGGTGTGGTTAGCATCTGAGATGAACGAGCGGGAGAGAGAGAGAGGGACAGCAGGCCCAGATCCTACACAACAATATAAATATGTGTATTCTAGAAACAATGCCGGGACAAGGTCATCCAGCGCCCAGGGCAAAGATGCTAAACTGCGCCCCTCCTTTCCCTTAGGGTTAGGGTCAGGGTGCCCCCCATCCCTGCAATAAACTATTGCGCCAGGGGCAGCCGTCCCTCCTGCCCACCCCTTGTCCCGGCCCTGTCTAGAAAGTTTAACAATCAGCAGATAAAGATACTCCAAACACCTGGTGTTGGCACTTCAATCATCCCATCACCAGGGTTGTTATGGTGTCCGGATGATTAAAGCGCATTATTTCTATTATTACATTGTAATATAAAATGAAATAATTCAACTCACCATAATGCAGAATCAGTGGAAGCCCCGAGCGTGTCGCCTGCCACCAGATGCCATCAGGTGTCCCCAGCGGAGTCCCTCCTTACATCAGGTGCCCCCAGCAGGGTCCCTCCTTACATCAGGTGCCCCCAGCGGAGTCTGTCCTTACATCAGGTGCCCCCAGCAGAGTCCCTCCTTTTATGCAGCCTATGTCCCATCAATTGCAGCATGTGTCCCATCAAATGCAGCCTGTGTCCCATCAAATGCTGCCTGTGTCCCATCAAATGCAGCCTGTGTCCCATCAAATGCAGCCTGTGTCCCATCAAATGCAGCCTGTGTCCCATCAAATGCAGCCTGTGTCCCATCAAATGCGGCCTGTGTCCCGTCAAATGCGGCCTGTGTCCCGTCAAATGCGGCCTGTGTCCCGTCAAATGCGGCCTGTGTCCCGTCAAATGCGGACTGTGTCCCATGAAATGCGGCCTGTGTCACATCAAACCCCCCTCCCCTTCTCCGCGGGAGCACAGCGGAACTTACCTTGCTGTGTGGTGTCCTCAACTGTTGTGTCTCCTTCCACTGGCAGCGGCCATGGAGGAGTCCGCTCCTCATACTACTTTTCTCTCTTTTAGGTGGCAATTGGAAAGAGAAAACAGGAAGTGACATCTAATTCAGATGTCAGTCAAATTGCCCGGCCATAGTAATAGATACTACGAGCGCCGGGCGGAAGCTACTCTGCGCATCGGAAAGCGCCGCAAGGCGGGACAAAAGCTGGCAAATGAAGCGCCGCCTCTGCAGTCTCGTGATAACATAGACGTGGTGCTTCCCATAGTTTACTGTGTACGGTGTCTGAACACAGTGCACTTAAGGACCTTTTTTCAAAAAAAAATGTAACCACTTAAGCTCCGGACCATTATGCAGCTAAAGGACCTTGTCCCTCTTTGCGATTCGGCACTGCGCCGCTTTAACTGACAATTGCGCGGTCGTGGCTCCCAAACAAAATTGGCGTCCTTTTTTTCCCACAAATGGAGCTTTATTTTGGTGGTATTTGATCACCTCTGTAGTTTTTATTTTTTGCGCTATAAACAAAAATAAAGTGACAATTTTGAAAAAAATACAATATTTTTTTACTTTTTGCTATAATAAATATCCCCAAAAATATATAAAAAAAAATGTTTTCCCTCAGTATAGGCCGATACGTATTCTTGATGTATTATCGATTGGTTTGCGCAAAATGTATAGCGTTTACAAAATAGGGGATAGTTTTATGGCATTTTTATTAATAATATTAAATATTTTATTATTACTAATGGCGGCAATCAGCGATTTTTTTCATGACTTCGACATTATGGTGGACACATCGGAAAATGTTGACAAATTTTTGCGTCCATTGTCATTTTCACAGCAAAAAGTGCTATAAAAATGCACTGATAACTGTGAAAATTACAATTGCAGTTTAGGAGTTAACCACTAGGGGGCGCTGTATGGGTTAAGTGTGACCTCATGTGTGTTTCTAACTGTAGGGGGGCGGGGCTGGACGTGGGACGTCAGTGATCGTCTTTACCTATATCAGGGAACAGACGATCACTGACATTGCCGCTGTGAAGAACGAGGAAGGTGTGTTTACACTCACCTCTCCCCGTTCTTCAGCTCCTATGACCGATCGTGGGACACCGGCGGTGATTGGGTCCCGGAGCTTTGGATCGGGTCGCAGGCGCGCCGGCGGCGTGTGCGACCCACGGCTGGGCACTTAAAGGGGACGTACCCTTACGTGATTGTGCCCAGCCGTGCCATTCTGCCGACATATATCAGCGTCAGGCTGTCCTTAAGTGGTTAAAGAGCCGGTTTTAAAAATGTTTTATTTTTTTGTGACTGCCCGGAAAGGGGGGGGCGGTGCCCGTGTGCCCCCTATGGATGGGCCGCCACTGGTTCTTATTCTTCTACTACCTTTAGGAAAATGGAGCACTGAGGGAGTAAAGGAAATGTAAGTATAGGCAGATGTATGGGCCGTCATTAAAAATAACCTGTTACTTTCTTGGGTTGAGAAGGATAAGGAAAGGAGGAAATAAGGGACAGAGGGGAAGGAAGAGTGGTAAGAAAGAAAGAAAGAACGAAGGAAGGAAGAAATATTATTGAAGATAGAAAGAAAATGGAAAGGGAGAGTGAAAGGTGAAGAGGGGAGAGGGAAAGGAGAAGAGAGGAAATTTAAAGGAGAAGAGAGGAATGGGAGAAAGTAATGAGAACAGAGAAAAGGGAGAGGGAAAGGAGATAAGAGGAAAGGGAGAGGGAAAGGAGAAGAGAGGAAAGGGAGAGGGACAGGAGAAGAGAGCAAAGGGAGAGGGACAGGAGAAGAGAGGAAAGGAGGAGGGAAAGGAGAAGAGAGGAAAGGGAGAGGGAAAGGAGAGGAAAGGGGTAGGGAAAGGAGAAGAGAGGAAAGGGGTAGGGAAAGGAGAAGAGAGGAAAGGGGTAGGGAAAGGAGAAGAGAGAAAAGGGGTAGGGAAAGGAGAAGAGAGGAAAGGGGTAGGGAAAGGAGAAGAGAGGAAAGGGAGAGTGAGAGGAAAGGGAGAGTGAGAGGACAGGGAGAGGGAAAGGAGAAGAGAGGAAATGTAGAGGGAGAGGAAAGGGAGAGGGAAAGAAGAAGAGAGGAAAGGGAGAGGGAAAGGAGAAGAGGGGACAGGGGGAGGGAAAGGAGAAGAGGGGACAGGGGGAGGGAAAAGAGAAGAGGGGACAGGGGGAGGGAAAGGAGAAGAGGGGAAAGGGAGAGGGAAAGGAGAAGAGAGAAAAGGGGTAGGGAAAGGGAGAGGGAAAAGAGAAGAGAGAAAAGGGGTAGGGAAAGGGAGAGGGAAAGAAGAAGAGAGGAAAGGGAGAGGGAAAGGAGAAGAGATGAAAGAGGGAGGGAAAGGAGAAGAGAGGAAAGGGGTAGGGAAAGGAGAAGAGAGAAAAGGGAGAGGGAAAGGAGAAGAGAGGAAAGGGAGAGGGTGAGGAAAGGGAGAGTGAGAGGACAGGGAGAGGGAAAGGAGAAGAGAGGAAATGTAGAGGGAGAGGAAAGGGAGAGGGAAAGAAGAAGAGAGGAAAGGGAGAGGGAAAGGAGAAGAGGGGACAGGGGGAGGGAAAGGAGAAGAGGGGACAGGGGGAGGGAAAGGAGAAGAGGGGAAAGGGAGAGGGAAAGGAGAAGAGAGAAAGGGGTAGGGAAAGGGAGAGGGAAAGGAGAAGAGAGAAAAGGGGTAGGGAAAGGGAGAGGGAAAGAAGAAGAGAGGAAAGGGAGAGGGAAAGGAGAAGAGATGAAAGAGGGAGGGAAAGGAGAAGAGAGGAAAGGGGTAGGGAAAGGAGAAGAGAGAAAAGGGAGAGGGAAAGGAGAAGAGAGGAAAGGGAGAGGGAGAGGAAAGGGAGAGGGAGAGGACAGGGAGAGGGAAAGGAGAAGAGAGGAAATGTAGAGGGAGAGGGAAGGGAGAGGGAAAGAAGAAGAGAGGAAGGGAGAGGGAAAGGAGAAGAGGGGACAGGGGGAGGGAAAGGAGAAGAGGGGACAGGGGGAGGGAAAGGAGAAGAGGGGAAAGGGAGAGGGAAAGGAGAAGAGAGAAAAGGGGTAGGGAAAGGAGAAGAGAGAAAAGGGGTAGGGAAAGGGAGAGGGAAAGAAGAAGAGAGGAAAGGGAGAGGGAAAGGAGAAGAGATGAAAGAGGGAGGGAAAGGAGAAGAGAGGAAAGGGAGGGAGAAAAGAAAAGAGAGGAAAGTGAGAGGAAAAGGAGAAGAGTGGAAAGTGAGAGGAAAAGGAATAGAGAGAAAAGAGGCAAAGGAGAACAGAGGAAAGGGTGGGAGGGAAACTAAGAGGGAGAGGAAAACAGAGGAAAGGGGGAGGGAAACTAAGAGGGAGAGGAGAACAGAGGGAAGGGAGAGGGGAATTAGAAGAGAGGAGAGGGAGAGGGAACGAAGATGATAGGAAAGGGAGGGGGAGAGGAGAGGAGAGGAACGGAAGGAAATTGTAGAAGAATGGGAGCAAAGAAGAAAGAGAGAGAAATGGAAACAAGAAAAGCTAAACTTGTACACTTTCTTTATTACTATTAAAAACTAGGATAACCAATTTGGGGTAGAGATGACAATTTTCTCTCCTCTCGGACAGGCTACAGGGTATTTCACTAGATGATGAACACCTCCCATTGATGATGCCTCTGATTAACAATAAGAACCTCACATATCTAGATCTGAGCACCAACACCCTTACAGGTGTCTCAACCCCTTACCTCCGAGAGCTCATCCTGAAATCACCCAGCCTGAAGAGTATTAGGTATGTAGAACCAAGACCAGACAATGACAATTAAATGTCGATTTTTTGATGATTTGATATAAAGATTTAGAAATGTCAACTCAGTGAATCTTCTTCTTGTCCAAGATATGATATAAAAGTGGAGGATAAGAAAAAGCTATAGTTAAACTATAACTAGGGACAACATTTTAAAAATTACATATACATTGCAGTCTGTCACTAGCATTAGCACAGCAGTTTTTGATTTTCTGAGTCCCCCCTCTAACATAGTTGTATTACATGTTGATCCTGGCAGCAGATCTGTTATTTTTTCCTTTTGCAGAGTGACAACGCTGTTCCTTCTGCAATTAAATTGCAGAGCAGCATTGTCACCTCATGGAGAGCATACTACATCAAAAACCAGACAACAGGAGTTCCAACCCGTTTTCACTCCCTTCAAAACGAAATATAGTACCCTCTAGTTTGTAACTAGTGTAAGTAAATTTGTATTGTGGCTCATGGTAGTTGTGTGAGTCTGTAATTCGGTCGGGTTACTCTAGGTCAGGCATTACAGGGCAGGTCTTTGATGCCTCCCCCTGGTCCTAGAAGCTTGGAGAAGTTTCTAGAAGCTAGTGGGCGAAGACCAGGAGGTCCTGATCTGCATACTTGAGGGAAACTGGTTGATTCCCAGGCAGAAGGCTTGGTAGGGTGGCTGGATTAGCCCTTAACTATTGTGGAGCCTGGTCAGCAGGGGAGTCATGTGCAAGTTGGAGTGATTCAGTTGTGTCCTGTGGCCTGGTAGGTGACTCTGGGCTGAGGCGGGGCTCTGCCTCCAGGCTGGGAGCTGAGAGAGGAAGAAGTACTGAGGGATCCCCACTATCCCATGGTCTCAATTGAAAAACGCCTTGGCTTACGGAGAAAAACCTGTACAGTAGGAGGCTCGACCAGTCGTCAGCAGAATTTCCAGAAACACCAGGGCAGAAAAGGGTTAAAGCTGTCAGAAGTAAGGGACTGTGCTAGCAAGCTGCGACCCAATGCCTAGTCTTGGGACATTTCCCTAAGCAGCCAGGTGGGCTGGTATTTTCAAGAAAAGGGGGGCATAGGGATCCTGCAAGTTGAGATTCTGCTAACATTTTACTCTGGGAAACAGGGCTTCTGTAAGGGGAGATTCCATTGCAAAGTTCATAGAGACCGTCGCTGTTCCAGAGGCAAAAGTTGTCCTCGTCGTTGTTCTTCAATGTCACGGAAGCATGGATCAGACGTACAACAACAGATAAATGAATATGAAGGCTTTATTGAAAACCAAACAGCAAGATTAAAGCGGATGGCCCATTAAAAACAATATATTAAAAGCCAGCAGCTACAAATACTGCAGCTGCTGACTTTTAATATTAGGACACTTACCCATCCTGGAGTCCAGCGGCGTCCACAGCAGAGGACGATCGATCGCTCGTCACCCTGCTGCTCCCCCCTCCATCCACGGTGAGGGAACCAGGAAGTGAAGCGCTCCGGCTTCACTGCCCGGTTCCCTACGGCGCATTCGCGAGTCTCGCTGCGCCCGCCGATTGGCTCCCGCTGTGTGCTGGGAGCCGAGAGTTCCCAGCACACAACGGGGGGGCGACGGGATGTCGCCAAAAAACCCGACTTTTGCCCGAGACTGCGGGCCGGAAGTGGTTGCAGATACCTGTCTTTAGACAGGTATCTGCACCCCCCTCCCCCCTGAAAGGTGTCAATTGTGACACCGGAGGGGGGGAGGGTTCCGATCAGCGGATCTTCACTTTAGGGTGGAGATCCGCTTTAAAGTCCAAACGGATGATCAAACAGTCAGCAGAGTCTTCCACCGGAGCCAGGGTCGATAGCCAGGAATGGGAGTCAGCCAAGCCGTTGTCCGTAGCCAGAAAGAGGTGGTGAAACGAAGCCGGGGATCAGGAGCCAGAAGGATCGTCCGTAGGAGCCGGGTCGGTAACCAAGAACAAGCAGCACAATCACAGGAGGGTGTCAGACAAGAGGCCCAAGCAAGGAAATGCTGCAGCTGCCATCATATATATATATGCTGAGCATCCAGCTCCTCCCAGTGGGAAGGAGGAGCCGCAGGGTGTGGTAAGTTATAAGAACCCCATAAAGCAAGATGGCTGCCAGCACATGTCAGTGATAAGAAGCCTGCAAGGAGGTAAGACCGTGACATTCAAGTCAAATTGGGTATCCCATACCTTATCCACCTTGTTTTCCCCATTAAAACAAGTTCTTGGACAGTTTCCTTGTCTTTAAATAAGAGTTGCCTGGCTGTGCAGGAATAGGGGGACCGGAAATCCAGCGGCTCCTGCAGGGGCAGCTCTTCATAAAGAAAAAGCTTTGTCTTACGTCGTCTTATACATTTATTTTTAAAGGACATTGGGGCTTGTTTTAAAGTTTTGCTTTCTAATAACTGTGAAAATATTTTAACATCTGCTCATTTTCTCTTTTCCATCTTTCTAGTCTCTGTTTTAGTCCCGGGCTCCTTGAAGACAGGAGTTCATTGCTAGAGCTGGAAGCTCAGAAACCAGGCCTTTACATTTCAGTTGGTTGAACTCAATGGACACGTGAACGACTGGCATTGGGAGTCGTACATTCACCATGATGATTCACTTTGGCAATGAAATGTGAATGTTCCCTTCATCGGGACAATAAGACCAATTCATTCGCTATGAGAATGAGACCCGTACATTTACTGTGACGAAGAGCTCCACAAATGTGGTTTGTGGATGAAACTTGTACATTTCCTGTGATGATGAGACTCTACAGTAAAATGAGAGTCCAGCGGGAAATTCACCGATCTGGGTCATATGACATCCACCCAGAATGGAGAATATCCTGTTGGGCCATCATTTTACTGTAGGCTGGGCGTAGGGTTGCCACCTTTTTGTCAAGTCAAACCTGAACACTTTAATTGTGCACAGCAATTTATTTCTTGTGATATAAATTATACATATATTTTGCTATTAAATAATATTTATAATCATATGAAGTTAATAACAAGAGTCCCCCTTTACATCTGAATCCGCACAGTTCCCCTCTTACATCCGAATCCGCACAGTTCCCCTCTTACATCCGAATCCGCACAGTTCCCCTCTTACATCCGAATCCGCACAGTTCCCCTCTTACATCCGAATCCGCACAGTTCCCCTCTTACATCTAAACTTGCAGAGTTCCCTTTCACTGTACGGGGTGACTCTGCAGACTCTGATTTAAGGGAGAACTCTGGGGCCTCTTACATAAGGGGTGCTCTGGGAACCCTGATTTAGGGGGGAACACTGAGAACTCTGATGTATGGAGAAGACTCTGATGTTTGGGAAAACACTGTGGCCTCTGGTGTAAAGGGGAACTCTGAGAACCCTGATTTACCTTAGTGTACTCATGCAGAGGCAGGAGAGAGAAGGGGGGGACTTCAGTCACAGACATGGAAGGATGGTGAGCTCACACACCCCTTGGCAGTCGGTACCTCTCATCCAGATGTATCCAGGGCTGGACTGGGCCAAAAATTTGGCCCTGGACTTCATCCAGACTGGCCCACTTTGACCGGTCTCTCCCATGGCGGCTGGACAACTCCCGCACCCCCCTGGCCACCCAAGCCCCCTCTCCCCCTTCACTAGCCACTAGCCATTCTACTTTATTAGAGTAAGTAGAATGGCTGGTACTGGTACTCTTATGGGCGGTACCAGTGGTAGGAGAGGAGGTAAGCATTGCGGGAAGGGAGAGACAGAGGAGCGGAGGCGGGCGGCGGTCCGCTGTCACTGAAGCCGGCCCACTGAGCCATCGGCCCACCGGGAAACTCCCTGTAGTCCCAATGGCCAGTCCAACCCTGGATGTATCTGAGGTTGCTGGACTTCAAATTTCCGGCCCCAACTTTCTTTTTCTGAGGCACAGCGCCAGGTATTGGAGTGTAGCCAGATACAGAGGGGTAGGTGGTGAAGGCCGAGCCCTCTCTCCTCCCCCATCTGTGTGTTTTTTTTTGGGGGGGGGGGGTTGTTAGTGCTGGGTTTGGGCAGTGTGAAAGAGTGTAGGTTTGGGAAGTGTGAAAGAGTGTAACAGACACTCTCAGCCAGCAACCGTGCTGGGAAGCCGTAGTCCAGTCTAAATAATGTGTCCGGGTTTCAGGCAGTCTGAAACCCGAACGCATGATTCCAAACCCGAACTGTCCGGGTGAATGCTGGACAGGTGGCAACCCTAGCTGGGCGGGAAGGTGTTAAGAGACAAAGCTATGATTGATTGTAAGCAGGTTGAAATGCTGGTTAATGAGACAGTTGCTGCCCCAGTCTGAAGGGAAACAGTTAACCTGTTTCATGACTTTTCTACTGAGCTCTGCCTCTCTCCCTGTGCTGATATAAAAGGGGGGAGGGCTTTGCCCAGTCAGATAGTCTGCATGGGAGAGGAGACACAGTTAGGGTGACCACTTGTCCCAGATTGCCCAGGACAGTCCCGCATTTTGCAGGTCTGTCCCGGGCACCTTCATTCCAGGACAATACAGTGTCCCGGAATGAAACTGACACAGTCACCCCCCCCAGGCCAATTGTATGACCCCAAAAAAGGCTGTCACATCACGCTTTACTCCCTGACAGTACTTGTCCTGGCCGGGAATGCCTGGGGGAGCACAATCCCGCCCCCTGCTTGTGATTGGAAAAATCATAAATTCCGCCTCAGTAAAGGCTGATTTTTGGAAGGGTGTGTGTCTCTGAATGGTAGATTAGAAATGTGGTCACCCTAGACACAGTCAAGCCACAACATGTTATCATGAGCCACATCACAGAGCTGCTGCAGCGGCCAGAGAGACCCTCGTCTGCCCCTATAAGCTTTCTACAGCGTAGGGGGATTGCTGGGACCTGTAGTCCTCCCTGAAGAACACCAGCTATGGAGATCTGCCACTGTGAACTTTGCTTTGTATGTGCTCTTGCCCAGGACCGCCATCAGGAATTATGGGGCCCCTTACACAGTTTCAGGCATGGGCCCCCTGGAGCAGAGAACCGTGAATTGAGAAGCGGGGGGTGCCACGGCTAATTGAGAAAGTTGAGAATTGACGGTGCCACGAATTGAGAAGCGGGGGTGCTGCCACCGCGAATTGAGGTCGGGGGGCTTTGGGCCCTTTAATTAAAAGAAAAAGGGGGTTGCCATCCGGGCCCCTGGGGACCTCTGGGCCCTTTAATAAAAAGAAAAAAAAAGAAAAAAGGGGGTTGCCATCCGGGCCCCTTACAGGTGTACTGCCTGTACCCCCCTGATAACGGCCCTGGTCGTGTCACTTGTAGCCACGCCCCCACCACAGTTAGAATCACTCCCTAGGACACACTTAGCCCCGTCATCGTCCCCTAGTGTTTAACCCCTTCCCTGCCAGTTTCATTTACACAGTAATCCGTGCATTTTTATAGCACTGATCGCCGTATACTAATAACAATAATAATAAAAACGCCATTACTAGTAACACAAAAACTATTAATAAAAATGCCATAAAACTATCCCCTATTTTGTAGCCGCTATAGCGTTTGCACAAACCAATCAATATACGCTTATTGGGTTTTTTTTAGTTTTTTTTTTACCAAAAATATGTAGAAGAATGAAAAATTTGTTTTTTTAATATATTTTTGGGGGATATTTATGTAGCGCCCCCCTGCGTTTAGCGCGGGTATTGCGCTTTAAAGGATAGTTGATTGGGAGAGTTACTCTCAATCGCGATTTGTTAACTTACTGGTTTGTGTCGGTTTGGGAATGTCCACTGGCTCGGACTGCATTCTGGGGATGCAAGTTCATCCTTGGCCGGCAGTGGGAGCTAGAGGGGTTCCTGACAGATCCAGCCTTCCTCAGCAGCCAATGGGAGAGTTTCTCCTCTCGCTGGGCATGCTGGGGGGGGGGGGGGTATCTGGGATGGAGGTCAGGTGTTCGGGGTCTTTTCGCGCTCTTCTGCGGGGGGTCCCGGAGTCGGGTGCAGCATCCACCTTTAGGGTGTGCGCACCCAGGGACCCCAACGGTGTGGCCCACCTGGCCAGGATCCAGGCAGTGCTGAGTCCCAATCTGGGATATATCTGAAGGGACCCCGGTTGTTTGCTGGTCTCCTAAATGTCGCCGGGAGAATCTGGTACCCAAACCATTGACGGGTGCGCTTTGCCGTCGCATGGTGCCGGACGCACGGAAGAGTAGCTGGGAGGATTCGCTCTGTTCGCTTGTTGCATATTATTCAAATTACAGTGGCCTGTGGCAGAGGCCTAGAGCCGGGTTGATGGAAGAAACCCGTTCCTCCTAGCCTGCGTTGTGGCGGTGACACGTATAGAATGGCGCTACCAGCGGCCGAGTCGCGCTGTGAGTTTATCCAGGCCTGACATCAAGAATCTCTCTCTATGCATCAATCTGTCCTGTGCTTTTCTAACTGAAGTTGATGTTTGGCGATGTTGGCCTGGAATTAAAAGCTTAAAAAGATCTTTATTGCCTGTCTGGACATTCAAGTAATTACGAAGTGTTTTGGTGCATCCCTAGACCAAGCAAGGGTAACTTCAATATACCGGTCTCATCATCAAACCAGCGGCTCCTTCGGGGGTGAGCGCTACATTTATTTTAGCTAAAAGTAAAAAATATTGCTTTTTTTTTCAAAATTGTTGTTATTTTTTTGTTTAAACCGAAAAAAAAAAAAAAAAACGCAGAGGTGATCAAAAAAGAAAGCTCTATTTGTGGGGGGAAAAAAGATGTGAATTTTGTTTGGGTGCAACTTCGAACGACCGCTTAGGGACCGCTTTTCAGACTTAAAGGGTCACTAAAGGAAAAAAATGTTTTTGCTGAAATGACTGTTAACAGGGAATAGAGACATACAAGTTAACTGATTCCTTTTAAAAATAGATACAAATCAATCATATAATGTGCCTCTAGTTTCACTTTCGTTTTTAAACTGGTTTCATGTTTCTGTGAAGTACAGAAGACACACAGAACAAAAAAAACAAATCCAGGGCAGTGTTTTGTTTTTAAAATGAATCTGATTGGTTCTGAGGAGTTTTAGACACACAGCTTAGACTACAGTGAAAAGCTGCCATGAGATTTTTCATAAGGAGCCAAACAAGCAGGAAGTGTGAAGATCAGAGCAGAATTACAGCAACTTCAAAGCAAAAACGAACAATGAGAACATGAAGACAGCACTGCATTAAGTTAAAGGAAGCTATTTACAGTGCAGAAAATAAGTATTTGAACACCCTGCTATTTTGCAAGTTCTCCCACTTGGAAATCATGGAGGGGTCTGAAATTGTCATCGTAGGTGCATGTCCACTGTGAGAGACATAATCAAAAAAAAAAAATTCCAGAAATCACAATGTATGATTTTTTAACTATTTATTTGTATGATACAGCTGCAAAGAAGTATTTGAACACCTGTCTATCAGCTAGAATTCTGACCCTCAAAGACCTGTTAGTCTGCCTTTAAAATGTCCACCTCCACTCCATTTATTATCCTAAATTAGATGCACCTGTTTGAGGTCATTAGCTGCATAAAGACACCTGTCCACCCCATACAATCAGTAAGAATCCAACTACTAATATGGCCAAGACCAAAGAGCTGTCCAAAGACACTAGAGACAAAATTGTACACCTCCACAAGGCTGGAAAGGGCTACGGGGAAATTGCCAAGCAGCTTGGTGAAAAAAGGTCCACTGTTGGAGCAATCATTAGAAAATGGAAGAAGCTAAACATGACTGTCAATCTCCCTCGGACTGGGGCTCCATGCAAAATCTCACCTCGTGGGGTCTCAATGATCCTAAGAAAGGTGAGAAATCAGCCCAGGACTACACGGGAGGAGCTGGTCAATGACCTGAAAAAAGCTGGGACCACCGTTTCCAAGATTACTGTTGGTAATACACTAAGACGTCATGGTTTGAAATCATGCATGGCACGGAAGGTTCCCCTGCTTAAACCAGCACATGTCAAGGCCCGTCTTAAGTTTGCCAATGACCATTTGGATGATCCAGAGGAGTCATGGGAGAAAGTCATGTGGTCAGATGAGACCAAAATAGAACTTTTTGGTCATAATTCCACTAACCGTGTTTGGAGGAAGAAGAATGATGAGTACCATCCCAAGAACACCATCCCTACTGTGAAGCATGGGGGTGGTAGCATCATGCTTTGGGGGTGTTTTTCTGCACATGGGACAGGGCGACTGCACTTTATTAAGGAGAGGATGACCGGGGCCATGTATTGCAAGATTTTGGGCAACAACCTCCTTCCCTCAGAGCTTTGAAGATGGGTCGAGGCTGGGTCTTCCAACATGACAATGACCCGAAGCACACAGCCAGGATAACCAAGGAGTGGCTCTGTAAGAAGCATATCAAGGTTCTGGCGTGGCCTAGCCAGTCTCCAGACCTAAACCCAATAGAGAATCTTTGGAGGGAGCTCAAACTCCGTGTTTCTCAGCGACAGCCCAGAAACCTGACTGATCTAGAGAAGATCTGTGTGGAGGAGTGGGCCAAAATCCCTCCTCCAGTGTGTGCAAACCTGGTGAAAAACTACAAGAAACGTTTGACCTCTGTAATTGCAAACAAAGGCTACTGTACCAAATATTAACATTGATTTTCTCAGGTGTTCAAATACTTCTTTGCAGCTGTATCATACAAATAAATAGTTAAAAAAATTCATAAATTGTGATTTCTGGAATTTTTTTTTTTGATTATGTCTCTCACAGTGGACATGCACCTACGATGGCAATTTCAGACCCCTCCATGATTTCCAAGTGGGAGAACTTGCAAAATAGCAGGGTGTTCAAATACTTATTTTATGCACTGTAGCTAAAAACATTTTTTCCTTTAGTGACCCTTTAAGTTGAAAACAATGCTAGAAAATTACTTAGAACCCCCAAACATTATACATTTTTTTTCTAACACCCTAGAACAGTGATGGTGAACCTTGGCACCCCAGATGTTTGGAACTACATTTCCCATGATGTTCATTGCACTCTGCAATGTAGTGGAGCATCATAGGAAATGTAGCCATCTCAGAATTCCAACATCTCCCAGAATGCTACAGGAATTGTTACAAAATTGTTTCCTAATGCCGCGTACACACGGTCGGACTTTTCAACGGGCAATTTCTGTCGGAATTTCTGACGGAAAAATAGAGGATCTGTTCTCTATCTAAGTCCGTCGAAAATTCAGACAGAAAAAGTCCGCTGGGGCATACACACGGTCGGAATATCTAAAGAAAAGCTCCTATCGGACTTTTTTTGTCGGAAATTCCGGCCGTGTGTACGTGGCATTACTCTTTTGTAGAGCAGAAGTGGCGGTGCGTCCATAGAGGGCGCAGGAGCGCCGCCCCCTCTCGCTCCTGCACCGCCACTGAAAAACAATACATAGATTCATGCATTGCATGAATCTATGTATTGTCGCCTCTGCCGCCCACTATTTAGATGGCCGGCCCCCTGGCGAACGCCAGCCATTTGAATAACGGCAGCTGGTTGGCTGTGGAAGTGTCTATCAGTGCCAGCGGCTCTGATAGGCTTTCCGATTACAGCCTTCCAAATAGTTAACCAGGTGATGCACGGGGTGTGCGTTCCTTGGTTAACACTGACATGCATCTCAGCCAATCAGGTTCCCCCGGATCTGGTTACTGGAAATCTGATTGGCTGAAGCGACATCAAGGGTGGGACTACATTGAGGGATCGTGGAGGAGGATCCGAGGATGGCTGACCGAGAAAGGTAAGTGCCAGGCGGGGGGGGGGGGCGATAATCTGGCAGAATTTTAGGGGCAAACTGCCGGGAATTGATGGGCACAGTGGCGACAATGGCATGGCACAGTGGCTGTGTTTAGCATGGCACAGTGGCGACAATTGATGAGCACAGTGGCGACAATGGCATGGCACAGTGGCTGCGTTTGACATGGCACAGTGGCGACAATTGATGAGCACAGTGGCGACAATGGCATGGCACAGTGGCTGTATTTGGCATGGGACAGTGGCAACAATTGATGGCCACAGTGGCAACAATGGCATGGCACAGTGGCTGCGTTTGGCATGGCACAGTGGCGACAATAGATGGCACAGTGGCTGCGTTTGGCATGGCACAGTGGCAACAATTGATGGGCACAGTGAGGCTGCAATTGATGTGGTTTTTTTTCCATTTGTTTCCGCCCCCCCAAAAATTTTGAGCATTAGCCGCCACTGGTAGAAGCTCTATACCAGCTCTGCTCTGTAATTCTACAAGGGATGGATATTCTGCCTGCTCAGGCTATGGAATGTTCTGAAAGTGAAAGTAACAGCTGTGATCACATTGTTCTCCTCACTCCCTCCTCTTCCCCCTGCTCCTTCCTGCTGACGACATCCTTTTTTAGAGCCGCCCCAGATCTGTGTCTACGGGGCCGGACTTACCATTGGGCCCCGGACAGCAACCCCTACTTTTTTTTATTTATTTTTTATTAAAAAAATATGTTTTTTATATTTAACCACTTCCCGCCCGGCCAATAGCCGATTTACGGCCGGGAAGTGGTTATGAAATCGTGACTGGACGTTCTCAAACGTCTAGCACGATTTAATGCCGCGCGCGCAGCGCGGCGATCGGTGATGCGGGGTGTCAGTCTGACACCCTGCACCTCCGATCTCGGTAATGAGTCTCTGACGGAGCCTCGTTACCACGTGATCAGCCGTGTCCAATCACGGCTGATCACGATGTAAACAGGAAGAGCAGCCGACGGCTCTTCCTCACTCGCGTCTGACAGACGCGAGTACAGGAGAGCCGATCAGCGGCTCTACTGACAGGGGGGGTTCGCGCTGATTGTTTATCAGTGCAGCCCCCCCTCGGATCGCCACACGGACCACCAGGGAGTGCCCACACTAGACCACCAGGGAACTTAAAAAAATAAAAAAAGGGGAAAAAAAAGGACAAAAAAAAAGGACAAAAAAATAAAAAAGTCAGCAAGAAAAAAAAAGGGGCAGTAAAAAAAAATGATGCCAATCAGTGCCCACACACGGGCACTGATTGGCAACATTGATCCATCAGTGCCACACCTCAGTGATCATCAGTGCCACCCACAGTGCCAATCCATGCCCAGTGCCCACCTATCAGTGCCCACCTGTGCCACCTATGAGTGCCCACCTGTGCCACCTATGAGTGCCCACCTGTGCCACCTATGAGTGCCCACCTGTGCCGCCTATGAGTGCCCATCTGTGCCGCCTATGAGTGCCCAGTGCTGCCTATGAGTGCCCATCAGTGCCGCCCATGAGTGCCCATCAGTGCCACCCATGAGTGCCCATCAGTGCCGCCCATGAGTGCCCATCAGTGCCCCATACCAGCGCCGCCTATCAGTGCCCATCAGTGCTACCTAATCGGTGCCCATCAGAACTACCTCATCGGTGCCCATCAGTGCCACCATATCAGTGCCCGTAATTGAAAGAGAAAACATACTCATTTACAAAAAAATTAACAGAAAAAAATAAAAACTTTATTTTTTTTTCAAAATCTTCGCTCTATTTTTAGTTGTTGCGCAAAAAAAAAAAATCGCAGAGGTGATCAAATACCACCAAAAAAAAGCTCTATTTGTGGGGAAAAAAGGACGCCAATTTTGTATGGGTGCAGTGTAGCATGACCGCGCAATTGTCATTCAAATTGCGACAGTGCTGAAAGCTGAAAATTGGCTTGGGCGGGAAGGTGCGTAAGTGCCTGGTATGGAAGTGGATTTATATATATATATATATATATATATATATATATATAATATTATAATTATTATTATTATTATTAAAGAGGTCCCCAGGGCCCCATGTGGCAACCCCCCCTTTTTTAATTTTTTTTTATAAATGTTTATTTTTTCATTTTTGTTTATATATTGTTTTTTATTAAAAGGCCCAGAGGTCCCCAGGGCCCCCGGATGGCAACCTCCCTTTTTTATTTTTTATAAATGTTTTTTTTTTTAGGGGTCTGGAGGTCCCCAGGGGCCTGGAGGCCCCCAGGGCCCCGGACAGCAACCCCCACTTTTTTTATTTATTTTTATTTTTAAATATGTTTTTTTATATATTTATATATATATATATATGTATATATATATTATTATTATTATTATTATTATTATTAAAGGGCCCAGAGGTCTCCAGGGCCCCCGGATGGAAACCCCCCTTTTTTTATATAAAAAAATTTACATTTTCTTTATATTTTTTATAAATGTTTATTTTTTTTTATTTTTTTTTATTAAAGGGCCCAGAGATTCCCAGGGCCCCGGATGGCTACCCCCCTTTTTATATATACATATATTTTTTTTCTTTATTTCTTCTTTTTTTTGTAAAGGCCCCCCTGCTTCTCAATTTGCGGCAGCCCCCCCGCTTCCCAATTTCAGGTGGCAGCACCCCCCCGGTTCTCTGCTCCAGGGGGCCCATGCCTTAAGCTGTGTAAGGGGCCCCAAAATTCCCAACATGCACGGATTCTGCGGGACTTTCCGCTTCTTCCCGTAGTCCCGCGAAAGGGTTAATTTTCCCGCACTGCAATAGGAGGCAGCACGGAAGCACGAGGAACCGGAGTGGTGTGTGGAGGACTGTGGCTGCTGAAGGGAAGAAAGCCGACAGCCAGGCTAATGACAGGTGAGAGGCACTCCCCCCTCCGCTGAACAACTGAAAAACCTCCCCCAGGAGGAGTCGCAGCGGTGTGGGGATGTCTGCTGAAGGGAAGAGAGCCGACACATTCCCCCCGCAAAAATGCCCCCCCGCTCAACAACTGCAATCCGTCCCCCCGCCCAACAACTTTAATGCGCACCCCCCCGCTCAACAGCTCAACAACTTCAATTCACCCCCCGCTCAACAACTTTAATGCGCACCCCCCGCTCAACAACTATGATCCCCCCCCTCGCTCCAGGGGCCCCCTCGCTCCAGGGGCCCCCTTCAACCCTCAAGCTCAGGGGCCCCCACCACCCTAAGTCCTGCCCTGTGTGTCTACACAATTATATAAAGGTAAAACAGACTGATCTGCTGATGTGTTCTATCAGGAAAGCATTCGGACTATATGGTGGAAAAGGTTTCTTAGCTTTTCTGTGATCTTTCCCCTCCCGTAATCTGATTCTGTTGAATGCAGAACAGTAACTATGACTTAACAATATCGGCTCACTTGGCAGCCATGGGGCCTGGGAGTAGAAGGGGCCCCATTAGGGGGGTTGTTGAGGAACTTTAAAATCTCGAAAATCTGTGTGCATGTGAAGATAACACACATCTATTGCCATATTATTAGGGATTGCCGTGGTGGCTATTGACGCTGACCCTGTACTTCCCGTCATATTTGTAATCAAGACGAGCTGATGTCAGATGTACAGGAGGAGACCCCAGAATAATTGTTACTAGTCACAGATACTCCATCACAGGCTGGTCAGTACAGAGAATTTGTTGAGCTTTCTTTCTAGTGCATATTTATTGCTTTCGGAGCTTCTGGTCTTCCTGACCAGCATTGAAATGAAAGCGGACCTTCATCCTAAAGTTCATGTCATGGTGCTCTGCCTCTTTCCTTCTCCCTCTCTTACAATTGGACATATTCAGTATATATATATAGATATATATATAGATATATATATATCTATATTTATATACACTATATTACCAAAAGTAGTGGGACACTGCCACATACATGAACGTTAATGGCACCCATGCCTTAGTCCGTAGGGTTCAATATTGAGTTGGCCCACCCTTTGCAGCTATAACAGCTTCAACTCTTCTGGGAACTCTTCTCTCTTCTCAGTGTGTCTATGGGAAGGTGTGACTTTTCTTCCAGGAGCACATTTGTGAGGTCAGGCGCTGATGTTGGATGGGAAGGCCCAAAGGTGTTCTATTAGGTTGAGGTCAGGACAAGTTCCTCCACCCCAAACTCGCTCATCCATGTCTTTATGGACCTTGCTTTGTGCACTGGTGCCCAGTCATGTTGCAACAGGAAGGGGCCATCCTCAAACTGTTCCCACAAAGTTGGGTGCATGAAATTGTCCAAAATGTCTTGGTATGCTGACGTCTTACGAGTTCCCTTCACTGGAACTAAGGGGCCAACAGGTACGTTGATTTGCCCACACAAGCCATTCTGCCGACGTATATGTGCGTTAGGTGGTCGGCAAGTGGCTAAATCTGTACAATTGTTCGAATATACAATTCAAATGCAATACAACACATGACATCACTTCCGAATTTTTATGCACTTTAGTAACCGCTCCATTTTCGATATGAGACTAGCATGCAAATAAAAAAACGAACAATCATTCGTCCGATAATCTCTTTGTGTGTACAAGGCATAAGTGTAACTTTCAATATTGTTTATAAATAAACATGGTGTAACAGAACGTCCCACACTCCGCTTGAGTGCTTCCGTCATATACCGCTTCCTATCAGTCTGGATATAGATATCAGATATTCCAGCTGCCCTCAACACACAACGAGACGAGACTTGTTTGTGTGCTAAACATGGAGTCTTTAATAGAGCCAAGAATGCAACCTTATATACAGTTTAAAGAGGAGGTATCCAGAACATAAATTAACATGAGCTAATTAACAAATCATTTACCCAGACAAGGTGACTCCGAGATATGACCTTTCAGAGTAGTCGCCCCGTCTCCGCTCACCTGCTATACAATACACATTATCATAAGTGTAAACACAGGACATTTTCACACAACAGCAGGGTCAATTAGCACAGAGAACAGAGAGATGTCTGGAGGTGTTAGCATCTAACAGTATGAATGAGTCACTCTTACAATTAACCCGTTGAGTTCAGAATCTACAACCAGTAAATAGTTCTTTACAGATATCCTGGAATATATTGTGGATAATAATTACATAACAATCCCATCTCAGGTAGTCCAATATATCATTTCTCAGTCATCCTATGCCCCTAGTGACATTGGATGATTTTAGACATAAAAGAGTCTGTCACACATGGTTACAGTTAGAAACTTGTTAGAGACATTTTTTTTCCTATCCTGCTCCTTCACATTTACTTTACTCACTATGGTCAAAAATGAATGGCAATTTGACTCCGGTAAGAAAAAAAATGAAAATTTTAAAATACAGTCCTACTGGTGTAATGTTCCCTTTAATTGGCATACGTACACATCTCTGCTGGATCTCAGACCAGTTCCGGAGGATACATTTCTGGGTGTGGTGAATGATCAGAGTCCAACCAGGAAGTACCTGAAGAGCACGTGAATAACAAAGCACAAAGTGTCACCCGAGACCAAAAATTTTAAAAGAGGATAAGCTTTGCAGGTAATAATAATTGTCTTTACTCTCTGGGGGGACACCATGCCATGGTACCATGTAGAGGACGTGGTAGAGATACTATGGAACTTAAATAATGACTCTAAAACCCTCAAACAATAATTAGGTAGAGTAGCAAAACAGACAAGCTAACAAGGTCTAATCAGATGAACTTACAGTCCAGCTTCCTGATGCTCAACTTGTGACCCTTTGGCCCTTTTTGTCTGCCCTCAGGGTCCCTGATGACACAAATCTGTGTTTCCCTATTGCTCTTTTATAGCAGAGAAAATGGAGTACTGTCCATGTAAGAAGGCAATATGAATTAATATAAGTTCTGGATTTTGTACATATTCTGTTCTCTTTCCCAACGAGGCTTGCAGTGTCTTGGAGGTCAGGATGCCCCCCAGGTTGGAATGTAGCCTGTTAAACCTTTATATCTACATAATAATACAGGCTCCAAGCTGTCTGCGAGTCTGCGATGGCCTTTCAAAGGGAAATGCCAAAATAAGTTGCAATGATCAAAAAGCCAGCAAGCTGTTGGAGATGATATCGACAATACTGCCCCCAGTGACCAAGTATGGCAGGACAGTCAGTAATAAGGACAAACGTCCTGGAAATACAATGATTGGTCCAAAGGCAAATGGCTTGGCAATGGGAGGGAGTTTGAATAAGTCATGACTGAGGTTCATTAAAACAGGACGGTTTGAATGAGAGAGTTCTCTGTTTCATCTGAGCACAGCCAGTGAGCGTTTACCTAGAGGAGGGGATAAGTATCTTTCATTATTATTAACATTATTGTTATAGGCTTTATAGATATCTGTTGTTAGAATGTGATATTCCTATTTTAAAGGAAATAAATGTAACGTGTGTACCTAGCAAATGCTTCTGTCTTTATAGCTAGCATTATATCATTAAGCCTAGCATACTCTTCTTAAATATGAGCTAATTATAGGGACATACAAATACAATGAATACATAGATGCAATAGTTATGTACTAGAGGTTACAATAGAATAATATTACTGAATCGATTACAACAGTCCGTGATACTTTTTATTTGCACTAACATATAATTTTTCAGGACAAGCTTTCGGGGTATGTCCTCTTCTTTAAGGTCCAACCAGTACCTATTTTATAGCATTAATTTTTAGCAGTCTCAAGTTTTGTCTGCAGTCTATGGCTGTCTCCCGGAGCATGTCCCAAGTCTCCAAAAACATTTCTAGCATGTCCACAGTCTCTGAAAGTCTCCTGCAGCATGGCTGCAGTCTCTAACCATCTCCTGTAGTATGCCCACAGTCTCTTACCATCTCCTATATCATGGTTTTAGTCTTTGACCATCTCCTATACCATATTTACAGTCTCTAAACCATCTTCTGTATCATATCTGCAGTCTCTGACCATCTCTTGCTTTATGTCCACAGCCTCTGACCATCTCCTTTATCAAGTGTAGACAGGTGCAGACTTTAATCTCCACTGGCGCTCATCCACAGCAGTAATGCAGATGGGGGAGGAAGTTAAGAGGAACTGGGTTTCTCTATGATTTACTCGAGCACATAGGCCGGGAATCTAATTGGATGCTTGTGCCCTATATCACCCCAGCAACCATCTTGGTTTCTGGAGAGCTAGAGAATGGGAAGTCACCTTGTAGTCCACAGCTGGGTTCCACCTAACACAAGGAGTAATAGAAATTAATAAATATAATTATTACTAGTGTCATACAACATTAGAATTCTACTATAGCTTGTATGCGGAACATTCGACCAGAAATGTACGATTGCGGCGTCGTACAGTTTAGCTGCTTCTTGGAATCTTCTTGGAACATTCGACAGAGACCATAAGCCTTCAATGACAGATTTGACCTTAATTAATTCGGATTTTCGAACAAATGCATTTTTTTAACTAAATTAAATAAGTAAAAACGATTTTCGGGAGTAACTAAATAAATGGGGTTTTTTTTTTGGACGAAAACAAAAATTCCGAAACAAAACATTTTAGTGTTCACATGTCTAATGTCAATGTTATTTCTGTTTTAAAGGTCAGATTACTAGTTTGCTTTGCAAGAATAGAAGATGGGTCAGATGCCTTCAAGATACGGTGGTGGTAGGTCTTACAAAAAAATTATAAAATTAAAGATTCTATATTCTTTATATAATTAGAACAATTAAATGGTTGCACTTTTATGTTAAGTCATTTTTAATTGCAACATTGCCATGTTTAAATTGTTGTATCTTCCATGTTTTTGTTATTGTATTACATGCAAAAGTTTGTAACTACTAAAAGGAGCTAAATTGTAATGAACTCAGCCTTATTCAACTCCCCTGCTAATTCTCCTGTAAGCCACTAGAGGCAGCAAAGACACAATTTACTATTACTCTGCCTTTCTCCTTATCAGCTGCTCAGCTGCTCAGATGAGATCTTAGCCAGGCAAGGAGTGCTTTTTTTCAGTGACTCAGGTGACTCATTGTGAGAGGGATCAGTAAAGCCTCGTACACACGATTGGATTTTCCACAGACAAAGCCTCGGACTTTTGTCAGAAGGGCGTTGGCCAAAAACTTGTCTTGCATACAAACGGCACACAATTTTGTCGCCCAACAAAAACGGACGTAGTTACGTACTACGTCGTTTTTCAGCTCTTTAGCGCCACACCTTCTGCTAATGTTGTGTTTGGTGAGCATTGCTTCCGAGCATGCGCGTTTGTACTTTGGTCTTTTGTCTCACTGACTTGTTGGCTGAAAATTTTAAAGCCTGCCATCCAACAGTTGCTTGTGGAAAATCCGACAACAAATGTCAGACAAACAGTCATATTTTCCACCAACAGCCTGCCATCACACAATTCCCGTTGGAAAATCCGATCGTGTGTATGAGGCTTAAGTCTCTTCTCACACCTAACTGTTTTGTTTGGGGATTCCCAATTCTACAATACTCAAGATGAAGAATCCTATTATTCTCAATAGCCCTGCTGATGTTGTCTGTTGCACAAAGCTTAAAAAATACATGATCTTCTTTGGCCATTTCTTTCATTTCTTTGATGGGAGTACCTGAAAAATGTCTGAAAAATCTTTAAAAAAAATATCATTTTTTACGTGCGTCTTTCAGGCACTCTCTTTTAAAGGCCTATGGGGCCAAAGATGACTTTGCTCCAGTGTTATATAAACAAGGGGCCAGATTCAGGTAGAAGATAAGTCGGCTTATCCCCGCCAAATTTGAATTTGGCTGGGTCTTTTACGCTATGCCGCCTCAAATTTACAGGCAAGTGCTTTGAGAATAAAGCACTTGCCTGAAAAAGTTGCGGCGGCCTAGTTTAAAATCCAGACGCTAGGCATGCCTAAAGATAGGCTTTTCTACCTGAATCTGGCCCAAGGGGGACTAAAGCACAACCTATAGCACTGTGAAGTAGAAAGCAAAGCCTAGATATGTAACTATGTCAGGCCTCGTCAAAATCCGGGCGCCCGGTCGCAATTGGTACAAGAAATTGTGACCTGGCGCCTGGGGAAGCTTAGGCCGCAAAGCCTCAATTACCGGTCGGCACGGGCCCGCAGCGTGATCGCCGGTAATTGAGGCCACGCCCTTTACAGAAGGAAGCTTAGGCCTGCAGAAGCCCGCAAAGCCGCGGCCTCAATTATCGGCCGGCGCGGTTGTGTGAGGTTTGGCCCCAACCAGGGCCTGACTTCCATCACTGGGGCCTATAGACACAAATCACTTGTTGCTGAAAACAAACCTCCAGTGCTACGATTATCCCTCTTCCACAAAACCTTTTGGTTTTATTGGGCCTATTCTGGCTTATTCATTCTGTTCCTCTAATTTTTCAGATGAACAAGAAAAGTTCCATCAGCTGTTGTCTCAGCACGACTTCAATGAACTTAAACTGATCTACGAGTATTTTAAAAATGACCTGATCTACATTGTGGCGTCCACCACCGAAATCGAACAACTCCTGGACTTTATGGCCTCTCGGAAAATTCTCAATAAAGAGGTAACTAGAAAAATATGCAGACTTCTATGGGAACAGAAGCGAGCAATCAAAGCTACAGATGTTAGGGCAAAAACAAAAGAAAATATTTAAAAAAAATAATGTACTCGATTATAAGCCGAGTTTTTCAGCACATTTTTTGGTGCTGAAAATGCACCCCTCGGCTTATACTCGAGTCACCTTTTTGCGCCTGATCTCCCAGACTTTGGGGACCTGGTATCGGCCGGCCACATATAGCCCCACTCTTTCTCTAAAAGTGTGCAAAGTTTGTTGTCTGGGGGACCTATGGCCGTGGAGCACTGATTTTGGTAATTTCTCTGGTGAATTTGGGGACACGATACCGGCTGGTTGTAGGTCTCCTGGACCCTGAACTTGGCACACATGTAGCCCTATTTCTTCTCTACAAGTGTGCAAAGTTTGTTGTCTCGAGAACCTACAGCTGGGGACAGTGAGGCATGCACGTGGACACAGTGAGGCATGCAGATGGACACCCTAGGCTTATACTCGAGTCAATAAGTTTTTCCACTTTTTTGTGGTAAAATTGGGTGCCTCGGCTTATATTCAGGTCAGCTTATACTCGAGTATATATGGTAATTAGTATGTTTCACTTATGATGAATAAATCCCAGAGCACCATGAGTTTCCCAAAGGATAGCAGAAGCTGCTTTCTTTCAGACTTTCTCTGGATTTAGTAAAGGCAAATAGACTGCAAAAAAAGTTGCAATTTACTAAGGAATTGTCTCCATAACTTAGTAAATGATTTGAAGCTCTGCTGACTTACGACCATAATTCAATCATCTGCCAGCAAAAAACGCTGTTTTTTTCTATTGTCCTTGCACGTGATTGTACCACATTCATTAAAGGGGTTGTAAACCTTCATGTTTTTTCACTTTAATGCATTATATGCATTAAGGTAAAAAAACACCTTGCATTGTCCGGCCCCCCAGCCCCCTCGACTTACTTACCTAAACCCCAGATTTCTGTATGGGCGTGATCCCGCGTCATTTTCTCCACTGGCTTCCCGGCTCTTGCAGCCATTGGCTCCCGCTGCTGACAATCACATCCAATGACGCGGCGGGTGGGGCCAAGTGATACAGTCGGCTGCTATGGCTGCCGGCTGTATCATGGGGGGGGGGGGGGGGGGCCCGCAAGCTAACCCCCTTGGGAGAGCGTTTCCCATGAAGGGGGTTAACTCTTGCAGGGAGGACCCGAGACGGCTGCCGAGGACCCTAGAAGACAAGGATCGGAGCTACTTTGTGCAAAATGAACTGCACAGTGGAGGTAAGTATAACATGTTTGTTATTTAAAAATAAAAATGAAACCTTACAACCCCTTTAAGCCAAAAACAAAAGAAAATATATAAAAGAAAAATTAAATATTTTTTTTTTACTTATGATAAATAAGTCCTAGAGCACTATGAGTTTTTTAAAGGACAGCAGACGCTGCTTACTTTCAGACTTTCTCTGGAGTT
This sequence comes from Rana kukunoris, assembly GCA_029574335.1. Lineage (NCBI taxonomy): Eukaryota > Metazoa > Chordata > Amphibia > Anura > Ranidae > Rana > Rana kukunoris. The sequence goes on along the minus strand of CM056059.1, from coordinate 8,792,606 downwards.
AGTAAAGGCCAATAGACTGCAAAAAAAGTTGCACTTTACCGAGGAATTGTCTCCAGTTGAAGCTGAGTTGAAGCTCTGCTGACTTACTGCCATCATTCAATCATGTGTAAGCAAAAAAGCCTTTTTTTTTTGTCCTTGCACGTGATTGTGTATTATTTGCAAAGTGAAATTGTACCACATTCATTAAGCTCCGAGGAAAATTTGCTTGCAAATAAGCAACCTATTTGCCTTTAGTAAATCAACCCCTCCGTGTCTAATAAAATAAAATTCACAGAGCTATTTATAGAGAAGGAGGACCGGGAAAAGTTACATTTGTGATTGTAAATTAAAGCTTGAGCTACTGAGCTTGTTCAAATTCCATTATAAATCCCTAAAGCGTCATACATATCGGAATGAAAAAATTTCTATCGGAAATTCCATTCGCCTGTGTGGAACTCCGACGGAGAAAAAAAACACGCATACTCAGAATCAAGTCGATGCATGCTCGGAAGCATTGAATTAAATTTTTTCCGGCTCATCGTAAGTGTTGTACGTCACTGCGCTTTTGACGGTCGGAATCGTGTCACCGTGTGTGTGCAAGAGAGCTTGAGCGGAATTTCATCGGAAAAACCTGTCTTTATTCCAACAGGAAAAAACAATCGTGTGTACAGGACATAAGAATTTTCTCCAGAGCTTAGAGAATATGGTAACGTTCACTTTACAAAGTATACCCAATCACATAAAAAGTTGTTTTGCTTGCTCGTGATTGGATGAAGGAAGTCGGTAGAGCTTTGCCTCATTCACATTCTGGGGCAAATTCCCTTGAACAGTCAATTTGCCTTTAGTAGGTCAACTTCATGGTGTATGTCCGTCTCTGATTGAATTACCCTTATGAATCCTTCTGAAAGTAACAGGCTGGGGGGAGGGGGGGTGGGAGGTCGAAGAGTTTTTTTGGGAAGATAAAACCAATTACATTCACAAATATGTTGCTTCTGTTTATTTTCCCTGAAATCGGTAACATTGTATTCTAGGTATACCTCCAAATAAGGAGTGACCTGGGACCCTTCATGTTCTCTGAGAAGCTGGTACAAGATATTCTGGATGCTGGAAAAGAGGCCATCATGGGATTCTTGGAAGGCATCTACGATCTACAGTTTTTTATTTCATCTGCTCATTTGTATGCACTGCAAGACGAACTGGATAAATTCGGTAACTAGAATGTGGAATTCTGTATGTTGAATTTATATATTCATTGTCCTATATTATAAAAAAAAATCCATCAATGAAAAGCTTTCTATGAATGGAAGAGGTGGAGCTTCTACTCATCTGTCCGTCTTCCATTCATAGATCAACTTTTATGACTGTAAGCTCTGGTAGACAGTGGTGGCGGCGCAAAAACAAAACAAAACAAAAAAAACAAACAATTGCAGCCTCACTGTGCCCATCAAATGCAGCTACTGTGCCATCAATTGTCACCACTGTGTCATGCCATCAAACGCAGTCACTGTGCCATGCCTTCAAACGCAGCCATTGTGCCATCAATTGTCACCACTGTGCCATGCCATCAAACGCAGCCACTGTGCCATCAATTGTCACCACTGTGCCATGCCATCAAACGCAGCCACTGTGCCATGCCACCAAACACAGCCACTGTGCCCATCAATTGTCGCCACTGTGCCATGTCATCAAACGCAGCCACTGTGCCCATCAATTGTCGCCACTGTGCCCTTTAAGGCCATGTACACACGATCGAATTTGTCCGCTGAAACTGGTCCGACGGACCAGTTCAGTGGACAAATCTGATCGTGTGTATGGGCTAGCGGACATGTCTGAAAGCATTCTTTAAAATTTGTCTGCTGGAGACATGTCTGTCGGATATGTCCGCTGGTTAGTACACTAACCAGCGGACATATCTGCCCGCACAAGCGTCGAATGGATGCGACGCATGCGTGGAAGTTTTTTACTTCCTGGTGCGGTGACGTGGCGGCATCAATGTCACAGCCACATCACCGCGCTGTCTGCCGGCGGGGATTTTGATCCGATGGTGTGTACACACCGCCGGACGAAAATCCCGAGGAGACATGTCCGATGAAAACGGTCCGCGGACCGTTTCCATCGGACATGTCCCTCCGTGTGTACGCGGCCTCATTGTCGCCACTGTGCCCATTGTCGCCACTGTGCCAATTGATGCCGTTCTGGGGTCGGCCATCTTTCTTTCACGCCCCTCGATGTCTTCTCCCGCCCTCAATGACCTGATTGGCTGAGGCACCTGTCAGTCTTATCCAAGGAACGCACCCCCCGTACATCCCTTATATAAGTATTCGGAAGCCGAATACAGTCGGAAAGCAGCTGGCTCTGATAGGCACTTCCACACAGCCAACCAGCTGCCGTTATTCAGATGGTAGACGCTCACCATCCGGCCGGCCATCTAAATAATCGGTGGCAGCAGCAACAATACATAGATTCATGCAATGCATGAATCTATGTATTGTAATCTGTGGTACAGCTTCTGTGAATGGAGGAGTAAGGTGAAAAGGGAGGGCATAGTTAGCACTCTTGACGAGTGCTTATGACAGGTGGAGAAGCTGTATTAACCCACTCCAGCAGACGTTTTCCACAAAGGTCACCAGCACAATGGACATTTCTCATTGAATGTAAGTACTGTCCCTTGTGCTGATCTTTAAAAAAAAAAAGAAAAAAATTTGCTACTTAGGCTGTGAGGTAATTATGGTACATCTCAGTATGATTTCAATCTACAAATTATTACAAATTTATAACTGATTTCCTATGTATTTATATAAAATAAACCTTTTATTTTCATATATTAAAAGCCTAAAAAGTAAAAAAAGGCTATTAATGAAATAGCGGGACCCGCGAAAGGGTCTTACTGTAGATGTTGCCAGGCTCTCATATAATGGCGCGTACACACGATCGGAAATTCCCACAAGAAAACCGTGGATTTATTTCCGATATTGGCTCAAACTTGTCTTGCATACACACGGTCACACAAATGTTGTCGGAAATTTCGAACGTCAACAATGTGTGACGTACAAATACTGCAGCTTCTGACTTCTAAAAAATGTACACTTACCTGTCCAGGGCGCCCGCGATTTTGGCAGCCGAGGCCGAGCAATCGCTTGTCTCTCAGGCCGCGTACACACGACCCAGAACCTCGACGGGCAGAACACATCGTTCCGCCCGTCGAGGTTCTCTCCCGGCCGTCGAATTCGGCGACCCGCCCGTCGGGAATGGCAACCAGCCATTCTTCCAGGCGGGCCGTCGAGAAAAAAGAGAGCGTGCTCTCTTTTTCGGCTCGACGAGCTTCCCGACGGGAAGCTCGCCGAGACCGTACACACGGCCGAGGTCCTCGCTGGAATGTGCATTCCAGCGAGGTTCTCGCTGATTTTCAGCGAGAACCTCGGCCGTGTGTACGGCACCTCAGCTGCCCCCTCCACAATCCTCGGTGAGGGAATCAGAAAGTGAAGCGTTGCGGCTTCACTGCCCGATTCTATACTGCGATTGCGCGAGTAGTGCTGCGCGTTCTAACTGGTCCCCGCTGTGTGATCTAGAAAGTTGCTAGACTCCCGTGGGGGTCTATGCCCAGAAGTAGGTGCAAATACCACATGTATTTGCACCCCCTCCCCCCTGAAAGGTGCCAAATGTAACACCGAAGGGGGGGGGGGGTTCTGAAAAGCGGAAGTTCCATTTTTGGGTGAAACTCCGCTTTAATGATGAAGTTGTTTTCAAAAATGTCTTTAATCTTCTTTGCATCCAACTTTGCTCAGAAGAATAGAACATAGATAATGACACCCAAAATTGTTATGGACTCATTGTGATTTTCTATGTGTTTAGGGGACAGTCTGATGCAACAGATATTACTGGACCGGAATGGGCACCCTTTGACTTCTGAGCTGAAAGGTACATCCTAGAAGTTGTTCGATGAATAGGAAACATTTGCAAGCTATAAGGCTGGTTGTGATCAGGGCCGGTGCAAGGATTTCTGCCTACACAAGCGAAGCTCCATTTTGGCGGAATCGCGGCTGTACGATTTTTCAAAAGCCGCGCCTCCGACGTCTTCTGTTCCGTGATAGGCGGAACATTCAGCTTCCCATGAGGCACTGTGTTCAGTGTCAGCCTATCACGGAGGCCCTCTCGTTGGAGGACGAGAGGGCCTCCGTGATAGGCGGACACCAAACACAGGACGAGAGGGCCTCCGTGATAGGCGGACACTGAACACAGTGCCTCATGGGAAGCTGAATGTTCCGCCTATCACGGAACAGAAGACGTCGGAGGCGCGGCTTTTGAAAAATCGTACAGCCGCGATTCTAAGGTCATTTTTTCGCCCCATCCCAGGCTGCGGACCTGCCCGCCCCAAGCGGCCGCTTGGTCCGCCTGGTGGTTGCGCCGGCCCTGGTTGTGATGTAAAAAGTAATGAAGACAGAGGAGCCCTAAGGCCACGTACACACGATCAGACCGGTCCGATGAGACTGGTCCGGCGGACCGTTTTCATAGGACCACGCTGAAGTGGTCTGATGGTCTGATGTGCGTACACACCATCAGTCCAAAATCCCATCGGGCCAGAACGCGGTGACATAGAACACAACGACGTGCTGAAAAAACTAAGTTCAATGCTTCCAAGCATGCGTTGACTTGATTCTGAGCATGCGCGGGTTTTTGGTCCGATGCTTTTGTGTACTAACCATCGTTTTGGTCCGACAGACAGGTGTCCGTCGGACAGATTTTAAAGCAAGTTTTAAAACTTTGGTCCGACAGACAACGGTCCGATGGGCCATACACACGATCAATTTGGTCCGATGAAACTAGTTTTCAGACCAGTTTCATCGGACCGGTTTGATCGTGTGTGTACGCGGCCTGACAGTGAAGGCCAATAGGTAAAATAGACATCCTGTGTGATGTCGTACATAGACATCTACTCCTGTCATCATAGGTCATCTGAAACATCATGTTTACATTCCAGATGTAGCGCAGACCCCAAGCCGGTCTTGCTGTTTGTCCCAGGTTAGATTCCCTAAAGCAGGAGTCTCCAAACTACGGCCCTCCAGGTGTTCAGGAACTACAATTCCCATCATGCCTAGTCATGTCTACGAATGTCAGAGTTTTACAATGCCTCATGGGAAGTGTAGTTCCAGAGCAGCTGGAGGGCCGTAGTTTGGAGATCCCTGCTCTAAAGGGTGCACAGCAGCCAGGCACACAGCAGTTTTCAGCCTCTCCACACAATAATCAGGCAGAAGTTACATTTTTGGGTTTATTGTTTGAAGAACTGGGATCGGATAAGCCTAGTGATACTTCAGATCAAGTGCAACTCGAACTGAGGACGCTCTCTAGTAGAAACTAGCCTTTTCAGGGTGGGCCTTTTATGTGTAGCGCCTGGTTACTTTTCAGAACTGGTGCTAGTGTAAATTCTGACCATGTTAATCAGTTCAAATTTGGAGCCTCTGTCTCGGCTTTGGCTGTGCTGTGGGTTCATGTTGTTGTTTCTGGGGTGCTGATAACACCCCAGGCCAACAGGTGGCAGCAGTAGAGTCAAGGATTTGGATATTCCTTCCCAGCAGCCTATCAGGAGGAGGTTTCTTCTCTGTGCATGCTGGGCCATTTTCTTGGGTCTTCTTCACGTGTGGCGCCCACCTTAAGGGTAGCCATACCACGGCACCCCGGTAAAATGGCCTTCCAGGCCGGAATGTGCTTGCTACGCAGTGTTCCTGGTTCCAGGACCACGTTGGCCCGGAACATTTGAGCTGCAGGTGGGGCCCAGTAATCGACTGGGTCCCCAATCTGAGGCGGTTCTAAGCTGTCAGTCCTGTTAGAGGAAGCTGTTCGGTGGACAGTCTGGCTGAGGAGTGCCAAAAGAGGCTGGTGTTCCAAGAGGGGCCTGACCATCCACCGGAGACCAGGTAAACCGGGTGTTGAGGGGCTGGACGTTGGTCGCCTATCAGTCCTTGACCAAACCAAAACTACCTGAAGGAGATCCAAGTGTCGAATCTGTTAAGGAGGATTCCGGACCACTATTATCTCCATTGATTTCAACCACTGGGATGGTCTGTGGCAGAGACTTAACCCCAAGTTCCGAGTGACATTCTGTCTGCCAGGCTGGTGAGAAAGGCCTGTCCAGGTGTCCAGGCTGGAGTGGTGAAATAGAATATGTCGTTGGAAGCCGGACTGTTTCTCCATTTACATACACCTGAATCTGCATTCTCCATTTTTACTATTTCCTCACTCTTCACCAACTTTTACTGTTTTTATTAATAATTTACTTTAATAAAAGCACAGAAAAGACACCTGTTGTGTGGACATTCCATTTAATACACTCTCATCAAGTACCCTAGGTGGCGGAGAAACATGAGGTAACATGCCACCCGAAACAAACCAGCAGCTCCTTCATGGGTAAGTGCTACACATGAAAAAGAGTATGTGGATATACAACTCTGGAGGATCCCACACTGGAGGCAGCCCTGAGCCAGCAGAATCTCGACAGACAGCCCCCCAGCTATCCCTGAGCTTGGACTGCGATGAACCTCAAGCAGACTCCAGCCAAAGGGCCCAAGAGGGCAGATAGCCCCTCCAGGCTAGGTCTATTTCCACTCTGCTGTTCTAGGTCTCAGAGTATTTATGCACGCCTCAGCTCTCTGTTGGTTACCCTTTTGACCAGGGATTGGCTGAGGCTGCATAAATATTCGGCTCAGGGTCCACCTCTCCCAACCCACTATATTCCAGAACTTGCTGGAATGCAGTGGGAAGTAGCTGAGCCTGTAACCGGCAAAACCCAGAACAGCCAAAAGCAATGAAAACCTGCCCCCCCCTGGCTACAGAGGAGCAAAAAAACGAAATTTACCTAAACCTATCAGCAACCTAACTAGGAAGATTCTACACAGAAATAGAGATATAACAAATCCAGTGGCTGTCTAAGATGTTATTCTGCATATCTAACTCATATAATACTGTTTGTGGCAAGCTTAGGACCTATGACCGAAAAAAAAAGGCAATAGTTTGGCCTTTCAGGGGAAAATAATTTTTAGCATATACATTGAGTTTTGGGTATCCGCAGATAAATTTATTTTTTATTTTTATTTTATTGCTAATAATTGTCGTTTCCTTTGCCTTGACAGAAATACAGGAACATCACAAACAACATCTTCTGGAAAAAGCTATCTCAAGAACCTTAGACTCTGCAGGACAGAATAAAGATTTTGCTGTGTCTGATCGTTACATGGATCTGATTACATCTCAAGTCCTCCCTTTTCATAAACCAACTGATCACAGGCTTATAGAGACAGCAACAAAGCATAAAGATTACTTACTGACTGCTGCAGGAAGTGTTTCTCCTAACAGACTGTTCCGCTGGTGCAGAAGGCTAAAATGTGCCCCGCATGCGGTGATGGTGACTGGTGTGCCAGGAATAGGGAAGACAACCCTCCTGGAGAAGCTGGTTTGTGATTGGGCAAATGGAAAATTCTATCAGCAGTTTTCTTTCATCTTCTTCTTAAGTTTCCGGGATCTCAACAAGCTAGAAAAGATCAGCTTGGAGTCGATGATCCTTCGGGAATATCCATATTTAGAGAATCAACTTGGGAACATTTTAGAGAATCCAGAAAGGCTTCTCTTTATCTTTGATGGCCTGGATGAAAGTGTTCATGAAATAGATTTTAGATTCAGCCGGCTGTCCCGTGATATAAAACAAGTAGAGAATGTGGGAGAAGTTGTGGTTGGTTTGGCAAAACAGTCTCTACTCAAGGGCTGCCGTTTGCTTATGACCAGCCAACCAGACAGATTAGCGGGAAAAGATATTAATATTTTCAAGAGAGTACTGGAGGTCATTGGATTCTTACCGAAAGAAAGTCAGCTTTACATTGAAAGATTCTTCATGAACACAGAAATATCAGAGAAGGTTTTGGGTTTTCTGAGGGAGAACGGTGTTCTGTACACTTTTTGTTACAACCCATCGTACTGCTGGATTATCTGCACAGTCCTATCAAAGTTCTTCAAAGGCCAACCAACCAATGATGGCCAATTGATGCCATCACTGCCGAAAACTCTGACGCAGCTCTTTGCGGGTTTCATTGTTGATGTTCTGTCCAAGCATAGTCTGGATAAAATTAAGGCTCGGAGTCTGTTGACATCTATCGGTTGGATGGCAGAACATGGAGTTATGAATCATGTTACCAAATTTGAAAAACAGACCTTGTCACAGTTTAATGTGGACATGACCTCAAATCTTTTACCAGACTTAATGAAAGAATACACACGTTCCCCCGAGGCATACTTCTCCTTCCTTCATCCCATCATCCAGGAATTTTTGGCTGCCTTGGTCCATTATATTGACTATTCTCCCGAGAATTTAGAAAGCTCACTTAAAAGAACCAAGTTCTTCAACGATAACTATGGTGAACTATTTCTCTCGTTCCTCTGTGGCCTCTCCGATATCTCCACCAGGACCATTTTAGAGCCTTATCTGGGTGACTTGTCTTCTGATGCTGCCCAGGATGTCCGCACTTGGCTTCAAAAAGAGGTTACAGATTTTCAAACCTTGAAAAAAAGAAGACTCTTGAGTATATGTTTTAAATTCTTTGAGCTACAGAATAAGGATTTTTTTTTGGAATGTCTCGGATCGCTCAGGCATTTTAACATTGGTCTAGTCAACCTGACGCCTCTGGACTGCTCTGTGGTGTCTTTCGTGCTTCAGTCCTATGAGGAGCTTGAAGAGCTTTGCCTAGGTGGATGTAACCTTCAGAGAGAGGACGTTGAGAGATTTGCACCTGCTCTGCATAATACACAAAGCTTAGAGTACGATATAAACATGTCTTCTTATGTCCGATGCCTCGTACAAACACAACCCTTTTTAACCACTTAAGCCCCGAGCCTGTTTTTCAGATTTGGTGTTTACGAGACTAAAACATTTTTTTTTGCTATAAAATAACTTAAAACCCCCAAATGTTATATATATTTTTTCTAACACCCTAGAGAAAAAAATGGCAGTCATTGCAATACTTTTTGTCACACCGTATTTGCGCAGCGGTCTTACAAGTGCACTTTTTTTGGAAAAAATTCACTTTTTTAAATAAAAAAAAAGACAACAATAAATTTGGCCCAATTTTTTTACATATTGTGAAATATAATGTTACGCCGAGTAAAATGATACCCAACATGTCACGCTTTAAAATTGCGCCCGCTCGTGGCATGGCGTCAAACTTTTACCCTTAAAAATCTCGATAGGCGACGTTTAAAAAATTCTACAGGTTGCATTTTTTGAGATACAGAGGAGGTCTAGGGCTAGAATTATTGCTCTCGCTCTAACGATCACAGCGATACCTCACTTGTGTGGTTTGAACGCTGTTTTCATATGCGGGCGCTACTCGCGTATGCGTTCGCTTCTGCGCGCGAGCTCGTCGGGACGGGGTGCTTTATAAAAAAAAAATTTTTTTTCATATTTATTTTTATTGATTTTATAATTTTTAACACTGAAATAAAAAAAATAAAAAAATTATCACTTTTATTCCTATTACAAGGAATGTAAACATCCCTTGTAATAGAAAAAAGCATGACAGGTCCTCTTAAATATGAGATCTGGGGGTCAAAAAGACCTCAGATCTCATATTTAGGCTTAAATGAGAAAAAAATGACAAAAGTTAAACAAAAAAATTGTCTCTTTAAGACGTCACTTCCGCCCAGCAGAGCTATGGGGACAGGTGGGGGCCATTTTTCCCTCACTCGCATCCCCACTGAGCAGACGAGCAGACCCAATCGCCTCCTCCGCTACCGACGGCTACGGTAAGCGGCGGAGGGCGCGGGAGAGCTGCAGGAGGGGGGCCCTCTCCCGCCACCGATAACGCGAATCCGCCGCGGAGACCGCCGTTATCGTGTGCAGGCCCGCCCACTGTAAAGATGGATACCTCGGTTGTGGCAGCAGCTGCTGCCGTTACCGAGATATCCATCTTTAAAAATAGGACGTATATATACAGTGGGCGGGCGTTAAGTGGTTAATGACGAGAAAAATTCAAATTTTTTAATTGGACGTGAAAAACGGTTGTGTGTAGGCTCCAGAGCATTTTTCTCTAAGGGAAAAATGGGCGTTAAAAATTTAGAACCTGTGTACGCTTTAATGAGGGGGAAAAAACTTGCATGCTCAGAAGCAAGTTATGAGACAGGGAAATTAGCATAAGCAGCCCAAAGGGTGGCACCATTCGAATGGAACTTCCCCTTTATAGTGCCGTCGTATTTGTTGTACCCCACCGCGCTTTGCTTGAGCATTTTTTTCACGATCGTGTGTATGCAAGGCAGGCTTGAGAGGAATCAGGTCGAGAAAAACATTGTTTTTTTTCCATGACATGAATAACGTGTGTACACGGCACTAAAGGGGAGTTCCAGCCTTTTTTTAGGTTTATTAAAAGTCAGCAGCTACAAATAAACAGACACTTACATGCTCCACAGTCCAGCGATGCGGCCTGCCCGGAGAGTCGCTCCTCTTCCCTCCTCTCCGCCGGCGCCTCCATTCACTCTGTGGGCACCCGGCCGTGACAGCTTTCAGCTTCGCGGCCAGGCACGCACTGCGCATGCACGAGCGGCACTGCGCTCCCTGAGTGGATAGGCGATCTCCTTGGACCTGTCACGTGTCCCAGGAGATCGCCTAGAGGGAGGGGCCACCTAAGGCGAGAGGAGGAGTCACCGAGGCGGTCCCTGGGGGCAAGGAGGAAGTGGGACAGGAAGTCCCACTCCTACCGAAGCCCCCACTCCAAAATATATTACATGCCAAATGTGGCATGTAAGGGGGTGAGGAGTGGTTAAAGCGGAAGTTCCAATTTTTGGGAACTCCTCTTTAAAAACTCATACAGGACAGAAGAGGTGTCGTGTGGGAGGGTGGTAAGAGCAATGGGATAGGATGAGAGTCGGGCACAGTGGTGAGAGTTGGGGTTGCGGTGCAGATATGGAGGGGGAGAGGATAATGAGGGCAGGGGCGGACTGACCATTGAGCCACTCGGGCACTGCCCGAGGGCCCCATGACACTAGGGGGCCCCATCAGGGTTGCCAGGTTCAGTAAAACCAGGGACAGTATGTAAAAATCTATGTTTTTTTTACATCTGTCCCTGATATGTCTGAAACCGACATGCTTTTGATGTAAAAATCCAGAGATTTTAGCTGCCCCGCTTCTGCACTGGCGTGGTGGCCATCTGTAAGCCCAGGGGCCCCATAATCTTCTATTGCCCGGGGGCCCCATGAGTTGTCAGTCCGCCCGTGAATGGGGGTCAGCTGCAGAAGTGCAAGCAAAGGTGGGGGGTGGGGAAGTTTGAGTCATGGCAATGAGAAGGGGAGTGGTGACGGAGGGTGGGGGTTGCCGAAAAAGTGGCATTGAGGAGGTGGTTGCAGGTGTGGTGGTAACAGGTTCCTCTGTGAAGGGCTGTCAGCTGTGGCTTCAGATGCTGTCCTCCTGGTAGGGGGGTATTTTGCTGGTGCGAAAAGCAAGAGATTTCAATAGCTTTCTAACTTACAGCAACAGCTAGGGGGTAGGGAGATGTTGTGAACTGACAGGGCTAGAAATTTGATGAATTTATTCTATTGCAACATAAAATGACATACTTTGGGGTTATGAGCAAAGGGATGTCCTCATCAGTCTGCTGCTGGCCAATCAAATTGTGCTACTACAGTGGTGGTTGGGGGCTTGGCTGTGCTATTTGGCAAAAACGCCTGGATCACGCCTGGCGCAGAGAACAGTACAGTATATGTAAGTATTTACACAACCCATTTTTTGTATGTTACCGAAATGTATTTTATTTTCTCCTTGCAGAATCGCCAACAATAAATTTGGAGATGATGCCGTCAAGTTTATATGTTCAGCATTAAAACATCCTGAATGCAAGATACACACTCTGAAGTAAGTTGTATATTTCTTCACAGTACAGTATCCAAAAAAATGCGTTTCTCTAGACGAACGTTTGAAATCTGCACCCCAGAGAACAGAATATTTTTATTTTATTTTTTTAATCAGATTTGTTTTATATTCTCTTCCTGTAGCTTGGCAATGGCTGGACTAACAGATCGGGCGTGTTCATATTTAGGACCTGCAGTCAGTGCCAACAAGTCCCTACGAAAACTTCTACTGCCTTATAACAAGCTGGATGGGCCTCACTTTTGTGACCTGATGACAGCTTTATCTAGTCCTCCCTGTAAATTAGAGGAACTGGAGTGAGTAGAACGCATGTACTGTATATGAGAAGGTATTTGTTAGGATTGTGAGTGTTTACCAACTTGTCTGATCTGATGAAAAATTTAAAGGTCTTTAATGGTTTTGTGTCAATGTTCTTAAACTTATGCAATTTTAAAGTGGTGTTTTAATACTGCTTAGCTACTCTCAGGGTCGGATTCCTGACAAGGCCACCGAGGCCAGGCCTCGGAGCGGCAGTGGGTGCAGGGGGGTGAAAAAATCCTGATGTCCTGTTGAGGCACAGCTCTCCCCGTTCTTCAGCTCCGGGGACCGATCTCGGGTCCCAACATCACGGTCACGGAGCTTCGGACCGGGTCGCGGGAGCGCACCGCGCGCACCCGTGACCCACGGCTGAGAACTTAAAGAGGACGTACCTGTACGTGCTTGTGCCCAGCCGTGCTTTCTTTATCGTACATCACGGGACACAGAGCGCATAGTCATTACATATGGGTTATATGGGTACCTTCAGGTGTGGACACTGGTGTAATCAACTTCACAGGAAGTTCCTCCCTATATAACCCCCTCCCACTGAGAGTGCTTTAGTTTTTTCGCCAGTGTCTTAGGTGTTGGTCACGTCTAGCTGTCCCTCGGAGGTCTCGGGACCCAGGATAGCTAGCCGGATCCGTCCGAAGTGCTTCAAAGCCAAGGTGTACGGTACCCGGGCCCTGCTGGAGTGGGGTTTTGCCTATAATGCCTCTCCTTGGAGGGCTGGATTCTGGGCTCCAGTGCCTTAGTCTCTTCCAAGAACTAAACGCTACTGATGCCAGGATGCTATATAGGTTCAGGGGTGTGGGTTCCTTAAACACAGGACCCCGGTCCCTGAAGGTCCAAGACAATACCCACGGAGATGGGGGAAGGCTGGGCCTCTTGCATTTTGCAATACCCTGCGGCGTGGAGCAGGTAAGAGGGAACCTGCGGGACTTGGTTCGACAGTAGGTATCCCCCTGGGGGTTCTGGGTTGGCTAACAGTATGCTTGTGCATCAGCCACTATCTCCACTATGTCTGTGTAGGCAGGATGGGATACTAATGTTTACCCAGATAACATGTAGATATATGTATACTTGTGTAAGTTATATATTTGCTACTCACCCCAGGTATGCCTGTTAACACTGATACTGCAACCCCACATGTTTTAAAGAGGAAATTGCTGGTAAAAACTCCTGTTTCTTAGGAAGCCCATGGGGACAGCTTCCTCTCTGTGTGTGCACTACAATAAGATTAGTGCTTACCTGGTGTCTGTTGGTGCTGCCTAAACGCTGGTCCATGTTGTTCCTCTGCTCTGCTTCCTCCATGTGGTTTCAGCGTGGTGCGCGCGATCGTGCGCGCGTGCGCGCGCGCGTGCACGCCGCCTTTTATAGCGTCGGCGTGCGTCGGGGGGGCGGGCCAGCAGCGTCAGGGTCTGTTTAAAGGGAAACACTTTTTCTCTGGCTGGTCTTTCCCTCCTGGAGGCAGAGGAAGAAAGGATACAGAGCGTGCAGCTGGGTCTTTTGGCCACACAGGGACACCTAGTGGCGGTTTTGTGGATCTTCAGGTCTAGGACTTAGGTCCACTATTGACCACAAAAAAAAAGGAAGTTTTTTTGCTTAAAGGGACTCAGCCTTAGATCCAGCAGTATCTGAGTCTACCTTGGACTCCGGCTAACGGGCATTGGTGTGTCAATACGCACAGGTTTCCTCAGTATTGCCACCTCCCAGGCGGGTAAAAAAAAAATTTTTTTTGAAAAAAAAAAGGAAAAAGAGAGAAATTAGTTATTTTTCATTTTCCTCATACCTGCCCTCATATTGGTTACTCCTAGCTGCAACAGTCAGGTGTTGGCTATAGGGGTGACCCAAGGTTGTACAATGGCTCCAAAGGGATCTGGACCAGCCAAGGCTGCTAAAGGTGCCAAAAAGCAAAAGGGGTCTCCATCGGGGTCAGAGGATTTGGGCCAGGCTTCTACGGCCCCACCCTCGCCAGTTAGGACACCGAGTGGCATAGTACAAGAGCCATTGGGGGTGCTGGGGGCAGAGGCGGCCCCCGATCCACCCATTCCCGTTTACGTGACGGAAGAAATGCTAGCAGCCACCATGAGTGGGCTAGAGAAAAGGTTAACTGCGTTGTTTTCCCGTCCTTGCCCAAGTAGCAAGCGGGCTAGATCCCCCTCACCCAGTGTGGGGTTTTCAGAGGCGGAGGTCTCCTCTTCAGAGGAACAGGACCCACAAGGGGATCAGGCAGACCCAAGTCCCGACGGTTCAGACAGGGAAAATTCCACTATAGATGAATATTTTTCGGCCTCTCAAGCGGAGAGCCTGTGGATCCAGTCTTTGACAGATATGGTTCGCACTGCCTTTAAACTTCCAGTGCCAGAACTAGTAGCCCCGGAGGTATCCTCATTGGGTTCTTTAAAGGCTCCATTAACTTGTGCGTCTTTTCCAATGCACCCCCTTCTGCGGAACGTGATTTACCAGGATTGGGCTCGACCTGATAGAATTTTTGTACCTCCTAAAAGATTCTCTATTCTCTACCCTATGGAAGAGGAATATGTAAAGAAATGGGCACTCCCTACAGTGGACGCGGCCATTTCCTGCGTGAATAAATCCCTGACTTGTCCGGTTGAAAATGTCCATATGTTCAAGGATCCGGTCGACAAAAAATTCGAGACCCTACTGAAAGCAGCTTTCACCTCAGTAGGTGCCATGGTTCAGCCAGCAGTAGCAGCCATTGGTGTTTGTCAGGCCCTGAAGGATCAGGCAAAACATATATTAAAGGACATGCTGGCTCAGCATACTCATGAATTAGCAGAATTCCCTAGGGCTCTCTGCTTTGCAATAGATGCTATTAAGGACTCCATCCAACAGGCATCCCGTTCATCTCTACTGATGGTTCACATGCGTCGCCTTTTGTGGCTAAAGAACTGGTCAGCAGAGGCACCCTGCAAAAAGCTTTTAGCAGGGTTTCCCTTTCATGGGGGAAGACTATTCGGGGAAGACCTAGATAAATATATCCACACCATATCAAGTGGAAAAAGTACTTCCTTACCGGTCAAGAAAAGACCGCGTGGGCCCAC
The DNA here is from genome assembly GCA_029574335.1 of Rana kukunoris. NCBI lineage: Eukaryota > Metazoa > Chordata > Amphibia > Anura > Ranidae > Rana > Rana kukunoris. The sequence goes on along the minus strand of CM056059.1, from coordinate 8,777,369 downwards.
GTTTAAACGACAGGCCATTGCAGGCTCGGCCCCTTTGACTTCCCGTCAGTATCGACGGCCTCCCGGGCGTTCAGCAGTTAATAGCCGCCCACAGGGACAAGCCGCGGCAAATAAGAGGCCCTGGTCTCGCAAGCCGGCTAAACCAGTCATCAAGTCAGATTCATGAAGGGGCGCCCCCACTCTCTTGGGTGGGGGGAAGACTTCAGTTTTTCTCCGAAGTCTGGAAGGCCAGAATTCCCGACTCTTGGGTTCGGTCCGTAGTAGCCTCAGGCTACAAACTAGAGTTTCGAGAAATCCCCCCTCCTCATTTTCAGGGGTCAAGTCTTCCAAGCGACCCGTTAAAGAGGGCCTCTCTCGTAAAGGCGTTGGATCGCCTTTTGCTCCAAGGAGTAATTGTAGAAGTACCAACCCAAGAAAGGGGTCTGGGATTCTACTCCAACCTTTTTGTTATACCAAAACCCAATGGCGACGTCAGGCCTATATTAGACCTCAAACGCCTAAATCGCTTTCTAAGGATTCAGACCTTTCGTATGGACTCCATACGTTCAGTGACAGCCAGCCTGCATCAGGGCGACTTTCTAGCATCTATAGACATAAAGGATGCATATCTGCATGTGCCGATTTACCCAGCACATCACAAGTTTCTTCGTTTTACGATAAATCAAAGTCATTACCAGTTCGTAGCCCTCCCTTTCGGGTTGGCAACCGCTCCACGGGTATTCACAAAGGTGTTAGCCCCGGTGCTAGCCGTCCTAAGGACAGAAGGCATCTTGGTCCTGGCATACCTGGACGATCTCCTGGTTATCGACAGATCAGCTTCCAACCTCAATCATGCAGTAATCCGCACAGTGCGGCATCTAGAAGAGTTCGGGTGGATTGTGAACCAAGAAAAATCAAGGTTACAACCCACAAGACAGTTGGAATATCTAGGCTTTCGGTTAGATACAGAATGCCAGAGGGTATTTTTACCTCAAGAGAAGATCAGGTCGTTGATTCAAACGATTCAAGTAGTCTTAGGCAAAAAGAAGCCGACTATTCGCCTATGCATGCGACTGCTGGGAAAGATGGTGGCCGCCTTCGAAGCAGCGCCCTATGCCCAGATCCATACCAGAATTCTGCAGGCAGCTATTCTCTCTGCTTGGAACAAGTCCATACAGGCATTAGACCGTCCATTAGTTCTTTCCCCAGGAATCAGGCGCAGCCTGTACTGGTGGCTGATCCCTCAAAAATTATCAAAAGGGAAAACCTTTTGCCCCATCTCGTGGGAAATAGTAACCACAGATGCCAGCCTAACAGGTTGGGGGGCAATCTTAGGAAAACGGACCCAGCAGGGACAGTGGTCAGAGGCAGAAAGTCTGCTTCCCATCAATGTCCTAGAGATCAGAGCTGCTCGGTTGGCCCTGGTCGCCTGGACTCTCCCCCTGCAGGGTCTGCCAGTAAGGATACAGTCCGACAATGCCACGGCAGTGGCATACATAAACCACCAGGGGGGCACAAGGAGCCTAGCGGCTCAAAGGGAAGTAAACCTGATTTTTTCATGGGCCGAAGCCCATGTACCCTGCATCTCAGCAGTGTTCATCCCAGGGATAGACAATTCTCAAGCAGATTTTTTGAGTCGTCAACAGTTACTCCCGGGAGAGTGGTCTCTTCACCCCCAGGTATTCCAAGAGATTTGCCAAAGATTCGGAGTTCCCGATGTGGACATCATGGCAACAAGATTCAACAAGAAGTTGGACAAATTCGTATCCCGAGCCAGGGACCCCTCGGCCTACGGGACCGATGCGTTGGTTTGCCCCTGGCACCAGTTTTCTCTCCTGTATGTGTTCCCTCCACTACAGATGATTCCCCGCCTTCTATGAAGGATCAGGGTGGAGCGCAGGCCGGTGATCCTGGTGGCCCCAGCCTGGCCCAGAAGGGCTTGGTACGCACTCATCGTGAGGATGTCAGTAGGGGCACCGTGGCCACTCCCCCTGCGCCCAGATCTGCTGTCTCAGGGCCCGATCTACCACCCTGCTTCACAGCAGCAAAATTTGATGGCTTGGTGGCTGAATCCCTAATTCTTAAGGGCAGAGGCCTCTCAGCCCAAGTCATATCTACGTTAATTCAAGCTAGAAAGCCAGTCTCTAGAAATATCTATTACAGAGTCTGGAGAACCTATGTGGAGTGGTGCGAGTCTCAAGGAGGGCATCCTCGCAAGTTTTTTATTGACAGGATCTTGCGATTCCTCCAGGTTGGCGTTGACAAGGGGTTGGCTCTTAGTACTCTAAAGGGGCAGGTGTCTGCCTTATCGATATGGTTTCAAAGGCCTTTGGCCACACATTCGCTTGTAAAAACCTTTTTGCAGGGGGTCTTGCATGTAAATCCCCCTATTAGAGCTCCCCTCTGCCCCTGGAATTTAAATCTGGTCTTGTCAGCTTTACAAAAGCAACCGTTTGAACCTCTGACAGAAATCCCTCTTGTGCTGCTAACCCGAAAGTTGGTTTTCTTGGTGGCTATGGCTTCGGCCAGAAGGGTCTCCGAGCTGGCAGCCTTGTCTTGCAGGGAACCGTACCTGATTCTGCATAAGGACAGAGTGGTTCTGCGGCCTCAACCTTCTTTCCTTCCTAAGGTCATATCCAGTTTTCACTTGAATCAGGACCTAGTCCTACCATCCTTCTTTCCTACTCCCCAGTCCAGAGAGGAAAGACTGCTTCATACTTTGGACGTGGTCCGGGCCATGAGGGTTTATCTCAAGGCTACAGAGAAGATTCAGAAAACAGATGTGCTTTTCGTTCTTCCGGATGGCCCCAAGAAGGGTCAGCCGGCTGCCAAGTCTTCCTTGGCTAGGTGGATTAAGCAGCTGATTTTTCAGGCCTATGGTCTGAAGCGCGTTCCACCTCCCTTATCAGTTAAAGCCCATTCTACGAGGGCCATGAGTGCCTCTTGGGCGGAACACCATCAGATCTCTATGGCACAGGTTTGCAAAGCGGCAACCTGGTCTTCCGTACATACGTTTACTAAATTTTATAAGTTGGACGTCGCAAAGGCTACGGATGCAGCATTTGGGCAGGCGGTCCTACGGGCAGCAGTATAGAATCCTCTGGCCCGGTTCACGCCCCCTTTTTTCTGTTGGTGGAGCTATTTTTTACCTCCTGATATATTTTCTGTTTGGCTATTTTTTGGCCTTACGGTCTCCCTCCCTTCATGGAGCATTGCTTTGGGACATCCCATATGTCATGACTATGCGCTCTGTGTCCCGTGATGTACGATAAAGAAAAAAGGATTTTTAATAACAGCTTACCTGTAAAATCCTTTTCTTGAAGTACATCACGGGACACAGAGCTCCCACCCCTCTTTTTGGGGAACATTGTGTAACCTCAGAGAAATTGCTTGCTACAAAACTAAAGCACTCTCAGTGGGAGGGGGTTATATAGGGAGGAACTTCCTGTGAAGTTGATTACACCAGTGTCCACACCTGAAGGTACCCATATAACCCATATGTAATGACTATGCGCTCTGTGTCCCGTGATGTACTTCAAGAAAAGGATTTTACAGGTAAGCTGTTATTAAAAATCCTTTTATTCAGCCGACGTATATGTGCAGGAGGCGGTCCACACTCAGACACAACCCACACCAACACCCACACAAACCCACACAATCACAGCCCACATCATGTCCAATTGATGTTCTATTTGAAAGCGAAGCAATTGGGCTCTCATAAGAATTCTCTTCCACGTGAAGACCTGATATGTGCCCGTCTGCTATACACACCCTGCTGGTTAATCTTGCTCTGTTGGTATTCCAGGCTACCCCCAACCGTGTCCATATGGCTTCAGTATGACCAGGCCTCAACAGTCCAGAAATATCTGATATTAAAAACATAGTGCCGCTTTGGGCACACTGTCATGGACCTTGGAATGCAGAAGTGTCTCCTGGAAATCTGTTACACAGTTGGGGGTCTTCTGCCTTGTCTTAAGGCTCCAGACGGCTCCATTGTTCTGTGTCTGGCTATTGCGTACATTGATTGCCCCCTGGGGCTTCTGTCTCATTACACATAGCAGTCATGCTATTCAAGCTATCGGACCAATCCCTGTTGACTATTCCAAGTCCTCATTTGCATGGCTAAGGAGAACCTGCGTGCGAACTACAAATGTACTTTACAATTGACCAATAGGAAAGCGGTTGTTGGGGGTGGGATGTTCCAACTTCTGTAAAAAGTGTGTTGTGTGGCTTCCAATAAAAGAGTCCTGTTTGAACTTACATACAGCCTGCCTGGTGTTTGTTCTAATGGATCTCGAACGGCACATAGCTGTAGTTCGGATCCCGGAGCCTTGGATGACTGAACCATCAGACGTTGCAATCTGATCCAATAGTAGTAGAGGAGTGTCGGGAGAGCGGAAGCGAGCGAGCAAGGGTCTTGTTACACACACCATCACCCTTCTTGGGCAAAAGTCTCCATGGAGCAGTCCAGAAAGGTCTGACCTGAAGACATATTGTAATTCCCAACAGTGGTCACCTTCTTCACTCTCTTTCCTCTAGTCTCTTTCCAAGCTGTCTCAGATCTTTCTGCCGTCTTAAGTTAGGAATCACGCTTATCAGAGTTGCCTTGATGCAGAAGTATAGCTCTACATGTATTAGCAAATATATGCAACAAAAGCTTTTGTTTTTAGTAGCTGAAACCGTTAAGGCCGCGTACACACGATCAAATCTATCTGCTGGAAACGGTCTGACAGACGGTTTCAGCAGACAGATTCGATCGTGTGTACGGGCGGACAGACAGATTTTTCCAGCAGACAGATTTTAAAGCATGCTTTAAAATCTGTCTGCTGCGAATCCGTCCGTCCGATATGTCTGCTGGTTAGTACGCTAACCAGCAGACATATCTGCCCGCACATGCGTCAAATGGATTCGACGCATGCGCAGAAGTGTTTCACTTCCTGGTGCGGTGAAGTGGCGGTGTCAACGTCATTGCCACGTCACCGCGCTGTCTGCCGGCGAGGATTTTGGTTTGATCGTGTGTACAGCGATCAAACCAAAACAGCCCAGCAGACAAATCTGATCAAATCGGTCTGTCAGACTGATTTGAACAGATTTATTTGGTCGTGTGTACGCGGCAATAGTCTTGTGCTGGCTAGCTAAGATGTGTGCTGGGGAACTTTTGTTTTTTAAAAATAGGAATTTATTTCATAACATGGTCAATTTATCAGTTTTCACCCGAAGGTCACACTAATGACCTGCACACACTATTGTTTTTTCGAATTCCGCTCAAGCTGTCTTGCATACACACAGACACACCAAATTCCGACCGTCAAAAACGCAGTGAGGTACAACACTGCAACGAGCCGCGTCACCGCCGCGTCACCACGCTGTCTGCCGGCGGGGATTTTGATCCGATGGTGTGTACACGCCATCGGACCGAAATCCGATGAGACATGTCCGCTCTAAACTGTCCGTCGGACAAGTTTGAGCGGACATATCTCATCGTGTGTACGAGGCCTCAGTCTGTCGGGAAAAATCCAATGGGGCATACACATGGTCGGAATATCAGATGAAACAAATTTGTCTGACTTTTTCCATCGGAAAATCCGGCCATGTGTACGTGACATTATTCTAGTTTATAAATGTGTGAACCTTGGGTGAAAATGATGTAGATCTTGGGTGAAAGCATTGATACATAGACCTTTATGGGTTTTCTCCCACATACCAAACACATGCTGGTATATTAATTGTCTCCTTTCTTGTTTGGCCTAAGTATTATATGTGTACCCATTGGCTATGCTATGCACATGTGTTTTTATTCGGCATGCTAGTCCCAAGCCTGTGTAGATTGGGTGGTCTGAGGAAAGACCCAACAACCTTCTTTGTAAAATAACTCACCCAGGAATTTTTTATGTGAAAAGCACCTCAACGGTATGAGACACGTTGGCTGAGATTTGGATGTCACTAAAAGGATATCATACACAAACGAATACACGCTTCATCATTCCCATGCTCTTAAATTCTTATTTTTTCCTCCAGTTTGCAGAGTAACTGGCTGGCGGACACTTCCTGCTCCCTTTTAGCATCAGGAATAAGAAGTAACCAATCACTGAAGATACTCGTCCTATCATTTAATTATTTGAACTGTCCTTACTTTGGTGGCTTGATGGAGGCTTTGTCCAGTCCGACCTGCACAGTGGAGGACTTGAGGTGAGTATATCATCACTGTACAGAACTGAATAACTAACAAAGGAGTTACTGGTATATTTTAGGGCCCAATTCACATCTTAAGGTATGTTTGTTTTCAACATACAAGTTTATGTGTTCTAAATTGTGTTGTTAATGTGGGTTGATGCACATTTAACCACTTCAGCCCCGGAGGATTTGGCTGCCAAATGACCGGGCTACTTTTTGATAGATATGTGCGTTCCCGTTCGTAACAAATGTATTTTCGTACGAATTTGTTCATTTTCGTACCCGCGGAACAATGTGTACATACGAAAAAATGAAAGCACCAAAATACGAAAACGACGGGATCACGAATGAGTCGCATAAAGAACAAGCGCAAATACGAACGAACTATTCGACAAAACGGAAATGGCAAAAGAACGAAAATTACATCGATAACGAATGATTTGCATTCTGTATTTTAAATCCTTTTTCTGTTCGTATTTTCAGTCGTATGTTCAAATTTTCATTTGTGTGTTTTGTAAATCGTTTTTTTTTTGGTCTGTTTGTAAATTTGTGTACTTGATTCGTTTTTTTGAATGGGCAGTGAGTGAGTGTAGTTAGTGAATCAGCTTCTCTTTTGTGCCGACTGCCGAGTACAGTAAAGCCAAAAAAACTTTTCCGTGGATTTTCGTCTGAAGGGAGATCAGTTGGTCAGACTTTTTTTTGAACCCAAAAATGGTTTTCTGATGGAGCTTACAAACGAACTGATTTTTTGAAAACGAAGGGAAAATGTTTGTTTTTATGTTTGTTGGCAAAAAAGTCTGACCAAGTGTATGGGGCTTAACAATAGTTAATATGGATGAGCCGCGTGTTGAAAGTGCCGTGAATCCCGCAATATATTTACGAAACTACAAAATGACGAAAATTCACGAAAATTATTGTCTAACAAGAAACGACAATAAATTAAACAGAATAACGAATCATCCCGCATGTATGAAAATAAAACGGTAACCAAAATACGAAACGATCGGAATACGAAAAAATCGCGTCGTACGAAATACGAACGAGAACGAACAGGAAAACGGGCGTCTTACGAAATTACGAATCGGTACGAACCTACGGAACGATACGAAACGGAACAAAATAATACGAAAATTTTTGCTGTGCACATGTCTACTCTTTGCCATTCGCCACTTTATGGAGTAAAGAAGGAAGAGATGCTAAACTTGTAAATACTCTAAATTGTATTTATTTTTATTATCCATTCAATATTATACATTCTTGTATTCCATACTTCAATAATATACATAAAAAAAAAAAGAGGTAAACAAAATAAGAGAGAGTTGGGTACAGAACTATCATGTCGAAAATTAACCTATAAAAAAAAAAAAGTTCCCTCCTCCATCTTCACTCCCTCCCTCCTCCACACCATCCCTTAAAGGGTCACTAAAGGAATAAAATGTTTTTGCTGAAATGACTGTTTACAGGGTATAGAGACATAAAAGTTAACTGATTCCTTTTAAAAATGATTAAAAATAGATACAAATCAATCATATAATGTGCCTGTAGTTTAGTTTCACTTTTAAACTGGTTTCATGTTTCTGTAAAGTAAAAAGACACACAGAACAAAAACAAACAAATCCAGGGCAGTGTTTTGTTTTTAAAATGAATCTGATTGTTTCTGAGGAGTTTTAGACACACAGCTTGGACCACAGTGAAAAGCTGCCATGAGATTTTTCATAAGGAACCAGACAAGCAGGAAGTGTGGAGATCAGAGCAGAATTACAGCAACTTCAAAGCAAAAACGAACAATGAGGACATGAAACCAGGACTGCAGTAAGGTAAAGGAAGCTATTTAGCTAAAAAAAAAAATTCCTTTAGTGATCCTTTAATGCAGTAGGGCACGTCCGATCCTTTCCTTCCCACTCTATTTCTTCTACTCAAAAACGTGTATTCTCCAACCGTGACCTTCTATCTCCGTGTAAGAAGGAAGAAAAAAAAAACACCTACTTCCAGGGGTTTTATTAATTCCCCTCCATCAAAACCTCATATAAGAGGCCACTAATGGCCCTGGTGTCCATTCTTTTTATTAATAAAAGTGCGTTGATTATAACACGCGATTGAATATTCCCCCCAACTCTTTAAGTGACAAAAGAAACAGTCTATAAAAAAGAAAAAAAAAATATTTATACATACCGTATATACTCGAGTGTAAGCCGAGTTTTTCAGCAAATTTTTTTGTGCTGTAAAAATCCCCCCCTCGGCTTATACTCGAGTCACCTTTTTGCGCCTGATCTCCCAGAATTTGGGGACCCGGTACTGGCCAGCCATAGATCCCCTGGACCCCAAACTGGGCACACATTTAGTCCCTCTTCCTCAACAAGTGTGCAAAGTTTGTTGTCTGGGGGACCTACGGCCAGGGAGCACTGATTTTTTTTCAAACCCGGGCACCCTTTCTATAGACTCCCATGTTAAACGGTCATTTCTCTGGTGATCTTGTGGACCCGGTACTAGCAGATTGTAGGTCCCTTGGGCCCTGAACACATATAGCCCCATTTCTTCTATACAAAGTTTGTTGTCTGGGGGACCTACAGCTGGGGAGCACCGATTTTTCAAAGCTGGGCACCGCTTCCATTGACTCCCATGATAAACATCAGTCTAGTCATGGGCACAGTGGGGCATGGGCACAGTGAGGCATGGGCACAGTGAGGCATGGGCACAGTGAGGCATGCACATGGGCACAGTGAGGCATGGACCGTTCTCATCGGATGGATTGATCGTGTGTACGAGGCTTTAGGCATGCAGATGGACACCCTAGGCTTATACTCAAGTCAATAATATATATACACAACCCTATATACTCTATATTATAAATAAAGTAGGTTAAACAGATTTGGGGAAGATGTTAAACTTTTCTCTCCTCGGACAGGCTGCAGGATATTTTGCTAGACGATGAACACATTCCATTGATGTTACCTCTGAATAACAATAAGAACCTCACACATCTAGAGCTAAGCAATAATAGCCTTACAGGTGCCGCAACTCCTTACCTCCGAGAGCTTATCCTGCAATCCTCCAGCCTAAAGAGCATCAGGTATGTGGAACTAAGTCCAGACAATGACGGTGAGATAGAGAAGTTTTTTTTTATACTTTGGTAAAAGAAGGTTTTCAAATGTCAACTGACTTGATGGCCATTTGCAACCATCCCTGACAGCCCAAACCCTACAACTGCCACTTTTTCTTGATGACATGGTCTGGGGGCCAAACAATGGAAAATACCAAATGTAATGGTTGTCGCCAGAACAAGTCATAAGGGGAGGAACACCTGTTCTGGTGCTCCACATACTTCCTCTGAGAAATCTCCCAGAGTCACATACATCAATGGTTATGACTAAGGCCTTATAGGCTGAAACGTGTCAACCTTCCCTATTTGTGTTTGTCTACTGTGGCTTGTCAATAAATACTGTATTTATTGGCGTATAACGGCAGAGAACCTCGACGGGCAGAACACATCGTTCCGCCCGTCGAGGTTCTCTCCCGGCCGTCGAAATCGGCGACCCGCCCGTCGGGAATGGCAACCAGCCATTCATCCAGGCGGGCCGTCGAGCAAAAAGAGATCGTGCTCTCTTTTCGCTCGACGGGATTCCCGACGGGCGGGGCGAGCGCTCTGTGTACACACGGCCGAGGTCCTTGCTGGAATGCAGCTTCCAGCGAGGTTCTCGCTGGTTTCCAGCGAGAACCTCGGTCGTGTGTACGCCGCCTCACTTGTTTACCCTGAAAATAGAGGGTAAACTGTGGCTGCGTGTTATACACAGGGGGCTGTGGAATGTTTTTTTCCTGAAACTTGCCTCTTAAATTTAGGGTGCGTGTTATACGCCTGTGCGTGTAATACGCCGATAAATACGGTAAGTCAATTGTTTAGGAGAAACGACCAGAGTGGGGATCATCTTTTCCTGACAGGTGGTTCCAACTCCTTTTTCACTCTCTCCAAAACGAAAGAAAAGCTTTGACGTACATTGTCCTATACTTTTCTTTTTGAAGGACATTGTGGATTGCTGAGTGTGACATTTTGTGTTCTAACATAAAATTACAAAATATTCTAATATGTCCTCATTTTCTCTCTTTCTTCCTTCTAGCCTCTTTCTTAATTGCCAGCTGCCTGTTGAAGACAGAAGATCATTGGTCAAGCTGAGAGCTCAGAAACCAGGCCTTGATATTTCAATTGATTGAACTCAATGAACGTGTGAACGTCTCTGACATTGAGAACTGATGATACTTTTGCTTTGGCAATGAAAAGCGTACATTTGTAGGGGTGGTGGGAGTAATGCATTTGCTTGAGAATGAGACCCTTACATGACCGGTTGATCCATGCATGACCTGTTGATCCATGCATGACCGGTTGATCCATGCATGACCTGTTGATCCATGCATGACCTGTTGATCCATGCATGACTGGTTGATCCATACATGACCGGTTGATTCATACATGACCTGTTTATTCATACATGACCTGTTGATCCATACATGACCTGTTGATCCATACAATCGTGTGACAATAAGCTCTGTACTTTCTGTGTGGGAATTAGAGCTGTACATTTCCTATGGCGATGAGACTCATAAACTTGCTGTGATATGAGACCCATACATATGCCATGACGATGAGACTAATGCATTCAACTCTTGAAGACCTGAAACCATCACCTCTACAAACCCAACATTCCAAATTTTTTATAAAAAATAAAAAAAACAATACATTGCATAGATGTAATATACTATTCCAATTACTTACAAACCTTTGAGTGATGGACAAAAATATTCAACTAGAGCAGTGGTCTCCAAACTGTGGCCCGGGTGCCAAATGCAGCCCTTTGCTTGATCTTATCTGGCCATTGGGGCACTATTTCATCCACTTATACCAACAATGGGGTATAACCCCCCCATTGAACCCAATGAAGGCGCAAAATTCCTCTCAATGATACCAATGATGGGGCACGATTCTTCGCAAAATTCCTCTCAATGATACCAACCATAGGACACCCACTGACTCCAAAGATGGGGCATTGTTTGTTTACTACTGACAATCGGACCTTTTCTACTCTCAATGGCCACAGTCCGGCCCCTCAAAAGTCTAAAGGTAAACTTGCTCTTTGTTTAGAAAGTTTTGAGACCTGTGTACTAGAGGAATTCTCAATTTAAGTAAATCTATAAAGGATAATAAAAAGGCAACTACTTAACGACCAATGAGTCAGGGGAGCAGCCATAATTGTTTCTCCTATTACCTGTGTATTCCTAATACATTCTATACAAAATAAAACATATTTATTTATCTATCACATCCATTTTTTGTTCATTTATCTGCTGTTTAAACCCATAGGAAGTTTAGAAAACTTGAAAAGGGGAATTTGACACAAATGTATTTAAAAGATAAAAAAGGTTGAAAGAAAATAAAGAGTTCCTCAAAATTTCCTTGGGATATTTTAGCAAAATGTCACCATTAGGGATGAGCCGAACACCCCCGCGAACCGTCGAACAGACTGACCGTTCGCGCGAACATTTAGAACCCCATTGAAGTCTATGGGACTCGAACGTTCGAATTCAAAAACGATCATTTTAAAGACCAATATTCAAGTTATTGTTGGAAAACGTCTTTGAGAACCCGGGTCTTGCCCCAGAGAACATGTATCAATGGAAAAAAAGGTTTTAAAAACGGTTGTTTTTTCTGGAGCAGCGATTTTAATGAAGCTTAACGTGAAAAAAAAATGATAAATTCCTTTAAATATCGTACCTGCTGGGTGTCTATAGTGGTGGCACGTGTTTAGAAATGTCCCTGCACAACATGAGATTACTATAAGAAAAAATAAATTTAATACTGCTTATGGCTTTAATGTAATGTTTGGTCTCTGCAATATGGATACACATCATTTAAAAAAAATAGCATGAGTTACCCCGCCACCATTCCCCCAAAATCAATACAAGAGTTGAGCTGAGTGCTAGCTGAGTGCTAGGCTCCACCTCCATGCTGCTGATATAATCATCCTCCTCCTCCTCCTCCTCCTCCTTTTCGTCCTCTTCCTGTGTGCTAGGTGGGCAAGTAAGACCACTAAGACCACTGTCTGGATAAAGGGGGCCTTGAGAGCTAAGGAAGTCCTCCTCTTCATCCCTCTGTTCTGCCTCAAGGGCTCTGTCCATTATTCCACGTAGCGTGTGCTCCAACATGTGAATAAAAGGGACAGTCTCACTGATGCATGCACTGTCACTGCTCACCATCCTCGTGGCCTCCTCAAATGGTGACAGGACAGTGCATGCATCCCTGATCAAGGCCCACTGGCGTGGGGAAAAAAAAACAAGCTCCCCTGACCCAGTTCTGCTGCCATATTGGCACAGGTACTCATTGATGGCTCTCTGCTGCATGTTCAGCACATGCGCAAAACAGGGCACATGGGTCAGTTTTCCCTGTCGCAGGGCAGAGAGGAGGTTGGTGCCATTGTCGCTAACCACCATTTCAGGCTTAAGCCTGCCCCTTCAGAGCTGACAGAACCTCGGCCCCAGTGTGGTTCCTGTCTCCCAAGCACACCAGCTCTAGCACCGCATGGCATCTCTTGGCCTGTATTCCTGCGTAGCCCCTCGTACGCCTACGGAGAGCGGCTGGTTCCGAGGAGACATCAGCACACGAAGAGGCCACAGAGGAAGAAGAAGATGAGGGGTGGAGGAGAGAGGTGTGTCACAACCAGTAGTAGTGTTTTGGAGGCGTGATGGCGGAACAACCTCCAACACTATTGTACCTTGCCCTGCGTCCTTCCCAGCTGCCAGCAGAGTCACCCAATGCGCTGTAAAAAAGAGGTAACGTCCCTGTCCATGCCTGCTGGACCACGAGTCAGCGGTAAGATGCACTTTACCACTGACCGCCTGTCCAGCGAGGCATGGACATTGCCTTCCACATGCCGGTAGAGAGCCGGAATCGCCTTCCGTTAGAAAAAGTGGCGTTTGGGAACTTGCCACTGAGGTACCGTACATTCCACAAACTCACGGAAGGGGGCAGAATTTACCAACAGAAAAGGTAGCAGTTGAAGTGCTAGCAATTTCGCTAAGCTAGCATTCAACCGCTGGGCATGTGGATGGCTGGGAGAGTACTTCTTTCGGCGCTGCAGCAGCTGGGGCAGGGAAATTTGTCTGGTACTATCAGTAGATTTCCCACATGTATTACTAGGTTGTGACACACCTATTTCTACACCTTCAGTCCTATCAGTGCAGGTTTCAGAGAGGACTGAGGGTCTAGTGGGGTTGGAGGTCCCAATTGATGAGGGGCAAGGGGAGGTCTGCTTGGTTCTTTGGTGTGGGTCTTTCTGGTATGCTTGCCAACGAACTGCATGGCAGGTCGACATATGTCTGGTCTAGCATGTGGTGCCCAAGCGGGTGATGTTTTGGCCACGCGAGATACACTTGAGACATATGTTGCAAATAGGAATGGTGCGATCTGATGCACATGTCTCAAAAAAGGCCCACACCAAAGAACTTTTGCAATAACGTTGACACACAGCAGCGCCCTGCACAGGTGTAGCTCTGCGATGTAATGCAGTTGGTGTGCTACCCTGGAGGACATCCTGCCTCTTTGGAGATGTGCCTGTGCCTCGTCCTCCTCCTCCTCTTCCTCGTCCTCTCTCCTATTAGGCACCCACGTAGAGTCAGTGACCTCATCATCCCCTTCCTCCTCATCACTGTCGAAAACCTGGCAGTATGCTCCAGCTGGGGGAACATCACTGCCAGATTGCTGTCCCTCTCAGGCATCACCTCTCTCTGGGCTCACATCAATGCCTTCCTCTATCTGTGTTCCATCATCTGAGCCTTCAAAACGCTGCGCATCTTCATGCAGCATGTACCCAACACTGTGTTGAAACAGTTCGGGGGACTCCTCAGGAGGACATGGTGGGACTAGGGAAGGATTGTGTGATGCCATTGTGCAGAGGGAAGAGGACGCCTTGGCAGCTACTTTGCCAGACAAACTAAGCTCAGCCTGGGTGAGAGAGGATGAGGAAGGATTGGTCATCCACTCTACTAATTTCTCTGCATGTTGAGGCTCAACAGGGCCTGCTCCTCAAAAGAAGGATGAGTGGCCACGGCCACGTGCTGAAGAGGATGCACCGTGTCCACCACCAGCATTGCCTCTAGATGCAGAGCCTGCTTGCCCTTGTGACTCTCTGCCTCTCTTTGTTGTCCTTCCAGACATTTTAATGGCCTGCACAGGACAAAATCAGTACACACACCTCGTACTTTTAGGTACAAACTGGAGAGGACAAGTGCAGTAAACTCCAAGTAGGTTTAAGTGAAAAATATACAGCACAAGTGCAGTAACAGCAAATGCGTTTAGGTGCTATTAAACAGCAAATGTGCAGTAACAGAAAATGCGTTTAGGTGCTATTAAACAACACACGTGCAGTAACAGCTAATGCGTTTAGGTGCTATTAAACAGCACACGTGCAGTTACAGCAAATGCGTTTAGGTGCTATTAAACAGCAAACGTGCAGTTATAGAAACTGCGTTTAGGTGCTATTAAACAGCAAACGTGCAGTAACAGAAAATGTGTTTAGGTGCTATTAAACAACACACGTGCAGTAACAGCTAATGCGTTTAGGTGCTATTAAACAGCAAACGTGCAGTAACAGCTAACGCGTTTAGGTGCTTTTAAACAGCAAACGTGCAGTAACAGAAAATGTGTTTTGGTGCTATTAAACAACACACGTGCAATAACAGCTAATCCGTTTAGGTGCTATTATACAGAAAACGTGCAGTAACAGCTAATGCGTTTAGGTGCTATTAAACAACACACGTACAGTAACAGCTAATGCGTTTAGTTGCTATTAAACAGCAAACGTGCACTAACAGCTAATGCATTTAGGTGCTATTAAACAGCACACGTGCAGTTACAGCAAATGCGTTTAGGTGCTATTAAACAGCAAACGTGCAGTTATAGCAACTGCGTTTAGATGTTATTAAACAGCAAACATGCAGTAACAGAAAATGTGTTTAGGTGCTATTAAACAACACACATGCAGTAACAGCTAATGCGTTTAGGTGCTATTAAACAACACACGTGCAGTAACAGCTAATGCGTTTAGGTGCTATTAAACAACACACGTGCAGTAACAGCTAATGCGTTTAGGTGCTATTAAACAACACACATGCAGTAACAGCTAATGCGTTTAGGTGCTATTAAACAGAAACGTGCAGTAACAGAAAATGTGTTTAGGTGCTATTAAACAACACACGTGCAGTAACAGCTAATGCTTTTAGGTGCTATTAAACAGCAAACGTGCAGTTATAGCAAATGTGTTTAGGTGCTATTAAACAGCAAACGTGCAGTTATAGCAACTGTGTTTAGGTGCTATTAAACAGCCCACGTCCAGTTACAGCAAATGCGTTTAGGTGCTATTAAACAGCAAACATGCAGTAACAGCTAATGCATTTAGGTGCTATTAAACAGCACACATGCAGTTACAGCAAATGCGTTTAGGTGCTATTAAACAGCAAATGTGCAGTAACAGAAAATGCGTTTAGGTGTTATTAAACAACACACGTGCAGTAACAGCTAATGCGTTTAGGTGCTATTAAACATCAAATGTGCAGTAACAGAAAATGTGTTTAGGTGCTATTAAACAACACAAGTGCAGAAACAGCTAATGTGTTTAGGTGCTATTAAACAGCAAACGTGCAGTAACAGCTAATGCGTTTAGGTGCTATTAAACAGCACACGTGCAGTTACAGCAAATGCGTTTAGGTGCTATTAAACAGCAAATGTGCAGTAACAGAAAATGCGTTTAGGTGCTATTAAACAACACACGTGCAGTAACAGCTAATGCGTTTAGGTGCTATTAAACAGCAAATGTGCAGTAACAGCTAATGCGTTTAGGTGCTATTAAACAGCACATGTGCAGTTACAGCAAATGCGTTTAGGTGCTATTAAACAGCAAACGTGCAGTTATAGCAACTGTGTTTAGGTGCTATTAAACAGCAAATGTGCAGTAACAGAAAATGCGTTTAGATGCTATTAAACAACACACGTGCAGTAACAGCTAATGCATTTAGGTGCTATTAAACAGCAAACGTGCAGTAACAACTAATGCATTTAGGTGCTATTAAACAGCACACGTGCAGTTAAAGCAAATGCGTTTATTTGCTATTAAACAGCAAACGTGCAGTTATAGCAACTGCGTTTAGGTGCTATTAAACAGCAAACGTGCAGTTACAGAAAATGCGTTTAGGTGCTATTAAACAACACACATGCAGTAACAGCTAATGCGTTTAGGTGCTATTAAATAGCACGCGTGCAGTTACAGCAAATGCGTTTAGTTGCAAATAAACAGGACAAGTGCAGTAACACTGAGTATGTTTAGGTGTAAACTAAACAGCACACAGGCAATACAACACGTTAGAACACTGCAGCTAGCACAATCTACTACCTGACAAATAGGAATAGCTGATTATAACTAAGCTATAACGTGTATAAATATATGTACAACTTCTAGGGGTGTATATATATTCTCTACACACTGTAAATTAAGCTAAACTGACTAGCCTGCCTGCTCTATCTATCTGGTAGAAAAGACACTGGGCTAGATTCAGGTAGGATCGCTTAATTTTAAAATGGCGTAGCGTAAGCTATTTACACTACGCCGCCGCAACTTTTACGGGCAAGTGCTGTATTCACAAAGCACTTGCCTGTAAAGTTGCGGCGGCGTACCGTAAATGGCCCGTCGGAAGTCATATTGGGCGGGTAGGGGGCGTGTATTATATAAATTACGCTCGATCCCATGCCGAACGTACTGCGCATGCGTCGGCCGTGATTTTGTCCCAGTGCGCATGCTCCAAATCACGTCGCAAATTGTCAATAAAAGCGACGTAAACGTAACTTGCGCCCAGCCCCATTCTGAATCGACTTACGCAAACTACGTAAACGACGTCCAATACGATGAGGTCCCGACGTCCATACTTAACATTGGCTGCGCCTCACTATAGCAGGGGTAACTTTACGACAGGCGTAAGTCTTACGCAAATGACGTAAACAGATACGCCGGCCAGGCGCATGTTCGTTATTCGGCGTATTTGCTCATTTGCATATTTTACGATGGGAACGCCACCTAGCGGCCAGCGTAAATATGCAACTAAGATACGACGGGGTAAGTGACTTACGCCGCTCGTATATTAGCAACATTTAAGCGTATCTCATTATGATCATAAGCTTAAATTTGCGAGGGCTCAGATTAGGACTTACGACGGTGTATCTACTGATACGCCCGTCGTAAGTCTTTGTGAATCTAGCCCACTGTCTCTCTATCTCTCTCTATAGGACTTCTCTCATTAACAAGCCGGAACACACTACACGAGGCCGCCCAGCAGGCGGCCTTATATAGTGTGGGGCGTGTGCTAAAGCCCTGAGCTATAATTGGCCAAAGCCACCCAGGCTTTGGCCAATTATGGCTCTTCGTTTTTTGCACGCTGTGATTGGCCAAGCATGCGGGACATACAGCATGCTTGGCCAATCATCAGCGCGCAATGCCGCAGTGAATTATGGGCCGTTGCGCATTACGCGAATTTGGCGCGAACGCCCCGTTTTCTTCTAATTTCGTCGAACGTGCGAACGGACAATGTTCGAGTCGAACATACGTTCAGGTCGAACGCGGAGCTCATCCCTAGTCACCATTTTGACAATACATTGAATTCAATTGAGAAGGCAACATTTAACCACAGCGATATACGTCAGCAGAATGGCACGGGTGCGCAAAACGACATACCCGTACGTCGCTTCCGCCCACAGCGTTTGGATTAGTAGCAGAACCGATCAGTCTTCAGGTCCAGGCCAATGATTCATGTCATGGAAAAAACAACGTTTTTCTCGACGTGATTCTTGTCAAACCTGCCTTGCATACACACGATCGTGAAAAAAATGCTAGAGCAAAGCGCGGTGACGTACAACGCGTACGACGGCAGTATAAAGGGGAAGTTCCATTCAGATGGCGCCACTCTTTGGGCTGCTTTTGCCAATTTCCCCGTCTCATAACTTGCTTCTGAGCATGCACGTTTTCACAACGTGAAAAACAAGGAGAAAAATTAGAGCCAGGTTGTAAATTTTTAACGGCCATTTTTCTCGTTGAGAAAAATGCTCTGGAGCTTACACACGATCGTTTTTAACGACCAATTGAAAAAAATAAAAAATTCTCGTCATGAAAAACGGTCGTGTGTATGCACCATCAGACTATTTCAGCCTCTGTAATAATTGTTTCCTTTACACCAGTGCTCTTTGATTGAGTCTATACCGGTTCTACTCTGTGATTCCACAAAGGATGGATATTCTGTGTGATCAGGATGTGGAACAGGCCCGGAGTAGCCAATCGGGAGAATCGGGAAGTATCCCGGTGGGCTGGTCTGGTTGTGGGCCGGTTCGAAAACTCTGTCCACAAAATATCATAATATGGCTGTAAAACTTGTATGCCCCTGTTACCTGCCTACATCAAGGATTATCGCTCCTGCTCACTTCTCTGCAGCAGCAGTTGCACTCCATTCCAGGCTCCCTTCTTGAGTTCCTATATTGCCCCCCCCCCCCCCGATTGGAGTTGGTACAGTCCCAGTGAAAGAGCATGTGGGCGGAACAGGAAGAGAAACTCACAACACTGCAGCATGGATCTTTGGTTCCCGCCCAGCAGCACACAGCAGAGCGCTCCTCCAGGGCAGAGTGAAGATTTGTAAATCATGGGTGACAGACTGGATCCTCTTCTACTGTGAGTCCCACTGCTCTGCATTCCATAATGTGATTACAAATGTGCCCTGCACTTTTCACTGCAGGTTTATTGAAAGTGAAAGTAAAATTCTTGAACAAGTTAGGAATTAGTGTTACATTTCATAGATGTAATCCATATACACTTTATATCTTCAAAAAATGATGATTATTAATAAGATATAATGTGTATGTGGATTACATCTATGAAAAAACCTGTTGAAGAATATAAGCATTACACAGCAAAGGATGTGATTTCTTTAGGGCTGTGCAAATTAACTTTTAATTAATCGATTAATCTTTAATTTTTTTGATCGATCAAAATATTTTTGATCGATTAAAATAATTTTGATTGGTACTCGCCTCTCCGCCGGCTTCTGGGCCTTCAGGAAGTTCCGTGGGAGATCCAGTAACGCCACGGACACCGGCGGGGATTGTCGGGTCCATCTGAAGGGCTCCTTTGCTGTGCCTTCATATCTACATACCAGGGGGACCTTACTATCTGCCACACGCAAGGGCTGTTACACTTCCCTCTATCACTTCCTTTTATCAACCTGGGATTCTACAACTATCCACTGGGAGTTGTGATAGTTCCCTTCATGGGACAGCTACATGCCGACAGACTGATGTTAACCCCTCCTCATCTGGATTCAGCAGTGGTATCGTTGTACACATTTTTATACCAGTATCATACTTGGCTACATGTTTTTATGAGTGCTTTTGGTACCATTTGGTATAACCCACACCATTTTTACAGTTTATGTAGCTACATCGATTTTATCTCCAGTGCAATATTTATTTTGTTCCCTACTTGAAGATTATAAAAGTTTTAATTAGGGTTGTCCCGATACCACTTTTTTAGGACCGAGTACAAGTACGGATACTTTTTTTCAAGTAGTCGCCGATACCAAATACCGATACTTTTTTTAAATGTGTCCCTAAATGCAGCCGTGTCCCCCCACAAATGCAGCCATGTCCCCCACATATTGCAGCCATGTCATGTCCCCCACATGCAGTCATGTATGTCCCCCCACATATGCAGTCATGTATGTCCCCCACATATGCAGCCATGTATGTCCCCCACATATGCAGCCATGTATGTCCCCCACATATGCAGCCATGTATGTCCCCCATATGCAGCCATGTATGTCCCCCATATGCAGCCATGTATGTCCCCCACATATGCAGCCATGTATGTCCCCCATATGCAGCCATGTATGTCCCCCATATGCAGCCATGTATGTCCCCCATATGCAGCCATGTATGTCCCCCATATGCAGCCATGTATGTCCCCCATATGCAGCCATGTATGCAGCCATGTATGTCCCCCATATGCAGCCATGTATGTCCCCCATATTGCAGCGATGCGTCCCTCATACCTTTTAGATATGCTGATGCTGCCTCTGCCGCATACCGCCGTATCCCCTGCACAATCGCGTAGCGCATTACAAGCTTTCATTCTAAAAACTTGTAAATGGCCGCGCTCCGTGTATTAAAACTCCCCTTCTCCGAATGGAGGGATCCGTCCAATGCCACGCAAGGGGGAGTGTCTATACGCAGATTCGTGCATAGACACTCCCCCTTGCTCGGGATTGGAGGGATCCCTCCAATCCGGAGAAGGGGAGTGTCAATACACGGCCATTTACAAGTATTCAGAATGAATGCTTGTAATGTAAGCTATGCGATTGTGCAGGGGGATACGGCGGTATGCGGCAGCGGCGGCGTCAGCATATCTAAAAAGGTATGAGGGACGCATCACTGCAATATGGGGGGGGGGGAAGTATTCTATTTCAGTATCGGGGGTATTTGCGGGAGTACAAGTACTCCCGCAAATACTCGGTATCGGTCCCGATACCGATACTAGTATCGGTATCGGGACAACCCTAGTTTTAATGCTATTCCCATCGAGCGCTGCCTTTGTGTGTTTTTTGTATCATGCTATCCATTTTTCCAGTGGTTGGTAGCTGCACTGGGAATCAGCCTGCAAGGAGACCAGCTAAAAGTAGTTGGATCTGTATGTGCATTATAATTAATCGAAATTAGTCGATTAATCGATTTAAAATAAAAAACGATTAATCGAACACAAAAATTTTGATCAGTAACAGCCCTAGATTTCTTATACCAGCCCAACTTCAAGAAAGTCCACTCTTGCAGTGGGGGAGGGGGGGAGAATAGAGGTACTGTATAGTGTTTTTTTACTTAATTCTATGCTTCAGCCAGCTCTAGTGCTCTTCTCCTCCTCCCTATCACATATAGAGGAAGATTACCCTGTATGGTCCAAAGTGGAGGCTGGAGTGTGACCACTGTCACTCCTAACTGACACAGGAGCTGCAGGGGACCAGTAACAGAACTGCAGAGAGCCCCCTGAAGAAAAGTACAAGGTAGAACTGAGTACACACATCAGAATTAATTGGGTTCAGCAGGGGCTGAATTTTAGATCAGTGTGTAATCCTCTCTGTTAGACAGAAACCAATTGTTATATCCACTTCTGCTGGAAATCCTTGTTCAATTAGCTGTTTGCAGCCAAACAGAAGCAGTGCTAAATCAGTGTATTTGATAGGGGGGAGTCCCTGTTGTCAGAAAACAATGTCCCAGTGAGGGGGTTTCCCACATCCACACAAGAGCACTTGCTCTCTAGTGCAGGGGTCTCCAAACTCTCTAAAGAAAGGGACAGTTTAATGTCTTTCAGACTTCAGGGGGGCCAAACTGTGCCCAGTGGGAGTTAACAATGTCCGATCTGTTGTCGTTGGGAGGAATAGTGCCCCTTTTTTTATGTCAGTGGAAGGAATTATGCCCCATCATTGGAAGGAATAGTGCTCCAATGTTGATGTCAGTGGCAGGAATTATTCCTCAAGGGCCGGATAAAGGCAAGCAAAGGACCATATCTGGCCCCAGGGCCGCAGTTTGGAGACCACTGCTCTAGTGGACTGTTTGTTTAAAGTGCACTTTAATAGTACTTTGCACTGTGTGTTTGTTTGCAGCACTGGGAGTTTGGTAGTAACTCCAAAACTAAATTGTGTAAAAATGAACCATAAGAATTTGACTAGAGTTATTTGAATATTTGGGAGTTATTCACATTATATGTTATAGTATTTTACAGTACCAGGAGTGTGTTCTTATCTCCTTCACAAAATGTTTTTGCAGCAGAGGGATTTTGGTCCCACATGTATGTGATATTGTATATTACTGTACATACTCTACCACTGTACACACTGCTCCTGATCCTTGTAATTTATCCAATTCTGACCTCTGCAATATATATATATATATTATATTTTTTTTTTGTGTGTGTGTAAGATAAATGGTTATGGGGGGGCGCAGCTCGGCATGTTCGCCCTGGGCGCTGGTTGTCCATGCACTGGCGCAAGTGCCATGCTACAGGCTGCCGCGTTGGGGGCTAAATTTATAAGGGAGCCGGAAGGCGGCCGCAGGAGCCGATTAAATAAAAGGACGGATCGGGGGTCTTTTTTTTTTTTTTCGTGGGGGGGGGGGCGGCTTCGGTGCCGGATACATGGCAGCGGCCAGGGCAGATTTTCACAGGTAGGGGAAAAACAGGCAGCACACTCAGTGCACCCAGTAACCAACCTGAAAAAAAAAAAACATTTTTTTTCTGCTGTCAGGTTTATATTGTAATTTACAATATGTACGGAGGGGAACAGAGGTGTGGGGGAGGAAGTTACAGAGGTGGGGGGTACAGATATGTGGGGAAGGGTACAGAGAGAACAGATATTGGAGGAGGGGTCCAGAGGGGGAACACAGAGGTGCGGGGAGGGTACAGAGGTGCGGGGAGGGTACAGCGGTGCGGGGAGGGTACGGGGAGGGTACAGAGGTGCGGGGAGGGTACAGCGGTGCGGGGAGGGTACAGAGGTGCGGGGAGGGTACAGAGGTGCGGGGAGGGTACAGAGGTGCGGGGAGAGTACAGAGGTATGAGGAGGATACAGAGGTGCGGGGAGGGTACAGAGATGCGAGGAGGGTCCTGTTATTTATTGTTCTAATAAATCTTCACTGTGAAGCAAAACTTACTGTATTTGCACTGAATTGGAAATATTTTTTGAAAAATACAATGAATTACAGGCTGTAGAGAACGGTGCGCCATTGCAAACTTATATTTTGAGGTTTTAATTACATTATTTTAATAGTCGTGAACTAAAGTGGGCTGGTCTAAGGCATGAAACTCCAGGGCTGAAAATGAGTCCCACTCCGGCCCTGATGTGGAATGTTCTGAAAGTGAAAGTAACAGCTGTGATCACATTGTTGTCCTCTCTCTCCCTCCTCTTCCCTCTGCTCCTTCCTGTTTCTGACGCCATAGTTTTCCAGAGCCGCCCAGATCTGTGTCTACACAATTATATAAAGGCATCCCCCAAAAATTTTGAGCACCAGCCGCCACTGCCTACTGGTGTAATGTTCCCTTTAATTGGCGTACGTAGGCATCTCTGTTGAATCTCAGACCAGTTCTGGAGGATACATTGCTGGGTGTGGTGAATGATCAGAGTCCGGCCAGGAAGTAACTGGAGAGTGTACGTGAATAACAAAGCACAAAGTGTTACCTGAAACCAGATTTTAAAAGAGGATAAGCTTTGCAGGTAATAATAATTGTCTTTACTGTCTGGGGGGACACCATTCCATGGTACCATGTAGAGGACATAGTAGAGACACAGGGGAATTTAAATAATCACTGTAAACCCTCAAACAATAATTAGGTAGAGTAGCAAAACAGACAAGCTAACAAGATCTAATCAGATGAACTTACTATACTGGTAGTGTCCTGGCGTTCAACCTGTGACCCTTTGGCCAGTTTTTGCTCTGCCCCCAGGGTCCCTGCAGACACAACTCTGTGTTTCACGATTGCTCTTTTATAGCGATGATTTTTAGCAGTCTGATGTTATGTCTGCAGTCTATGACTGTCTCCCAGAGCATGTCCCAAGTCTCCAAAAACATTTCTAGCATGTCCCCAGTCTCTGAAAGTCTCCTGCAGCTTAGCTGCAGTCTCTAACCATCTCCTGTAGTATGTCCACAGTCTCTGACCATCTCTTGTATTATGCCCACAGTCTCTGACCATCTCTTGTATTATGCCCACTATCTCTTATCATCTTCTGTATCATGGCTCTAGCCTTTGACCGTCTCCTATACCATATTTACAGTCTCTGACCATCTTCTGTATCACGTCTGCAGTCTCTGACCATCTCCTGTACTATGTTAGCTGTCTCTGACCATCTCCTGTACTATGTTAGCTGTCTCTGACCATCTCTTGCTTTATGTCTACGGTCACTGTCTGACCATGTCCTGCACCAAGTGTAGGCAGGTGCAGCCTGTAATCTCCACTGGCACTCATAATGCAGATGCATGGGGGAAGAAGTTAAGAGGAATTGGGTTTCTCTATGATTTCCTCCGGCACATCATGGGGGATCCAATTGGATGCTCATTCCCCAATGTGACCCCAGCGACCATCTTGGGTCAGGCAGAGTCTATTTAGGGCTCTTACCCCTGGGTTTGGCGTGCTTTATGCAGGTGGCTAATGTAGGAACAGATTCCCCACCTGTCAGAGTGCTAGCTAGTGCACGAGATATGTAAATAAGGTGGAAGTTATATAGCGCTCGTTGTAGAACCAAATATTAAAAAATTATATTAAAACTTTAAAGCTGCGATAATAAAAAGGTTATACAACCTCAAACATGATATACAAAAACAAAAAATCGCGCTAAAATACTGCCAATAAAACTGTGTATGATGGATAATGAACAATGAGTTTAGTCCATATACATGTGAAAAAATAATAAATGCACAAAATGAGGTGCAATTTAAAAGTTCAATTAATCAATGAAATTGATAAAGGGGGGGGGATAGTTGTTTTAAATAAAGTTGATTATATGAGAGAAATGGAACGTCTGCTTGCAGATACAGACACATATTCCCCTTTAAGGCTAAATCCTAACGACAAATACAAAAAGAGACTTGATAAACTAATCTGGAAAGGTTTCAACCTTGGGATTCTAAATAAAAAGGAGAAGGCATTCCTTATCCCCGAATGT
Source organism: Rana kukunoris (assembly GCA_029574335.1). NCBI lineage: Eukaryota > Metazoa > Chordata > Amphibia > Anura > Ranidae > Rana > Rana kukunoris. The sequence continues at coordinate 8,752,445 of CM056059.1, read as the reverse complement.
CCAAGAATCCCCATCATTTATTATCTCCCGAAAGTGCATAAAGACCCGACCTGCCCCCCGGGACGACCCATTATTAGTGGAATTGATTCCATTACGTCCCGAGTGGGCAAGTACATTGATTTTTATCTACAGCCTTTAGTACGCAGTATGCCTTCATATGTTAAAGATACTAGGCATATTATCAACTTGTTAGCTGATATTATCCCTCCGGCAAACCTTTTGATGGTTACTGCGGATGTTACTTCGCTCTATACCATAATTCCTCACCAATTGGGTCTAGAAGCAGTTTCATATTTTTTAAGAAAAGATTCAGGTCTGCCCACTAAACAGGTTTCTTATATCATGGAACTATTAGAATATGCCGCTATGCATAATTTCTTTTGGTTTGATGGACGCTTTTTTAGACAGGACCGGGGGTTGCTATGGGCGCTAAATACGCCCCTAGCCTAGCCAATCTTTTCATGGCCAAATGGGAGGAGGATGTCGTCTGTACTAGTACCAGGCCTCATATATTATTATGGGCAAGGTACATTGACGACATCCTCCTCCTGTGGGATGGGACGGAGTCCGATTTGAACCAATTTATGACCTCCCTTAACATCAATGATAGGGGCATACATTTAAGTCATGAGGTGAGTGACAACAGTATAAACTTTTTGGACTTGACGATTTCTGTCGGTGATGGCCACTTCGTCACATCAACTTTCTTTAAGGCCACCGATAGGAATGGCTTTATTCCAAAGAACAGTTGCCACCACCCCTCATGGCTCAAGTCCGTTCCCAAGAGCCAGTACCTTCGTTTGAAACGTAACTGTACAGAGGTTGAGACCTTTATGAAACAAGCTGATGTTTTGACCTCACGCTTCATAGAAAAAGGTTACTCCAAAGAATTTTTGACTAACACCTTGGCATTGGTTCAAGCGGTAGATAGATCTGATCTTCTGCGGGTTAAAATAGATAGAGGTACCAATAACAACTTCAAAAATCCGTTCATAACCAATTATTCTTGTCAATATGCCAACATCAAACATATAATAAACAAACATTGGCACATTTTAAAAAATGACAGAGTTTTGGGTAACCTGCTCCCTATCAAACCACAGGTTGTTTTTCGTGGAGCTGCGTCTCTCAAAGACAAAATAGCTCCTAATATTCTAAATCCGCCTAGTATGGAGTCTAGATTCCTATCGGATCTTACGGGTTACTACAAATGCGGCAGGTGCCAAGTTTGTAGCCTAAATGTTCGCAGCACAAGGAGAACTACTAATTTTAGTTCCTCCTGTACTTCCAAGGAATATTCCATCAAACCCTTCATTACGTGTAGTACCAAGGGAGTGGTCTACATGTTGCAGTGCCCGTGTGGTCTGCAATATGTGGGCAGGACGAAGCGCCCCCTACAGGTACGCTTAAACGAACACATAAACAACATCAGGTTGGGGTACACTAAACACTCTGTGTCAAAACACTATCTACTTGTTCATAATAAGAACCCTAAAAACACTATCTTCTTAGGTATTGATAAATTCAATCCTCACTGGAGAGGTAGCCACCTTGTGAGAACCATCTCTAAATTAGAAATGTCATGGGTTCATAAATTAAAATGTTATACCCCATTTGGCCTCAACATAGAGGTGGACGTGAATTGTTTCATTGCCAACTCTTGAGAAAGGGGTTCCCAACCACTGAATATTTTTTGATGCACCTTCATAACACAATATTAGTAAGGTGAGGTCTTCTTTATTTATTATTTTTTATTTATCATTATCTTCAAAAATATTTTTTTTAACATTCCATGCATTACTCTTTATATATTATTCTCTGTGTAAACCAGTAATATATACGTTAAGGAGGTAGAGGATTATATAAGGATAACAGGTTCATTGTTTTCTATGTTCATTTGTAGTACCTTGGTGTGCGAGCAGATTCGATATGAGTCCTGTCTTTGCTCAGACAAGATGTGCTATATTGACCCCTTAATGGGATAGCACTGTTTTGTATTTGCCCGTTTTTAATTCCTCAGTTTTAGTTTAATATTATTATTGCGCAGAATCCCGGTGGTATGACAATTTTTAGTGTCATACCTGTAAGGGAATTTACTGCATTTATTACTACAGTCATCCACCCTTTCCACTATCTAAGATGGCGGGCGTATGGCCCTATGGGATTAGTATCGAGGCTGCACGTCACATACTATATATTGGATATTGACTTATATATGTTAATCATTTCTGTGCAAACTATAAATATATGTTTATGTATGTCTAGCAATAGATATGGATGACATGTTGATTTTTTGTAGCTTACTCGCCATGGTTGGACGTGGGGGTTAAGCACAACGGATGTGAGCTTTAACCATGTCCGGAAGAGGCGCGCTGTGCTTGCCATCATTAAGGGAGCGACTTTGTACGTTTTTTTTTTTTTTTTTTTTTTTTTCCCTTCCAGAATGGCAATAACTGGTGTCAGCTTGGAGGTTTATTTTAGCTATTTTATTGGCATGATGTTATATATAACAAATAGCGTCTGCCCTGGTGAGAAGATTCCTTTTCTGTTACCAATGATGGCAGCCACGGGGTGTCTTCTTCCAGTATCTAAGATGGCGGGCGGGCGACCTGACGTGTTTGACGTCGAGGCCGCGCGTCACGCTGTGCATACATAATGCGGTGATTCAGCACGCCGCCTGTATCCCGTGAACACGTCCTTGTAGCGACGAAACGTAGGGAGGCGACGTGCTGACGTCATCGCGCAAATTCTCTCTCTACCCGGAAGACACGGGCGGAGTGTGCTAGCCGGCCGGCTCAACTTGTATTGGATGCCTATCATTGAACTATTTCTTGTAAGTGCATACCAGTTTTTCTTCTTTTATTAAACCTGACGATTTTACACTATGCAAGCTTTTTTGTTCTTACATACATCCCGACGCATACCGATGACACCAATGAGGGTTTCCATATAGGTGATCTGGAGGTTGGATGTGTTCCCGCTGACTGCTGTGTTATATCATAAGGCTTTTCTGTAATGTGCATCTGGTAAGAGGCCATTCATTCCTATGGTGGAGGTGTTTCCTTTCAACACTTTTTTCTCAAAAAGTTTGTCATCAATGTCCACTCCTGGGAGATCTTCACTATGAACTGTTCATTGATTAATTGAACTTTTAAATTGCACCTCATTTTGTGCATTTATTATTTTTTCACATGTATATGGACTAAACTCATTGTTCATTATCCATCATACACAGTTTTATTGGCAGTATTTTAGCGCGATTTTTTGTTTTTGTATATGGAGATATGTAAATAACCTGTCACTCAAGCAAAGCAAGGACTTGGTCTTTATAGGGAAGTCTGTTTTATCTCACTGAACAATAAAAGAGCATTGCTCAGCGCTGGATTAACTCTGTGTGGCAAGACTGGGCACAGACGATAGGAAATCTTATTCTCTACATTGTGACATCAAAAAAAAATTGGGGGTTTTCATCCATCCTTAAGAGCATTCTTCCCACTGACTATCACACTAATGTGTTATGAGTTTTAGAAGAGGTTCCCTGAGACCAGAAAGTTGTACTAGGGGAAAGATCACATGCACAAGGCCTGTCCACGGTGAAAGTGAGTAAAGTCAGGGACCCCAAGAAACATGTAGAGTGATCACTACCTAGAGAAGGCTTTCTTTCTGCGGCAATGCCAATCCCACCCCCCACCCCTCAAAGAAAGCACAGGTCATTTATGTTAGACCCCCATTACATATATTATCTGTCAATGTTGTTTTTGTTTTAAAAGTCAGATTACCAGTTTGGTTTGCAAGAATAGAAGATGGGTCAGATGCCTTCAAGATACAGTGCTGGTAGGTCTTACAATAAATATGTAAAAGAAAGATTCTATATTCTTTGCATGTTCTCCCCGTGCCTGCATGGGTTTCCTCAGGGCACTCTGGTTTCCTCCCCCACTTCAAAGACACACTGGTAGGCTTATTGGATTCTGTCTAAATTGGCCCTAGCAAATGTATGAATGTGGGTTAGGGAACTTAGATTGTAAGCTCCTTCAGGGCAGGGACTGATGTAAATGTATAATATACTGTATATGAGTAAAGCCCTATGTAAATTGACAACGTTATGTAAGTACCTTTTAATAAATACATAAAAATATTCTTCATATTATTAGAAGGGTGAACTGTTTCCACGTTTATATTAAAGTCATTTTTAATTGCAACATTCCCATATTTAATTACTCAACCGTCCATGTTTATGTAATTAACTCAGACTTATTCAACTCCCCTGCTAAACTGCTGTAGCCACTAGAGGCAGCAAACGCACAATATGCTATGACTCTGCCTTTCTCCTTATCAGCTGGTCAGGTGAGATCTCAGCCAGACAAGGAGTGCGTTGTTTGCGGTGATTTGGATGACTCAAAGACTTGCATTGTGAGAAGGAGCAGTAATGTCGCGTACACAGTACACAAGGTCGAAATTTTCCGATGGAAAAAGTCAGATGGGACTTAGATAGAGAGCAGGTTCGTCTGTATGGAATTCCAACGCACTAAAAAACACGCATTCTCAGAATCAAGTCGACGCATTCTCGGAAGCATTGAACTTCATTTTTCTCTGCTCGTCGTATTGTTTTACGTCACTGTGTTCTTGACGGTCGGAATTTGGTGTGGCCGTGAGTATGCAAGACAGCTTGAGCGTAATTCCGTAGGAATTCGGTCAGAAAAATCATCCAAGTTTATTCCAACGGAAAAAAACGGTTGAGTGTACAGGGCATAAGTCTCTATTTACACCTGGGGATTATCAAGAGGAAGAATTATTTTCTTAATGGACACCTGAGCATTGTGTCATGTGTTATCTTAAAAATACATACATGATCTTCTTTGGGTGTTATGGCCATTTCTTTGATGCACCTGAAAAAATTCTGAAAAACACATAAATAAATCATCTTTTATGTGCGTCTTTCAGGCACTCTCAGTTACGGGGGGGGGGGGGGAGCACAACCTATAGCACTGTGAAGCAAAAAGCAGAGCCTAGATATGTAATGATCAAATATGGCCGCCCTCATGTACATACTGTATATATTTAAATCGAATATGTCTGCTGGGCTGTTTTGGTCTGATGGATGTTCACACCATCAAACCAAAATCCCCGCCGGCAGACAGCGCGGTGACGTGGCGGTGACGTAGACACCGCCACGTCACCGAAACCAGGAAGTAAAATACTTCCACGCATGCGTCGAATCCATTCGACGCATGTGCGGACAGATATGTCCGTCGGACCGGTTTCAGCAGATAAATTCGATCGTGTGTACGCGGCCAGAGAGTGCAAAATCTGGTGCAGCTGTGCGAATAAACCAATCAGCTTTCAGGTTTTTTTTTGTCAAAGCTTCATTGAACAGGCTAAAGTTAGAAGGTGATTGGCTACCATGCACAACTGCACCATATTTTGCACTCTCCAGTTTTAGTACATCAACCCCATGGCTTTGCAAGGACCTGCTGAGATCACTGTGGTGAGAGAACCTGACAACCATAGCTCACCCCCCCCCCATACACCACATGTTACCTGCCCCAGTGATCAGGTTGCATTGATGGGCACTGGAGTTGGCTGCACAGGTGAGGCTGCATTGAAAAACCAGATGGGCCATGGATGGTGAGCTGATTCGGCGGTTCAATGGGCCAATTGACTGAACTTGCCCCCCAGGCCGAAGGCTGCCAGCCCTCCCCTGCTTATAGGGGGTTGTGGGAGGTTTGGCCCCAAGCAGGGCCAGACTTCCATCACTGGGGCCTAAAGGCACAAAAAATTTGGTGCCGAAAACCGATGCTAGGATTATCCCTCTTCCACACAACATTTTTAGTTTTATTGGTCCTGTTTTGGCTTATTCATTCTGTTCCTCTTATTTTTCAGATGAACAGGAAAAATTCCATCAGCTGTTGTCTCAGTACGACTTCAATGAACTTAAACTAATCTACGAGTATTTTAAAAATGACCTGATCTACATTGTGGCGTCCACCACCGAAACTGAACAACTCCTGGATTTTATGGCCTCTCGGAATATCCTCAAAAAAGAGGTAACTAGAAACATATGCAGACTTCTATGTGAACAGAAGCTAGCATTCAAATCTATGGATGGTAGGTCAATGTGTATTGGGGAAAAGCAAAGTAAAAGTAAAATGAAATGATTTTAAATAAATCCCAAAGCACCATGAGGTTTCTAAAGGACAGCAGAAGCTGCTTTCTTTCAGACTATCTGGGCTGGATTTAGTAAGGGCTAAAAAACTGTTTACTGATTGGGTATTCTTTGCAAAGTGAAAATGCACCACATTCATTGAGCTCTGAGGAAAATTTCCTTGCAAATAAACAACCTATTTGCCTTTAGTAAATAAACCCCTTGGTCTCTAATTCAAATTTTGCACAGAGAAAGGGAACTAGGATAAGTTACATTTGTGAGCATAAATTACAGCTTGAGCTACTGAGCTTTTTCAAGAACCATTATAAATCCTTAAGAAAATTATTTTCTCCAGATCTTAGAGAATGTGGTAATGTTTCACTTTGCAAACTTTCCAATCGCGGACAGGGACAATTTAAAAAAAACATAATTTTTGCTTGCACATGATTGGATGATGGAAGTCAGCAGAGCTTTGCCTCATTCACAAAGTTTTGAGGCATTTCCCTTGCACAGTAAACAGTCTACAGTGGAACCTCGGATTGCTAGTGTAACGGAATGGCCCGTAGGACCCAGAGGCTCTTGAAGGATGCAGGGTACTCCTGGTTCAGCTTCACCAATGACTCTTGCGTCTAGAATCATGCAGAATCATCCATGTCCACTAGGGGCATAAGATGACTGAGAAATTATATATTGGATTACATGAGATGGGACAGTAATGATAATAAATAAATATTATTACAGGTGGTTAATTCTGAACCCAACAGGTCAATAATTGTGTGATTCGTTCAATGTGGGGACACATACTGTTAAGGTGTTAATTAAGTCTGGCTCCTAAGATATTTCGATGTGTGATGCTAATTAACACTGTATTGTGTGAAAGTTCTATTGATGATAATATGTGTTGTGATTTAGCACACTCTAAAGGTCAGACGTCTGACTTGATGTTTACTAAAGGAATGTGTATTGTGTAGCAGGTGAGAGCAGCTTATCGGGGAGTCAGAATGTCTAAGTTGTATAAGATGTGGATTGAGGGGATAGTGCCGATTGTATGATGTTGTGGGTGGATGTGTCATTGTCCCTTTGATTACTACAGCATGCTTTTTGGTTGCTAACTGTATAAAAGCCTGAGTTTTACCATTAAAAGGTCTATCCGTTTGGAACCAGAGAACCGAGCTGTGTCTCGTTTTTCTGGGGATTTTTTATGGGTCCTGTCTGCTGGATTGTGGAGTGTCGGATAAGCTGTCATGGGTTGGTGGAATGGAATATCGTAAACGGCGTTAACCCCTGAACGTTACAGCGAGTAATGCGGTTAACGCGCACTGTATTTCTAAAAATCCTAACTCAATTTGTGAGAGTTGTCCCGCAAAATGAGCAGGATTCGGGCCAAAGCAGTGTACAGTACCGTTTTTGGCCTGAGGTGGGGGGGCGCCGATTGCAGCCCATTGTCGCCATTCAGAAATGCATAGAAAGGCCCGAGGACAGTTTGGCTGACCTCGGAAAGGCTCTCCGAGGTTTGCCAAGGTCAGCTGAACTGTCTTTGGGCCTTTCTGGGCCGTTTCCGAGGCTCTCTGGCGCTCCCGCCTCTGGCCGCCTGTGGTATTGCATGCCATTGAAGTCAATGCGGAACTAATTATTTTTGTTTCCATTGACTTCAATAGGGAAACTTGCTTTGATATGCGAGTACTTTGGATTACGAGCATTCTCCTGGAACGGATTATGCTCGTAATCCAAGGTTCCACTGTATTTGCTTTTAGTAGATCAACTCCATTGTGTAGGCCTGTCTCTGATTGAATCTCCGTAAGAATCCTTCAAACATAACAAGCTGCTCTATTTGAGAAGATGAAACCAATTACTTTCACAAATATGTTGTTTTGGTATTTAACCTGAAATCGGGAACATTGTATTCTAGGTATACCTCCAAATGAGGAGAGACCTGGGACCCTTCATGTTCTCTGAGAAGCTGGTACAAGATATTCTGGATGCTGGAAAAGAGGCCATCATGGGATTCTTGGAAGGCATCTACGATCAACAGTTTTTTAATGCACCTACTCATTTGTATATACTACGAGACGAATTGGACAAATTTGGTAACTAGAATGTGGAATTCTGATTGTTAAATTTGCATATTCATTGTCCTATATTATAAAAAACAAGCTTCCATTAACGGAAAGTTTTCTGTGAATGGAGGAGGTGGAGGTGTTCTGTTCATCTGCTCGTCCTCCATTCATAGATCAACTTTTATGACTGTAAGCTCTGGTACAGCTTCTGTGAATGCAGTAGGAAGGTTGAAAGGGATGGCATAGTTGGCACTCTTGACGAGTGCCTATGAGATTTGCAGCAGCTATATTAATCCACGGCAGCAGGATTATGGGGTGGCCAGAGGATGGGAGATTTCCACTAAGACAAAGAGCACCACCACAATGGACGCTTCTCATTGAATGTAAGTAATGTCCCTTGTCCTAATCTTTTCTTAAATAAATAATTAACTAAACGTAGACTTTAACCACTTCAGCCCCGGACCATTAGGCTGGCCAAAGACCGGGCCACTTTTTGCGATTCGGCACTGCGTCGCTTTAACTGACAATTGCGCGGTCGTGCGACGTGGCTCCCAAACAAAATGTACGTCCTTTTTTTCCCACAAATAGAGCTTTCTTTTGGTGGTATTTGATCACCTCTGCGTTCTTTATCTTTTGTGCTATAAACAAAAAATAGAGCGACAATTTTGAAAAAAAATCAATATTTTTTAACTTTTTGCTATAATAAATATCAGTCTAAAAAATATATAAAAATCGTTTTTTTCCTCAATTTAGGCGGATACGTATTCTTCTACTTATTTTTGGTAAAAAAAAATTGCAATAAGAGTTTATTGATTGGTTTTCGCAAAAGTTATAGCGTCTACAAAATAGGGGATAGTTTTATGGCATTTTAACGGTCAGGGGTGAACGCCGTTTACGATATTCCATTCCACCAACCCAAGACAGCTTATCCGACACTCCACAATCCATGACTAAGCACTGATCGAGTGCGAAAACGCGTTGGCTGTCCTGTTTTCTGTGATTGCTGTGACTGTACATGTTTTTGGATTTACAATAAAGACAACTTTTTTCGTTTGAAAATCCTTGGAGTGCGGCCGTCCTTCCCTCTTTTCTTTATCATCATTGCTATTTGCATCGCCAGCACCTTGGTAATCTAATTATCCTTGATCGTCTACAGGTCTCACCTGGAGCGGTGATTTCTTTTCTTTTGTCTTTTTTTGGATTTTACGACCCATAGGATTCCCCCAGAGAAACGAGACACACACAGCTCTGTTCTCTGTTTCCAAAAGGATAGACTTTAATGACAAACTCAGGCTCTTTTTATACAGTTAGCAACCAAAAAGCATGCTGCAGTAATCAAAGGGACAATGACACACCCCACCCACAACATCACACAATGGGTGCTAATGAGCCTCCAATACACATTCCTTTAGTAAACAAAAGTCAGACGTCTGACCTTTAGAGGGTGCTAAATCACATCACATATTATCATCAATAGACTTTCACACAATACACTGTTAATTAGCACAATAGACAATTAAATATCTTAGGAGCCAGACTTAATTAACACCTTAACAGTACGTATGTGTCCCCACATTGAATGAATCACACTATTATTGACCTGTTGGGTTAGTTCTTCTAGATATTCTTGAGTATATTGTGGATTACTGTCCCATGCTAAAACAATCCAACATATGTCCCATATTTCCTGGCCCAATCTGTGCCCAAAAGTGACTCCCGTTACAACATTTTTATTAATATTTTTTTTTTACTAGTAATGTTGGCGATCTGTGATTTTTATCGTGACTGCAACATAATGGCAGACACATTGAACACTTTTGACACCATTTTGGGACCATTGTCATTTATACAGCGATCAGTGCTCTAAAAATGCACTGATTACTGTAAAAAGTACACTGGCAGTGAAGGAGTTAACCTGTAGGGGGTGCTGAAGGGGTTACGTGTGACCTAGGCATGTGTTCTAACTGTTAGGGGGCGTGGCTTGCTGTGACACATCACTGATCTCTGTTCCCGATGACAGGGAACAGACGATCGCTGACATGTCACTGTGTTTACACTAACATCTCCCAGTTCTTCAGCTCTGTGACCAGATCGTGGGACACCGGTGGACATGGAGTCCATGGGTCCCGCGGGCATAGTCACGGAGCTTGCGACAGGGTTGCGAGCGTGCCGCCAAATGAATGGGGGCGTATGTAAATGCCCATTTTCCCAGCCGTGCCATTCTGTTGAGTCCATATAAAGAGGCATGCAGCGGTCCTTAAGCAGATAAGGTCATTACATCTCAGTATGATTTCAATCTACAAATATATATTTGTAACCGATTTCCTATGTATTTTTATAAAATAAACTATAATTTAATATATTAAAAGCCATTTAAAAATGCAACGTGCAGAGATCAAGCATATTCCTCCGTAATACATTGCTCTGGACAAAATGGCTTCATTGTGATTTCCATATGTTTTAGGAGACAGTCTGATGCAACAGATATTACTGGACCGGAATGGGCACCCTTTGACTTCTGAGCAGAAAGGTACATCCTAGAAGTTGTTCGATAAATAGGAAACTTTTGCATGCTGTAAGGCTGATTGCAATGTAAAAAGTGATGAAGACAGAGGAGCCCTAACAGTGAACGCCAGGGCAGCCATCGCAAATTTTAGGGCCCCTTACACAGCTTTAGGCAGGGCCCTCCTGGAGCAGAGAACTTAGGGGGGAGGGGGTGCTGACAAAAAAAAAAAGTGTAATATCTTCTCTCCTGATGCAAGGTAATAAGCGGGGGGCCCTGGGGACCATCAGGCCCTTTACAGGTTTAATGCAAAAAAGAAATAAAAAAAAAACAAGAGGGGGGCCCGCCGGCCTGTAAGGGGCCCTGGGAACCATTGGGCCCCTTACAGGTGTAATGCAAAAAATAAATAAAAAAGATGGGAGGAGGGCCAGCCGGGCCTGTAAGGGGCCCTGGGGACCTTCGGGCCCCTTACAGGTGTAATGCAAAAAAAATTAAAACGGGAGGGGGGCCAGCTGGGCTCCTGGGGAACATCAGGCCCCTTACAGGTGTAATGCCTGTACCCCCCCCCCCCCTGATGGCGGCCCTGGTAAAGGCCAATAGGTAAAGTAGACATCTTGTGTGATGTAATACATAGACATTGTCATGGACCGTGAAATACTGAAGTGTTTCTACGTGAAATCCTAATTCATGTATTGCAGAAGATGAGACATTCTGGATAGTACATATTGCAAGAGATACTGGAATATTACAAGTGGCTTAATTTTTCGTGACTAGGTCACTAGGACAATGACTGTTTTAATGCTTAGAACAGGGGTCTCCAAACTGCGGCCCGAGGGCCAGATGTGGCCCTTTGCCAGCCATTATGCGGCCCTTGGGGCAAAATTCCATCCACTGACATGAGGCACTATTTTTCCCACTGACGCAAACAATGGGGCACTCTAACTTTTACTGATACCTCAATAGGAGGAATACTCCTCCTATTGACCACCAACCCTGAGGCCATATTTATTCTCACTGGGCCCGTGACATTTTCTGCCCCTGCTGGCCACAATCCGGCCCTCCTAAAGTCTGAAGGATGATAAAGTGGCCCTTTGTTTGAAAAGTTTGGAGACCCCTGGCTTAGAACAAGACTATTGAAATGCTAAGTGGCCCGCCTTGTGAAAGACATCTCATTGTCCATTGTGTAGAGGTGTTAATTCAGGTCGGCTCCTAGACCTTTCTATTGTGTGATAAAACAGTTTATAGTCTCCTGTCTGGAGTATTGGATTAGAATGTCATTATCCTTAGGAATGCGATCTCTCAGGGGTAGTAATTATGTCCTGCTAAATAGACCGGGCTATTGTGTACATTGATTACCCCCCTGGGGCTTCTGTCTCTGGGAGATAAATACCTAAATGTCTTTTAGACTGTGATTGAGGTTCATTGTATGTGTGTGAAGATTATCTGTGATTGCGTATTATTCTAAAAGGTTAATTGAATTCTTTTGATAAGCTTTGCGGTGCTGAAATGTCTCTGTATGGAAACCCCAGTGTGTGGAAAAAGGGGTGGAGATTTCATTGTTCTTTGATTGATGATAAGCTTGTAACCTGTATATAATCAGCAGAATGTTTCAATAAAGTGGGGCCTGTTTGAACATACATACAGCTCGTCTGGTGTGTGTTCTTGAAGGTCGGATCCCGGAACCTTGGATGACTGGACCATCATATGTTGCAATCTGCAATCTAATCCAATAGAAGCAGAGGAGTGTCGGGAGAGCAGGACCTGGCCGAGCAAGGGTCTCGTCACATTGGTTGGCAGAGGTGGGATTTGCTCTCCAGTTACTGGGACAACTCCAAACCACCACCATGAATGATCATCCTAGAAGGTACATCATAGAAGTTGTTCGATAAATAGGAAACTTTTGCATGCTGTAAGGCTGGTTGCGATGTAAAAAGTGATGAAGACAGAGGAGCCCTAACAGTGAACGCCAGGGCAGCCATCGCAAATTTTGGGGCCCCTTACACAGCTTTAGGCAGGGCCCTCCAGGAGCAGAGAACTGAGGGGGGGGGGGGTGCTGACAAAAAAAAACAAGTGTAATATCTTCTCTCCTGACGCAAGGTAATAAGCGGAGGGGCCCTGGGGACCATCAGGTCCTTTACAAGTTTAATGCAAAAAAAAAATACAAGAGGGGGGCCGGCCTGTAAGGGGCCCTGGGGACCATTGGGCCCCTTACAGGTGTAATGCAAAAAATAAATAAAAAAGACGGGAGGAGGGCCAGCCGGGCCTGTAAGGGGCCCTGGGAAGCCTGCAGGAGAACCATGCTAAAAGACTTGCTTGAGAGCCATGAAGGGACCGGTGGGAGGAACAAGGCCACCCTGATCATTGAGCTAGCCGAGATGGATCAGAGGGATGGTGATGCAGGACCCCGGTCAGTTGAAGACTTGTTCCAGCAACGAGTTCAACAGCGGTTGGCATTATATGGTGCTAACCCATCAGTGACCGCCATACAGAATACCATTAGAGACCTCCAGCTGCAGGATGAGAGAGAACGAGAGCGACAACAGGAGCTCAGAATTGCAGAAATACGGCGATCGGTGACAACGCCTAAAGAAGCAGCACCAAATGAAAGAAGAGGAGAGGTACAGATACCAGTAACTATGGAAGAGGAATTCAGAAGGAGGTTGCGAGAGAAGCAGATACAGCACAGAGGACCAGTATCAGAGGAGGTCCTGTTGGATGGTCTGATTCGATCCGCTGCAAACTCTGGAAAGAAGCGCTAGCCCATCAGCAGCGACACCAGGGAAAAGCTCTCCCCTTCATCCATGTAAGGTACTGGTCAAAGTATGAAGTAAGAATGCTGTTATTGGGGGAACAACCAAAACAGGAGTGGACAGCAGAGTTAAGCAGGCTCATCCGGGCAGAGATTGTTGTATTGGAGGATGTACAAGGACCCTGGCTTTGGGAGCAATCGGGAGTGGCGTTTGGAGGACATAATGGAGCACAGAGAGCGAAGACTGAATCTCTCGGAAGGGCACTGGCTACAGGAAGATTTGGAATTTCTGGCCATTCAGGAATGGGAACTGGAAATCGCCTACAAACAGCTGCTATACTCCGCTCAGCAGCAAGTTGAGGTTCCCTTTGCCTGGGACTATGAGGAAATATCAGTTGACAACACTGAAATCCTAGCTGATGAATCGGCATTGGAAAATCTGGAGATTGTCATTCCCAATGCGGAAGTGCTGACCGCAGGGCCGAGCTCTGCTAACCTCTGCTCAGTACCTATAGCAGCTTCTGGGTTTCATGGACAGGAGATGGTAAACATCTATCTCCAGACACCAGTTGTAGAGACAGGGGATTTGATAGACTTTTCTGCTAAGGAAGAACAACCTGATGAGCCTCTAGCAGAAGAGCTGGTATCCGGGCCACACTTCACTGTGCTCTGCCCAGCACCAAGGGCAGTATCTGTGGAGTTACAAGGAACTTCCCCAGCTGAAGCGATGGTCACCGGACAGAGGGTCCAAGACCTCTGCCCCACCCCTGTGGCAGTTCCGGAAGCTCAGGATGAGAAGATGGCGATCACTCCCCAGCCGCAGAATGTATGGACTGGTCAGAGGATGTTATGGATTATGCAACCCCAGCAGAAGTGCTGGCAACAGGGCAGAGTACTAGCAATCTCTGCCCAGCACCAGAACCAACTGTGGAGTTCCAGGGAGCTGGAGCAGTTGGCCCCCCTCCCCAGCAACAAGCTGAGGTGGTAAAGCTTTTACTCCCAGCTGAATCACTGGCAGCAGGGCAGGATGCTACTGGCTACTGCACACAAATACAGCTTGAGCGGATATCGGTGGATGGGACTGTGGTCTCCACTCACAGCAACCCAGCAGAAGAGCTGGCAAGAGAGCAGAGTGTCCCGGCCTCTGCTCTTAACTAACAGAAGAGGGGGTTCCTGTGGTAGTGGGTGGGACTTCAGTCTCCACTGGTATACTCCAGGAATGGTGGCCAGTTGGCCCAGATCCCCAACAGCATGATGAACTGAGCCCAGCCACCCTGTCTTCTCTCCAGCGGCTGAAAGGACTCCAGGGAGAAGGGCCAGTCCAGGCCTCTCCCCATTGGCAGGCGTGTTCTCTGAGAGAGGCAGAGGATGGCGGGGTGAGTAATGCTCTGTTTGGAAAAAGTTATTTGGGGTACTGTATGGATACCGGCATTGGGGGACTGGAACTACTGACTAAATTTAGAGTCAACCTGTCTGGTGTCTCCTACTGTGTTAGTCTCCTGCCAAAAGGGGAGAGGTGTGACAGACCTAGCCGGGACAGGGGCTTTTGGAGAGGACTGAATGCGAGCCTCTTGCCGTCCGATTATTGGCCAGGGCCTCAAAGCAGGAAGGCGGATGGGTTATCCCAGCGGACGGTCCTGGAACCTTAAGACTACTTGTCCAACATCCTCGAGTTGACCCGTTTGGGTCCCACTGCGGCTGTTGGACTATTTCCCAGGGGGAGTAATGTCATGGACCGTGAAATACTGAAGTGTTTCTATGTGAAATCCTAAATTATGTATTGCAGAAGATGAGACATTGTGGATAGTACATATTGCAAGAGATACTGGAATATTACAAGTGGCTTAATTTGTCGTGACTAGGTCACTAGGACAATGACTGTTTTAATGCTTAGAACAAGACTATTGAAATGCTAAGTGGCCCGGCTTGTGAAAGACATCTCATTGTCCATTGTGTAGAGGTATTAATTCAGGTCGGCTCCTAGACCTTTCTATTGTATGATAAAACAATTTATAGTCTCCTGTCTGAAGTATTGGATTAGAATGTCATTATCCCTAGGAATGCGATCTCTCAGGGGTAGTAATTATGTCCTGTTAAATAGACTGGGCTATTGTGTACATTGATTACCCCCCTGGGGCTTCTGTCTCTGTGAGATAATTACCTAAATGTCTTTTAGACTGTGATTGAGGTTCATTGTATGTGTGTGAAGATTATCTGTGATTGCGTATTATTCTAAAAGGTTAATTGAATTCTATTGATAAAGGAATGTGACGTGTCAAGCTTTGCGGTGCCGAAATGTCTCTGTATGGAAACCCCAGTGTGTGGAAAAAGAGGTGGAGATTTCATTGTTCTTTGATTGATGATAAGCTTGTAACCTGTATATAACCAGCAGAATGTTTCAATAAAGTGGGGCCTGTTTGAACATACATACAGCTCGTCTGGTGTGTGTTCTTGAAGGGTCCGATCGGTACATAGCTGTAGCTCAGATCCCGGAACCTTGGATGACTGGACCATCATATGTTGCAATCTGCAATCTGATCCAATAGAAGCAGAGGAGTGTCGGGAGAGCAGGACCTGGGCGAGCAAGGGTCTCGTCACAGACATCTACGCCTGTCATTGTAGGCCACCTGAAGCATCATGTTTACATTCCAGATGTAGCGCAGACCCCAAGCGGGTCTCGCTGTTTCTCCCAGGTTCTATTCAAAAAAGGTTGCACAGCAGCAAAGCACACAGCAGTCTCTCCACACAAAAAAACAGGCAGAAGTAGAAAATGTTGGGGTTTATTGTTTGAATAACTGGGATAGTAAAAAGGATGAGCCTTGATCTAGTGCAAGTTGAACTGAGGACAGTAGAAACTAGCCTCTTCAAGGTGGGCCATTCATGAAAAGGGAAGGTGGATATACAATTTAGGAGGATCCCCCACTGGAGACAAACTGGAGGCAGCTCTGAGCCAGCAAAATCTTGACAAACAGCCCCCCAGTTCTCCCTAAGCTGAGACCGTGATGAACACTGTGCAGACTCCAGCTAAATGGCCCAAGAGGGCAGATAGCCCCTCTAGGCTAGGTCTCCCTCCACTCCACTGCTTTTCTAGGTCCCATACTATTTATGCACACCTCAGCCCTCTGCTGGTCACCCTTTTGAACAGGGATTGGCTGAGGTTGCATGAATATTCTTGGCTCAGGGTCTGCCTCTCCCAGCCCACTATATTCCAGAACTTACTAGAATGCAGTGGGAAGTAGCTGGGCCTGTAGCTAGCAGAACCTAGAACAGCCAAAAGCAATGAAAACCTCATCCCCTGGCTACAGAGGAGCAAAAAATTAAATTTATCTAAACCTATTAGCAACCTAACTAAGAAGGTGCTACACAGAAATAGAGATACTGTATAATGAAGCCAGGGGCTGTCTAAGATATTATTCTGCCTACTCATTTAATACTGTTTGTAGCAAGCTTAGGACCTAATGCCCCGTACACATGAGCAAAAATTCCGTCGGAAGAACCTTGGATGGTTTTTACAATGGAATTCCGCTGTCATGGACATGCAATAATGTCTGGCAGCTTACCTTCTCCTCCATGTGTCCATTAGAGGCCTGACTCTCTTTCTGGCTGCCTTTTATCATTTCTCCTCCCTGTATGGCTCCACCCCAGGCCATCCCAGGGACTCTATATTAACCACTGCACTGCTGGTCTGTGGTGCTGTTCAACTTTGTTTGTTAGCTTGTGTTCCTGTTTGCCGTGTGCTACGTTAACCTTTCTGTGTACAGATTTTGGCTCATCTCTGACTACTCCTGTTTGCCTGTGACCCTGACCTTTGGCATGTCCCTTGGTTACCCTTGGTTACCCTTGTCTGCCTGTTGCCCCAACCTCGGCTTACCCATCACTATCCCTTGTGTTCTGAGTGGCTGCTTCCCCTCTCTCCCTACGGAGCGTGACCTGGGGACCCCAGGGGCCGCGACCTGGGTTCAGATGCAGCGAAGGCCATCCTCACCACTGGAAGCTCTGGTGAACACCTGCTAGACCTTAGACTGTGCGCCCTGTGGAATCTTGGGCTCACGCTTCCTCTCTGTCTACAGCAGTCTGCTATTGGGTTCACTACCTTGCGGTGCACCCCTGTCTCCAAGGGGGTGTATTTGTCACCTGGCCACAGGTGACCTGACATCCACTCAAGCTTGGCTTGCATACACACGTTCACACAAAAATTCTTTGAACTTTCCACCTTCAAGAACGCGGTGATGTACAACACTACGACAAGCCGAGAAAATTAAGTTCAATGCTTCCGAGCATGTGTTGAATTGTGTTAGAGCAGGATTTGCTACAGACGATCGGAATTTCTGTCGGAAAAATTAAGCACCTGCTCTCAATCTTTTGCTGACAGACATTCCGCCAGCATAAGTCTGATAGAGCATACACACGGTCTGATTTTCCGACCAGACTTTTGCTGGCGGAAATTTCGACAGGGCTTAAGACCCAGAAAAGGCAATATGCTGGCCTTTCAGGGGTAAACATTTTTGGCATGTAGATTAAGTTAAGGTATCCTCAACTAAAATATTTTTTTTATTTTTCATATTTGAATTTTATTAATAATTGTTGTTTTCTTTGCCTTGCCAGAAATACAGGAACATCACAAACAACATCTGCTGCAAAAAGCTATCTCAAGAACCTTAGACTCAGCAGGACAGAATAAAGATTTTACTGTTTCTGATCGTTATATGGATCTGATTACATCCCAAGTCCTCCCTTTTCATAAACCATCTGATCACAGGCTTATAGAGACAGCAACAAAGCATAAAGATTACTTACTGACTGCTGCCGGACGTGTTTCTCCTAACAAACTGTTCCGTTGGTGCAGAAGTCTAAAATGCGCACCACATGCGGTAATGGTGACTGGTGTGCCAGGAATAGGGAAGACAACCCTCCTGGAGAAGCTGGTTTGTGATTGGGCAAATGGAAAATTCATCCAGAGGTTTTCTTTCATCTTCTTCTTAAGGTTCCGGGATCTCAACGAGCTAGAAAAGATCAGCTTGGAGTCAATGATCCTTCGGGAATATCCATATTTAGAGAATCAACTTGGGAACATTTTACAGAATCCAGAAAGGCTTCTCTTTATCTTTGATGGCCTGGATGAAAGTGTTCATGAAATAGATTTTAGATTCAGTCGGCTGCCTCGTGATATAAAACAAGTAGTAAATGTTGGAGCAGTTGTGGTTGGTTTGGCAAAACAGTATGTACTCAAGGGCTGCTCTTTGCTTATGACCAGCCAACCAGACAGATTAGCGGGAAAGGATATTAGCATTTTCAAGAGAGTACTGGAGGTCATTGGATTCTTACCGATAGAAAGTCAGCTTTACATTGAAAGATTCTTCATGAACAAAGAAATATCAGACAAGGTTTTGGGTTTTCTGAGGGAGAACGATGTTCTGTACACTTTCTGTTACAACCCATCGTACTGCTGGTTCATCTGCACAGTTCTATCAAAGTTCTTCAAAGGCCAACCAACCAATGATGGCCAATTGATGCCATCACTGCCGAAAACTCTGACGCAGCTCTTTGCCTCTTTCATTGTTGATGTTCTGTCCAAGCATAGTCTGGATAAAATTAAGGCTCGGAGTCTATTGACATCTATCGGGTGGATGGCAGAACATGAAGTTATGAACCATGTTACTAAATTCGAAAAACAGACCTTGTCGAAGTTTAATGTGGACACGGCCTCAAAACTTTTACCAGAGTTCATGAAAGAATACACACGTTCCCCCGAGGCATCCTTCTCCTTCCGTCATCCCATCATCCAGGAATTTTTGGCTGCCTTGGTCTATTATATTGATTATTCTCCCGATAATTTAGAAAGCTCACTTAAAAGAACCAAGTACTTCAACGATAACTATGGTGAACTATTTCTCTCGTTCCTCTGTGGCCTCTCCGATATCTCCACCAGGACCATTTTAGAGCCTTATCTGGGTGACTTTTCTTCTGATGCTTCTGAAGATGTCCTCATCTGGCTTAAAAAAGAGGTTGCAGATATTGCAACCTTAAAAAAAAGAAGACTCTTGAGTATATGTTTTAAATTCTTTGAGCTACAGAATAAGGAATTTGTTTTGGAATGTCTTGGATCGCTCAGACATTTTAACATTGGTCAAGTCAACCTGACCCCTCTGGACTGCTCTGTGGTGTCTTTCGTGCTTCAGTCCTTGGAAGAGATTGAGGAGCTTTGCTTAGGTGGATGTAAACTTCAGAAGGAGGACGTTGAGAGATTAGCACCTGCTCTGCATAACACACATAACTTAGGGTACAATATAAACATGTCTTCTTATGTCTTCATAACTTGTAAATGAGTGAAGAGGTGGCATGTATGAGCAGTTGCAGAGGATGAGGGTCAGGCGTAGTGGTGAGAGTCGGGGTTGCAAAACAGGTGTGGAGATGGAGAGGAGAATAGGGGTAAGCTGTGGAAGTGGTAGCAAAGGTAGGGAAGTTTGAACCAATGAGAAGGGGAGTGCAGGCACACTGGTGATGGAGGTTGGGGGTGCCAACAAAGTAGTGTGGTGGGGTAGGTTTAAGGTGTGGTGGTAACTAGGGATGAGCCGAACACCCCCCCCCACCCCACCCCCCCCCCCCCGGTTTGGTTCACAGCAGAACATGCAAACAGGGAAAAAAATTGTTC
The DNA here is from genome assembly GCA_029574335.1 of Rana kukunoris. Classification (NCBI taxonomy): domain Eukaryota; kingdom Metazoa; phylum Chordata; class Amphibia; order Anura; family Ranidae; genus Rana; species Rana kukunoris. The sequence continues at coordinate 8,732,342 of CM056059.1, read as the reverse complement.
TAACACGCGGACACCATTAAAGTCTATGGGCCAGATTTAGGAACACTTGCGCTGGAGTATTTCGATATGCGCCGCGTAACTGTGATGATGCGCCGTCGTTTCTATGTGCCCGTACCCACCAAACTAGATGCGCCCAATAACGGGTCATTTGCGACCGGCGGAACGTTCCGACGCCAGAGTATCGTCAGCGCTTAATTTCGCTGGGCGCATCAGTCGCGCCTATTGATTTCCCCTGCAAATATGCAAATGAGGGATTTTTCCCAATTCACAAACGGATTAGCACCATACGCTGGCTACATGCGCCGCGCGTATCTTGTCCGTCCGGCGCAAAGTTATTTCTACAAAAGGCTGCTTTATCTTTACTCCAGACGGTCACAGGTCAGCAGGAGAGCAGCTACAGCAGCGTTACCGACGATAAGAGCTAGCTGAGCACCCCCACTTGCAGAACAACACCTCTGTCCATGCTTGTCTGTCAAATTTTACAGCCATGGAGGAAGACATCATAGGTCTCCATAGCCGAGATGACGGCTGACAGCTCCTGGCCATTAAAGTTCACCTTTCTCCTGTGTGTTTGCGGGGAACGGGAGCAGCCATCTCAGAACAAAAGTAACATCACTGCGGGGAGGGGGAGCAGGATATACTTTAGTGCCGGAATGGCGCTTCTACGGGCGCATTTAAACGCCCAACGGAAGGCATTGCGCTGACGTTTCCCGTGAAGTGGTGCCGACGGAAGTTGTGAGCATGCGCACAAAGGGGGCGAGTGGAGCCTCACTCACTGCGCATGCTCCGTGGTTGATGCGCTGAACGTAAGCCTCTGCGCTGGGCTCCGCCCATCATTTACATATGATCACACCCACTTCCCCTTGCGTCGGGTTACGCCAGCGCATTATCGTTACTCTGGCGCAAGTTTACGCGCAACTGCTATGTGAATAACAGTACTTGCGCCGAAAGGGTCTTCAGAGTAACGTAAATGAGAAGCGTTACTCCAGAGGAAAGATACTCTCATCTACCTGAATCTGGCCCTAAGGGTCACAAACATGAAAAATCAAAAGTGCTAATTTTAAAGGTTAATACGCAAGTTATTGTCATAAAAAGGGACCGGGTCCTGCCCCAGGGAACATGTATCAATGCAAAAAGAACGTTTTAAAAACGGAAGTTTTTTTCGGTAGCAATGATTTTAATAATGCTTAACCACTTAAGACCTGGACCAAAATGCAGGTAAAGGACCTTGCCCCTTTTTGCGATTTGGCACTGCGTAGCTTTAACTGACAATTGCGCGGTCGTGCGACGTGGCTCCCAAACAAAATTGGCGTCCTTTTTTCCTCACAAATAGAGCTTTCTTTTGGTGGTATTTGATCACCTCTGCGGTTTTTATTTCTTGCGCTATAAACAAAAATAGAGTGACAATTTTGAAAAAAATGCAATATTTTTTACTTTTTGCTATAATAAATATCCCCCCAAAATATATATAATTTTTTTTTCCTCAGTTTAGGCCGATACGTATTCTTCTACCTATTTTTGGTAAAAAAAAACGCAATAAGCGTTTATCGGTTGGTTTTCGCAAAATTTATAGCGTTTACAAAATAAGGGATAGTTTTATTGCATTTTCATAATTTTTTTTTTTAATACTAATGGCTGCGATCAGCGATTTTTTTTCATGACTGCGACATTATGGCGGACACTTCGGACAATTTTGACACATTTTTGGGACAATTGTCATTTTCACAGCAAAAAATGCATTTAAATTGCATCGTTTACTGTGAAAATGACAGTTGCAGTTTGGGAGTTAACCACAAGGGGGCGCTGTAGGGGTTATGTGTTCCCTGTGTGTGTTTACAACTGTAGGGGCGTGTGGCTGTAGGTGTGACGTCATCGATCGCGTCCCCCTATAACAGGGATGACGCGATCGATGCTGCCGCCACAGTGAAGCACGGGGAAGCCGTGTTTACACACGGCTCTCCCCGTTCTTCAGCTCCGGGGACCGATCGCCGCACTCCAGCGGCGATCGGGTCCGCGAGTCCCGCGGTCCCGGTCACGGAGCTTCTGACCGGGTCACGGAAGCGCGCCACGGGCGTGCGCCCGTGACCCACGGATGGGTACTGGAACCGACGTAAATATACGTGGATGTACCCAGCCGTGCCTTTCTGCCGACGTATATGTGCAGGAGGCGGTCCTTAAGAAGTTAAAGTGAAACAATAAAAGTGAAATATTCCTTTAAATTTCATACCTGGGGGGTGTCTATATTATGCCTGTAAAGTAGCGCATGTTTCCCATCCTTAGAAATGTAAAACTACTCGCGGCTATAATGAATTGTCGGGTCCCAGCAATACAAGATAAAAGTCATTGAAAAAAACGGCATGGGCCCCCCCCCCCCCCCCCAGTCCATTACAGACCCTATGGGTCTGGTATGAGTATTAAGGGGAACGCAGAACCAAAATAAAAAAAAATGTGTGGGAGTCCCCCCAAATTTCGTTACCAGGCCCTTCAGTTCTGGTATGGATATTAAGGGGAACCCTGCGCCAAATAAAAAAAATGGTGCAGGGGTCCCCCTCAACATCCATTTACGGCGTAGTGTAAATGGGCCGGCGTAAGCCTGCGTAATTCAAAGTAGCAAGGCAGTGTATTGTAATGAATCGTGACCCCATGCAAATGATGCGCCGTCCGTGGATGTATCCCAGTGCGCATACTCAGAATCGCGTCGAATAGAATGCCTAAGATACACGTCGAACACTGCCTACGACGTGAACGTAACTTAAGCACAGCCCCATTCACGTACGACTTACGTAAACGACTTAAAAACAATGGCTGTTTCGACGTCCATACCTTTGCATGGGATGCGCCACCTTTTTGGTAGTTTATTTTTACACCGGAAAAAACGCCTTACGTAAACGGCGTAAATTATTGCGTCTGGCGTACGTACATTCATGAATCGGCGTATCTTGCTCATTTGCATATTTATAATGGGAACGCCGAATGCGTCCAGCGTAACTATGCGCCCACTATACGCCGGCGTAGGCAAGTTACGTCGGACAGCTGAAGCCATGTTTTTCGGCGTATCTCGCTTTGTGATTCGGCGCAAAGATGCGACGGCACACATTTGAAATTACGGCGGCGTATCTGGAGATACGTCGGCGTAAAGCTACCTGAATCTGGCCCCAAATGTCAGAAATAGGCTTAGGCTGTTTTTGTGCTTGTTTGCAAACTTAAAGTGGGCCGGTCTGGATGAAGTCCAGGGCCAAATTTTGGTCTCAGTCCAGCCCTGAGTACAGTATGCATCAGTATTTATACAATGCATTTTTTTCTTGTATATGTTACTAAAATGTATTTTATTCTCTCCTTACAGAATCTGCGACAATAAATTTGGAGATGATGCCGTCAAGTTTTTAGGTTCAGTATTAAAACATCCTAAATGCAAGATACGCACTCTGAAGTAAGTTGGAAATTTCTTCAAAGTATCCAAAAAAAAAAATGTGTTTGGCTAGAGCTTGACGAACGTTTGAAATCTGCACCCCAGAGAACAGAATATTTTTCTTAAATCAGATTTGTTTTTTATTCCCTTTCTGTAGTTTGGCAGGCACGGGACTAACAGACCGGGCGTGCTCGTATTTAGGACCGGCAATCAGTGCCAACAAGTCTCTTCGAATACTTTGGTTGTCTTATAACAGGCTGGATGGGCCTCACTTTGGTGACCTGATGACAGCTTTGTCTAGTCCTCCCTGCCAATTAGAGGAACTGGAGTGAGTAGAACGCATGTACTGGAAGGCATTTGTTAGGACTGTGGGGTGTGGGTGTTCACCAACTAGTTTGATCTGATGAAAAATTCATACAGACAAAAGCTCCAATGTTTAACCACTTAAGGACCCCTTCACGCCCATATACGTCAGCAGAAGGGCACGGCTGGGCAGAAGCATGTACAGATACGTTTCTTTTAAGAGCCGCCGGCTGGCACGCTAGCGACCTAGACCTGAGCTCCGCTGTCTTGCTGTCACGCTTTAAAATTGCGCACACTCATAGAATGGCGCCAAACTTCGGTACTTAAAAATCTCCATAGGTGATGCTTTAAATTTTTTTACAGGCTACTATTTTAGAGTTTCAGAGGAGGTCTAGATGATACCTCACATGTGGGGATTGAACGGCATTTACATATGTGGGCGGGACTTATATGCGTGTATGCTTCTGAGAGCGAGCTACCATGGATTGGGGCATCTAAAAAAAATAATAAATTGTATTTTTAGTTTGCTTATTTATTTATTTTTTTAACTTTTTTTTATTTATTTTTTTGATCACTTTTATTGTATTGTAAACATCCCTTGTAATAGGAATCACTGTGACTGTGTATGGAGAGATGCGGGGTCAATAAGTCCTCACATCTCTTCTCCAGGCTTGAAAGCATGAGATCGTGAAAAAAAATTCACCGATCTCATGCTGCCAGCCGCGATTGTGGCTTTGTTTACTTCCAGATACCCGAGCCTCCAACGGTCATTGAGATGACTGGTGACCATATGCTTCCCAGCCAGCTCCGGCCGATTCATTCTCCATGCCCCCGATGGCACGGGAAAGCCCAGAGAAGCACCGAATGGCGGCGGGAGGGGGGGCGTCTCCTCCCGCTGTCTATAAGAACGATCAAGCCGTGGAACTGCCGCTATGATCATACTTATCGTGCAGAGAATCGCCGGCAGAAGACGGTGATATCTGAATGATGCCTGTAGCTGCTCCCATCATTCAGATATCACAGCACAAAGTCAAGGATGTCATATGACATCCTCAGTAGGTAATTGGTTAAAGGAGTGCTCCTAATCTCAGTTTGTTATCTGTATAAAAGACACCTGTCCACAGAAGCAATCAATCAATCAGATTCCAATCTCTCCATTATGGTCAAGACCAAAAAGCTGTCCAAGGACGTCAGGGACAAAATTGTAGACCTACACAAGGCTGTAATGGACTTGACAGACTATCGTCAAGCAGCTTGATGAGAGGGTGACAACAGTTGGTGCGATTCTTCGCAAATAGAAGAAACGCAAAAAAAAACTGTCAATCTCCCTCTGGGGCTCCATGCAAGATCTCACTTAATGGAGTTTCAATGAGAACGGTGAGGAATCAGCCCAGAACTACACGGGAGAATCTTGTCAATGATCTCAAGGCAGCTGGGACCATCGTCACCAAGAAAACAATTGATGACACACTAAGCCAGTGGTGGCGAACCTTGGCACCGCAGATGTTTTGGAACTACATTTCCCACAATGCTCAGCTACACTCAAGTGTGCATGAGCATCATGGAAAAATGTAGTTCTAAAACATCTGGAGTGCCAAGGTTCGCCACCACTGCACTAAGCCATGAAGGACTGAAATCCTGCAGTGCCCACAAGGTCCCCCCTCATTAAGAAAGCACATGTAAGGGCCCAACTGAAGATTGCTTTAAGGAACATCTGAATGATTCAGAGGAGAACTGGGGGAAAGTGCTGTGGTCAGACGAGACCAACATCGAGCTCTATGGCATCAACTCAACTCTCCATGTTTTGAGGAGGAGGAATGCTGCCTATGACCCCAAGAACACCATCCACACCGTCAACGATGGAGGTGGAAACATTATGCTTTTCGGGGTATATTCCTGCTATGGGGACAGGACAACTTAACCGCATCAAATGGACAATGGACGGGCCATGTACCGTCAAATTTTGGTTGAGAACCTCCTTTTCTCAGTCAGGGCATTGAAAATGGGTCCTGGATGGGTATTCCAGCATGACAATGAACCAAACACACAGCCAAGGCAACAAAAGAGTGCCTCAAGAAGAAGCACATTAAGGTCCTGGGTAACCTAGCCAGTCTCCAGACCTTAATCCCTTAGTCCCACCAGGGGGACCTGCTTGTGCATTTATCCTTCTAGTTTTGTGTGAGCCTTTCCACTGCTTTAGCTACTGGTATCCAAGTCTGACCCCTGACTGTGACCTTGCAGCAGTCATATAATGTTGGGTGAAATATATAGGAGGGTGGTTTTAGCTTCCCCTTATTTAAATGACAAGTATGGATTATCTTGTATGTTCCTATAGTTAGCTAGGCTATCAAAGCTCTAATAATATTAATGGTGAGGATATAATAACAATATTAGCTTTAAAAATTAACACAATGCTCAAAGAAGCAAAGGTCTTATTTATGTAGATAGAAAGTAGAACACTGAACAGAAAACTAAAGAACTAATACAGAGCATATAAAACAAAAGAGCGTAGATGATATGTTATATAAGTCCATCCTCCATGTTCTGTATGTTAGCCGGAGCTCATTGCAAGAGAGAGAAGAGGAGAGAGAAGAGGCCGTTCATCGTTGGCCTTTGCCTTTTTAAAGCACACTCAGACACAACCCACACAAACACCCTCTGCCCACCCGTGTAGTCCTCTGTCCAATGAGAAAAAAAGCAGTAAACTCTCAAGTGTGTTGGCATTCCAGGCTACCCCCAATGGTATCCAGATGGCTTCAGTATAACCAACCCCTTAACAGTCCAGAAATATCTGATATTAAAAACATGTTGCCTTCCAACATATGCCACTTTGTGCCTGAATGGCACACCAACACCCTTCTTCGGAGACAGCCTCCATGTAGCAGTCTGACCTTAATATATATTGTGCATCAACATGGGGACAAGGTGATTTGGGGAGGGGGGCCACAGGAGGGTGGGGCACTCGCCCGTCCCCACCCCCTTTCCTGACCAACCGGTCTGCGTGCTCGGATAAGGGTCTGGTATGGATTTGGGGGTACCCCACGCCTTTAAATCCATACCAGACCTAAGGGCCTGGTATGCTCCTAGAGGGGGAACCAATGCCGGTTTTTTATTTAAAATTTGGCATTGAGTTCCCCTTCCTGGAGGCGACTTCAAGTCGTGTTGTGGGGCGCGTTGTGATTCATACTCAAGACGTGTTCAAGTTGCCTCCCAAAGTCGTGCTGGAAGTCGTGTTGCCCCTGTGTGAACCGGCTCTTACATTCTTATGTCTTTTTCCAGTTTGCACGAAAACTGTCTGGCGGACACGTCCTGCTCCCTTTTGCCATCTGGAATAAGAAGTAATCAATCACTGAAGATACTTAACCTGTCGTTTAATTATTTGAACTGTCCTTACTTTGGTGACTTGATGGAGGCTTTGTCAGGCCCAACCTGCACAGTAGAGCAGTTGATGTGAGTATACCATCATTATACAGAATAAATATCAAGTTACTGGCACACTTTAAGGCCCGATGCACATCTTAAAAAGCCTTTTTTTTTTAACATGCATATTTATGTGTTCTAAATTGTGTTGTTAACGTGGGTTAATGCACATTTAAGCATGTGCATTAGAAATACAAAGATGTGGACCTGGGGGCTGCTGTCCCTGACACCAATGACTCCATCCTGGAGAAGCCACCTACTGAACATTTGAGTTAAAAAGAGTTCCCTGTGTCTCAGGCAGTGGCGGTACTTCTATAGAGGGTGTTGGAGCGTCGCCCCCTCTGGCTCTCGCACCGCCACTGACTAAAAACATAGATTAATGCATTACATGAATCAATGTTATTGTCGCAGCTGCCGCTGGTCTATTCAGATGGCCGGACATGAGCGCCGGCCACCTGAATAACGGCAGCTGGTTGGCTGTACGGAAGTGCCTATCAGAGCCAGCATCCGGAAGCTTGTACAGGGGTGCGTTCCTTGGATAAGAATGACAGGTGTCTCAGCCAATCAGGTTCACCGGTTCTGGCTATCGGTAACCTGATTGGCTGAAGCGTTATCGAGTGTGGGAGAAGACATCGAGGGAGGTGGATGGCTGACTCCAGTAAAGGTAAGTCTCGGGCGGGGGGAGGGGCGACAATGGGCATGGTGGGGACAATGGGCACAGCAGCATGAATGGGCACAGTTGCAACAATTTGGCGCAGTGGCGACAATTAAAGGACACAGTGACTTTAATGGGCACAGTGGCGACAATCGCTGGCACAGTGGCTGTATTTGATGGCAGAACAGCACGGTGCACTTCATCCCCCAGCACTCTGACCCCTCTACACCCCAGATATCCCCCCAGCACTATGACCCCTCTACACCCCAGACATCCCCCCGGCACTCTGACCCCTCTACACCCCAGATATCCCCTCAGCACTCAGATCCCCCTCGTCCCAGATATCCCCCCAGCACTCTGACCCCTCTACACCCCAGATATCCCCCCCAGCACTCTGACCCCTCTACACCCCAGATATCCCCTCAGCACTCTGACCCCTCTACACCCCAGATATCCCCCCAGCACTCTGACCCCTCTACACCCCAGATTTTCCCCCAGCACTATGACCCCTCTACACCCCAGACATCCCCTCAGCACTCGGATCCCCCTCGTCCCAGATATCCCCCCAGCACTCTGACCCCTCTACACCACAGATATCCCCCAGAACTCTGACCCCTCTACACCCCAGATATCCCCCCAGCACTCTGACCCCCAGTACTCCACAGATATCCCCCCAGCACTCTGACCCCTCTACACCCCAGATTTCCCCCCAGCACTATGACCCCTCTACACCCCAAATAACCCCCCCAGCACTCTGACCCCTCTACACCCCAGATATCCCTCCAGCACTCTGACCCCTCTACACCACAGATATCCCCCAGAACTCTGACCCCTCTACACCCCAGATATCCCCCCAGCACTCTGACCCCCAGTACTCCACAGATATCCCCCCAGCACTCTGACCCCTCTACACCCTAGATATCTATGCTTTGGAGAGAGTGCAGGGGCCCCTGATGCAGCTGGGCCAAGTCAGCCCTGTTCTTGCCCACCCCTTGTCTGAATGGAAAGGATAAAGAAGGGAGGAAATTAAGATGGGGGAGGTAGGTAGGAAAGAAAGAAAGAAATGGTAGACAGGGTGGAAGAAAAATAAGAGGAGGAGTGAGAGGGGAAGGAGAGGAGAGGAAAGGAACAGAAGAAGTAAAGAGAGAAAAGAAAAGAGGAAAGGTGTAAGAAAATTAGGGAAATGGAAGGAACGGACTAAATAAGGACCAAGGAGAAATACAAGGAAGAAATGCTAAACTTATAAATTCTTTATATTATGAATAAAGTAGGCAAAACCGATTGGGGTAGACATGACACTTTATTCTCCTCTCGGACAGGCTACATAATATTTTGCTAGACGATGAACACCTCCCATTGGTGATGCCTCTGATTAACAATAAGAACCTCACACATCTAGAGCTGAGCAATAATTGCCTTACGGGTGCCGCAACTCCTTACCTCCGAGAGCTCATCCTACAATCACCCAACCTGAAGAGTATCAGGTATGTGGAACCAAAACCAGACAATGAGGGTGAGATAGAGAAGCTTTTTTTATACTTTGGTAAAAGAAGGTTTTCAAATGTCAACTTGATGGCCATTGCAACCATCCCCGATAGTGTTAAATATTTTGTCCAAACCCTGAAACTGCTACTTTTGCTTGGCGGCATGGTCTGGAGACCAAACAATGGAAAATACCAAATGTAATGGCTGCATTTGAGGGGAAACTGGCTGCATTTGAGGGGGAAACTGGCTGCATTTGAGGGGGAAACTGGCTTCATTTGATGGGAAACTGGGTGCATTTGAGAGGCAAACTGGCTGCATTTCATGTGAAACTGGCTGCATTTGAGGGGGAAACTGGCTGCATTTGAGGGGAAACTGGCTGCATTTGATGGCAAACTGGCTGCATTTGAGGGGGAAACTGGCCGCATTTGATGGGAAACTGGCTGCATTTTGGGGGGTAACTGGCTGTATTTGATGGGAAACTGGCTGCATTTGATGGGAAACTGGCTGCATTTGAGGGGGAAACTGGTTGCATTTGAGGGGGAAACTGGTTGCATTTGAGAGGGAAACTGGTTGCATTTGAGAGGGGAAACTGGCTGAATTTGGGGGGAAACTGGCTGAATTTGGGGGGAAACTGGCTGAATTTGAGGGGAAACTGACTGCATTTATGGGGAAACTGGCTGCACTATGGAGTGCCAAGGTTGCCTACCCCTGCGTTAGCCTATACATTTCTTTTTGAAGGACATTGTGGGATTGCCGAGTGACATTTTGCTTTCTAACTGAGAAAATATTCTAAGTCCTCATTTTCTATGTCTATACATTTTCTATATGTCTATATATTCTATGTCCTCATTTTCTCTCTTTCTTCCTTCTAGCCTCTATTCTAATTGCCATCTGCCTGATGAAGACAGAATATCATTGCGAGAGCTGAGAGCTCAGAAACCAGGCCTTGTCATTGTAATGTGAACGTCTCTGACATTGAGAACTGATGATACTATTGCTTTGGCAATGAAACTTGTACATTTGTAGGGGCGGCAATACATTTGCTTGAGGATGAGACCCCCTACATGACCTGTTGTAGTGAGACCGTACTCTCTTTTTGTGACTATGAGCGCCATACATTTGCTGTGGGACAAAACGCGTACATTTTCTGTGATGATGAGATCCATACAATCGTGTGATATTGAGCTCCGTACTTTCAGTGTGGGACTCAAACCTATACATTTCCTATGACGATGAGACTCATTAATTTGCTGTGATATGAGACCCATACTTTTGCCATGACGATGAGACTAATGTATTTAGTGATGGACAAAAATATTCAACTAGAGCAGTGGTCTTCAAACTATGGCCCAGATGCCAGATGCGGCCCTTTGCTTGATTTTTTCTGGCCATTGGGGCACAATTTCATCCACTGATACCAACAATGGGGCATAACCCTCGCCCAACTGACCCCAATGAAGGCGCAAAATTCATCTCAATGATACCAATGACGTGACACGATTCCTCCCAATGACACCAACCATAGACCACAATTCCTCCCAATGATACCAACCATAGGACACAATTCCTCCCAATGACACCAACCATAGGACACAATTCCTCTTGATGACACCAACCATAGACCATGATTCCTCCCGATGACACCAACCATAGGACACGATTCCTCCTGATGACACCAACCATAGATCATGATTCCTCCCGATGACACCAGCCATAGGACACAATTCCTCCCGATGACACCAACCATAGGACACGATTCCTCCTGATGACACCAACCATAGATCATGATTCCTCCCGATGACACCAGCCATAGGACACAATTCCTCCCCAATGACACCAACCATAGGACACAATTCCTCCCAAGGACACCAACCATAGGACACAATTCCTCCCGATGACACCAACCATATTACACAATTCTCCCCAATGACACCAACCATAGACCACAATTCCTCCGATGACACCAACCATAGACCACAATTCCTCTCAATGACACCAACCATAGGACACAATTCCTCCCAATGATACCAACCATAGGACACAATTCCTCCCAATGACACCAACCACAGGACACAATTCCTCCCAATGACACCAACCACAGGACACAATTCCTCCCAATGACACTAACCATAGGACACAATTCCTCCCAATGACACCAACCATAGGACACGATTCCTTCCGATGACACTAACCATAGGACACGATTCCTTCCGATGACACCAACCATAGGACACAATTCCTCCCAAGGACACCAACCATAGGACACAATTCCTCCCGATGACACCAACCATATTACACAATTCTCCCCAATGACACCAACCATAGACCACAATTCCTCCGATGACACCAACCATAGACCACAATTCCTCTCAATGACACCAACCATAGGACACAATTCCTCCCAATGATACCAACCATAGGACACAATTCCTCCCAATGACACCAACCACAGGACACAATTCCTTCTGATGACACCAACCATAGACCATGATTCCTCCCGATGACACCAACCATAGGACACGATTCCTCCTGATGACACCAACCATAGATCATGATTCCTCCCGATGACACCAGCCATAGGACACAATTCCTCCCGATGACACCAACCATAGGACACGATTCCTCCTGATGACACCAACCATAGATCATGATTCCTCCCGATGACACCAGCCATAGGACACAATTCCTCCCCAATGACACCAACCATAGGACACAATTCCTCCCAAGGACACCAACCATAGGACACAATTCCTCCCGATGACACCAACCATATTACACAATTCTCCCCAATGACACCAACCATAGACCACAATTCCTCCGATGACACCAACCATAGACCACAATTCCTCTCAATGACACCAACCATAGGACACAATTCCTCCCAATGATACCAACCATAGGACACAATTCCTCCCAATGACACCAACCACAGGACACAATTCCTCCCAATGACACCAACCACAGGACACAATTCCTCCCAATGACACTAACCATAGGACACAATTCCTCCCAATGACACCAACCATAGGACACGATTCCTTCCGATGACACTAACCATAGGACACGATTCCTTCCGATGACACCAACCATAGGACACAATTCCTCCCAAGGACACCAACCATAGGACACAATTCCTCCCGATGACACCAACCATATTACACAATTCTCCCCAATGACACCAACCATAGACCACAATTCCTCCGATGACACCAACCATAGACCACAATTCCTCTCAATGACACCAACCATAGGACACAATTCCTCCCAATGATACCAACCATAGGACACAATTCCTCCCAATGACACCAACCACAGGACACAATTCCTCCCAATGACACCAACCACAGGACACAATTCCTCCCAATGACACTAACCATAGGACACAATTCCTCCCAATGACACCAACCATAGGACACGATTCCTTCCGATGACACCAACCATAGACCACAATTCCTCCCAATGACACCAACCATAGGACACAATTCCTCCCGACAACACTCGCAAACCAAGTTAGAGTTAAGTGCTGGTATTGCAAAACGCTTGTTACTCGCAATCCAAGGTTCCACTGTAATTTTATTTTGTTATAAATTATTTCTGATTAGTTAAAATTCATTACTATTGTGACTCAGAAATTCAGATAAATAAGAATCTCCAAATAAGCAAAACGTTGTCCGAATTTGTAAAACAAAATTAATAGCACATGTCTAGCGTCAGCTCCATAAAAATGGTGTAGCCTTTTGTGGATGTTGGAGAGCCTCCTACTTCATCAAGAACTCAATGACGGCACGTTGCTTCGGCTTGGAATTCATTAATAACCTCCAATGAAAAATAAGTGTTTCTAGAGAAACAGGTGAAATTAGAACGACCTATGATGTAAGTTAAAAGAGAAGTACAGCCAAAGCTCAGTTAGCTGTACTTCTCCTGTTGATCAAAAGAATGCAGTTTGTTCTGCATTCCTGTGACCCGTTTTCAGCAGACAGCGGGCTGAAGCCTGCTGTCAGCTGACCTCACAGGGTCGTTCGCTACAAAGAAGTCGGGATCCGCCCACATGCCAGGATCGGCATCTGGCTCAGCCTCTCAGTGAGCCGCTGAGAGCCTGAGCCAGCTGCTCCCGCCCCCTTCACAGCCAAGCTCCTTAGTGATTGTGAGGTTGGGGGGGGGGAGCAGAGAGACGGTGACTAACACCTGGAAACTGAGAAGTAGCCACGGCAGCAGGATGAGGAGGATGTTTAAAACCACTGATTGCTAAGTTCTCATGTTAGAGGCTCCAGGAGACAGATGCAACATCGGACATATGCTGAATCCACCTAGTTAAGTATGATTGTTAAATAAAAAGAAAACCTAACTTCCCTTTTAATCACTTTTCGCCCACACTATATAGCGAAAGATGGCTACATCGCGGGCTTCCAGTGTCGGGAGGGCATCAATAAACGTTGTCCCCTGATCGCGCTGCTGTAGGCCCTTGCCTCAATGATTTTGAAAATCACTGCTATAGAAGATGGCCTTCACATGTGCCCTTCTCCACCCATTATAGACCCATGTTAGGACTCCAGGGTGAAAGACATTGAATGGCCTCCAAATGTGCCCTTCTTCACCCATTATAGATCCATGTTATGGCTCTAGGCTGAAAGCCATTGAATGGCCTCCACATGTGCCCTTCTCCACCCATTATAGAACCATGTTATGACTCCAGTGTGAAAGATATTGAATGGCCTCCACATGTGCCCTTCTCCACCCATTATAGATCCATGTTAGGACTCCAGGGTGAAAGCCATTGAATGGCCTCCACATGTGCCCTTCTCCACCCATTATAGACCCATGTTAGGACTCCAGGGTGAAAGCCATTGAATGACCTCCACATGTGCCCTTCTCCACCCATTATAGATCCATGTTAGGACTCCAGGGTGAAAGCCATTGAATGACCTCCACATGTGCCCTTCTCCACCCATTATAGATCCATGTTAGGACTCCAGGGTGAAAGCCATTGAATGACCTCCACATGTGCCCTTCTCCACCCATTATAGACCCATGTTAGGACTCCAGGGTGAAAGACATTGAATGGCCCTCACATGTGCCCTTCTCCACCCATTATAGACCCATGTTAGGACTCCAGGGTGAAAGCCATTGAATGGCCTCCACATGTGCCCTTCTCCACCCAGTATAGAACCATGTTATGACTCCAGGGTGAAAGCCATTAAATGGCCTCCACATATGCCCTTCTCCACCCATTATAGATCCATGTTAGGACTCCAGGGTGAAACCCATTGAATGGCCTCCATATGTGGCCAACTCTTGCCTTTTAATCCAAAAGCTGTCCGATTTTCATCCATACGATCCTCAGTATAAATTCTTTATTGCTAACATCTTCTTTATCTTCCTTCTAGGCTCGATATTGAAGCATTGTCTGCAGAATCAAAAGAAAGCTTGAAAGAGCTGGAAAATTCCCGGCCAGAACTGAAATTTTTTATTTGGTGAAACCAAAACATTTTGACAAATGAGTCAGTGTGTGACGATTGAGAGCTGCCGGGATGGGTTCTAGATCATCTGACCATTGTGAAAGCCAATCACAGTGGTCACATAATTGGAAGTCCGTCCTGCCTGGGACACCACCTGAGTGTAGTCTTCCTTAAATTTATAAATTTTTGAAAAATTTTCAATTTTTTTGCTAAATCTTGGGCGAATTGAAAATTCCTAATTCTACTCATCCCTGCTGAACAGTATATTTATTTTTTATATGATCATTGTATATAGTTTGTCTTAAAAATGTACATTGTATTACAGTTGGTGACCCTTGGATGTGTGCCGATGCCGTGTATCATATTTATTGCATATTGTGTTTGTTACTATGTTTTGTACATAATTAATATTAAACTTACTGTTTATAAATCTGATGGCCTTGTTTTGGGTTATTGTCTCTCGTATTGTACTTGTAGCAGAAATAAAAAGGTTTAATTTTAGAATACGGCAGACTAGAGCCTCTGGACATCTGAAGATGCCAAATGTAGCCTTTGAATAAATGTATTCTTCTATCAATAGGACATCCAAAGTTGGATGAAAGTCAACATTTGGGCTGCAGAGTATCAGGAGTGAACAGAGATGAACATAATTCAAAAAAATATACTGTTAGGCTCCATTCACACTTGGACCCCCAAGTGTCAGTGTGTCCTTGTGCTGGACCCCCAAGTGTCAGTGTGTCCTTGTGCTGGACCCCCAAGTGTCAGTGTGTCATTGTTCTGGACCCCCAAGTGTCAGTGTGTCCTTGTGCTGGACCCCCAAGTGTCAGTGTGTCATTGTTCTGGACCCCCAAGTGTCAGTGTGTCCTTGTGCTGGACCCCCAAGTGTCAGTGTGTCCTTGTGCTGGACCCCCAAGTGTCAGTGTGTCATTGTTCTGGACCCCCAAGTGTCAGTGTGTCCTTGTGCTGGACCCCCAAGTGTCAGTGTGTCCTTGTGCTGGACCCCCAAGTGTCAGTGTGTCATTGTTCTGGACCCCCAAGTGTCAGTGTGTCATTGTGCTGGACCCCTAAGGCCTCGTACACACGATCGGACATATCCGATGAAAACGGTCCGCGGACCATTTCCATCGGATATGTCCGATCGGGAGTTTGATCCGATGGCGTGTACACACCATCGGATCAAATTCCCCGCCGCCGGACGGCGCGGTAACGTGGCGGTGACGCGGCGGTGACGCGGCGGTGACGCTGACGCCGCCACGTCACCGCCACGTCACCGCACCAGGAAGTTAAACACTTCCGCGCATGCGCCGAATCCATTCGGCGGCGGCGCGGCGGCGGTGGAGGACGACATGTCTGCTGGTAAGTGTACTAACCAGCAGACATGTCGGGCGGACAGATTCCCACCGGATAGATTTCAAAGCATGCTTTGAAATCTGTCGGGTGGAGAAATCTGTCCACTAGCCCATACACACGAGCGGAGATGTCTGCTGAAACGGTCCATCGGACCGTTTTCAGCGGACATATCCCCTCGTGTGTACGAGGCCTAAGTGTCAGTGTGTCATTGTTCTGGATCCCCCAAGTGTCAGTGTGTCCTTGTGCTGGGACCCCCAAGTGTCAGTGTGCCATTGTTCTGGACCCCCAAGTGTCAGTGTGTCATTGTTCTGGACCCCCAAGTGTCAGTGTGTCATTGTTCTGGACCCCCAAGTGTCAGTGTGTCATTGTTCTGGACCCCCAAGTGTCAGGGTGTCATTGTTCTGGACCCCCAAGTGTCAGTGTGTCATTGTTCTGGAACCCCCAAGTGTCAGTGTGTCATTGTTCTGGGACCCCCAAGTGTCAGTGTGTCATTGTTCTGGGACCCCCAAGTGTCAGTGTGTCATTGTTCTGGGACCCCCGAGTGTCAGTGTGTCATTGTTCTGGGACCCCCAAGTGTCAGGGTGTCATTGTTCTGGGTCCCCCAAGTGTCAGTGTGTCATTGTTCTGGGACCCCCAAGTGTCAGTGTGTCATTGTTCTGGGTCCCCAAGTGTCAGGGTGTCATTGTTCTGGGTCCCCCAAGTGTCAGTGTGTCATTGTTCTGGGACCCCCAAGTGTCAGTGTGTCATTGTTCTGGGTCCCCAAGTGTCAGTGTGTCATTGTTCTGGGCCCCCAAGTGTCAGTGTGTCATTGTTCTGGACCCCCAAGTCTAAATCTGAGTTTTCTAGCACTCATAACATTCTCTTTTCCTTCTAAGCCGGTGACGCCAAACACACGTTAGAACTTTAGATCAGGGGTCCTCAAACTATGGCCCTCCAGTTGTTCAGGAACTACATTTTCCATCATGCTCAGTCATGTCTGTGAATGTCAGAGTTTCACAATGCCTCATGGGATTTGTAGTTCCGCAACAGCTGGAGGGCCGTAGTTTGAGGATGCCTGCTTTAGATAGACAAGTAAAGAACCCACGGATGTCACATATCATATTTATAAAACAAAATATCATTTTTCAGCTTCAAAATAATCCAGACACAACCCCCCGAATACAAAATGGCATCAGTAAAGTTTAGTAATAGATCACGGATTGCATGGCTGCAAAAACATTTGTTCTTCTGGGTCTACAGATAAGAAGGTGTCCATTTCACAAGCGGCCAAGGCTGTGACACAACTGCGTCACCAGATCCACCCTCTCCATTCCCCCCTCCCCTCCCCCAATATGTACATCATAGAAAAGATTAGGCCAATAACGCCCATCACAAATGTCTTGAGCTGTTTGGAAGGGATCTTCATGGTGGAAAAAGTTCTTACAGAAAGTAAACGTTTCACAAATTTCCTCTCTAGACGATGAATCCTTCTCTGCTGTGCGCCGGGACCATCACCGGGATCCCCCCGACCCTCTGGATGTTGTACGGGTTAAATTTGGTTGCTTCTGGAATAATCATGATGGGTTCCGGGGTCGGCACAGGACTGTCAAACTTGACTTTAATTGGATCGCTTCCAGACGAGGACGGAGCGTTGGGTTCCACTCTGGGTGTTGCGTTGTAGGACCTTCGCAGGGAGTAGCTGATGTGGTGAGGCCGGTAGCCCACCGCTGTACGGACAGAGCTGACCCGGCTGTTGGTGCGGCTTGGCGGTGGGGCGTTCACATCCTCCCTGCAGGTGGAAAAGAACAAATTTAGTTGGGATATCCAGGGCTATATTCAGGGCTATATTCAGACATCATGGTGCCCTACGTGCACCTAAATAATGTGGCCTTTCCCCCCTTGGGTCATATGAAACTATGAGGTCCACCTAAGACTTTTCAACTGTAGGGAACACCAAATACGAGAAGCAAGAGATGCCTGCATGGTGCCTGAACTGTAAATAACCCAACAACTCCTCTAAGGGGCCCAATAGCCTAGTGGACACTTTGTTAATAAAGACATTGTTGGGCGTTATTGGTGCCAGACTGCCATCTAGTGGACACTTTGCTAACTGAAATAGTAATAGGTTTTATTGGTACCTGACTGCCATCTAGTGGACATTTTGCTAAAACAAAATAAGACCTTTTTTGGTGCTAGACTGCTATCTAGGGGACACTTTGCTAACTGAGATGGTATAAGATTTTATAGGTATCTGACTGCCATCTACTGAAAGCTTTGCTGAGACAATATAGGATTTTATTGGTGCCAGACTGCTATCTAGTGGACATTTTGCTAACAAAGACATTGTAGGACTTTATTGGTGCCATACTGCCCTCTAGTGGACGTTTTGCTGAGACAATATATTACTTTATTGGTACCAGACTGCCATCTAGTGGAACGTTTGCTTACAGCGATATTATAGGAATTTATTGGCTTCTGAACTGCCCTTTGCATCGTCCAATCGTAGGTTGCTATAATACTTTATTGGTGCCAGACTGCCATCTATTGGACACTTTGCTAACAGAGCCAATATAGGACTTTATTGGTGTCTGGCTGCCATCTAGTGGGCATTTTGCTAAAAAAAAGACATTGTAGGACTTTATTGGTGCCAGATGATTAGTAATTAGCTCATGTAGATTATCTCGGAGACAGAATGTCTGTCTCCTAAAGATGTGTATTGAGCTCATTGTGTCATGTTGT
The DNA here is from genome assembly GCA_029574335.1 of Rana kukunoris. Taxonomy (NCBI): domain Eukaryota; kingdom Metazoa; phylum Chordata; class Amphibia; order Anura; family Ranidae; genus Rana; species Rana kukunoris. Next base: position 8,713,546 of record CM056059.1, on the reverse strand, counting down.
GGGTGGAGTTGAGCCATTGTTCCTTGGGGATTCTAACTGTATAAAAGCCTGAGTTTACCATTAAAGAGTAGGACTTTTTTGGTACTAGACTGCCATCTAGTGGACACTTTACTTAAAGCAGCCATATCACATAAACCAAACTGAGATCAGTCAATTTTGCTCTGCCTGTATAAAAACATTTATGTATCTGAAAATATTTCTATACAGTATTTTGTGTTATAATTGTTGTTTTTTTTTTTTTTTTTTATCTATCAGAAAGCTGGATAAGCAAGTTAATGTACTACTTTGTTGGTGCCAGACTGCCACCTAGTGGACATTATGGTAACAACAGAGACATTGCAGGACTTTATTGGTCCCTTGATTGCCCTTTGCAGTCTTTAACATGGGACTTTAACGATGCAAGCCTGCCATCTTGTGGACACTTTGCTTAATACAGGCCTAACAGATAAGACATTTTTCGGTGCCAGACTGCCATCTAGTGGATACTTTGCTAACTGAGATAGTAGTAGGCTTTATTGCCTAATATTATCTAATTTTGCACTACTGGTATAAAAGGAAAAATACTCTATAAAAAAAGATTTGGGGGACATTACTGTGTATTTTTGGGAGTGTTCGCTTTGACATATCATTTTGTCCAATTTAAACAAAATGTTCACAAAACTAAAAATCAATGGCTGTCCTCAATTGGAATATTTAAAATGCAGATTTTTAAGACGGTCCTCCAATAGTTATTCATATTATTACCATTGCACTCCGCATCCTTTGTATATAATACAAAAAAAGCCAAGCAGAAGGCATACTAGCACAGATGTAGCGGCTCCTCTCCTGTACTAAAATGACTTCCTCGGATCTCACCGCACACTGTGAGCTTCTCACAGTGTGCATCAGTAGCGGCAGCAAGTCAGAGCCCCGCCCCATTTCCTGGCTGCAGAAGCTTACCGGATGTCGTTGGCCATTTCCTTTTCGTAACGCCGTTTGTTGCAGCAGCAAATCAGACACCAAATGAGCAGGAGGAGAAGAAGGAGGAGGAGGAGGGCCCCGAAAACGGCCCCGACTATGATCCCCGTACGATTGGCTGCCACGGGGAGAGAGGAGACACAGTTACCACCCCCATCATCATCATCATTATTATTATTATTACAGATTGCTTTACACCGACAGATCTGATTGGCATATACAGTATTTACAAGTAGGTAGGTCAATGTTATTGTAACTCATCTCACCTGAAGACACGGTCAGATCGGCCACACAGGTGCTGCTCCCCACCTGATTCCCTATTTTACACTGATAGGCTCCCACATAGGCGTCAGAGAGGTTCTTAATCAGCAAATCTCCATTCAAAGGTTCTGTGTGAGCAGAGAAAATAAAATATGAGGCATATTAAGACTTACATCCAGCAGATATAAGATATAATATACAGGAGTGACATCACGTCTCTACAGATATAAAATATATAATACAAGAGTGACATCACCGCTCTCCATTTATAAGATATAATACAGGAGTGACATCACCGCTCTCCAGATATAAGATATATTATACAGGAGTGACATCACCGCTCTCCAGATATAAGATATATTATACAGGAGTGACATCACCGCTCTCCAGATATAAGATATATTATACAGGAGTGACATCACTGCTCTCCAGATATAAGATATATAATACAAGAGTGACATCACCGCTCTCCAGATATAAGATATATAATACAAGAGTGACATCACCGCTCTCCAGATATAAGATATATAATACAGGAGTGACATCACCACTCTCCAGATATAAGATATATTATACAGGAGTGACATCACCGCTCTCCAGATATAAGATATATTATACAGGAGTGACATCACCGCTCTCCAGATATAAGATATAATATACAGGAGTGACATCACCGCTCTCCAGATATAAGATATATTATACAGGAGTGACATCACCGCTCTCCAGATATAAGATATATAATACAGGAGTGACATCACCGCTCTCCAGATATACGATATATTATACAGGAGTGACATCACCGCTCTCCAGATATAAGATATATTATACAGGAGTGACATCACCGCTCTCCAGATATAAGATATATAATACAGGAGTGACATCACCGCTCTCCAGATATACGATATATTATACAGGAGTGACATCACCGCTCTCCAGATATAAGATATATAATACAGGAGTGACATCACCGCTCTACAGATATAAGATATATTATACAGGAGTGACATCACCTCTCTCCAGATATAAGATATCAGTGGCGGTGCGTCCATAGAGGGCGCAGGAGCGCCGCCCCCTCTCTCTCCCGCACCGCCACTGAATACAATACATAGATCCATGCATTGCATGAATCCATGTATCGTCGCTGCCGCCCACTATTCAGATGGCCAGCCCCCTGGTTAGCGCCGGCCATCTGAATAACAGCAGCTGGTTGGCTGTGGAAGTGCCTATCACAGTCAGCGGCTCTGATTACAGCCTGTGGGCTGTAATCGGCTTCCAAATAGTTAACCAGGGGACTCACGGGGTGTGCTTTCCCTGGTTAACACTGACAGGCGTCTCAGCCAATAAGGTTCACCGGTTCTGGTTACCGGTAACCTGATTGGCTGAAGCGTCATTGAGGGCGGGAGAAGACATCGAGGGATCGTGGATGGAGGATGGCTGACCCCAGAAATGTAAGTGCCGGGCGGGGGGGAGGGGGCAATCTGGCAGCGTTTTACAGGGCACAGTGGCGACAATTGATGGCACAGTGGCTGTGTTTGATGGAATGGCACAGTGGTGACAGTTGATGGGCACAGTGGTGACACTTGATGGCACAGTGGCGACAATTGATGGGCACAGTGGCTGCGATTGGCATGGCACAGTGGTGACAATTAATGGGCACAATGGTGACAATGGATGGCACAGTGGCGACAATGGATGGCACAGTGGCTGTGTTTGATGGCATGGCACAGTGGTTACAATTGATTGGCACAGTGGCGACAATTGATGGCACAGTGGCTGCGTTTGATGGAATGGCACAGTGGTGACAACTGATGGGTACAGTGGTGACAACTGATGGGTACAGTGGTGACAATTGATGGGCACAGTGGCGACAATTGATGGCACAGTGGCTGCCTTTGATGGCACAGTGGCTGCGATTGGCATGGCACAGTGGTGACAATTAATGGGCACAATGGTGACAATGGATGGCACAGTGGTGTCAATTGATGACACAGTGGTGACAATTGATGGCACAGTGGCTGCGTTTGATGGGATGGCACAGTGGTGACAATTGATGGGCACAGTGGCGATAAATGATGGCACAGTGGCGACAATTGATGGCATGGCACAGTGGTGACAATTGATGGCACAGCGGCAACAATTGATGGCACAGTGGCTGCATTTGATGGTATGGCTCAGTGGCGACAATTGATGGCACAGTGGCTGCATTTGATAGCATGGCACAGTGGTGACAATTTATGGGCACAGTGGTGACAATTGATGGCACAGTGGCTGCGTTTGATGGCATGGCACAGTGGCGACAATTGATGGCACAGTGGCGACAATTGATGGCATGGCACAGTGGCGACAATTAATGTCACAGTAGGGACAATTTATGGCATGGCACAGTGGTGACAACTGATGGTGGCACAGTGGCGAGAATTGATGGCACAGTGGCTGCATTTGATGGGCACAGTGAGGCTGCAATTGTTTGTTTGATTTTTTTTATCGTTTGTTTGCGCCCCCCAAAAATTTTGAGCACCAGCCACCACTGTAAGGTATATTATATAGGATATATTACACAGGAGCGACATCACCGCTCTCCAGATATAAGCTATATTATACAGGAGTGACATCAGCACACTTACTCAGGTTGAGAACCGGCGTTGCAGGATTGGAGGGTCCGGCTATCTTCTGCCATGTATAAGTCACAGGTGGGGTTCCCTCCTTAGATGAACATTTCAGGGTGACGTCTTTTCCGTAGCTCTGCTCACCTTCGATCCAGCATTGAGGATTAGTAGGAACCACTATAATTAGAGAAATAAATGCTCCATTATTAGATCAACAATATATAACATACTGGGCACTCAAGCTAAAATTCCAGCGGAGTCCGGCTTTAATGTGATGTTTTCAGGACCTTGCCAACCCCTCCCACCGACCATGACCTGCCTACATGGTGAGAAGCACAGTGACCCAGTGATGACATCACAGGGTCCAAAATATGGTATTTAATGTAAATGGAAAGCTTCTATTTAAATATGCGCCTAACGCGCTTCGTCCCCCTACAGAGCTTAAATGTAGAGCTTGAACCTATCCTCGTTCAGGTTGCCAGGTTTAAGTAATCAAAGCTTCTCATGTCACCAGTTTATGTAAGTAAAGACACAATTGTTAGCTTGTCTTCTCATTCAATATGGCAGCTGATTGTCTTGGGCGGCTTGGAGGAAGATCCTCCATGGGATGCTTAGGGGTGGAGCTTGAGAGCCCAGTCCCCTTTTGCACATGCTCACACACAACAAAGAACACTATTCCATACCTTGAATATTTAGCGTGACTTTTCTAGAATCCACTCCAGGGTTCTTCTTGACTTTGCACTGGTAAGTTGCTGTATCTCCGACATCGAGGTAGGTGATGTGGATTGAGGCGTCGCCCTTGCTGGGATCTGCTTGGACAAACGTAAGGCGGCTCATGAGAGCCGGAGGGCCTTTGGCAACGACCTGGTTGTCCATGTAGGTGAGGATCTAATGAAGAAGATGGACAATATGAGAGGTCTTAAACGTCATGATTGTTGAAGGGGGTGGTCATCGATGGACCTTACCCTAATGCAGACCCCTGTGGCCCTCCAACAGGTGCGGGACTGCAAGTCCCATGAGGCATTGCAAGGCTAATGTCTTATCAGGGGCGGATCCAGAGTCTAAACTTGGGAGGGGCACTGCCAAAATGTCTGCGGGCAATTTGTAGGGCCAATGGCTGGTGTTGGTGCTTCAATCATCCTGACACCATGGTGTCAGGATGATTGAAGCGCATTATTTATATTATTACATTGTATGGTGGATGCAGCCAGGTGGTGGGGAGGACAGGGTGTATGCAGCCAGGTGGAGGGGAAGACAAGATGGATGCAGCCAGGTGGAGGGGAAGACAGGGAGGATGCAGCCAGTTGGAGGGGAGGACAGGGTGGATGCAGCCAGGTGGAGGGGAGGAAAGGGTGGTTGCAGCCAGGTGGATGGGAGGAAAGGGTGGTTGCAGCCTGGTGGAGGGGAGGACAGGGTGGTTGCAGCCAGGTGGATGGGAAGACAGGGTGGAGGCAGCCAGTTGGAGGGGGGGACAGGGTGGATGCAGCCAGGTGGATGGGAGGAAAGGGTGGTTTCAGCCTGGTGGAGGGGAGGACAGGGTGGATGCAGCCAGGAGGAGGGGGGAAATGGTGGATGCAGCCAGGTGGGGGGGAGGACAGGGTGGTTGCAGCCAGGAGGAGGGGGGAAATGGTGGATGCAGCCAGGTGGGGGGTAGGATCGGATGGTTTGTAACAAGGTGGAGGGGAGGACAGGGTGGTTGCAGCCAGGTAGAGGGGAGGACAGGGTGGGAGCAGCCAGGTGGAGGGGAGGACAGGGTGCATGGTTGCAGCCAGGTGGGGGAGAACAGGGTGGTTGCAGCCAGGTGGAAGGGAGGAAAGGGTGGATGCAGCCAGGTGGAGGAGAGGAAAGGGTTGATGCCCTGGGGGTCTTAGCACAGTGAGGGGTGGGGTTTAATCTTGACTCTACACCTATTAGCCATTCCTCACAATCCAGTTTCATCCAACAGCAGTCATTCCCTTTAAAAATGATTGATATATTTCTTGCCCCTGAATGTGGGAAATGATTTGGTGGAGTAGAGTTGGAATTTTCCTGATTTTGGAGGTTTTCCCCATAAAATCGTCATCTTAGATACCCACCACGGTGTCCAGACCGGTGCTGTCCGGGTTCATTTTTGACCACTCAATGTCTAGATTCCCGGTCTCGGTGTCGGCCACCACGTAGGTGCAGCCAAGCGTTACAGAATCCCCTTTGGCCTTCATGATGGTCTCGGTGCTCAGCTCCTGGATTTTGATCGCATTCAGCCATGCTGGAAAGAGGAACAATCGGTCAGCACCAGGAATCCAAAGATCGACATTCTATACCATGTATGCAAATAGTATTCAGGAAAGTATCCATATAATGGGCACAGCGGGTGTACAGACCCAGGAAATCGGCACAGGAATGGTGGGAACCTCTCATAATGGGCACAGCAGGTGTACAGACCTGGGAACTCAGCACAGGGATGGTGGAAACCCCTCATAATGGACAATAGCAGGTGTACAGACCTGGGAACTCAGCACAGGGATGGTGGAAACCCCTCATAATGGGCACAGCGGGTGTACAGACCCGGGAACTCAGCACAGGGATGGTGGGAACCCCTCATAATGGGCACAGCAGGTGTACAGACCTGGGAACTCAGCACAGGGATGGTGGAAACCCCTCATAATGGGCACAGCGGGTGTACAGACCCGGGAACTCAGCACAGGGATGGTGGGAACCCCTCATAATGGGCACAGCAGGTGTACAGACCCAGGAACTCAGCACAGGGATGGTGGGAACCCCTCATAATGGGCACAGCAGGTGTACAGACCCAGGAACTCAGCACAGGGATGGTGGGAACCCCTCATAATGGGCACAGCGGGTGTACAGACCCGGGAACTCAGCACAGGGATGGTGGGAACCCCTCATAATGGGCACAGCAGGTGTACAGACCCGGGAACTCAACACAGGGATTGTGGGAACCCCTCATAATGGGCACAGCAGGGGTCATGAACCATGATTCAAACTGAGGACCCCAGTGCTCCAAGGCATAAGTGCTAACTGTGGTGCCCGCATTCTCCACCATCTACAATAAATGCAGCAAGGATCATGGGAACCCCTCATATTGGGCACAGCAGGTGTACAGACCCGGGAACTCAGCACAGGGATGGTGGAAACCCCTCATAATGGGCACAACCGGTGTACAGACCCGATATGAATTATATTTTGCCTAACAATTGGTTCCACCATTCTGGGAGAAGTCTTAATCCCAATGGTCAGGTGATCTCTGCTCCCGGTGACCTGACTTAAAGGTTTCTTGTTTGGTTACATAACTCACTGCATTGTTAAGTCAAAAACCAAACCCAACCAGATCCATCGCCCCGGGCTGGACAGGAGGGCTGGGAGCCAAAGGTTGTAATCAAGCATTTTAAATGTCAACACGTTGTCCTTGATAAACATCTCCAGGTTGCCCAACCGCCTGGAGACACAATGACCTCAACGCCGCCAACCCACCGCCAACATAGACCATGGCCAACGTCCTACTCTGCTCTGCTGGAGGACTCTGCTCCTTCCTCTATAACTCTCCTCTCCTGAAATACTCTGCTGGAGGACTCTGCTCCTTCCTCTATAACTCTTCTCTCCTGAAATACTCTGCTCTGCTGGAGGACTCTGCTCCTTCCTCATTAACTCTCCTCTCCTGAAATACTCTGCTGGAGGACTCTGCTCCTTCCTCTATAACTCTCCTCTCCTGAAATACTCTGCTCTGCTGGAGGACTCTGCTCCTTCCTCTATAACTCTCCTCTCCTGAGAATACTCTGCTGGAGGACTCTGCTCCTTCCTCTATAACTCTCCTCTTCTGAAATACTCTGCTCTGCTGGAGGACTCTGCTCCTTCCTCTATAACTCTCCTCTCCTGAGAATACTCTGCTGGAGGACTCTGCTCCTTCCTCTATAACTCTCCTCTCCTGAAATACTCTGCTCTGCTGGAGGACTCTGCTCCTTCCTCTATAACTCTCCTCTCCTGAAATACTCTGCTGGAGGACTCTGCTCCTTCCTCTATAACTCTCCTCTCCTGAAATACTCTGCTGGAGGACTCTGCTCCTTCCTCTATAATTCTCCTCTCCTGAAATACTCTGCTGGAGGACTCTGCTCCTTCCTCTATAACTCTCCTTTAATGAAATACTCTGCCGGAGGACTCTGCTCCTTCCTCTATAACTCTCCTCCCCTGAAATACTCTGCTCTGCTGGAGGACTCTGCTCCTTCCTCTATAACTCTCCTCTCCTGATATACTCTGCTGGAGGACTCTGCTCCTTCCTCTATAACTCTCCTCTCCTGAAATACTCTGCTCTGCTGGAGGACTCTGCTCCTTCCTCTATAACTCTCCTCTCCTGAAATACTCTGCTGGAGGACTTTGCTCCTTCCTCTATAACTCTCCTCTCCTGAAATACTCTGCTGGAGGACTCTGCTCCTTCTTCTATAACTCTCCTCTCCTGAAATTCTCTGCTCTGCTGGAGGACTCTGCTCCTTCCTCTATAACTCTCCTCTCCTGATATACTCTGCAGGAGGACTCTGCTCCTTCCTCTAACTCTCCTCTCCTGAAATACTCTGCACTGCTGGAGGACTCTGCTCCTTCCTCTATAACTCTCCTCTCCTGAAATTCTCTGCTCTGCTGGAGGACTCTGCTCCTTCCTCTATAACTCTCCTCTCCTTAAATACTCTGCTGGAGGACTCTGCTCTTTCCTCTATAACTCTCCTCTCCTGAAATACTCTGCTGGAGGACTCTGCTCCTCCCTCTATAACTCTCCTCTCCTGAAATACTCTGCTGGAGGACTCTTCATAGAAAGTTTATGGACGGAGTTCTACTTTAATCCATGTTGATGATGTCACCATTTTCCGGCACATGGACCCTTCTCTGGTATGATGAGTAGTGACATTGGAATGTTATTATAGACACACATCTGCTCACGTTTCACTCTGACAGAACCGGTAGATCGGATGTTCCTTCCCAATAACACACCCTGTGGTGTGCAATACTCATCTCCGCGCTCAGATCAGGGAGGAGGCCGAAATATGTCCCACACCTTCCCCAAAACAGCAGTTTCGGTTAGGTGGGGACCAGGGCCGCCATCAGGGGGGTACAGGCAGCACACCTGTAAGGGGCCCTGGAGGTCCCCAGGGGCCCGGATGGCAACCCCCCTTATTTTTTATTATTTCTTTTTTTATTTCATTTTTTTTAAAGGGCCCAGATGGCAATCCCCCTTTTTTTGTTATTTATTTTTTTATACTTTTTTTATACTTTTTTTTATAATTTTTTTTATACATTTTTTTATAATTTTTTTTATAATTTTTTTTTATAATTTTTTTTTTTTGTACTTATTTAAGGGCCCTCCCCTTTTTTTAATATTTTTTTTTGTATATATATTTGTATTTCTTTTTCTTTCTTTCTTTTTTTTAAAGGGCCCAGAGGATGGCAACCCCCTTTTTTATTATTAATACTTAATTATTTATTTTTTGTAAGGGGCCTGGAGGTCCCCAGATAGTAACCCCCCTTTTTTTATCTTATTTTTTATATATTTTTTTTATTAAAAAAATTATATATACATTTTTTTTATATTTTTTTTAGTTTTTATTAAAGAGCCCCCCCCTTTTTTAATACATTTTTTTGTGTATATATATATATATATATATATATATATATATATATATATATATATTGTATTTCTTTTCTTTATTTTTCCATGGCCCCAGATGGCAACCCCACTTTTTTTTTATATTTTTTTTTATATATTTGTTTATTATAAAAAAAAAAACAGAGGTCCCCGGGGGCCCGGAAGTCCCCAGGGTCCTAGATGGCACCCCCGCCCCCCTTTTTTTTGTTTTATAAAATTATTATTATTTTTTTATATATTTTTTTTTCTCTTTTGTTTTTTATTATTAAAGGGCCCAGAGGTCCCCAGGGCCCTGGATGGCAACCCCCCCTTTGTTTTAATAACATATATTATATTTTTATTTTTTTATTCTTTTAATTTTAACATTTTTATTAAAGGGACCAGAGGTCCCCAGGGCCCCCCTTTTTTTATATATATATTTTTTTAAATATATATATATATTAATTTATTTTTTCTTTGTAAGGGGCCCAGAGGTCCCCAGGGCAACCCCCCCCAATTTGTGGCACCCCCCACTTCTCAATTCACGGCCCCCCCCTCCACTTTTCCATTGTCTCAATTAGCTCCATCAGATCCATGCCTAGGCTGAAATCAGTCAGAAAAAAAAAGTTTACCTTCTTCCCCCAGTGATCAGTCAGACTGTACATTGTAACTTTGTAGCAGACAAGAGCAGGGGCTGATGGAATGAGGAAAATATGGAACAGCAAAGTTCAGGTGTTACAATTATTTTACAGAAAATGTGTAGCCAATATAATGCAGCGTGGTTTCACTGTAATATATAGCATGCTGTGCTCAGTCCTTGCCACTAGGGGCGCCGTCTGCATGGAGATTGTGGGGGAGGGATTCCTCCAAGGTGTCTCCGCCCACAATAACACACAACTTAATTACCTTCTGCCACACATTGGCCTCATTGTCTGCATTTATTATTACACATGTACACGTGTGCCAGGCTATTAAATCACACAAAAAACACGGACCGCAGAGCGTGACCGGTATGTAAACACGGCTGATCCGATCATCCGCGCGCCAATCCCTGGGATTCAAAACATCGGAAGAACACGTTCCTTCTGTGTCTTTTAAAGAGGACCTGTAATGCTAAAGATAAAGAAAACAGGCGGTAACCTTGTGTAAAGGGGCAGGGCCATCTTAATGCAAAGGCACTCCTGGGCACTGCCCAGGGGCCCCAGGTACATAGGGGGTACTGTGCTCTGCCCTCCTGACCCCCTGTGTACTCTGCCCTCCTGACCACCCCTGTACTCTGCCCTCCTGACCACCCCTGTACTCTGCCCTCCTGACCCCCCTTGTACTCTGCCCTCCTGACCCCCCTTGTACTCTGCCCTCCTGACCCCCCTTGTACTCTGCCCTCCTGACCCCCCCCCCCATGTACTCTGCCCTACTGACCCCCTCTGTACTCTGTCCTCCTGACCCCCCCTGTACTCTGCCCTCCTGACCCCCCTTGTACTCTGCCCTCCTGACCCCCCTTGTACTCTGCCCTCCTGACCCCCCCCCCCCCCCATGTACTCTGCCCTACTGACCCCCTCTGTACTCTGTCCTCCTGACCCCCCCTGTACTCTGCCCTCCTGACCACCCCTGTACTCTGCCCTCCTGACCCCCCTTGTACTCTGCCCTCCTGACCCCCCTTGTACTCTGCCCTCCTGATCCCCCCCCATGTACTCTGCCCTACTGACCCCCTCTGTACTCTGTCCTCCTGACCCCCCTGTACTCTGCTTTTCTGACCCCCCTCTGTACTCTGCCTACCTGAACCCTCTGTACTCTGCCTTCCTGACCCCCCCTGTACTCCGCCCTCCTGACCACCTTTGTACTCTGCCCTCCTGACCCCCTCTATACGCTGCCCTCCTGACCCCCCCTCTGTACTCTGGCTTCCTGACCCCCTCTGTACGCTGCCCTCCTGACCCCCCTGTACTCTGCCTTCCTGACCCCCCTCTGTACTCTGCCTTCCTGACCCCCTCTGTACTCTGCCTTCCTGACCCCCTCTGTTCTCTGCCTTCCTGACCCCACTCTGTACTCTGCCTTCCTGACCCCACTCTGTACTCTGCCTTCCTGACCCCCACTGTACTCTGCCCTCCTGACCCCTCTGTACTCTGCCTTCCTGACCCCCTCTGTACTCTGCCCTCCTGACCCCCTCTGTACTCTGCCCTCCTGACCCCCCTGTACTCTGCCCTCCTGACCCCCCTGTACTCTGCCTTCCTGACCCCCCTCTGTACTCTGCCTTCCTGACCCCACTCTGTACTCTGCCTTCCTGACCCCACTCTGTACTCTGCCCTCCTGACCCCCTCTGTACTCTGCCCTCCTGACCCCCCTGTACTCTGCCCTCCTGACCCCCTCTGTACTCTGCCCTCCTGACCCCTCTGTACTCTGCCTTCCTGACCCCCTCTGTACTCTGCCTTCCTGACCCCACTCTGTACTCTGCCTTCCTGACCCCCTCTGTACTCTGCCTTCCTGACCCCCTCTGTACTCTGCCTTCCTGACCCCCTCTGTACTCTGCCTTCCTGACCCCACTCTGTACTCTGCCTTCCTGACCCCACTCTGTACTCTGCCCTCCTGACCCACTCTGTACTCTGCCCTCCTGACCCCCGCTGTACTCTGCCCTCCTGACCCCCGCTGTACTCTGCCCTCCTGACCCCCGCTGTACTCTGCCCTCCTGACCCCCGCTGTACTCTGCCCTCCTGACCCCCTCTGTACTCTGCCCTCCTGACCCCCTCTGTAATCTGCCCTCCTGACCCCCTCTGTAATCTGCCCTCCTGACCCCCTCTGTAATCTGCCCTCCTGACCCCCCTCTGTACTCTACTCGGCTGATCCGATCATCCGCGTGCCAATCTCTGGGATTCAAAACATCGGAAGAACACGTTCCTTCTGTGTCTTTTAAAGAGGACCTGTAATGCTAAAGATAAAGAAAACAGGCGGTAACCTTGTGTAAAGGGGCAGGGCCATCTTAATGCAAAGGCACTCCTGGGCACTGCCCAGGGGCCCCAGGTACATAGGGGGTACTGTGCTCTGCCCTCCTGACCCCCTGTGTACTCTGCCCTCCTAACCACCCCTGTACTCTGCCCTCCTGACCCCCCTTGTACTCTGCCCTCCTGACCCCCCTTGTACGCTGCCCTCCTGACCCCCCTTGTACTCTGCCCTCCTGACCCCCCTTGTACTCTGCCCTCCTGATCCCCCCCCATGTACTCTGTCCTCCTGACCCCCTCTGTACTCTGTCCTCCTGACCCCCCCTGTACTCTGCCCTCCTGACCACCCCTGTACTCTGCCCTCCTGACCCCCCTTGTACTCTGCCCTCCTGACCCCCCTTGTACTCTGCCCTCCTGATCCCCCCCCCATGTACTCTGCCCTACTGACCCCCTCTGTACTCTGTCCTCCTGACCCCCCTGTACTCTGCTTTTCTGACCCCCCTCTGTACTCTGCCTACCTGAACCCTCTGTACTCTGCCTTCCTGACCCCCCCTGTACTCCGCCCTCCTGACCACCTTTGTACTCTGCCCTCCTGACCCCCTCTATACGCTGCCCTCCTGACCCCCCCTCTGTACTCTGGCTTCCTGACCCCCTCTGTACGCTGCCCTCCTGACCCCCCTGTACTCTGCCTTCCTGACCCCCCTCTGTACTCTGCCTTCCTGACCCCCTCTGTACTCTGCCTTCCTGACCCCCTCTGTACTCTGCCTTCCTGACCCCACTCTGTACTCTGCCTTCCTGACCCCCACTGTACTCTGCCCTCCTGACCCCTCTGTACTCTGCCTTCCTGACCCCCTCTGTACTCTGCCTTCCTGACCCCACTCTGTACTCTGCCCTCCTGACCCCCCTGTACTCTGCCTTCCTGACCCCCCTCTGTACTCTGCCTTCCTGACCCCCCTCTGTACTCTGCCTTCCTGACCCCCTCTGTACTCTGCCTTCCTGACCCCCTCTGTACTCTGCCTTCCTGACCCCACTCTGTACTCTGCCTTCCTGACCCCCACTGTACTCTGCCCTCCTGACCCCTCTGTACTCTGCCTTCCTGACCCCCTCTGTACTCTGCCTTCCTGACCCCACTCTGTACTCTGCCCTCCTGACCCCCTCTGTACTCTGCCCTCCTGACCCCCCTGTACTCTGCCCTCCTGACCCCCCTGTACTCTGCCTTCCTGACCCCCCTCTGTACTCTGCCTTCCTGACCCCCTCTGTACTCTGCCTTCCTGACCCCCCTCTGTACTCTACTCGGCTGATCCGATCATCCGCGTGCCAATCTCTGGGATTCAAAACATCGGAAGAACACGTTCCTTCTGTGTCTTTTAAAGAGGACCTGTAATGCTAAAGATAAAGAAAACAGGCGGTAACCTTGTGTAAAGGGGCAGGGCCATCTTAATGCAAAGGCACTCCTGGGCACTGCCCAGGGGCCCCAGGTACATAGGGGGTACTGTGCTCTGCCCTCCTGACCCCCTGTGTACTCTGCCCTCCTAACCACCCCTGTACTCTGCCCTCCTGACCCCCCTTGTACTCTGCCCTCCTGACCCCCCTTGTACGCTGCCCTCCTGACCCCCCTTGTACTCTGCCCTCCTGACCCCCCTTGTACTCTGCCCTCCTGATCCCCCCCCATGTACTCTGTCCTCCTGACCCCCTCTGTACTCTGTCCTCCTGACCCCCCCTGTACTCTGCCCTCCTGACCACCCCTGTACTCTGCCCTCCTGACCCCCCTTGTACTCTGCCCTCCTGACCCCCCTTGTACTCTGCCCTCCTGATCCCCCCCCCATGTACTCTGCCCTACTGACCCCCTCTGTACTCTGTCCTCCTGACCCCCCTGTACTCTGCTTTTCTGACCCCCCTCTGTACTCTGCCTACCTGAACCCTCTGTACTCTGCCTTCCTGACCCCCCCTGTACTCCGCCCTCCTGACCACCTTTGTACTCTGCCCTCCTGACCCCCTCTATACGCTGCCCTCCTGACCCCCCCTCTGTACTCTGGCTTCCTGACCCCCTCTGTACGCTGCCCTCCTGACCCCCCTGTACTCTGCCTTCCTGACCCCCCTCTGTACTCTGCCTTCCTGACCCCCTCTGTACTCTGCCTTCCTGACCCCCTCTGTACTCTGCCTTCCTGACCCCACTCTGTACTCTGCCTTCCTGACCCCCACTGTACTCTGCCCTCCTGACCCCTCTGTACTCTGCCTTCCTGACCCCCTCTGTACTCTGCCTTCCTGACCCCACTCTGTACTCTGCCCTCCTGACCCCCCTGTACTCTGCCTTCCTGACCCCCCTCTGTACTCTGCCTTCCTGACCCCCCTCTGTACTCTGCCTTCCTGACCCCCTCTGTACTCTGCCTTCCTGACCCCCTCTGTACTCTGCCTTCCTGACCCCACTCTGTACTCTGCCTTCCTGACCCCCACTGTACTCTGCCCTCCTGACCCCTCTGTACTCTGCCTTCCTGACCCCCTCTGTACTCTGCCTTCCTGACCCCACTCTGTACTCTGCCCTCCTGACCCCCTCTGTACTCTGCCCTCCTGACCCCCCTGTACTCTGCCCTCCTGACCCCCCTGTACTCTGCCTTCCTGACCCCCCTCTGTACTCTGCCTTCCTGACCCCCTCTGTACTCTGCCTTCCTGACCCCCCTCTGTACTCTACTCGGCTGATCCGATCATCCGCGTGCCAATCTCTGGGATTCAAAACATCGGAAGAACACGTTCCTTCTGTGTCTTTTAAAGAGGACCTGTAATGCTAAAGATAAAGAAAACAGGCGGTAACCTTGTGTAAAGGGGCAGGGCCATCTTAATGCAAAGGCACTCCTGGGCACTGCCCAGGGGCCCCAGGTACATAGGGGGTACTGTGCTCTGCCCTCCTGACCCCCTGTGTACTCTGCCCTCCTAACCACCCCTGTACTCTGCCCTCCTGACCCCCCTTGTACTCTGCCCTCCTGACCCCCCTTGTACGCTGCCCTCCTGACCCCCCTTGTACTCTGCCCTCCTGACCCCCCTTGTACTCTGCCCTCCTGATCCCCCCCCATGTACTCTGTCCTCCTGACCCCCTCTGTACTCTGTCCTCCTGACCCCCCCTGTACTCTGCCCTCCTGACCACCCCTGTACTCTGCCCTCCTGACCCCCCTTGTACTCTGCCCTCCTGACCCCCCTTGTACTCTGCCCTCCTGATCCCCCCCCCATGTACTCTGCCCTACTGACCCCCTCTGTACTCTGTCCTCCTGACCCCCCCCCATGTACTCTGTCCTCCTGACCCCCTCTGTACTCTGTCCTCCTGACCCCCCCTGTACTCTGCCCTCCTGACCACCCCTGTACTCTGCCCTCCTGACCCCCCTTGTACTCTGCCCTCCTGACCCCCCTTGTACTCTGCCCTCCTGATCCCCCCCCCATGTACTCTGCCCTACTGACCCCCTCTATACGCTGCCCTCCTGACCCCCCCTCTGTACTCTGGCTTCCTGACCCCCTCTGTACGCTGCCCTCCTGACCCCCCTGTACTCTGCCTTCCTGACCCCCCTCTGTACTCTGCCTTCCTGACCCCCTCTGTACTCTGCCTTCCTGACCCCCTCTGTACTCTGCCTTCCTGACCCCACTCTGTACTCTGCCTTCCTGACCCCACTCTGTACTCTGCCTTCCTGACCCCCACTGTACTCTGCCCTCCTGACCCCTCTGTACTCTGCCTTCCTGACCCCCTCTGTACTCTGCCCTCCTGACCCCCTCTGTACTCTGCCCTCCTGACCCCCCTGTACTCTGCCCTCCTGACCCCCCTGTACTCTGCCTTCCTGACCCCCCTCTGTACTCTGCCTTCCTGACCCCACTCTGTACTCTGCCTTCCTGACCCCACTCTGTACTCTGCCCTCCTGACCCCCTCTGTACTCTGCCCTCCTGACCCCCCTGTACTCTGCCCTCCTGACCCCCTCTGTACTCTGCCCTCCTGACCCCTCTGTACTCTGCCTTCCTGACCCCCTCTGTACTCTGCCTTCCTGACCCCACTCTGTACTCTGCCTTCCTGACCCCCTCTGTACTCTGCCTTCCTGACCCCCTCTGTACTCTGCCTTCCTGACCCCCTCTGTACTCTGCCTTCCTGACCCCACTCTGTACTCTGCCTTCCTGACCCCTTCCTGACTCTGTACTCTGCCCTCCTGACCCACTCTGTACTCTGCCCTCCTGACCCCCGCTGTACTCTGCCCTCCTGACCCCCGCTGTACTCTGCCCTCCTGACCCCCCTGCTGTACTCTGCCCTCCTGACCCCCGCTGTACTCTGCCCTCCTGACCCCCTCTGTACTCTGCCCTCCTGACCCCCTCTGTAATCTGCCCTCCTGACCCCCTCTGTAATCTGCCCTCCTGACCCCCTCTGTAACCCCCTCTGCCCTCCTGACCCCCCTCTGTACTCTACTCGGCTGATCCGATCATCCGCGTGCCAATCTCTGGGATTCACCCCCCTTGTAAACATCGGAAGAACACGTTCCTTCTGTGTCTTTTAAAGAGGACCTGTAATGCTAAAGATAAAGAAAACAGGCGGTAACCTTGTGTAAAGGGGCAGGGCCATCTTAATGCAAAGGCACTCCTGGGCACTGCCCAGGGGCCCCAGGTACATAGGGGGTACTGTGCTCTGCCCTCCTGACCCCCTGTGTACTCTGCCCTCCTAACCACCCCTGTACTCTGCCCTCCTGACCCCCCTTGTACTCTGCCCTCCTGACCCCCCTTGTACGCTGCCCTCCTGACCCCCCTTGTACTCTGCCCTCCTGACCCCCCTTGTACTCTGCCCTCCTGATCCCCCCCCATGTACTCTGTCCTCCTGACCCCCTCTGTACTCTGTCCTCCTGACCCCCCCTGTACTCTGCCCTCCTGACCACCCCTGTACTCTGCCCTCCTCACCCCCCTTGTACTCTGCCCTCCTGACCCCCCTTGTACTCTGCCCTCCTGATCCCCCCCCATGTACTCTGCCCTACTGACCCCCTCTGTACTCTGTCCTCCTGACCCCCCCCCATGTACTCTGCTCCTGACCCCCTTGTACTCTGTCCTCCTGACCCCCCTCTGTACTCTGCCTACCTGACTCTGCCCTCCTGACCCTCTGTACTCTGCCTTGACCTGACCCCCCCCCCCCTGTACTCCGCCCTCCTGACCACCTTTGTACTCTGCCCTCCTGACCCCCTCTATACGCTGCCCTCCTGACCCCCCCTCTGTACTCTGGCTTCCTGACCCCCTCTGTACGCTGCCCTCCTGACCCCCCTGTACTCTGCCTTCCTGACCCCCCTCTGTACTCTGCCTTCCTGACCCCCTCTGTACTCTGCCTTCCTGACCCCCTCTGTACTCTGCCTTCCTGACCCCACTCTGTACTCTGCCTTCCTGACCCCCACTGTACTCTGCCCTCCTGACCCCTCTGTACTCTGCCTTCCTGACCCCCTCTGTACTCTGCCTTCCTGACCCCCTCTGTACTCTGCCTTCCTGACCCCACTCTGTACTCTGCCCTCCTGACCCCCTCTGTACTCTGCCCTCCTGACCCCCCTGTACTCTGCCCTCCTGACCCCCCTGTACTCTGCCTTCCTGACCCCCCTCTGTACTCTGCCTTCCTGACCCCCTCTGTACTCTGCCTTCCTGACCCCCCTCTGTACTCTACTCGGCTGATCCGATCATCCGCGTGCCAATCTCTGGGATTCAAAACATCGGAAGAACACGTTCCTTCTGTGTCTTTTAAAGAGGACCTGTAATGCTAAAGATAAAGAAAACAGGCGGTAACCTTGTGTAAAGGGGCAGGGCCATCTTAATGCAAAGGCACTCCTGGGCACTGCCCAGGGGCCCCAGGTACATGGGGGGTACTGTGCTCTGCCCTCCTGACCCCCTGTGTACTCTGCCCTCCTAACCACCCCTGTACTCTGCCCTCCTGACCCCCCTTGTACTCTGCCCTCCTGACCCCCCTTGTACGCTGCCCTCCTGACCCCCCTTGTACTCTGCCCTCCTGACCCCCCTTGTACTCTGCCCTCCTGATCCCCCCCCATGTACTCTGTCCTCCTGACCCCCTCTGTACTCTGTCCTCCTGACCCCCCCTGTACTCTGCCCTCCTGACCACCCCTGTACTCTGCCCTCCTGACCCCCCTTGTACTCTGCCCTCCTGACCCCCCTTGTACTCTGCCCTCCTGATCCCCCCCCCATGTACTCTGCCCTACTGACCCCCTCTGTACTCTGTCCTCCTGACCCCCCTGTACTCTGCTTTTCTGACCCCCCTCTGTACTCTGCCTACCTGAACCCTCTGTACTCTGCCTTCCTGACCCCCCCTGTACTCCGCCCTCCTGACCACCTTTGTACTCTGCCCTCCTGACCCCCTCTATACGCTGCCCTCCTGACCCCCCCTCTGTACTCTGGCTTCCTGACCCCCTCTGTACGCTGCCCTCCTGACCCCCCTGTACTCTGCCTTCCTGACCCCCCTCTGTACTCTGCCTTCCTGACCCCCTCTGTACTCTGCCTTCCTGACCCCCTCTGTACTCTGCCTTCCTGACCCCACTCTGTACTCTGCCTTCCTGACCCCCACTGTACTCTGCCCTCCTGACCCCTCTGTACTCTGCCTTCCTGACCCCCTCTGTACTCTGCCTTCCTGACCCCCTCTGTACTCTGTACTCTGCCCTCCTGACCCCCCTGTACTCTGCCTTCCTGACCCCCCTCTGTACTCTGCCTTCCTGACCCCCCTCTGTACTCTGCCTTCCTGACCCCCTCTGTACTCTGCCTTCCTGACCCCCTCTGTACTCTGCCTTCCTGACCCCACTCTGTACTCTGCCTTCCTGACCCCCACTGTACTCTGCCCTCCTGACCCCTCTGTACTCTGCCTTCCTGACCCCCTCTGTACTCTGCCTTCCTGACCCCACTCTGTACTCTGCCCTCCTGACCCCCTCTGTACTCTGCCCTCCTGACCCCCCTGTACTCTGCCCTCCTGACCCCCCTGACCCCCCTACTCTGCCTTCCTGACCCCCCTCTGTACTCTGCCTTCCTGACCCCCTCTGTACTCTGCCTTCCTGACCCCACTCTGTACTCTGCCCTCCTGACCCACTCTGTACTCTGCCCTCCTGACCCCCTCTGTACTCTGCCCTCCGGCCCCTCTCTGTACTCTGCCCTCCTGACCCCCGCTGTACTCTGCCCTCCTGACCCCCGCTGTACTCTGCCCTCCTGACCCCCTCTGTACTCTGCCCTCCTGACCCCCTCTGTAATCTGCCCTCCTGACCCCCCTCTGTACTCTGCCCTCCTCTGTACTCTGTACTCTGCCCTCCTGACCCCCCTCTGTACTCTGCCCTCCTCTGTACTCTGTAATCTGCCCTCCTGACCCCCCTCTGTACTCTGCCCTCCTCTGTACTCTGTACTCTGCCCTCCTGACCCCCTCTGTACTCTGCCCTTTGTGTTGACTAGTCTTTGATTTATGCAATGTTTAAGGGGGGGGGGGTCAGGAGGGCAGAATATACTATTTACTATGATCATCCACTCCACCTATTTTCTCTTCAGGTTGAATGTTATTCACAAAAAAAGGGAATAAGGAAAAATACAGTATTATGGACACTATGGGCCAGATTCAGGAACACTTGCGCTGGAGTATTTCGATATGCGCCGCGTAACTGTGATGATGCGCCGTCGTTTCTATGTGCCCGTACCCACCAAACTAGATGCGCCCAATAACGGGTCATTTGCGACCGGCGGAACGTTCCGACGCCAGAGTATCGTCAGCGCTTAATTTCGCTGGGCGCATCAGTCGCGCCTATTGATTTCCCCTGCAAATATGCAAATGAGGGATTTTTCCCAATTCACGAACAGATTAGCACCATACGCTGGCTACATGCGCCGCGCGTATCTCGTCCGTCCGGCGCAAAGTTATTTCTACAAAAGGCTGCTTTATCTTTACTCCAGACGGCCACAGGTCAGCAGGAGAGCAGCTACAGCAGCGTTACCGACGATAAGAGCTAGCTGAGCACCCCCACTTGCAGGACAACACCTCTGTCCATGCTTGTCTGTCAAATTTTACAGCCATGGAGGAAGACATCATAGGTCTCCATAGCCGTGATGACGGCTGTCAGCTCCTGGCCATTAAAGTTCAGCTTTCTCCTGTGTGTTTGCGGGGAACGGGAGCAGCCATCTCAGAACAAAAGTAACATCACTGCGGGGAGGGGGAGCAGGATATACTTTAGTGCCGAAATGGCGCTTCTACGGGCGCATTTAAACGCCCAACGGATGGCATTGCGCTGACGTTTCCCGTGAAGTGGTGCCGACGGAAGTTGTGAGCATGCGCACAAAGGGGGCGAGTGGAGCCTCACTCACTGCGCATGCTCCGTGGTTGATGCGCTGAACGTAAGCCTCTGCGCTGGGCTCCGCCCATCATTTACATATGATCACACCCACTTCCCCTTGCGTCGGGTTACGCCAGCGCATTATCGTTACTCTGGCGCAAGTTTACGCGCAACTGCTATGTGAATAACAGTACTTGCGCTGAAAGGGTCTTCAGAGTAACGTAAATGAGAAGCGTTACTCCAGAGGAAAGATACTCTCATCTACCTGAATCTGGCCCTATATAGAGCTGATGATCATAGGTAATATACAGTATATCTATTTACTATGATCATCTGCTCCACCTAGTGGCCATTAATTGCATAGTGACAAAATTGAATGTTATTGGGCTACTTTCGCTTCAGGTTGAATGTTATTCATTCACAGAGTAAAGGCAATCAGGAAAATACTATATTATGATCAGTAATGATCATAGGTAATATACAGTATATCTATTTACTTTGATCATTAGCTCCATCTAGTGGTCATAAGGTGAGTATTGGCAAAACTGAATGTTATTGGGCTATTTTCTCTTCCTCATGAAGTAAAGGGACTCAGGAATATACCACATTATGACCGCTAGATGGAGCTGATGATGATAGGAAAGCAATACTTGATCATTAGTTCCATCTAGTGGCGATAATGCAAATAGGGGGATGTTATGAGGCTATTTTCTCTCTAGGTT
The DNA here is from genome assembly GCA_029574335.1 of Rana kukunoris. Lineage (NCBI taxonomy): Eukaryota > Metazoa > Chordata > Amphibia > Anura > Ranidae > Rana > Rana kukunoris. The sequence goes on along the minus strand of CM056059.1, from coordinate 8,692,165 downwards.
TAAAGTTATTCATTCATCTATAAAATCAGGAAGATACAGCATTATGGCCACAAGCTGGAGATGATCACCAGGGACCATAATGCAAATGAGGCAAAATCGAATGTTATTAGGCTATTTTCTCTCTTCGTTAAATGTTATTCATTCTTAAAAACAAAGTGAATAATATCACATTATGGCCACTAGATGGAGCTGATGATCATAGGTTATATATGTATATCTATTTACTATGATCATCAGCTCCACCTAGTGGCCATAATCCACTTGCTGATACCACTGGTGAGCACCTGAAGATGTCCCATGGCTGGTGCCACAGGTGAGTGGCTGGAAGGGATCTCTAGGGTGGTACCAAAGGTAGGCAGGTGGAGGAGTTCCAGGGGCTGGTACCACAGGCGAGCAGCTGTAGTATCTGTGGTGTGGTACCACAGGTGGGCAGCTGGAGGAATACCAGGACTGATACCACATGCAAGGGGCTGAAGAAGTCCAACAGCTGGTATCACAGGCAGTGGCTGAAAGGATGCCTGAACTGGAACCAAATGTGAGTGACTAGTGGCTGGAGAAGTCCCAGGGCTGGTATCACAGGTGATCACCTGGAGATGTCCCAGGGCTGGTACCACAGGTGATCACCTGGAGAAGTCCCAGGGCTGGTACCACAGGTGATCACCTGGAGATGTCCCAGGGCTGGTACCACAGGTGATCACCTGGAGAAGTCCCAGGGCTGATACCATATGTGGGCACATGGAGAAGTCACAGGGCTGGTACCACAGGTGAGCAGCTGGAGAAGTCCTAGGACTGGTATCACCTGGAGAAGTCCCAGGGCTGGTATCATAGGTGATCACCTGGAGAAGTCCCAGGGCTGGTATCATAGGTGATCACCTGGAGAAGTCCCAGGGCTGGTACCACCTGGAGAAGTCCCAGTGCTGGTACCACCTGGAGAAGTCCCAGGGCTGGTACCACAGGTGATCACCCGGAGAAGTCCCAGGGCTGGTACCACAGGTGATCACCCAGAGAAGTCCCAGGGCTGGTACCACAGGTGATCACCCGGAGAAGTCCCAGGGCTGGTATCATAGGTGATCACCTGGAGAAGTCCCAGTGCTGGTACCACCTGGAGAAGTCCCAGGGCTGGTATCACAGGTGATCACCTGGAGAAGTCCCAGGGCTGGTACCACAGGTGATCACCTGGAGATGTCCCAGGGCTGGTACCACAGGTGATCACCTGGAGAAGTCCCAGGGCTGATACCATATGTGGGCACATGGAGAAGTCACAGGGCTGGTACCACAGGTGAGCAGCTGGAGAAGTCCTAGGACTGGTATCACCTGGAGAAGTCCCAGGGCTGGTATCATAGGTGATCACCTGGAGAAGTCCCAGGGCTGGTATCATAGGTGATCACCTGGAGAAGTCCCAGGGCTGGTACCACCTGGAGAAGTCCCAGTGCTGGTACCACCTGGAGAAGTCCCAGGGCTGGTACCACAGGTGATCACCCGGAGAAGTCCCAGGGCTGGTACCACAGGTGATCACCCGGAGAAGTCCCAGGGCTGGTACCACAGGTGATCACCCAGAGAAGTCCCAGGGCTGGTACCACAGGTGATCACCCGGAGAAGTCCCAGGGCTGGTATCATAGGTGATCACCTGGAGAAGTCCCAGTGCTGGTACCACCTGGAGAAGTCCCAGGGCTGGTATCACAGGTGATCACCTGGAGAAGTCCCAGTGCTGGTACCACCTGGAGAAGTCCCAGGGCTGGTATCACAGGTGATCACCTGGAGAAGTTCCAGGGCTGGTACCACCCGGAGAAGTCCTAGGGCTGGTACCACAGGTGATCACCCGGAGAAGTCCCAGGGCTGGTATCATAGGTGATCACCTGGAGAAGTCCCAGTGCTGGTACCACCTGGAGAAGTCCCAGGGCTGGTATCACAGGTGATCACCTGGAGAAGTTCCAGGGCTGGTACCACCCGGAGAAGTCCTAGGGCTGGTACCACAGGTGATCACCCGGAGAAGTCCCAGGGCTGGTATCATAGGTGATCACCTGGAGAAGTCCCAGTGCTGGTACCACCTGGAGAAGTCCCAGGGCTCGTATCACCGGTGGGCACCTGGAGAAGTCCCAGGGCTGGTACCACAGGTACTTGCAGTACTCTGGTACAGTGGCTGGGTCTTCTGTAGAAGCTGCATTATATTGAATATTATTTATGAACGGAGTTGCTCTCCGGGGACAATGGCGGTGTTGTGGTGAGCGCACGGGTCACCGGCGAGAACTGTCATTACCACAATCCTGGTAAATATTTGTCTGTAGATAAGAAGGCGGCACTTTCACCCGCATTTATAGGAGGATCAACAGAAACTGCAAACCGGTTGAGCAACCCGGGAGCAATTCGAAGAATCTCGGCTGCAACCTCCGTCCGTCGGCCCCGTCTTCCCCGACTCTCCCTCCCGCGGGTTGTGTATCACCACGTCGCTGCGTTGGTAAGCGCTGCATCACCTCGAGGCACGGGGCTCTCCAGCTGAGTTGGTTCTGAAAACAGGTGCAGGTTGTCCATAGACAACCGTTACTATGGTCTCCAGTAACGCCTTGGCAACCCCCCCCCCCGGTCAATGCGCCTTGGCAACGCCTTGGCAAACCCCCCCCCCCCCGGTCATCCTGGTCCATGAACTCCCTTCAGCCCTTTAAATGGGCTTTAATGCAGGGAAACCAACATGGCTTCCCGATCACAGGATCACTGCTGTGATTGGCTCTCACAGGATCAGGAGCCCCTCCCATTGGCCCCTGATCAGAATTTGCACCCGAGATCTGTCGGCAACTCATGACCTCGGGCCGCCGTGAATGCCAAGCAGTAGTCTCACCAGTGGGGACATCAAAGGCAAAAAAATAGGTGGCAATAAAAAGCTTGAGAATGTAATAAGAGCTCCACATTCCTTTTTTTTTTTTATTAACTTGTATACAGCAGGTTTCAGGGGCCTGCAATTACCCTTCATCAGGGCTTACAAGACCCAACGAGAAGAACAATAGGGTCCATATGATAAGGGCCAGCAATAAAAATCTTGAGATCGTAAAACAACCTAAAAGCACATATGAAAATTCTTAAAGTCCAAGAATTTTTTAACTAGTTGGTACCCAACGGGTTTCAGGGGCCTGTACTTAGCCTTTATCAGGGCCACAACACACAAAGAGAAGAACATAATATCCATAAGATAAGGGCCAGCAATAAAAGTCTTGAGATCGTAAAACAACCAAAAAGCACATATGAAAATTCTTAAAGTCCAAGAATTTTTTAACTAGTTGGTACCCAACAGGTTTCAGGGGCCTGTACCACCCTTCATCAGGGCTACAAGACCCAAAGAGTAGAACAAAGGGTCCATATGATAAGGGCCAGCAATAAAAGTCTTGAGATCGTAAAACAACGTAAAAGCACCATAAGAAAATTCATACAGTCAAAACATTTTTTAACAGGTTTCAGGGGCCTTTACTACCCTTCATCAGGGCTACAAGACCCAAAGAGAAGAATAGGGTTCATATGATAAGGGCCAGCAATAAAAATCTTGAGACTGTAAAACAATGCAGGAGATTTAATTTGTACCCAACGGGTTTCAGGGGCCTGTACTACCCTTCATCAGGGCTTACAAGACCCAAAGAGAAGAACAATAGGGTCCATATGATAAGGGCCAGCAATAAAAATCTTGAGATCGTAAAACAACCTAAAAGCACATATGAAAATTCTTAAAGTCAAAGCACTTTTTAATTAGTTGGTTCCCAACGGGTTTCAGGGGCCTGTACTTACCCTTCATCAGGGCCACAACACACAAAGAGAAGAACAAAATATCCATAAGATAAGGGCCAGCAATAAAAATCTTGAGATCATAAAACAGCGTAAAAGCACCATAAGAAAATTCATACAGTCCAAGCATTTTTTTAACAGGTTTCAGGGGCCTTTACTACCCTTCATCAGGGCTACAAGACCCAAAGAGAAGAACAATAGGGTTAATATGATAAGGGCCAGCAATAAAAATCTTGAGATCGTAAAACAACCTAAAAGCACCATAAGAAAATTCCTATTCCAAGCATTTTTTTAACGGGTTTCAGGGGTCTGTACTACCCTTCATTGGGGCTACAAGACCCAAAGAGAAGAACAAAGGGATCCTATGATAAGGGCCAGCAATAAAAATCTTGAGATCATTAAAACAACGTAGGAGCACCATATAAAGATTCCTAAAGTCCAAGCCTTTTTTTTATTAATTGGTACCCAACGGGTTTCAGGGGCCTGCAATTACCCTTCATCAGGGCTACAAGACCCAAAGAGAAGAACAAAGGGATCATTTGATAAGGGCCAGCAATACAAATCTTGAGATCGGTAAAACAACGTAGGAGCACCATATGAAAATTCTTAAAAGTCCAAGCATTTTTTTTTTATTTGTACCCAATGGGTTTCAGGGGCATGTACTACCCTTCATCAGGGCTACAAGACCCAAAGTGAAGATCAAAGGGTCCATATGATATAGGCCAGCAATATAAATCTTGAGATTGTTAAAACAACATAGGAGCACCATATGAAAATTCTTAAAGCCCAAGCAGTTTTTATCTAATTTGTACCCAACGGGTTTCAGGGGCCTGTACCACCCTTCATCAGGGCATACAAGACCCAAAGAGAAGAACAAAGGATCCATAAGATAAAGACAGTATTAAAACTGTGAGAACAGAAAAAGAGCATCATACAAATCCTTTTAGTAAGGAGCCCCAGGAAATGATTGTATAATGGTGTGTTTCAGGCGCCCTGGCACCCCGCCCCCCCCCCCCTTTATCAGAGCTACAACACACAAAGAAAAGAACAAAATTCCATAAGATAAGGGCCAGCAATAAAAATCTTGAGATCGTAAAATAACGTAAGAGCACCATATGAAAAGTCCAAGCATTTTTTTATTAATTTATATCCAACGGGTTTCAGGGGCCTGTACTACCCTTCATCAGGGCTAAAAGACCCAAAGAGAAGAACAAAGGGATCCTATGATAAGGGCCAGCAATACAAATCTTGATTGTAATACAAACGTAAGAGAACCATATGGAAATTCATACAGTCTAAACATTTTTTAATTAATTGGTACCCAACGGGTTTCAGGGGCCTGTGCTACACTTCATCAGGGCTATAAGACCCAAAGAGAAGAACAAAGAATCCATATGATAAACAGTAATAAAACCTTAAGAATGGAAAAAGAGCACCACACAAATAATTGTTTTTTAAATGATTGTATATGGCACGTTTCAGGGCCCGACACACCCCCTTCATCAGGGCTACAACACCCAAAGAGAAGAACAAAGGGTTCATTTGATAAGGGCTAGCAATAAAAATCTTGAGATCGTAATACAATGTAAGAGTAACACACAAAATTTTTAGAGTCCAAGCATTTTTTTATTAATTTGTACTCAACGGGTTTCAGGGGCCTGTACTACCCTTCATCAGGGCTACAACACCCAAAGAGAAGAACAAAGGGTCCATAAGATAAAAAACAGCAATAAATACATTGAGAGCGGACAAAAGAGCACCATACCAATAATTTTAGAGTTCAAGTGGTTTTAAATTAATCTATACTGACACGTTTCAGGGCATTCCCCCTTCATCAGGGCTACAACACACAAAGAAAGAAAAAGAACGAAGGGTCTATATGACACAAGGGTCAGTAATAAAAACCTTAAGAATGTAATAAGAGCACCACACAAATATTCTTAGAGCCCAATATTTTTTTAATTGATTCGTACCCAACGTGTTTCAGGGGCTTACACTAACCCTTATCAGGGATACAAGACCCACAGAGAAGAACAAAAGAACAGAGGGTCCATATATGATAAAGACTGTAATAAAGACCTTGAAACTGGAAAAAGAGCACAAAATCAATAATTATAGAGTCCAAGAGGTTTTAAATTAATTGTACTGATGTGTTTCAGGGGCCCTGGCACTTCCCCCTTCAACACACAAAAGAACAAAAGGGTCTATTTGATGAGGGCCAGCAATAAAAAAGCTTGAGATTGTAATTCAATGTAAGAGCACTACACGAAAATGTTTAGAGTCCCAAGCATTTTTTGATTAATTTGAAACCAACGGGTTTCAGGGGCCTGTACTACCCTTCATCAGGGCTACAAGACCCAAAGAGAAGACAAAAGGAATAGAGGGTCCATATGATAAAGGCAGTAATGAAAAGCTTGATAATGGAATAAGAGCACCACACAAATAATTTTAGAGTCCAAGCGGTCCTAAAATTATATATTCTGATGCAATTCAGGATCCCTGGCACACCCTCTTCATCAGAGCTACAAATCACAAAGAAAGGAACAAAAAGAACAAAGGGTCTATATGACAAGGGTCAGCAAAAAAACACATTTTGAGCGCCATGCAAATATTCTTATGGCTTTTTTTTAAGTGATTTGTACCCAACGTGTTTCAGAAGCCTGCGCTAACCTTCATCAGGGCTACAAAACCCACAGAGAACAACAAAGGAACAGAGGGTCCAAGATAAAGGGTCCATTATAAACACAGTAATAAAAACCTTGAGAATATAATAAGAGCACAAAACCAGCAATCTTTGTGTCCACGCCTTTTTCAATTAATTTGAATCCAATGTGTTTCAGGGGCCTGCACTGCCCTTCATCAGGGCTAAAACACATGAAAAAAAAAAAAGAACAAAGGTCTATATGACAAGTTCAGCAAAAAAAAAAAAAAATCTGGAAAAAGTTATAGGAGCGCCACGCAAATATTCTTAGTGCCCAAGCTTTTTTTTTTTTAAGTAATTTGTACCCAACGTGTTTCAGGAGCCTGCGCTAACCTTCATCAGGGCTACTAAACCCACAGAGAAGAACAAAGGAATAGAGGGTGCACAATAAAGGTTCTATAATAAAGACAGTAATAAAAAAAACTTGGGCTATAATAAGAGCACAAAACGAAACATCTTATTTACCCAGCGTTTTTTTATTTATTTGTATCCAACATGTTTCAGGGGCCTGCACTGCCCTTCCTCAGGGCTAAAACACATGAAAAAAACAAAAAAAGAAAGGGTCTATATGACAAGTTCAGCAAAAAAATACACTGGAAAAAGTCATAAGAGCGCCACGCAAATATTCTTAGTGCCCAAGCTTTTTTTAAAGTCATTTGTACTCAACATGTTTCAGGACCCTACGCTAACCTTCATCAGGGCTACAAAACCCACAGAGAAGAACAAAGGAACAGAGGGTCCAAGATAAAGGTTCTATAATAAAGACAGTAATAAAAAAACATTGAGAATACAATAAGAGCACAAAACCAAACATCTTAGTTACCCAGCGTTTTTTTTTTTTTATTTGTATCCAACATGTTTCAGGGGCCTGCACTGCCCTTCATCAGGGCTAAAACACATGAAAAAAAAAAAAAGAAAGGGTCTATATGACAAGTTCAGCAAAAAAATAAACTGGAAAAAGTAATAAGAGCGCCACGCAAATATTCTTAGTGCCCAAGCTTTTTTTTTTTTTAAGTAATTTGTACCCAACGTGTTTCAGGAGCCTGTGCTAACCTTCATAAGGGCTACAAACCCCACAGAGAAGAACAAAAGAAACAGAGGGTTCCAATATAAAGGTTCTATAATAAAGACAGTAATAAAAACCTTGAGAAAATAATAAGAGCACAAACCCAACAATCTTAATGTCCACGCCTTTTTTTAATTATTTTGTATCCAATGTGTTTCAGGGGCCTGCACTGCCCTTCATCAGGGCTAAAACAATCAGGGCTGAAAAAACAAAAGAACAAAGGGTCTATATGATAAGTTCAGCAAAAAAAATCTGGAAAAAGTAATAAGAGTGCCACGCAAACATTCTTAGTGCCCAAGCTTTTTTGTTTAAGTAATTTGTACCCAACGTGTTTCAGGAGCCTGCGATAACCTTCATCAGGGCTACAAAACCCACAGAGAAGAACAAAGGAATAGAGGGTCCAAGATAAAGGTTCTATAATAAAGACAGCAATAAAAAAAACTTGAGAATATAATAAGAGCACAAAACCAAACATCTTCGTTACCCAGCATTTTTTATTAATTCGTATCCAACATGTTTCAGGGGCCTGCACTGCCCTTCATCAGGGTTACAACACAGAGAAATAAAATGGTTACTCTTCAGGAGCAATAGATTATTTTTGGCCCTTTTGGAGAGATCAGGGGCCACATTTGAGGCCCCCTATACCTTGTACACTGATGAGCACTGTTATAGTATTGTGTGTTGGTTTCACACACACATGACACCACTAATTATTCGCTTTCTAAGGATTCATTGTAAACAAATGTCCATAAAGCACATGTTAAATAAACTAATTAAAAACACTTGTTACCATGCCTATAATGTTTTATTGATGACGGCTATAGAGGAAATGTGATTCACTTCTAGCTGACATGCTGAAGTGTAGCTGGCTTTTGGGACGATGGGATTTTGGCCCAGTGTGTTTCCTGTTATAGGCGGATGGGGTGGAGAGCGTGTGATTGTTACACAGAGGCGGCTCTCTAATTAGGCAAATTAGACACTATTCCTCCCACTGACACCAATGATGGGACACTATTCCTCCCACTGACACCAATGATGGGACACTATTCCTCCCACTGACACCAATGATGGGACACTATTCCTCCCACTGATACCAATGATGGGACACTATTCCTCCCACTGATACCAATGATGGGACACTATTCCTCCCACTGACACCAATTATGGGACACTATTCCTCCCACTGACACCAATGATGGGACACTATTCCTCCCACTGATACCAATGATGGGACACTATTCCTCCCACTGACCCCAAAGATACTGTAGGGCAGTGATGGCGAACCTCGGCACTCCAGATGTTTTGGAACTACATTTCCCATGATGCTCATGCACTCTGCAGTGAAGTGGAGCATCATGGGAAATGTAGTTCCAAAACATCTGGGGTGCCAAGGTTCGCCATCACTGCTGTAGGGCATTCTCTAGTGATGACAATTGATGGGCACAGTGGCGACAATTTATTGGCATGGCACAGTGGCGACAATTGATGGGCACAGTGGCAACAATGGCATGGCACAGTGGCGACCATTGATGGCATGGCACAGTGGCGACAATTGATGGCACAGTTGCTGCGTTTGATGGAATGACACAGTGGCTGCGTTTGATGGCATGGCACAGTGGCGACAATTTTGAGGCACAGTGGCTGCATTTGATGGGCACATTGGCTGCGTTTGATGGGCACAGTGGTGCCAATTGATGGGCACAGGGGCTGCGTTTGATGGGCACAGTGGGATCGTGGAGGAGGATGGCTGACCGAGAAAGGTAAATGCCTGGCGGGGGGGGGGGGGGGGCAATCTGACTGTATTATGGGGGAATCTGGCGGCATTTTAAGGGGCAAACTGGCGACAATTGATGGCACAGTGGCGGCAATTAATGGCACAGTGGCTGCGTTTGGCATGGCACAGTGGTGACAATTGATGGGCACAGTGGCGACAATAACATGGCACAGTGGCGACAATTGATGGCATGGCACAGTGGCGACAATTGATGGCACAGTGGCTGCGTTTGATGGCATGGCACAGTGGCGACAATTTTATGGCACAGTGGCTGCATTTGATGGGCACATTGGCTGCGTTTGATGGGCACAGTGGTGCCAATTGATGGGCACAGTGGCTGCGTTTGATGGGCACAGTGGGATCGTGGAGGAGGATGGCTGACCGAGAAAGGTAAGTGCCTGGCGGGGGGGGGGGGGCAATCTGGCGGTATTATGGGGGAATCTGGCGGCATTTTAAGGGGCAAACTGGCGACAATTTATGGCACAGTGGCGGCAATTAATGGCACAGTGGCTGCGTTTGGCATGGCACAGTGGTGACAATTGATGGGCACAGTGGCGACAATAACATGGCACAGTGGCGACAATTGATGGCATGGCACAGTGGCGACAATTGATGGCACAGTGGCTGCGTTTGATGGCATGGCACAGTGGCGACAATTTTATGGCACAGTGGCTGCATTTGATGGGCACATTGGCTGCGTTTGATGGGCACAGTGGTGCCAATTGATGGGCACAGTGGCTGCGTTTGATGGGCACAGTGGGATCGTGGAGGAGGATGGCTGACCGAGAAAGGTAAGTGCCTGGCGGGGGGGGGGGGGGGGCAATCTGGCTGTATTATGGGGGAATCTGGCGGCATTTTAAGGGGCAAACTGGCGACAATTTATGGCACAGTGGCGGCAATTAATGGCACAGTGGCTGCGTTTGCATTGGCACAGTGGTGACAATTGATGGGCACAGTGGCGGCAATTAATGGCACAGTGGCTGCGTTTGGCATGGCACAGTGGTGACAATTGATGGGCACAGTGGCGGCAATTAATGGCACAGTGGCTGCGTTTGGCATGGCACAGTGGTGACAATTGATGGGCACAGTGGCGACAATTTATTGGCATGGCACAGTGGCGACAATTGATGGCACAGTGGCTGCGTTTGATGGCATGGCACAGTGGCGACACTTTTTATTGGCACAGTGGCTGCGTTTGATGGGCACAGTGAGGCTACAATTTATGTTTTTTTTTGCTTCTTTGCGCCCCCCCGAAAATGTTGACCACCAGCTGCCACTGATTCTGTTCGGCATGATAAATAGTTTTGAAAATAGACATTTAAGTTTTTTTTCTAGGGCTCATTCACACCAGCACCATAGGGGCTGCATTGGGCTGTGTTGCCCAATATAGTCCCAGGGGTTAAAAATAGATTGTAGTGAGTTTGGGGTGGAGGAACTTGACTGGCCTGCACAGAGTCCTGACCTCGACATAATAGAACACCTTTGGAATGGATTGAAGCGGAGACTGCGAGCCAGACCTTCTCATCCAGCATCAGTGCCTGACCTCACAAATGCGCTTCTGGAAAAATGGTCAAACATTCCCATAGACACACTGTTGTAAGCTGTTATAGCTGCAAAGATGGGCCAACTCAATATTAAACCGTACGGACTAAGTCTGGGATGCCATTAAAGTTCATGTGTAAGGCCGGTGTCCCAATACTTTTGACAATATAGTGTAAAAAACTGTTATCACTGCAAGTAGCAGGTTCAGCATTCTGTGGCACTGAATAAAAAGGTAGTGCAGTTAATCAGTAACTTCTGTAAAGACGGGAAGTAATGGGGACACAAACAGGAACTGTTGTTACAGCCATCGATACCTGTACACTATGACATCACCTGTGGATTTGTTACACCATCACTTCTATAAGATGGGCAATAAATAGAAGACATTTAAATTGGGGGTCCTGACAACTGGGAGCTGTGAAGGTGTCAGGAATGTATAATATGGAGTTCAGATACCCATGATCACCAAAGACAAGTTGTTATACCAAGGACACACTGACACTTGGGGGTCCAGAACAATGACACACTGACACTTGGGGGTCCAGAACAATGACACACTGACACTTGGGGGTCCAGAACAATGACACACTGACACTTGGGGGTCCAGAACAATGACACACTGACACTTGGGGGTCCAGAACAATGACACACTGACACTTGGGGGTCCAGAACAATGACACACTGACACTTGGGGGTCCCAGAACAATGACACACTGACACTTGGGGGTCCAGAACAATGACACACTGACACTTGGGGTCCCAGAACAATGACACACTGACACTTGGGGGTCCCAGAACAATGACACACTGACACTTGGGGTCCCAGAACAATGACACACTGACACTTGGGGGTCCCAGAACAATGACACACTGACACTTGGGGGTCCCAGAACAATGACACACTGACACTTGGGGGTCCAGAACAATGACACACTGACACTTGGGGGTCCAGAACAATCAGAACAAGGACACACTGACACTTGGGGGTCCAGAACAATGACACACTGACACTTGGGGGTCCAGAACAATGACACACTGACACTTGGGGGTCCCAGAACAATGACACACTGACACTTGGGGGTCCCAGAACAATGACACACTGACACTTGGGGGTCCAGAACAATGACACACTGACACTTGGGGGTCCAGAACAATGACACACTGACACTTGGGGGTCCAGAACAATGACACACTGACACTTGGGGGTCCAGAACAATGACACACTGACACTTGGGGGTCCAGAACAAGGACACACTGACACTTGGGGGTCCAGAACAATGACACACTGACACTTGGGGGTCCCAGAACAATGACACACTGACACTTGGGGGTCCAGAACAATGACACACTGACACTTGGGGGTCCAGAACAATGACACACTGACACTTGGGGGTCCAGAACAATGACACACTGACACTTGGGGGTCCAGAACAATGACACACTGACACTTGGGGGTCCAGAACAATGACACACTGACACTTGGGGGTCCAGAACAATGACACACTGACACTTGGGGGTCCAGAACAATGACACACTGACACTTGGGGGTCCAGAACAATGACACACTGACACTTGGGGGTCCAGAACAATGACACACTGACACTTGGGGGTCCAGAACAATGACACACTGACACTTGGGGGTCCAGAACAATGACACACTGACACTTGGGGGTCCAGAACAATGACACACTGACACTTGGGGGTCCCAGAACAATGACACACTGACACTTGGGGGTCCAGAACAATGACACACTGACACTTGGGGGTCCAGAACAATGACACACTGACACTTGGGGGTCCCAGAACAATGACACACTGACACTTGGGGGTCCAGAACAATGACACACTGACACTTGGGGGTCCCAGAACAATGACACACTGACACTTGGGGGTCCAGAACAATGACACACTGACACTTGGGGGTCCAGAACAATGACACACTGACACTTGGGGGTCCAGAACAATGACACACTGACACTTGGGGGTCCAGAACAATGACACACTGACACTTGGGGGTCCAGAACAATGACACACTGACACTTGGGGGTTCCAGAACAATGACACACTGACACTTGGGGGTCCAGAACAATGACACACTGACACTTGGGGGTCCAGAACAATGACACACTGACACTTGGGGGTCCAGAACAATGACACACTGACACTTGGGGGTCCAGAACAATGACACACTGACACTTGGGGGTTCAGAACAAGGACACACTGACACTTGGGGGTCCAGAACAATGACACACTGACACTTGGGGGTCCCAGAACAATGACACACTGACACTTGGGGGTCCAGAACAATGACACACTGACACTTGGGGGGTCCAGAACAATGACACACTGACACTTGGGGGTCCCAGAACAATGACGCACTGACACTTGGGGGTCCCAGAACAATGACACACTGACACTTGGGGGTCCCAGAACAATGACACACTGACACTTGGGGGTCCAGAACAATGACACACTGACACTTGGGGGTCCAGAACAATGACACACTGACACTTGGGGGTCCAGAACAATGACACACTGACACTTGGGGGTCCAGAACAATGACACACTGACACTTGGGGGTCCAGAACAATGACACACTGACACTTGGGGGTCCCAGAACAATGACACACTGACACTTGGGGGTCCAGAACAATGACACACTGACACTTGGGGGTCCAGAACAATGACACACTGACACTCGGGGGTCCCAGAACAATGACACACTGACACTTGGGGGTCCAGAACAATGACACAGTGACACTTGGGGGTCCCAGAACAATGACACACTGACACTTGGGGGTCCAGAACAATGACACACTGACACTTGGGGGTCCCAGAACAATGACACACTGACACTTGGGGGGTCCAGAACAATGACACACTGACACTTGGGGGTCCCAGAACAATGACACACTGACACTTGGGGGTCCAGAACAATGACACACTGACACTTGGGGGTTCAAAACAAGGACACACTGACACTTGGGGGTCCAGAACAATGACACACTGACACTTGGGGGTCCAGAACAATGACACACTGACACTTGGGGGTCCAGAACAATGACACACTGACACTTGGGGGTCCAGAACAATGACACACTGACACTTGGGGGTTCAGAACAAGGACACACTGACACTTGGGGGTCCAGAACAATGACACACTGACACTTGGGGGTCCCAGAACAATGACACACTGACACTTGGGGGTCCCAGAACAATGACACACTGACACTTGGGGGTCCAGAACAATGACACACTGACACTTGGGGGTCCCAGAACAATGACACACTGACACTTGGGGGTCCAGAACAGAACACTGACACTGGGGGTCCAGAACAATGACACACTGACACTTGGGGGTCCCAGAACAATGACGCACTGACACTTGGGGGTCCCAGAACAATGACGCACTGACACTTGGGGGTCCAGAACAATGACACACTGACACTTGGGGGTCCAGAACAATGACACACTGACACTTGGGGGTCCAGAACAATGACACACTGACACTTGGGGGTCCAGAACAATGACACACTGACACTTGGGGGTCCCAGAACAATGACACACTGACACTTGGGGGTCCAGAACAATGACACACTGACACTTGGGGGTCCCAGAACAATGACACACTGACACTTGGGGGTCCAGAACAATGACACACTGACACTTGGGGGTCCCAGAACAATGACACACTGACACTTGGGGGTCCCAGAACAATGACACACTGACACTTGGGGGTCCAGAACAATGACACACTGACACTTGGGGGTCCCAGAACAATGACACACTGACACTTGGGGGTCCAGAACAATGACACACTGACACTTGGGGGTCCCAGAACAATGACACACTGACACTTGGGGGTCCAGAACAATGACACACTGACACTTGGGGGTCCCAGAACAATGACACACTGACACTTGGGGGTCCAGAACAATGACACAATGACACTTGGGGGTCCCAGAACAATGACACACTGACACTTGGGGGTCCCAGAACAATGACACACTGACACTTGGGGGATCCAGAACAATGACACTTGGGGGTCCCAGAACAATGACACACTGACACTTGGTGGTCCAGAACAATGACACACTGACACTTGGGGGTCCCAGAACAATGACACACTGACACTTGGGGGTCCCAGAACAATGACACACTGACACTTGGGGGTCCAGAACAATGACACACTGACACTTGGGTATCCAGAACAATGACACACTGACACTTGGGGGTCCCAGAACAATGACACACTGACACTTGGGGGATCCAGAACAATGACACACTGACACTTGGGGGTCCCAGAACAATGACACACTGACACTTGGGGGTCCCAAAACAATGACACACTGACACTTGGGGGTCCAGAACAATGACACACTGACACTTGGGGGATCCAGAACAATGACACACTGACACTTGGGGGTCCCAGAACAATGACACACTGACACTTGGGGGTCCAGAACAATGACACACTGACACTTGGGGGTCCCAGAACAATGACACACTGAAACTTTGGGGTCCAGAACAATGACACACTGACACTTGAGGGTCCCAGAACAATGACACACTGACACTTGGGGGTCCAGAACAATGACACACTGACACTTGGGGGTCCCAGAACAATGACACACTGAAACTTTGGGGTCCAGAACAATGACACACTGACACTTGGGGGTCCCAGAACAATGACACACTGACACTTGGGGGATCCAGAACAATGACACACTGAAACTTTGGGGTCCAGAACAATGACACACTGACACTTGGGGGTCCCAGAACAATGACACACTGACACTTGGGGGATCCAGAACAATGACACACTGACACTTGGGGGTCCCAGAACAATGACACACTGACACTTGGGGGTCCAGAACAATGACACACTGACACTTGGGGGGTCCAGAACAATGACACCCTGAAACTTGGGGGTCCCAGAACAATGACACACCGACACTTGGGGTCCCAGAACAATGACACACTGACACTTGGGGGTCCAGAACAATGACACACTGACACTTGGGGGTCCCCGAACAATGACACACTGACACTTAGGGGTCCCAGAACAATGACACACTGACGCTTGGGGGATCCAGAACAATACTGACACTTATGGATCTACAACAATGACACACTGACACCTGGGGGTCCAAACAATGATATACAGAACAATGGACCAGTACAGACGGTACACATGTTGGCTTGTCCTGCCAGTTTGCACCTTTAAATGAAAGTCGTAAAATGTCGGCACCCAAAACAATCGTACCTGGCATGAGTCCCAGCAGCACAACCAGCGGGGCCCCCCACAGGTAAGTCATGGTGGTCCTGAAGGACTTGGATCCTCCAGGTTCTGCGGTCCTCCCAGGCAGTTCTTGTGTCAGATCCGGACTGTATGTGATGAGACCTCACCTAGAGAAACCCGTGCACTCCATCCAGAAGTTGTAGAACTTGTGCTGCCGGTTCTATGTTGTGATGGAACACACACGACACACCTGTACTCTGAGGAGGAGTGACGTGACAATATTCCTCTGGGCAGGTGACACCCACTGAGGATCTTTCCGGCTTCCTCAGCTCAGGTTAATGATTAATGTCACTTGTTATTATTTGAATAGTATTACGGCTCATTGCACTCTTCCCCAACAGAGAACCTCTACCAACATCGAGACAGGACAGGAAATGAGGAGAAATCTCCCCACCGTAGTGTCCTCTGTCCCCTGCACCCCACCGTAGTGCCCTCTGTCTTCTGCACCCCACCGTAGTGTCCTCTGTCCCCTGCACCTCACCGTAGTGCCCTCTGTCCCCTGCACCCCACCGTAGTGTCCTCTGCACCCCACCGTAGTGTTCTCTGTCCCCTGTACCCCACCGTAGTGTCCTCTGTCCCCTGCACCCCACCGTAGTGTTCTCTGTCCCCTGCACCCCACCGTAGTGTCCTCAGTCCCCTGCACCCCACCGTAGTGTCCTCTGCACCCCACCGTAGTGTTCTCTGTCCCCTGTACCCCACCGTAGTGTCCTCTGTCCCCTGCACCCCACCGTAGTGTCCTCTGTCCCCTGCACCCCACCGTAGTGTCCTCTGTCCCCTGTACCCCACCGTAGTGTCCTCTGTCCCCTGCACCCCACCGTAGTGTCCTCTGTCCCCTGCACCCCACCGTAGTGTCCTCTGTCCCCTGTACCCCACCGTAGTGTCCTCTGTCCCCTGCACCCCACCGTAGTGTTCTCTGTCCCCTGTACCGCACCGTAGTGTCCTCTGCACCCCACCGTAGTGTCCTCTGTCCCCTGCACCCCACCGTAGTGTCCTCTGTCTCCTGCACCCCACCGTAGTGTCCTCTGTCCCCTGCACCCCACCGTAGTGTTCTCTGTCCCCTGTACCCCACCGTAGTGTCCTCTGTCCCCTGCACCCCACTGTAGTGCCCCCTGTCCTCTGCACCCCACCGTAGTGTCCTCTGTCCACTGCACCCCACCGTAGTGTCCTCTGTCCCCTGCACCCCACCATAATGTCCTCTGTCCACTGCACCCCACCGTAGTGTCCTCTGTCCCCTGCACCCCACGTAGTGTCCTCTGTCCCATGCACCCCACCGTAGTGTCCTCTGTTCCCTGTACTCCACCGTAGTGTCCTCTGTCCCCTGCACCCCACCGTAGTGTCCTCTGTCCCATGCACCCCACCGTAGTGTCCCCTGTCCCCTGCACCCCACCGTAGTGTCCTCTGACCCCTGCACCCCACCGTAGTGTCCTCTGTCCCTGCACCCCACCGTAGTGTCCTCTGTCCCCTGCACCCCACCATAGTGTCCTCTGTCCCCTGCACCCCACCGTAATGTCCTCTGTCCACTGCACCCCACCGTAGTGTCCTCTGACCCCTGCACCCCACCATAGTGTCCTATGTCCCCTGCACCCCACCGTAGTGTCCTCTGTCCCCTGCACCCCACCGTAATGTCCTCTGTCCACTGCACCCCACCATAGTGTCCTCTGACCCCTGCACCCCACCGTAGTGTCCTCTGACCCCTGCACCCCACCGTAGTGTCCTCTGTCCCCTGCACCCCACCGTAGTGTCCTCTGTCCCCTGTACCCCACCGTAGTGCCCTCTGTCCTCTGCACCCCATCGTAGTGTCCTCTGTCCCCTGCACCCAACCGTAGTGTCCTCTGTCCTCTGCACCCCACCGTAGTGTCCTCTGCACCCCATCATAGTGTCCTCTGTCCCCTGTACCTCACCGTAGTGTCCTCTGTCCCCTGCACCCCACCGTAGTGTCCTCTGTACCCCACCGTAGTGTCCTCTGTCCCCTGCACCCCACCGTAGTGCCCTCTGTCCCCTGCACCCCACTGTAGTGTCCTCTGTCCCCTGCACCCCACTGTAGTGTCCTCTGTCCCCTGCACCCCACCGTAGTGTCCTCTGTCCACTGCACCCCACTATAGTGTCCTCTGACCCCTGCACCCCACTGTAGTGCCCTCTGTCCCCTGCACCCCACCGCAGTGCCCTCTGTCCCCTGCACCCCACTGTAGTGCCATCTGTCCCCTGCACCCCACCGTAGTGCCCTCTGTCCCCTGCACCCCACCGCAGTGCCCTCTGTCCTCTGCACCCCACCGTAGTGTCCTCTGTCCCCTGCACCCCACCGTAGTGTCCTCTGCACCCCATCGTAGTGTCCTCTGTCCCCTGCACCCCACCGTAGTGTCCTCTGTCCCCTCTACCCCACTGTAGTGTCCTCTGTCCCCTGCACCCCACCGTAGTGTCCTCTGTCCCCTGCATCCCACCGTAGTGTCCTCTGTCCCCTGCACCCCACCGTAGTGTCCTCTGTCCCCTGCACCCCACCGTAGTGTCCTCTATCCCCTCTACCCCACTGTAGTGTCCTCTGTCCCCTGCACCCCACCGTAGTGTCCTCTGTCCCCTGCACCCAACCGTAGGGTCCTCTGTCCCCTCCACCCCACCGTAGTGTCCTCTGTCCCCTGCACCCCACCGTAGTGTCCTCTGTCCCCTGCACCCCACCGTAGTGCCCCCGGTCCTCTGCACCCCACCGTAGTGTCCTCTGTCCCCTGCACCCCACCGTAGTGTCCTCTGTCCCCTGCACCCCACTGTAGTGCCATCTGTCCCCTGCACCCCACCGTAGTGCCCTCTGTCCCTTGCACCCCACCGCAGTGCCCTCTGTCCTCTGCACCCCACCGTAGTGTCCTCTGTCCCCTCTACCCCACTGTAGTGTCCTCTGTCCCCTGCACCCCACCGTAGTGTCCTCTGTCCCCTGCATCCCACCGTAGTGTCCTCTGTCCCCTGCACCCCACCGTAGTGTCCTCTGTCCCCTGCACCCCACCGTAGTGTCCTCTATCCCCTCTACCCCACTGTAGTGTCCTCTGTCCCCTGCACCCCACCGTAGTGTCCTCTGTCCCCTGCACCCAACTGTAGGGTCCTCTGTTCCCTCCACCCCACCGTAGTGTCCTCTGTCCCCTGCACCCCACCGTAGTGTTCTCTGTCCCCTGCACCCCACCGTAGTGTCCTCTGTCCCCTGCACCCCACTGTAGTGTCCTCTGTCCCCTGCACCCCACCGTAGTGTCCTCTGTCCCCTGCACCCCACCGTAGTGTCCTCTGTCCCCTGCACCCCACCGTAGTGCCCTCTGTCCTCTGCACCCCACCGCAGTGTCCTCTGTCCCCTGTACCCCACCGTAGTGTCCTCTGTCCCCTGCACCCCACTGTAGTGCCATCTGTCCCCTGCACCCCACCGTAGTGCCCTCTGTCCCTTGCACCCCACCGCAGTGCCCTCTGTCCTCTGCACCCCACCGTAGTGTCCTCTGTCCCCTCTACCCCACTGTAGTGTCCTCTGTCCCCTGCACCCCACCGTAGTGTCCTCTGTCCCCTGCATCCCACCGTAGTGTCCTCTGTCCCCTGCACCCCACCGTAGTGTCCTCTGTCCCCTGCACCCCACCATAGTGTCCTCTATCCCCTCTACCCCACTGTAGTGTCCTCTGTCCCCTGCACCCCACCGTAGTGTCCTCTGTCCCCTGCACCCAACCGTAGGGTCCTCTGTTCCCTCCACCCCACCGTAGTGTCCTCTGTCCCCTGCACCCCACCGTAGTGTCCTCTGTCCCCTGCACCCCACCGTAGTGTCCTCTGTCCCCTGCACCCCACTGTAGTGTCCTCTGTCCCCTGCACCCCACCGTAGTGTCCTCTGTCCCCTGCACCCCACCGTAGTGTCCTCTGTCCCCTGCACCCCACCGTAGTGCCCTCTGTCCTCTGCACCCCACCGCAGTGTCCTCTGTCCCCTGCACCCCACCGTAGTGTCCTCTGCACCCCATCGTAGTGTCCTCTGTCCCCTGCACCCCACCGTAGTGTCCTCTGTCCCACAGTCCCCTGCACCCCACCATAGTGTCCTCTCTTGTAATCTTTAAACTGTAAAAAATAAATCGTGCTGCACCCTGGTGATCTTTGATCTCTTCCATGTTGTTCAGGTAGATCTTCAACTCTCCTGGGTTGCCGATCCCCGTTCTTTAGGGAAGTCCATAAACTACAGAAGTCCAATTCCTTAAAGCCGAATTTAAGGCATAGCGGTTTTTCCCCTTCCTCCTCTACCATATCACCTCTTCTAGCACAGACCCCCCCATCCCCATTCCTAGTACAAATCTCTAATTTCCCTCCTAGCTCAAATCTTCCCCACCCCATAATTTCTCCTGCTCACACAAATACCCCCCCCCCCCAAAAAAGCCCCCTCCTAGCATAATCCCCTCCCACCTCTACCATATGACCTCTTCTAGCACAGACCCCCCCAATCCCCATTTCTAGTACACATCTCCCATTTCCCTCCTAGCTCAAATCTTCCCCACCCCATAATTTCCCCTGCTCACACAAATACCCCCCCCCCCCCCCCAAAAAAAAAAAGCCCCCTCCTAGCATAATCCTCTCCCACCTCTACCATATGACCTCTTCCAGCACAGACCCCCCAAATCCCTCCTCCTAGTACAAATCCCCCATCTCCCTCCTAGCTCAAATCCTCCCCACCCCATAATTTCCCCTGTTAACACATATACTCCCTCCCAAAAAAGAGCCCCCTTCTTGCATAAACCCCTCCCACCTCTACCATATGACCTCTTCTAGCACAGACCCCCCCAAATCCCCCCTCCTAGTACAAATCTCCCATCTCCCTCCTAGCTCAAATCCTCCCCACCCCATATTTTCCCCTGCTAACACAAATATCCCCCCCCCCCAATAAAAGAGCGTTTGAAAAATTGCTGCGCAAATACCGTGCAAGATAAAAAGTTGCAATGACCGCCATTTTATTCTCTAGGGTGTCTGCTAAAAAACATGTATATTGTTTGGGGGTTCTGTGTAATTTTCTAGCAAAAAATAGCAACAAAAATGATGATTTGTACATGTAAAAACTAAGGGCCAGATTCAGCAACACTTGCGCTGGAGTATTTCGATATGCGCCGCGTAACTGTGAATATGCGCCGTTGTATCTCCGCGGCCGTACCCACCAACCTAGATGCGCCAGAAAACGGGCCATTTCCGACCGGCTTAACTTTCCGACGCCAGAGTATCGTCAGCGCATAATTTCGTTTGGCGCATCAGTCACGCCTATTGATTTCTCCTGCAAATATGCAAATGAGGGATTTTTCCCAATTCTCGAACGGATTAGCACCATACGCTGGCTACATGCGCCGCGCGTATCTCGTCCGTCGGGCGCAAAGTTATTTCTACAAATAGCTGCTTTATCTTTACTCCAGACGGCCACAGGTCAGCAGGAGAGCAGCTACAGCAGCGTTACCGACGATAAGAGCTAGCTGAGCACCCCCACTTGCAGGACAACACCTCTGTCCATGCTTGTCTGTCAACTTTTACAGCCATGGAGGAAGACATCATAGGTCTCCATAGCCGAGATGATGGCTGACAGCTCCTGGCCTTTAGAGTTCAGCTTTCTCCTGTGTGTTTGCGGGGAACGGGAGCAGCCATCTCAGAACAAAAGTAGATTCACTGCGGGGAGGGGGAACAGGATATACTTTAGTGCCGGAATGGCGCATCTACGGGCGCATTTAAACGCCCAACGGAACGCATTGCGCTGTCGTTTCCAAAGGAAGTGGTGCCGACGGAAGTTGTGAGCATGCGCACTGGGATGCATTGACAGTTGACGCATGCGCAGTACGTTCGCCACGGGATCGCGCCTAGTTTAAATAATACACGCCCCGTACCCGCCCAATTTGAATTCCGCCGGCTCATTTTCGATACGTTGCCGCAACTTTAGGAGCAAGTACTTCATGAATAACAGCACTTGCTCCTAAAATTTCACCAGAGTAACGTAAATGAGAAACGTTACTCCAGATTAAAGATGCTCCAATCTACCTGAATCTGGCCCTAAGTGTCAGAATTGGTCCGGGCCTGAAGTGGTTAACGAACGCATTTGCAATAGTTAGCTCCGGGGGATTTCTCGCCTAGATATATTGGAGCATGTGGAGGGTTCTGCATGACGTCTTATGAGATGGCGATTTGACAATTATTCTAAGTACTTTGAAGTTACTGACCCCCTTACTGGATCTGCTGAGTTGGTTATTGTTGGCTGGGGGGGGGGGGGGTGAGATGTATCCTAAGCTGTCACCGAATGGAGAATTTTAGAACAGTAATTGTGTTCAGTACACCTGCATTTGGGGAACCTCAATTTTGCCACACCCTTCAAATGATTGGGTTCAGATGTCCTCAGGGAAGAGTACTATAAAGACATTTTGATGGGGCACTATTCTTCCCACTGAAATTAACAATGGGGCACTATTCCTCCCACTGACACCAATGATGGGACACTATTTCTCCCACTTACCTCAATGGTGGGACACTATTTCTCTAACTGACACCAAGGATAGGGCACTATTCCTTCCACCTACCTCAATGATGGGACACTATTCCTTCCACCTACCTCAATGATGGGACACTATTTCTCCCACTGACACCAATGATGGAGCACTATTTCTCCCACTGACACCAATGATGGGACACTATTCCTTCCACTGACACCAATGATGGAGCACTATTCCTCCCACTGATACCACTGATGAGACACTATTCCTCCCACTGATACCAATGATGAGACACTATTCCTCCCACTGATACCACTGATGAGACACTATTCCTCCCACTGATACCAATGATGAGACACTATTCCTCCCACTGATACCAATGATGGGACACTATTCCTCCCACTGACACCAATGATGGGACACTATTCCTCCCACTGATACCAATGATGAGACACTATTCCTCCCACTGATACCAATGATGGGACACTATTCCTCCCACCTACCTCTATGATAGGACACTATTTCTCCCACTGATACCAATGGTGGGACACTATTTCTCCCATCGACACCAATGATGCGGCACTAATATTTCCCCTAACACCTAAGATGGGACATTTTCAATTCCAGCTGGACACGGTCCAGCTCCCCTCAGGGCCATCTTAATGGCATCATGGGCCCCTGGGCAAAGTAATGCTATGGGGCCCCCAGCATGTCACTTGCCATCGTCACCTGTCACCAAATTCAGCGTGTCACTTGCCATCATCACCCGTCACTAGATTTAGAGTGTCACTTGCCACCGGTTCCTTGTCACAAGTTTCAGCGTGTCACTTGCCATCCATCCCGTCACCAGATTTAGTGTTACTTGCCACGTCGCCTGCCACACGTTGCGGATTGTCACTTGCCAAGTCACCTGCCACACGTTGCGGATTGTCCCTTGCCACGTCACGGATTGTCACTTGCCACGTCACCTGCCACACGTTGCGGATTGTCACTTGCCACACGTTGCGGATTGTCACTTGCCACACGTTGCGGATTGTCACTTGCCACATGTTGCGGATTGTCACTTGCTGTGTCACTTTCCTGCTAAGGAGGTCTCTCGCAAGTCAGGCAGCAGATAACCAGCCAGGCAGCAGAGAGATGATGTCATCTCTCTGCTGCCTGGCTGCCTGCACAGTGAGGGCAGAACTGCACTGCAGGGATGCAGGGCGGGCGATGGGCGGTGAGAGATGATGTCATCGTTCTGCTCCCCCTCCCTCCGGCTCCCTGATTGGCCAGCTGTCTCCTCACCCACGAGCCACCCAGCCATTCTCTTTATCATCCACGGAGCTGACCGATAGAGCAGGGAAGCCGCCCGCTTTCTCATACACGGAGCCACCTGCTCTTTCACCTGCATTCTCGGGGGGGAGCAATTTGTCTGGCTCTGGGGCCGCAGGTAAATGTGGGGCCCCCAATCTGTGCCCAGTCGTGCCCGCTCAGTAAGACGGCCCTGGCTCCCCTACAATCTGAAGGACAGCAAACTGGCCTTTTGTTTAAAAATTCCTTTTGCTGACATTGCAATAAACAGTGGAGACATCGGTGGTTTCAACGTCGTAAATCTCTGACTCTAAAGAAGAAAACTAGCTGAGGCCAGGAGCTCCAGAGAGTCACCAATTGTGGAGAACTGAAGGGTCGAACTTGGCTTTATATCTGCAGTACATTCGCTGTATTGTGTACGGACTCTTTTCATCAGGCTCACAATGGTTTCCATAAGATATATAAGTGAAAGTAAAGCCTCCATGGACTTTTGAACCCAGAATCTTTTGTACGGGCTCAAATAGTTTCTCTTTTCTTCAAGCCGCTTAGGAAGGCGCGGTCCATTGAACAGGCCACATGAAAAGGTACAGACTCTCCATTCTGCAGATCAGCTAATCACAATATATTGGACTGTTTGTTTAGTTGCATATTGTCTGCTTGAATAGCAGCTATGCATGGTGTTTAGAATAGTAACTCACCTCTCCTGTGTCTCCTAAAAACCATTATACTCACCACTCTGATGTCCCGTGTTTCCTAAGAGCCTATAAACTCACCTCTCCAATGTCCCATGTCTCCCAAGAGCCAATGTGTCCGCCTTTCCAGTGACCCATTTTTCGCAAGAGCCCATATACTCATCTCTCTGGTAGACTTTGTCTCCTTAGAGTACATAGAGTCCTTAGAGTCCATAAACTCACCTTTCCAGTAGACCATGTTTTCTAGGAGCCAATATTCTCACCTGTCCAGTGGCCCATGTTTTCTAAGAGCCAATATACTCCCCCTCTCCAGTGGCCCATGTCTTGTAATAGCCAATATACTCACCTCTCCAGTGGTCCATGTCTTCCAAGAGCCAATTGTGAAGGTAGTCGAACATATCCCCGTCATCCATTCCCTTCTTCTTCCATAAAAGAAATCACCCAATATTCTATGAGTAGGAATATCCCTGGAATCGCTGAATAATCCACACATGAGCCATGGCTTAATGCTGAATGTAAACAGGACACACTTTATTGAAAGCACACAGCACACTTTTATACAGAATTTGGAACATCCCGCCCCCAACAACCGCTTTTCTATTGGTCAATTGTAAAGTACATTTGTGGTTTCACTCAGGTCCTCTCCCATGCAAATGAGGACTTCTCTGTCTCAGCAGAGATTGGTCCCAAAGCTTGAATAGCCTGAATAGGTGTGTTGAGACAGAAGCCCCCAGGGGGTAATTACTACAATGAAGCAATCAGAACAACAATTAACACCTCTACACACTGGACAATAAAATGTCTCTCACAAGCCCGACTCCACTTATTTCACTAGTCGGAGCCAAGCATTGAAGGGTCATTGTCCTAGTGACCTAGTCAGGACAAATTAAGCCACTTCCAGTATCTCTTGTCTCATCTTCTGCAATACATGAATTAGGATTTCACGTAGAAACACTTTAATATCTCATGGTCCATGACATTACTCCCCCTGGGAAATAGTTCAACATCCACAGTGGGACCCAAACGGGTCACTCGAGGATGTTGGGCAAGTAGTCTTAAGGTTCCAGGACTGTCTGCCAGGATAACCCATCCGCCTTCCTGCTTTGAGGCCCTGGCCCATAATCGGACGGCCCCTGTCCCGGCTAGGCCTGTCACACATCCCCCCTTTTGGCAGGGGACTAACCCAGTAGGAGACACCAGATGGGTTGTCTCTGAATTTAGTCAGTAGTTCCAGTCCCCCAATGCCGGTATCCATACAGTACCCCAAATCAATTGCTCCAAACCGAGCATTACTCACCCCGCCATCCTCTGCCTCTCTCAGGGAACACGTCTGCCGCTGGGGAGAGGCCTGGACTAGCCCTTCTCCCTGGAGTCCTTTCAGCCGCTGGAGAGATGACAGGGTGGCTGGGCTCAGTCCATCATGCTGTTGGGGATCTGGGCCAACTGGCCACCATTTATGGGGTATACCAGTGGAGACTGAAGTCCCATCCACTGGTGTGAGGTGAAAATCCCCCAGTGCTTGCAAAGCAAAGCCGACATCCTCCTGTTTCAGTCCTGTACCATTTTCTGGGGTTGTGCCAGTGGAGACTGAAGTCCCATCCACTACCCCAGGAACCCCTTCTTCTGTTAGGTGAAAGCAGAGGCCCGGGGCACTCTGCTCTGTTGCCAGCTCTTCCGCTGGGTTGCTGTGAGTGGAGGCCACAGTCCCATCCACCGATATCCACTCAAGCTGTAGTGGGGTGCAGCCGCCAGTAGAATCCTGTCCTGCTGCTAGTGATTCAGCTGGGAGTAAGAGCTTTTCCACCTTTCAGCTGGTTGCTGGGGAGGGGGGCCAACCGCCCCGGCTCCCTGGAACTCCACAGTTGGTCCCGGTGCTGGGCAGAGATGGCTGGCACTCTGCCCTGTTGCCAGCACTTCTGCCGGGGGTGCATAATCCATAACATCCTCTGAACAGTCCATACATTCTGTAATCTGTGGCTGGGGAGTGATCGCCATCTTCTCACCCTGAGCCTCCGAAACTGCCACAGGGGTGGGGCAGAGGTCTTGAACCCTTTGTCCGGTGACTAGCGCTTCAGCTGGGGAAGTTCCTTGTAACTCCACAAATACTCCTCTTGGTGCTGGGCAGAGCACAGTGAAGTTTGGCCCTGATCCCAGCTCTTCTGCTGGAGACCCATCAGGTTGTTTTTTGTCAGCAGAAAAATCTATTAAATCCCCTGTCTCTGCAACTGGTGTCTGGGGATAAAGGTTCACCATCTCCTGTTCATGTAACCCAGAAGATGCTCTAGGTACTGAGCAGAGGTTAGCAGAGCTCGGCCCTGCGGTCAGAACTTCAGCTTTGGGAATGGCAATCTCCAGATTTTCCACTGCCGATTCACTGGCATACTGCTGGACAGGCACAATCCTCCCTTCAAGATTGTCCCATACAGAAACGGGATCATCAAGGTCAGTCTGCACTTGCTGCATCCGCCATATATCCTCCTGGTCCATAGCTGCAGGGGCAGGTTGGCAAAGCACACTGTTACCCTGCCACATGGACGATTCTTCAGCCAGGATTTCAGCATTGTCCACTGATATTTCCTGATAGTCCCAGGCAAAGGGAGCCCGGCCCTGGCGCTGAGCAGAGTCTAGCAGCTGTTTGTAGGCGATCTCCAGGTCCCATTCCCGAGCGGCCAGAAATTCCAAATCTTCCTGTAGCCAGTGCGCTTCCGAGATATTCAATGTTTTCTCTCTGTGCTCCATTATGTCTTCCAAGCGCCACTCCCGATCATCCCCAAAGTCGGGATCACTGGACATCCTCCAATACAACAATCCCAGGCCATCATAGTCATAGCCTTCTGTGGGGCTGTCATCCACTGACCATGGGCACTCTTGGGCTACATACCACCAGAGGGCTCTGTAGCTCTCATCCAGCTGCATCTCTGCCCGGATCAGCCTGTTTAATTCCGCTATCCACTCCTGCTTCGGTTGTTCCCCCAACAACGGCATTCGTACGTCATACTGCGGCCAGTACCTTGCATAGATGTAGGGCAGGACCTCTCCTTGGTGTTGCTGCTCGAGAGCTAGCGCTTCCTTCCAGAGTTGGCACCGAATCACATCCGCCCATCCCAGCAGGACCTCCTCTGATTCTGGTCCTGTGTGCTGTATCCGCATCTCTTGTAACCTTCTTCTGAATTCCTCTTCCATGGTTACTGGTATCTGTACCTCTCCTCGTCTTTCATTTGGTGCTGCTTCTTTAGGCGTTGTCACTGATCGTCGTATTTCTGCAATTCTCAGCTTATGTTGCCGCTCTCGTTCTTTCTCATCAAAAGCTTTAACAGCGCTAAACGGAATCTTCCTTGTGTCTGCTGTGCTGTACTCACTGTTTGGAGAATGTGCGGCTGCTTGTTGGACTGCTGCCAGTTTTAACTGTAGCTCTGCGTCTCTTATTTGTTTAGCCTCCTCCGCTAACAGGGTCATCACTTTCAGCACCACATCCGCCGTTGGGTTCGGACCGAACCATGCTAATTTCTCTCTTATTAGCTTGTTGGCTGGTGATTCCTCATCCTGAATCACTGGTGTCTCCATCTCTTGTACTGCTGGCGTTGCTGCAACCGAGTTCTCCTGGTCTAGGGCCATTAATTCTGCTATGATGACACGCTCGGTTTTGTTGCTAGCAATCCTTCCACGAACTTCCAGTAGTTCTTTCAGTGTATTTCTTTTAAGCCGGGTGTACCAGTCTTCCATTCACTGTTCCCAGTGTCTGCTTGGAAACCTGGTGTAAAGGAAAGTAGAAGGGAAAATCCCGCTGCTGCCAACCAGTTGTGAAGGTAGTCGAACATATCCCCGTCATCCATTCCCTTCTTCTTCCATAAAATAAATCACCCAATATTCCATGAGTAGGAATATCCCTGGAATCGCTGAATAATCCACACATGAGCCATGGCTTAATGCTGAATGTAACAGGACACACTTTATTGAAAGCACACAGCACACTTTTATACAGAATTTGGAACATCCCGCCCCCAACAACCGCTTTTCTATTGGTCAATTGTAAAGTACATTTGTGGTTTCACTCAGGTCCTCTCCCATGCAAATGAGGACTTCAAAATGTCTCAGCAGAGATTGGTCCCAAAGCTTGAATAGCCTGAATATGTGTGTTGAGACAGAAGCCCCCAGGGGGTAATTAATACAATGAAGCAATCAGAACAACAATTAACACCTCTACACACTGGACAATAAAATGTCTCTCACAAGCCCGACTCCACTTATTTCACTAGTCGGAGCCAAGCATTGAAGGGTCATTGTCCTAGTGACCTAGTCAGGACAAATTAAGCCACTTCCAGTATCTCTTGTCTCATCTTCTGCAATACATGAATTAGGATTTCACGTAGAAACACTCTAATATCTCATGGTCCATGACACCAATATACTCACCTCTCCAGTGGCCCATGTCTCCTAGGAGCCAATAAACCCACCTGTCCAGTGGCTGTATCCCCTACCTCTCTTCCGTTCCATCGCTGCAGACTCCATCAGTTTGTTTGGCAACTAGAAATGTTGGCGTGTCTCCTGTGTCCACTGTCATATGCTCCATTGGCTCCATTCTTCAACCCCCACATCACTGCTGTATCCTGTATTGACATGGGGTCAGAGGATGGACGCGGGACACTCCAGGAAGGGTCCACTGAAGACACAAACAGAGTCTGGAATAGTGGGAAGGTAGGAGGTTGTCATGTAAATGCAATAATGTCTGACAGCTTACCTTCTCCTCCATGTGTCCATTAGAGGCCTGACTCTCTTTCTGGCTGCCTTTTATCACCTCTCCTCTCTGTATGGCTCCACCCCAGGCCATCCCAGGAAGTCTATATTAACTAGTGCACTGCAGGTCTGCTTTGCTGTTTAACTTTGTTAGCTTGTGTTCCTGTCTGCCGTGTGCTACGTTAACCCTTCTGTGTACCGATTTTGGCTCGTCTCTGACTACTCCTTTTTGCCTGTGACCCTGACCTTTGGCCTGTCCCTTGGTTACCCTTGTTTGCCTGTTGCCCCGACCTCGGCTTACCTATCACTATCCATTGTGTTCTCAGTGGCTGCTTTCCCTCTCTTCCTACGGACCGTGACCTGGGGGACCCCAGGGGCCACGACCTGGGTGGGTTCAGTTGCAGCGAAGGCCATCCTCACCACTAGAGGCTCTGGTTAACACCTGCTGGACCTTAGACTCCACGCCCTGGGCAATATTGGTTTCACGTATCCTGTCCATCTGCAGCAGTTTGCTATTGGGTTCACTACCTTGCGTGCACCCCTGTCTCCAACGGGGTGCATTTGTCACCTGGCCACAGATGACCTGACAGAGGTGGGTAATTGAAAAGTTAAGTATAATACCTCTTTTATTGCAGGGAACTTTTTTAGAGACTAACTAGTTCTCTTTTATCCAGATGGAATTTTAATTAATGTATGTTGTGCTGTATTTTTTAGGATCCAAAAATTGAGTAAAGTTACACAGGAATTTATTAAAATGAAAACACTCCAAAAACTGTTGACAGAATTATGATTTTTTTATTGTATGAAAATCATCATAAAAGAGTTAAGAGGAAGATTGACTGATGTCCTTGTATAGAGGAATGTCAACGCCCATAACTTTGAGACCTGTTTCTGAAGATTAGGCACACCTTGTTTCATGTTCACTCCTCAAGTTGTTAAAAAAAGATATACCGGTAGATCCATATTTATAAATTGACATATGTTTAACCCACCTAATCTAAACCCACCCACGTCTGCCTGTATCTGTATAGGAGTATAGGAGTACACCCGCATAGATAGGTCCTGCCTGGGGATGGGTGGGAAGTCCAAGGAAAAGCCCAGACAAAACAAAAAATATATTCATAGGTACTGCAATTTTTTTTTACTCTGTAATGATTTTTGTGTTTGGATAGGAAATGGAGCTCCCCTCATGTGGATTCCAGGCAAGAAACACTAGGGAACGATCGTGAGCAATTTGTATATGTTGTGCAATGATCTTCATTGAAAAACAAGCTAAAATTCAGACTATGCGCGATTTTGAGTTAAAGGGTCAGTCTACCCAAAAGTGATATTTTAGTTAGAGGTGGATATACAGTATATATGTTGGATACTCCAACCAGGTGGTTCTTACTCCAAGCAGGGGGTTCTTACTCAAACCAAGGGGTTATTACTCAAACCAAGGGGTTCTTACTCCAACCAGGGGGTTCTTACTCCAACCAGGGGGTTCTTACTCCAACCAAGGGGTTCTTACTCCAACCAAGGGGTTCTTACTCCAACCAAGGGGTTCTTACTCAAACCAAGGGGTTCTTACTCAAACCAGGGGGTTCTTACTCAAACCAAGGGGTTCTTACTCAAACCAAGGGGTTCTTACTCCAACCAGGGGGTTCTTACTCCAACCAGGGGGTTCTTACTCAAACCAAGGAGTTCTTACTCAAACCAGGGGCTTCTTACTCAAACCAAGGGGTTCTTACTCAAACCAGGGGGTTCTTACTCAAACCAGGGTTTTTTTACTCAAACCAGGGGGTTCTTACTTCAACCAGGGGGTTCTTACTCAAACCAATGGGTTCTTACTCAAACCAATGGGTTCTTACTCCAACCAGACGGTTCTTACTCCAACCAGGGGGTTCTTACTCCAACCACTGGGGTTCTTACTCAAACTAAGGGGTTCTTACTCAAACCAAGGGGTTCTTACTCCAACCAGGGGGTTCTTACTCCAACCAGGGGGTTCTTACTCAAACCAAGGAGTTCTTACGCCAACCAGGGGGTTCTTACTCCAACCCGGGGGTTCTTACTCCAACCAGGGGGTTCTTACTCAAACCAAGGGGTTCTTACTCAAACCAAGGGGTTCTTACTCAAACCAGGGGCTTCTTACTCAAACCAGGGGCTTCTTACTCAAACCAAGGGGTTTCTACTCCAACCAGGGGGTTCTTACTCAAACCAAGGGTTTCTTACTCAAACCAAGGGTTTCTTCCTCAAACCAAGGGGTTCTTACTCCAACCAGGGGCTTCTTACTCAAACCAAGGGGTTTCTACTCCAACCAGGGGGTTCTTACTCAAACCAAGGGTTTCTTACTCAAACCAAGGGTTTCTTACTCAAACCAAGGGTTTCTTACTCAAACCAAGGGTTTCTTACTCAAACCAAGGGGTTCTTCCTCAAACCAAGGGGTTCTTACTCCAACCAGGGGGTTCTTACTCAAACCAAGGGGTTCTTACTCCAACCTGGGGGTTCTTACTCCAACCTGGGGGTTCTTACTCCAACCTGGGGGTTCTTCCTGACTTTGTCCTTGCCCACCTAAGAATTCTGGATGCCCATGTCCACCTTTTTATGCCCCACCTCCTCCTCTTACATTCTGCGTGATATGAAATACATAAAAA
Organism: Rana kukunoris; assembly: GCA_029574335.1. Taxonomy (NCBI): domain Eukaryota; kingdom Metazoa; phylum Chordata; class Amphibia; order Anura; family Ranidae; genus Rana; species Rana kukunoris. Next base: position 8,660,211 of record CM056059.1, on the reverse strand, counting down.
TCCTGCAGGGATAATGAGAGCCCCTCATAAAAGGAAAAGCAGGTGCGAAGACCTGAGAACTCACAGGGATGGTGGGAAACCCTCGTAATTGGCACAGAAGGTGTCCAGACCCAGGAACTCAATGCTGGGATGGTGGGAACCCCTCATAATGGGCACAGCAGGTGTACGGGCCCGGGAACCTTAGCACAGGGATGGTGGAACTCCTTTATAATAGGCACAGCAAGTATGCAGACCCTGGAACTCAGCACAGGACCAGTGGGAAAGCCTTATAATGGGCACAGCAGGTGTACAGACCCGGGAACTCAGCACAGAGATGGTGAGAACCCCTCATAATTGGCACAACAAGGGTGTAGAATTCAGCAAAGATATGGTGGGAACCCTTTACAATAGGTACAGCAGGTGTGCAAACTGGGGAATTTAGTACAGGGACCTCAACATAGGGTCTCCAAAAGATAGAAGAGGCAGCTAATATATTACTGAATATATGTGACTAGCATCCAATTATATACTATACAGGGCTTTTTTTCAGCTGGAACGAAGTTTTGGCAACTCCAGCACTTAATTTATTTAATGGCAAGGGGTGCAGGGGTGTACTGGAAAGTCCATTGATGGTGGCTGCTTATGTTACTGGGATGGGTCTATTGTTGCTAGGGGGTCTTATTTTACTGGGAGGGTTCTACGGTTGAGGTATGGGTCCATTGTTGCTGGCTGCTGGAGTGTCTAATAATGCTGGTTGTTGGTAGGTCTAGTGTTGCTGGTGGGGGGGTCCATTGCTCCTGGGGAATCTATTTTGCTTTTTATACTCTACTTAGCAAATTCCAGACTTCTTACTTAGCACCAAAAAATGATACTTGGATTTGTTTTCTCTAAAAAAGGGCGGTACTGGAAGGTGGGTAAGGGGTGGGACCAAGGGACAGTGCTCGGACAGTGCTCGGAGGTGGGTAGGGGGCGGAGACAAAGGGTGAATTGGAAGAAGGGAGTACCTGCACTTCAGATTTTATATATACAGTAATCATTTTTCTTTCAGTTCTCCTTTAAGCTGTGATGACCAAACAGATCTGTATGCAAGATGACAATTCGCCTTGGGGGGGTAAATTTAAAAATAAGAGTTTGGTGAACCCCACCCAACATATCATCAGCTCATAACTATGTCAGGAATCGTCTGGGTCTTTGTTGCAGGGTGGAGAATGCCAGTTATATACACCTCAACTTGGAAGCCAGGACTTCATTCTGTGTTTTCAGTGGGGAGAGAAAGGGTTGGAACTCGTTTTTTGTTGCTGTCAAAGTCTAGACCAGCCTTTCTGAAGCCTTTCAACACAGAGGAACCCTTAAAATAACTTTCCAGTCTCAGGGAACCCCTGCTAAAAATGACTAGAACTCAGTGGCGGCTGGTGCTCAAAATTTGGGGGGGGCGCAAACAAACGAAAAAAAAACATTAATTGCAGCCTCGCTGTGTCCATCAATTGTCGCAACTGTGCCTGTCAATTGTCGCCACTTTGCCATCAATTGTCACCACTGTGCCATCAATTGACACCACTATGCCATCAACTGTCGCCACTGTGCCATCAAACGCAGCCACTGTGCCATTATTTCTCGCCACTGTGCCCATCAATGGTCGCCACTGTGCCATCAAACACAGCCACTGTGCCTGTCAATTGTTGCCACTGTGCCATCAATTGTCACCACTGTGCCCATCAATTGCTGCCAGTTTGCCCCCTCAAATACCTCCAGTTTGCCCCGTAAAATGACGCTAGTTTTCCCCCTCAAATGCAGCCAGATTGCCCCCTCAAATGCAGCCAGGTTGCCCCCTCAAATACTGCCAGTTTGCCCCCCCTGCCTGGCACTTACCTTTCTCGGGTCAGCCATCCTCCCCCACACTGCCTCAATGTCTTCTCCCGCCCTCAAAGTCTGTTCAGCCAATCAGGTAACCAGTAACCAGACCCGGTGAACCTGATTGGCTGAGACGCTCCAATCATCTCACCACTGGACAATGAGGTCACTGTACTCCAATGACCTCAACAGTCAACAGATCTCAATCCAATAGAGAACCTTTGGGATGTGGTGGATTCGCATCATGGATGTGCAGTCAACAAAACTGCGTGATGTTATCATGTCACTATGGAGCAAAATCTCTGAGGAATGTTTCCATCACCTTGTCGAATGCCATGAAGAATGAAGGCAAAAGGAGGTTCAACCCAGCACTAGCAAGGTGTACCTTATAAAGCGGCTGGTGAGAGTATATAAAAGAGGGAAAGCTGCATTTATATCAAATTCAAAGAAAAAAATTATAATAAAAACATAATAAATATCACTCTTACTATTCTGTTGTAAAATGTATTACCAGCAATTAATTCTATATAATAAATACGTGCCTCTGCAAAATATTATAATTATTAGCTGTCCACAACAGTCTGTTCATGAATTATAAATCTAACCAGCAATTATTTTAGGCACATGTATTGCTGCAATGTTTACCCAAGTCATGACTAATACACTGATCACAGACTCATATTACATGGTTTTGGTAAATCTAAAGAGATTGTACAAGATTACACAGTGTATGCAGGGCCTGGACAGGGGGGCAGGAGGGGAAGCCGCCATCAGGCAGGGATTGGGATGCAGCTTGTGGGTAGAGTGCAGCATGGTGCACCGGCAATAAAAAATACCCTCAGAGGCCAAGCAGGATGAGAACAGAATAACCAGGCCATGTGGGTAGGCACTTACAACAGTAGCAGAAGATTGTGTTCTTGAAATGATGTCGCCAGCTTCCGCAGCGAGGAGCGGGAATGTGGCCTGGCCGGTCCACATCAAATGGGAGGCTTCCTAAGTGGAGATAGTGTAGTCCCTTCACTTTCCCTACTTTTTAAGAACCTTTCCTTGCCGCTATGCACTGTCCCTGCCAGATGGAGAACATGGCCCGGATTCACAGACATCGGCGCACATTTATGCCGCCGTGGCGTATCTCTTTTACGCTACGCCGACGCAGCGCAGAGAGACAAGCATGGAATTCACAAAGCAAATGCTCCCAACGTTGCACCAGCAAGGCGTATATTTCGTAGGCGTAAACCGGTGGAAGTGGGCGTGATCCTTGCTGATGAAGCGTGACCCCATGCAAATGATGGGCCGGGCGCAAGACAAGTACTTAAAACAAACTGTGCATGCGTCAAGACGTGGACGTATCCCCGTGCGCATGCGTACAACCAGTCGGAATAACTGTCTAATAGACCCCGGATCACTGTGTACGCCGTTAACGTAACCTACGTCCAGCCAGACCCACGTCGGCCCATATTCACAGACGTCCAACCTACATTACATAGGCTTGTGTTCCCTGGTCCATACCTTTGCATGGGTTGCGCCTCATCTATGGGGAATAACTTTACGCCAAACGTAAAACTTACGCAAACCGCCTAAATCATGCGCCGGGCGCAAGTATGTTTGTGAATCGGCGTATCTCCCTCATTTGCATAGAAAATCAATGGGAACACCACATGCGTCCAGCGTAAATATGCGCCCAATCTACGCCGGCGTAGGCAAGTTACGTAGGTGGGATGAAGTCTGTTTTTAGGCGTATCTTAGTTTGTGGGTCCGGTGCACAGATACGATGGTGCATATTTGGACTTACGTGGCGTATCTGGAGATACGTCGGCGCAAGTGCTTTGTGAATCCGGGCCCATGTCCCTACACTAGCCACTCACACAAAAGCACGCCAGACCCAGAACCAAGAGTCTTAAATAGACTCTGCCCTGACCCAAAATGACCTTTGAGGTCATGTGGGGTGCCAGCGACCAATCAGAAAGCCATGCCCATAGTGATTGCAGGAAGTCATAGAGCAGTGATAGCAAACTTTCCCATGATGCTCAACTACACTGCAGAGTGCATGAACAGTTCCAAAACATTTGGGATGTCAAGGTTCACCACCACTGTCATGGAGGAACTAAGTTCCTCACTCATTCCCCTTTCACATTGCTGCTCCGCTTGAGCGCCACCTACGTTGGGGAGTACAGACTGCACCTGCCTACAAGCTTGTAGGTTGCATACAGTGCCTTGCGAAAGTATTCGGCCCCCTTGAACTTTGCGACCTTTTGCCACATTTCAGGCTTCAAACATAAAGATATAAAACTGTAATTTTTTTGTGAAGAATCAACAAGTGGGACACAATCATGAAGTGGAACGAAATTTATTGGATATTTCAAACTTTTTTAACAAATAAAAAACTGAAAAATTGGGCGTGCGAAATTATTCAGCCCCTTTACTTTCAGTGCAGCAAACTCTCTCCAGAAGTTCAGTGAGGACCTCTGAATGATCCAATGTTTACCTAAATGACTAATGATGATAAATAGAATCCACCTGTGTGTAATCAAGTCTCTGTATAAATGCACCTGCACTGTGATAGTCTCAGAGGTCCATTTAAAGTGCAGAGAGCATCATGAAGAACAAGGAACACACCAGGCAGGTCCGAGATACTGTTGTGGAGAAGTTTAAAGCCGGATTTGGATGCAAAAAGATTTCCCAAGCTTTAAACATCCCAAGGAGCACTGTGCAAGCGATAATATTGAAATGGAAGGAGTATCAGACCACTGGAAATCTACGAAGACCTGGCCGTCCCTCTAAACTTTCAGCTCATACAAGGAGAGGACTGATCAGAGATGCAGCCAAGAGGCCCATGATTACTCTGGATGAACTGCAGAGATCTACAGCTGAGGTGGGAGACTCTGTCCATAGGACGACAATCAGTCCCTGTATACTGCACAAATCTGGCCTTTATGGAAGAGTGGCAAGAAGAAAGACATTTCTTAAATATATCCATAAAGAGTGTCTTTTAAAGTTTGCCACAAGCCACCTGGGAGACACACAAACATGTGGAAGAAGGTGCTCTGGTTAGATGAAACCAAAATCAAACTTTTTGGCAACAATGCAAAACGTTATGTTTGGCGAAAAAAGGAACACAGCTCATCACCCTGAACACACCATCCCCACTGTGAAACATGGTGGTGGCAGCATCATGGTTTGGGCCTGCTTTTCTTCAGCAGGGACAGGGAAGACGGTTAAAATTGATGGGAAGATGGATGGAGCCAAATACAGGACCATTCTGGAAAAAAACCTGATGGAGTCTGCAAAAGACCTGAGACTGGGACGGAGATTTGTCTTCCAACAAGACAATGATCCAAAACATAAAGCAAAATCTACAATGGAATGGTTCACAAATAAACATATCCAGGTGTTAGAATGTTCAAGTCAAAGTCCAGACCTGAATCCAATCGAGAATCTGTGGAAAGAACTGAAAACTGCTGTTCACAAACGCTCTCCATCCAACCTCACTGAGCTCCAGCTGTTTTGCAAGGAGGAATGGGCAAAAATGTCAGTCTCTCGATGTGAAAAACTGATAGAGACACCCCAAGCGACTTACAGCTGTAATCGCAGCAAAAGGTGGCGCTACAAAGTATTAACTTAAGGGGGCTGAATAATTTTGCACGCCCAATTTTTCAGTTTTTTATTTGTTAAGAAAGTTTGAAATATCCAATAAATTTCGTTCCACTTCATGATTGTGTCCCACTTGTTGTTGGTTCTTCACAAAAAATTACAGTTTTATATCTTTATGTTTGAAGCCTGAAATGTGGCAAAAGGTCGCAAAGTTCAAGGGGGCTGAATACTTTCGCAAGGTACTGTATCTCTGTTGTAGGTCGAAACACCCTACTCCGTCATGCATTATCAGTGGGGGGTTTATATCGTTGCCCTGGCCGCTAAGTTAAGGTGACCATATTTTTTTAATGAAATCTGCTGGACGTCATATGACACCCAGTCAGGATAACTGAACCACCGCCCAGCCGTCATTTTTCTATATAAGTGGTTAAGGTCTGGAGACTGGCTCCAACAAAAGGGCCCATTGATACCAATTATGGCGCACAATTCCTCCCAATGGCACCAACAAAAGGGTCCAATGACACCAACGATGGCGCACAATTCCTCCCAAAGGCACAAAAAAGGCCCAATGATGACGCACAATTCCTTCCAATGGCACCAACAAAAGGGCCCAATGACACCAATGAAGGGAAACTATTTTTTCCAATGACACCCACAACGAGGCCCACTGATAGGGCACAATTCCTCCCAATGACGGCAAACAATTCCTTGCAATGGCACCAACAAAAGGGTCCAATGACACCAAAGATGACGCACAATTCCTCCCAATGGCACCAAAGATGATGCACAATTCCCCCAAATGGCACCAACAAAAGAACCCAATGACACCAACGATGGCGCACAATTCCTCCCAATGGCACCAACAAAAGAACCCAATGACACCAACGATGGCGCACAATTCCTCCCAATGGCACCAACAAAAGAACCCAATGACACCAACGATGGCGCACAATTCCTCCCAATGGCACAAAAAAGGCCCAATGATGACGCATAATTCCTTCCAGTGGCACCAGCAAAAGGGCCCAATGACTGTGCACAATTCCTCCCAATGGCACCAACAATGGGCCCATTGACACCAATGAAGGGGCACAATTCCTTCCACTGACACCAATGATGGGGGGGGCGCGTTTGCTTACTCCCACTGATGTTGGGGCATTTTGTACTCGGGATGGCCACAGTCCGGCCCCCCTAAAGTCTGAAGGACATTAAACCGGCCCTTTGTTTAGGAAGTTTGGGGACCCCTGCTCTAGACCTTTTATATAGAAAATGTATGGGGCCTGTTGGGCCCCTCTTACAGCTCTGCTCTCTCTCTCCATGTGCAGGCTGACCGGTCCAGTCTCTGCCCCCTCCTGTAGTTTTCTGTTGAAGGTGGAGCCTGCTAGGCCCCTCCCACAGCCCCTATATTTTTATAGCCTATGTATAGCACAGTGATGACATCACTGCTAATGTACACTGTAATATCTGGGGGTTGAAAAGTGCAAAGGAGTAGGTTTATATTATTGTGGTTAGTAAGGAATATATACTTAGGTTTGTGCCCGAAGTTCAGATCTAATGGCTCTTTTAGCCACTTGCCGACCGGGTAACGCCGATATACGTCGGCAGAATGGCACGGCTGCACAAAGCAACACCTGTACGTTGCTTTGAATTTGCGGGCGTGCGCCTGCCGCGTGCTCCGTGACCGTGCCCGCGGGACCTGCAGACTCGATGTCCACCGGAAGGGCCGTCATCAGGGGGGTACAGCCATTACACCTGTAAGGAGCCCGATGGTCCCCAGGGTTTTTTTTTTTCCGCTTGACCCCCACCTCTAGAAACTCGCAGCAGGGTCCCGTTCTCCTCATTTATTTTTTTGTCTGCCCCCCCCCCCCACCTTTAGCAACTCGCGGCATCTGACTTTAGCAACTCTCGGTAGGAGAAAGAGGAGAGATTACACTTTAGTTACCACAACCCCCCCCTTAGAGATGAGGGCCCCCCTGGTTCTCTGCTCCAGGGGGGCCTTGCCTAAAGCTGTGTAAGGGGCCCCAAAATATGATCTACTGCTCCCTGTCATCGGGAACAGTGATCACTGGTAGCCACGCCCCCACAAAGTTAGAATCACTCCCTAGTGGTTAACCCCTTCCCTGCCAGTGACATTTACACAGTAAGCAGTGCATTTTTATAGCACTGATTGCTGTATAAATGACAATGGTCCTAAAATGGTGTCAAAAGTGTCCGATGTGTCTGACGCAATCACAATTAAAAAAAAATGGCAGATGGCCTCCATTACTAATAAAAAATAATAATAAAAATGCCATAAAACTATCCCCTATTTTGTAGACGCTATAACTTTTGCCGCAAACCAATCAATAAAAGCATATTGCGATTTTTTTTTTTTACCAAAAGTATGTAGAAAAATGCGTATCGGTCTAAACTGAGGGAAAAAAAAAAATTTTTTAATATATATTTTTGGGGATATTTATTATAGCAAAAAAATATTGCTCTTTTTTCAAAATTGTCTCTCCTATTTTTTTTTATAGCGGAAAAAATTAAAACCGCAGAGGTGATCACATATCATCAAAATAAAGTTCTATTTGAGGGAAAAAAAGGACGCCAATTTTGTTTGTGAGCCACGTCGCACGACCGCGCAATTGTCATTTAAAGCGACGCAGTGCCGAATCGCAAAAAGTGCTCTGGTCAGGAAGGGGGGTAAATTCTTCCGGGGCTGAAGTGGTTAAAAAAAAAAAAAAAGTTCTACTTTAATCCAATTTTTTTCCATTACACCCGATGGTAACATTGCGTATGCCAAGGGTATTTTTACTGCATTTCTTCGCACACTCCAAATCGTGATCTCAGAGACTCAGACATGCCCTGACCATAATTATGTGTCACGTTTTGATATTTGGAAGCTCGCGTGTCCAGACCAATGGTAACGAGGAACATAGCAGGGAGGATTAGAAGGCCTTTGACAGTACATGATAGACGTGTACTATGCTGCCACCTAGTGTCCAAAGTAATCCTAAAGCCTAAACTTTTTTTTTTTATGCATTTTTGATGCATGGAAAAGATTAAAACTCTCTCAGGTTTTTTTTCTGCCAGGGGAGATTTCGATTTACTTCCCATCCTGTAAACACAACAGGAAGACATCTCCGAATTGAGGACAAATGACAGTTGTCACAGAACAAGTCCCACTTGAAGATGTCTATCCCTGTTCTGGTGACAATTCAAACATTTGGGGTTCCCACCATCCTTGCACTGAGTTCCCGGGTCTGTACACCTGCTGTGCCCATTATGAGGAGTTCCCATCATCCCTGTGCTGAGTTCCTGGGTCTGTACACCTGCTGTGCCCATTATGAGGGGTTCCCACCATCCCTGTGCTGAGTTCCTGGGTCTGTACACCTGCTGTGCCCATTATGAGGGGTTCCCATCATCCCTGTGCTGAGTTCCCGGGTCTGTAACACCTGCTGTGCCCATTATGAGGGGTTCCCACCATCCCTGTGCTGAGTTCCCGGGTCTGTAACACCTGCTGTGCCCATTATGAGGGGTTCCCACCATCCCTGTGCTGAGTTCCCGGGTCTGTAACACCTGCTGTGCCCATTATGAGGGGTTCCCATCATCCCTGTGCTGAGTTCCCGGGTCTGTAACACCTGCTGTGCCCATTATGAGGGGTTCCCACCATCCCTGTGCTGAGTTCCCGGGTCTGTACCCCTGCTGTGCCCATTATGAGGGGTTCCCACCATCCCTGTGCCGAGTTCCCGGGTCTGTACACCCGCTGTGCCCATTATAAGGGGTTCCCACCATCCCTGTGCTGAGTTCTTGGGTCTGTACACCTGCTGTGCCCATTATGAGGGGTTCCCACCATCCCTGTGCTGAGTTCCCGGGTCTGTACACCTGCCATGCCCATTATGAGGGGTTCCCACCATCCCTGTGCCGAGTTCCCAGGTCTGTACACCTGCTGTGCCCATTTTAAGGGGTTCCCACCATCCCTGTGCTGAGTTCTTGGGTCTGTACACCTGCTGTGCCCATTATGAGGGGTTCCCACCATCCCTGTGCTGAGTTCCCGGGTCTGTACACCTGCCATGCCCATTATGAGGGGTTCCCACCATCCCTGTGCCGAGTTCCCAGGTCTGTACACCTGCTGTGCCCATTTTAAGGGGTTCCCACCATCCCTGTGCTGAGTTCTTGGGTCTGTACACCCGCCCATTAAAGGGCTGTCACATTAGAGAGAGGAAAAGTTACACATAATTTTATACACAACTTTTTTATTCTTATTCTATTTGTAAGTACAGATAACGTCTAGCAAAGTCAGACAAATGAAAACAATATCTATATTATGGTAAATTTTCTAGGGCGGTCGATCTCCTTAGGGGACGATGGTTATGGGGACCTCAGCTTTCCGGGCCACCATGGAGCAGTACTTGTCTGGGAGGCCGGCGTTTCTACAAGAGAGAAAATTATTTGGATTAGGCATAAAAAAGAAATAAAAAAAAGTAGGAAGAAGGGAGAAAGAAAGAAGGAAGAAAAAAAAAAAAGGGAGGAAGAGGAGGGAGGATGAAGAGGAGGGAGGATGAAGAGGAGGGAGGATGAAAAGAAGGAGAAGGAGAAGGAAAAGAAGGAAAAGAAGGAGAAGGAGAAGAAGGAAAAGAAGAAGGAGGAGAAGAAGGAAAAGAAGAAGGAGGAGAAGAAGGAAAAGAAGAAGGAGGAGAAGAAGGAAAAGAAGAAGGAGGAGAAGAAGGAAAAGAAGAAGGAGGAGAAGAAGGAAAAGAAGAAGGAAAAGAAGAAGGAAAAGAAAAAGAAGGAGAAGGAGAAGGAAAAGAAGAAGGAGGCGAAGGAGGAGAAGAAGGAGGAGAAGAAGGAAAAGAAGAAGGAAAAGAAGAAGGAGAAGGAAAAGAAGGAGAAGAAGGAGAAGGAAAAGAAGGAGAAGAAGGAGAAGGAAAAGAAGGAGAAGAAGGAGAAGGAAAAGAAGGAGAAGAAGGAGAAGGAAAAGAAGGAGAAGGAAAAGAAGGAGAAGAAGGAGAAGGAAAAGAAGGAGAAGGAGAAGGAAAAGAAGGAGGAGAAGAAGGAAAAGAAGAAGGAAAAGAAGAAGGAGAAGGAAAAGAAGGAGAAGGAAAAGAAGGAGAAGGAGAAGGGAAAGAAGGAGGAGAAGAAGGAGGAGAAGAAGGAAAAGAAAAGGGAAAAGAAGAAGGAGGAGGAGGAGGAGGAGGAGGAGGAGAAGGAGGAGGAGGAGGAGGAATAAAAGAGAAAAAGAGGAAAAAAGGGAAAGAGGAGGAGGAAAAGCGGAAGAGGAGGGAGGACGTAGCTCAGCCAGAGAGCACCGGAAGTTGTCAGCTGGTAAGATTTTTGTCAGGATCAACAAGCATGAATCTGTCTATCTGTGTTCGCCGCTGCCACCCCCTATTCATGTGCCTGACCCCTTGTCGGATGCCGGGCATATGAATTACAGCGGTGGGGTTTCTTTGGAAGTGCCTGATTAGGGCCATAGGCTCTAATAGGCTTCCAAAAGGGTAAACAGCGGGCGCACTTCTGTGCGTTTGCCGATTACTCAGTGTTGTGTTAGGGAACCGAATACATTGCTTCTCTAACACTGACCCGCCTCTCAGCCAATCAGGTTGCTCAGGTCTGGTTACATGTCACCTGATTGGCTGAAACAACAGGCGCCGCTGTTGGACGTCTGACAGGAGGAGAAGACGGGAGAAGTGCAGGAGACGCATAAGGGACCCCGCACGTCGCTGTCACATGCTGCCCCACCAAGACAGGGTAAGTGCCGGGCAGACAGGAGGTGGGGGGCACACTGGCGGCGTTTGAGGGGCACACTGGCAGCGTTTGATGGCAAAGTGGCTGCAATTGATGTTTTATTTTTTTCTAATTTTTTTCAGTTTGTGCCCTTCTCCCCCCCAAATTTTTTAGCACCAGTCGCCACTGGTCTCTGCCAAGGGCCAACATGCCCTCTGAAATGTCAAAGCTAGAACTTTTCAATCTACTCTGTGCATGCCACCAAGAAGCAAGCAGTGGTTTCTCTGCAAAGGTCCAACACGTTCCCCGCTGAATCAGAGCTAGAACTCACCAACCAGCATGGAGCGTGCGCTTTTTTAACTCTACATTTCCTGCATGACTCTTACGGTAGCCCTCACCTCAGTTCCTCCAGCTTCTTCTGCTTCAGGTCATCCAGGCGTGCCCTGCGCTGTCGGGCCTCCTCCTCCAGCCTTATGCCCTCCTCAAAGTGGGAGATGCGGTCCACAACCTGCTTCTGCTCCTGCTCCCGGACCTGTCGCCTCAGTTCGCTGGCATGTCTCCTTAGCTGGTTGGTCTTCTCCTCCTGCTCCTTGAGGTCCTTCTCCACCGTATTTCGCTGGACCCTGAGTTGGAGACATGAAGACGATTATACGACCTGCATCAAATATCTACGTTCGACCAGGAAGGCGTTCGGTGGTCTCCATACTTTAACACGCGCTCAAACTCCACCCGGTTCCGCTGAGCCTGCACAGCCAAGAAGTGCTCCTTGTGCGCCACCTGGTCCAGACGCGCCTTCCTCAACATGGCATTCCGCTCCGCCTGCTTCAACGCCTCCTCCTTTTCCTTCTGGCGCCAGGATCTCTCCATGGCCTCCTGGTTCCTCTTCGCTCGGAGGGCATCCTAAAAAAATGGTAAGAGTGGAAGACAAAGCTTCAATTGGCTATTGGATGGCGTAGTTCCACCCTTGTCCTAAAGATCTGAATTAGCTATAGGTTGGTTTTATCTTATGAATCTTCTACAGATTGTTCTATTGTTCCAAATGCTCTGAGGTTCTGATTGGCCATAGGCTGGTCTAGCTTTGCGTGTGAACTACTCCTCTCTATGCTTGCAATCTTCTTAAAGATGAACATACCTGCTCTGCTCGGTGGTCATGAGCTCTCTCCTGTAATGCTCGTAGACGAGCAACTTCCATTTCTTTCTCCTTCTTAATCTTTTCCTGTTCTGCTTCGTATTCTGCTTCCCGAGCCTGGCAGCAAAAACAAAAAGGAAGAACGATCAATGCACAGTCCATATATTATTATTTAAAGTAATTCTGTCATGAGAGAAACATTGAGGCCGACATTGATGAGTTCTCACTGGAAGTGAAAACTGACATTTTGTATACAATTTTGTGGTAGCATGGAAAGAACCCTGTGGGTGGAGTCCAAGAGCCACAGAAATAGGGGGGGGGGGGGAGTCCAAGAGCCCCAAAGATAAGGGGGGGGGGGAGTCCAAGAGCCCCAAAGAGAAGGGGGGAGTCCAAGAGCCCCAAAGAGAAGGGGGGAGTCCAAGAGCCCCAAAGAAAAGGGGGAAGTCCAAGAGCCCAAAAAATAAGGGGAAGTCCAAGAGCCCAAAAAATAAGGGGAAGTCCAAGAGCCCAAAAAATAAGGGGAAGTCCAAGAGCCCAAAAAATAAGGGGAAGTCCAAGAGCCCAAAAAATAAGGGGAAGTCCAAGAGCCCAAAAAATAAGGGGGGAGTCCAAAAGCCCCAAAAAGAAGGGGGGAGTCCAAGAGCCCCAAATAAGGGGGGAGTCCAAGAGCCCCAAAAAGAAGGGGGGAGTCCAAGAGCCCCAAAAAGAAGGGGGGAGTCCAAGAGCCCCAAAAAGAAGGGGGGAGTCCAAGAGCCCCAAAAAGAAGGGGGGAGTCCAAGAGCCCCAAAAAGACGGGGGGAATCCAAGAGCCCCAAAAAGAAGGGGGAGACCATGAGCCCCAAAAAGAAGGGGGGAGTCCATGAGCCCCAAAAAGGGGGGGAGTCCATGAGCCCCAAAGAAGGGGAGAGTCCATGAGCCCCAAAGAACGGGGTAGTCTAAGAGCACCAAAGAAGAGGGAGTTCAAGAACCCTTAAGAAATGGGAGTCCAAGTACTTCAGGGAGGGGGGGGTTACAAAAAATCCTAAAAAAACACAGGGATTAAAAGCCCTAAAGAAGAGTTCAAGAGTCATGAAGAAGAAGTCGTCAAATAGCCCTAAATAAAAGGGAAGTCCAAGAGCACTGAAGAAGAGGGGGGTCCAAGAACCTTAAAGAAAGGGGAGTCCAAGAGTCCTAAAGAGGGGGGGTCCAAAAGCTCTAAAGAAGTGGAAGTTGACGAGCCCTGAAGAAGGGGGAGTCCAAGAGGTCTGAAGAACATGAAGAAGTTCAATAGCTGTGAGGAAGGGGGATTCCAAAAGCCCTCAAGAAGATGGAGCCCAAGAACCCCAAAGACGGGTGAGTCCAAGGACCCGGAAAAAAAAAACAGCCAAGAGACAGGACAGCCTTTGTAGGGGCCGTGTATCCCGACATTTCTCTTCTGACAGTGAGAGTATATAAGAGAATAGTAGCACACACAGCAATCTCTGAGAGATAAGATGCTCTATCATAACAACATAAAGCCCTACTTATTTCACATCTTATCTTTTTATAGTCCTGTACATCACATGTTATGAATAGTAAACGAGTTTTTGCTTGGAAATGAGGATTGTAGAAGGCTCTAATAAAAGGCATATGGCTTGTCCTATTCATTCATCCACAGACACTCGCTTACCATTTTCTGTTTGGTATATTCCAGCACCCGCAAGTCCGCCAGCTTCTCCTGCTCCTTGCGCTCAATCTTCTTCCTCTCGTTCTCAATATTGATATGTTTTATCTCGGCCTGGATTTCCAGCTGTTCCTTCCTTCTCTTCTCCATATCCTGGGGGGGAAAACACCAAACATGTTTCTAAATTCGAATGTTCTTTTACACCCATACTATATGGCCAACAGTTTGACCATCATGCCTACACTATGGGAAATAGTAATGGACACCCCCTCTAAATGGTTGACTTCAGGTGTTTTCAATGAAACGTTCTGGCAATTCTACAGAATATAAAAATATTTTCAACAATTGTCCTTTTCCAACCTTGTGGTAACAGTTTGGTAAGGGCCCTTTTCTCTTCCACCAACGGCTGCACCCCTGTGTACAAAGCCATAAAGACATGGTTTGACCAGTTTGGTGCGGAGAAACTTGTGTGTCCTGCACTCAACTCTACTAAACACCTTTGGGATGAACTGAGCCCCCAATTGTGAGCCAGCTCTTCTCATCCAACTGTACTTGACCTCAAAAATGGTAGCCAACTACATGAAAACATGGTTTGACCAGTTTGGTGTGGAGAAACTTGAGTGTCCTGCACTCAACTCTACTAAACACCTTTGGGATGAACTGAGCCCCCAATTGTGAGCCAGCTCTTCTCATCCAACTATACTTGACCTCATAAATGGTAGCCAACTACATAAAGACATAGTTTGACCAGTTTGGTGTGGAGAAACTTGAGTGTCCTGCACTCAACTCTACTAAACACCTTTGGAATGAACTGAGCCCCCAATTGTGAGCCAGGTCTTCTCATCCAACTGTACCTGACCTCATAAATGGTGGCCAACTACATAAAGACATGGTCTGCTCAGTTTGACATGGAGGAACTGAAACCACAATTTTGAGCCAAGTCTTCTTACCCAACAGTACCTTACCTCAGAAATGGTAGCCAACTACATAAAGACATGGTTTCACCAGTTTGGAGTGGTGGAACTCAAGTGCTCTTCACAGAGCCCTGACCTCAACCCTACTGAACACCTTAGGAATGAACTGAAACCTACACTGTGAGCCAGGTTTTCTCATCCAACAGTAATTGACCTCCTAAATGGTGGCCAACTACCTAAAGACATGGTTTGACCAGTTGGGTGTGGAGCAATCCGAGTGTCCTGCACAGAGCCCTAACTTCAACCCTACTTAACACCTTTGGGATGAACTAAAACCCCATATGTGAGCCAGGTCTTCTCATCTAACATCGATACCTGACCTCATAAATGGTGGTCGACTTCATAGACATGATAAACATGTTCCACTACATCTTCCTGAAAACATAAAATTGAAAAATGATTTAAGACAAAAGACATGGATGAGCGAGTTTGGGGTGGAGGAACTTGACTGGCCTGACCTCAACCCGATAGAACACCTTTAGGATGAATTAGGGTGGAGACTTCGCAGTTCGCGCCTTTTTGTCCATATTAGTGCCTGACCTCACAAAAATGTGCTTTTGGAAGAATGGTCAAACATTCCTGTAGACATACTCCTAAACCTGTGGACAGCCTTCCCAGAAGAGTTGAAGCTGTTATAGCCGCAACGGGTGGGCTAACTCAACATTGAACCCTACAGACTAAGACTGGGATGTCATTAAAAGTTCATGTGTCCTTTTGGTAATATAGTTGTATATGGTGGGTAGAACATCTATAAAAGGTAGGAAGAACATATATAAAAAGGTAAATCGTACAGTATATGGATTCCTAATTTTTTTTGCAAATTTTCAATTTTTTCCCCCAATTTTTAGCCAAATTTTTCCAATTTTTTCCCAAAATTTTTCCACATATTTAACACTACTTCCTTTCCGGGTGAAACCAGAATGATGTAATAAGTAAGCCTAAAACAGTCTCTCTTCTTCATTTACTCACCTTATAATCTTCCATCTGAAGCTCTTCCAGGTACTGAAGCATCTGCTGGGCTTCTTGCTCCCTTTGCTCCTCCTGAAGAAGTCTAGCCTCCTCGTTATTGGTCATCTGCTCGACGATGTGGAGCTTCCCTCTGTGAAGAGAGATAAGTCAGTTGTGTTTACCGGGCAGAACAGGACAAAATGTTTTGGGACAATTAAAAAGGAAGCCTGCCACAAACTATATACTGTATATATATTGCCAAGGTTGACCTCCTTCGTAAGGCGTACATTTCCTGACTCTCTCTAAAGGTCAGTACTCTCTGATGCAAGCCAAGGAGAAAAATAGGTCTGAATTGCCGCGCATTCTCCCAAAAGCCTGTGTGATGATAGGCAAGAGCAGCCTCAGCCCAGACTTGGTCCAGGCCACGCCCCGTCGACGCATTTCGACAGACCCATGGGACTTAGTCATGTAGCTCCAAGACCCATCATCTTTCGAAGCATTCAGTACTCCGAGTTACTGACGTGGTGAATTTTTGCTTTTCCCCAGCCCAGACTCTGTCTGGGCCACCCCCATGCATTTTGACCCACCCACAAGGCTTAGTCATGGAGCTCCATGACCCATCATTATCTTTGTATGGGTGTGCATTCAGTACTCTCTGAGGTATTGATGCAGAGCATTTTTGCTTTCCACCAGCCCAGACTCTGTCCAAGACACACACCACCTTTCCCAACCCATTTCGTCCCACTCACGAAACTAAGCCATGGTACGCCATGACCCATCATGATCATCTTTGTATGGGTTTGCATTCAGTACTCTCCGAGTTTCTGATGCAGTGCATTTTTGCTTTCCACCGGCCCAGACTCCGTCCAGGACACACACACCCCAGACACATTTCGTCCCACTCACGAGACTTAGTCATGGAACTCCATGACCCATGTTGACCTCCTTCTGAAGGCCTAAAAATTGCCCGACTCTCTCTAAGTTCAGTACTCTCTGATCCAACCCATTTCGTCCCACACCTGAGACTTAGTCATGGAGCTCCATGACCTATCATATTTCAGTACTCAGTTACTGATGTGGTGCATTTTTGCTTTCCCCCAGCCCAGACTCCGTCCAGGCCACACACCTCCTTCATTTTTCGACCCACCCACAAGACTTAGTCGTAGAACACCATGACCCATCATCTTCGCTTGGGTTTGCTCTGAATTTCTGATGCAGTGCATTTTTGCTTTCCACCGGCCCAGACTCCGTCCAGTCCACACACACCTTGACGTATTTCAACCCGCCCACATGACTTAGTCATGGACTTCCATGACCCATCTTGACCTCCGTCTGAAGGCATAAAAATTGCCTGAATCTCTCTAAGTTCAGTACTCTCTGATCCAACCCATTTTGTCTCACTTACGAGACTTAGTCATGGAGCTCCATGACCCATCATCTTTGTATGGGTGTGCATTCAGTACTCTCAGAGTTTCTGATGCAGTGCATTTTTGCTTTCCACCGGCCCAGACTCCGTGCACGACACACACACCCCAGACACATTTCGTCCCACTCACGAGACTTAGTCATGGACCTCCTTGACCCATCATCTTTGTATGGGTGTGCATTCAGTACTCTCCGAGTTTTTGATGCAGAGCATTTTTGGTTTCCCTTGGCCCAGACTCCGTCCAGGACACACACACACGCCAACACGTTTCAACCCACCCACGAGACTTTGTCATGGAACGCCATGATCAATGTTGACCTCCTTCTGAAGGTGTAAAAATTGCCTGACTCCCTCTAAGTTCAGTACTCTGATTCAACCCATTTCGTCCCACTCACGAGACTTAGTCATGGAACTCCATGACCCATGTTGACCTCCGTCTGAAGGCGTACAATTGCCTGACTCTCTCTAAGTTCAGTACTCTCTGATGCAAGCCAGGGGGAGCAAGTGGTCCCAAGTGCCACACATTCTTGCAAAAGCTTGTGATGGCCTTAAAAAACGAGCCAATAAAAGCCATTTGGTATAACGCAGAGTTTCTCAAAAATGTAGAGTAAACTTCTAGGTTTTAGGGTTCAATAAATGATGTGGCCCCTACCTGATCCTTTCCTGTTTCCTTAACTCGTCGATCTCCTCCTGAATCTTAATTGCCTTCTTGCGTTCCACCTCCATCATCTGGTCCAGACGCTTGGACTCCTCCTCCAGCTCTTTGGTGATCACTTTCCTCTCCACCGTCTGAGCATCGCGGATGGCGTGGCACTTGGCGTTCAAGATCGTCTGTTGAGGTACAAAAGAGGAGGGGGAGGTTTATTTCTAAAGAATTCATGGATTAGCTATATTAATCCAACAACATCAGGGTGTCAGTGGCAGGAATAGCGCCCCCCAAGGGTTACATATAGGCAAGCTGAGGCTCATGTGCTGAAGTATGGAGACCACGGTCGTAGGGTAAGCCGCCACGTCTTTATAATTTAGGGTTTAGATATACTTTATAGTGTATCTTTTCACCTTGGATTCTGTAGGGGAGGGTTGGAACCCCTGTCTGTTTTTTTATTTGCCAAGTCCAGAATCAGAGAGATAACCCAACAAAAATCTGAGGCCCAATGGCTCTGGTGAGGCTGCTCTGGTCAGACAGGGTCATCCCAATCGGAGTGCCCACAATCCAAAAAAAGAGAGAGAAGGAAGGCATGAAGACCACCAAACCACAAATCCATATGACGTCCTGGACTTTCAGCGGGGATTTCTAAATGATCGCTACAACTACAGGCATCATTCAGATATCATTATTTACTTCCGGCAACTCTGTGCACCATAAGAACGATCATAGCTGCAGTTCCGCCGCTTGATCGTTCGCCCCCCCCCCCCCTCCCGCCAACATCCGGTGCTTCTCCGGGCTCTCCTGTGCCATCGGGGACGCGGAGAAAGAATCACTTGCCGCTGGGTGACAACCATAGAGATTTCCGGTCAGCAGTCATCTCTATGACCGTCAGAGGCCCGGGCGCGACATTGTGACGTCACGCCCGGGTCTGGGCCTCGGATGAAAAGAAAGCCGCAATCGCAGATGTCAGCATGAAATCTGCGATTTTTTTTCCCCCCGATCTCATGCTTTTCAGCCCGGAGGAGAGATATGAGGTCTTATTAACCCCCGCATCTCTCCATAAAGAGGACCTGTCACGATAGATTCCTATTACAGGGGATGTTTACATTCGTTGTAATAGCCATAAAAGTGATCAAAAAAAATGTAAAATGTAAAAAAATAAAATTAAGTAAAATTGAAATGTAAAATTTAAAAACGCCCCTGTCCCCGGTAGCTCAGAAGCGAACACACACGCAAGTCCCGCCCACATATGTAAATGCCGTTCAAACCCCACATGTGAGGTGTCGCCGCGTGCCTTAGAGCGTGTGCAATAATTCTAGTACTAGACCTCCTCTGTAACTCTAAACTGGCAACCTGTAAAAAAATAAAGCGTCACCTATGGAGATTTTTAAGTACCAAAGTTTGCCGCCATTCCATGAGTGTGCGCAATTTTAAAGCGTGACATGTTAGGTATCTATTTACTCGGTGTGATATCATCTTTCACATTATACAAAAATAAATAATTGCGCTAACTTTACTGTTTTGTTATTTTTAAATTTGTGAAACAGTTTTTTTCCCCGCAAAATAGCGCTTGAAAAATTATTGCGCAAATACCATGTGCGAAAAAAAAGTTGCAACGACCGCCATTTTATTCCCTATGGTGTCTGCTAAAAAAAAAAAAAAAAAACATATAGGGCCAGATTCAGAAAGAATTTACGTTGGCGTATCTGTTGATACGCCGCGTAAATTCTAGGAAGCGCCGGCGTATCTTTTTTCTGTATTCAGAAAGCAATGTACACTGGAATTTTGCTAAGATACGAGTGGCGTAAGTCTCTTACGCCATCGTATCTTAGTTGCATATTAAACTGGCCGCTAGGTGCCGCTTCCGTAGATGTACGCGTCGAATATGCAAATTAGGTAGATACGCCAATTCACGAATGTAGTTGTGCCCGGCGTATCTATTTACGTCGTTTACGTAAGGCGTCGGACCGGCGTAAAGTTACCCCTGCTATATAAGGCGTAGCCAATGTTAAGTATGGGCGTTGGGACAGCGTCGAATTTTCGGTTGTTTGCGTAAGTCGTTCGCGAATAGGGCTATGCGTAACTTACGTTCACCTCGAAAGCATTGAGTATTTGCGACGTGAATTCGAGCATGCGCACTGGGATACGTCCACGGACCGCGCATGCGCCGTTCGTAAAGAGCGTCAATTACGTGGGGTCATGATAGATTAAGGCGGCGTACACACGACCGAGGTTCTCGCTGGAAACCAGCGAGAACCTCGCTGGAATGTGCATTCCAGCGAGGACCTCGGCCGTGTGTACGGTCTCGGCGAGCTTCCCGTCGGGAAGCCCGTCGAGCAGAAAGAGAGCACGCTCTCTATTTCCTCGACGGCCCGCCTGGATGAATGGCTGGTTGCCATTCCCGACGGGCGGGTCGCCGATTTCGACGGCCGGCAGAGAGCCTCGACGGGCGGAACGATGTGTTCTGCCCGTCGAGGATCTCTGCCGTGTGTACACGGCCTTACATACAACACGTCCGCTGCCAGCCAAATTTGAATTAGGCGGGCTTACGCCGACACATTTACACTACGCCGCCGTAACTTAGGGCGCAAGTTCTTTCAGAATACCGAACCTGCCTCACTAAGTTACGGCGGCGTAGTGTATCTGAGATACGCTACTCCCGCCTAAAGATGGGCGACTCTTTCTGAATCCGGACTATAATGTTTGGGGGTTTTCTAGCAAAAATAAATTATGATTTTTACATGTAGGAGAGGTTTGGAAGTGGTTAAATAAAACAACCAACGCGTTTCGTCGGTCCAGACACTATTAATTTAAATTGAGTGATTTGTGTCTAATAAATGAAAAAAAAAAAAAAATCAATAACATAAATAGTTAATTGCCACAAAATTAAAAATCTACTCATTGGTAGAATGAGCCTATAGCTCCTCCCACCTCGTTGAGCTTTTTGATCTCGTCTTCTTGCTCCATGCGCATGGTGTTGGCTCTCTGCAGGAGATACTGCGCCCTCTGCTGGGCTTCCACCTCCAGGTCGCTCAGCTTCTCGTTCTTCCTGCGAAGCATCTCCTTCTGCTTCATATAGTTCTTGCGCTCATTGACAGCCTCCTGCAAAAAAGGCAACACATACAGCCGTCAACGCGTTTCAACACTTCCAGCGTACCTCCAGCCTGAGATTTTTTTCTATGTTGGTGTTGGATACAGGGGGGTGGGGTTAGATCACCTGTTGGGGTTTTATTGCCGTTTTGATTCCCCCTTTTTTTGTCCAGGTGTCACTGGCACAAATCCCCAACTATGCTCCATAAAAAAAAAATGTCAGTTAGGATCTACATTTTACATTCTTCTACCACTCCCGCCCCCTTTTGTGGGTTGGGTTTAGGGGATGAGCTAATTTGCATATTAGAGATAGTGGTAGAACTACAGCCGATGCAAAAGTAGAAAGGGTTTTTTCTACTTTTGCATTAGCTGGAGTTCTCACAGTGAACCTATACCAACGATACGGGTGCCTCCCATTATTAAACCCTGTGGACGGGACAGGACGAAACACGCTGGTCGGTTTGGCCTGGGCGGAGGCTGTTTTTAATTTCCGCACATAGGGTTTTTGTTGTGATGTGCGGCATTTGTGACCTTTCTACTTTTGCATTGGCTGGAGTTCTCATGGTGAACCTATACCAACAATACGGGTTCTTCCCATGATTAAACCCTGTGGACAAGACGAAACACGCTGGTCGGTTTGGCCTGAGCGGAGGCCGTTTTCAATTTCCGCACATAGGGTTTTTGTTGTGATGCGCGGCATTTGTGACCTACGTGCGGAAATTGAAAACAGCCTCCGCCCCCAGACCAGACCGCCCCAGTGCGTTTCATCACGTCCACAGGGTTTAATCATAGGAAGCACCCGTATCTTTGGTAAAAGGTTCACCGTGCCAACTCCAGCCAAGACATATTTTTGCAAGATTAAGTTGGTGGTAGAACCTTCGTCAGGTTTAACCACTTCAGACCCGGAAGGTTTACCCCCCTTCATGACCAGGCCATTTTTTGGCGATACGGCCCAAATAAATTTGATGTCTTTTTTTCCCCCCATAAATAGAGATTTCTTTTGGAGGTATTTGATCTTCTCTGCGGTTTTTAATTTTTTGCGCGATAAAACAAAAAAATGCCAACAATTTAGAAAAAAATAAAAAAACAGTTTTCTACTTTCTGCTATAAAATATATATATATAAAAAAAAGAAAGAAAAAAATAATTTCTTCCTCAGTTTATTTTTATTAATATAAATAAAATAAATATAATAAAATAATATATAAAAATAGGGGATAGATTTTTTTATTTTTTTTTACTGGTAATAGCAGCGATCAGCGATTTTTAGCGGGACTGCGACAATGCGGTGGACAAATCAGACACCGGACACTTTTTTGGGGAATCAGCGACACGAATACAGTGATCGGTGCTAAAAATATGCACTCTCACTGTACTAATGACACTGGTAGGGAAGGAGTTAACACCAGGGGGCAATCAAAGGCTTAGGTGTGTCCCTGGGAGGTGCTTGCTAACTGTTTGGGGGGATGGACTGACTGGGGGGGGGGGGGGGACGACACAGAGATCCACATTCCTACTTAGCCAGACCGCTGTGTTCTCCTCCTGTCAGAACGGCAATCTGTAAATGAGGCAGATCGCCGTTCTGCCTTTCTGGGGAACGATCGTGGGTCCCGGCGGACATTGTGTCCTGCCGGACCCGCTGATTGGCTCCCCCCTCTGGCCAATCAGCGTGCGCACCTCCGGAGGCGGCGGATGCCCTCTGCTGTCTACAGCTAAGTAATTTCGCACAATAGAGTATATCTGCGGGAGGCAGGTGGCTATGCCATGTAGGCGGATCATGGCTGGTGGGAGGGGCCAGCAGGGAGACCCGCCTCCGGAGTCAATGTCCGCCGGGACCCACCGATCGTTCCCCAGGGTCTGTACTTAACCACCTTCCTCCGTACTCCTCTCAGGGGCCCTGATGCAAGCAGTGGGAGGAGTTATGCAAATACCCTACAGATAAGAGGTCCTTACGATGGCCGCTTCCTTCTCCTCCTTGTAGGATTGTACCGCCATCTCACGTTCCGTCTTGCTGAGGACTCGGGATGCAGACTTAATGCGATGGAATTCATAAGGGGACATGATGATGGATAACCCCGAGGGGTCCTCAGAGGGAACCCTGCAAACATTAAAGTGGACCTGTCATCAGATTTTTCACCTTAAGGTCCCATTCACACCTGAGCGATTATCTGCTTGGAGCTCAAAAACGCTGGAGGAGGAGGAAAAAAAATAAAATCTATTATTCTCTATGGCGACGGGTCACATCTCCACCCCGAGACGCCTGAAGACCAAACAAGTTCTGGAGCTTTTTTTGTCGCTTGAATCGGGAGGATTTGGCAGTTTTTGGCGCATTTGTATTTCCATAGAAATGATTGGAAACGCGTCGTTCTCGCATTTTTGCAGATATGAATAAATAAATGTAAAATAAATACACAAATAACTAAAAATCATCATAAATAAGTAAAACAAAATGATGAATATGTAATAATACATTAATAAATAATAACTTAACCTTTAACCTAATATTAAATATATTATTAATAATATTATTATAACACACAAAAGGCAAACATGAAGAAATATTAGGGTGTTTATTTCTTTATTATCATTTTATTTTTTAAGGGGAAAGGGTTATTTATTGTTACGGTACTTAGTATTAATTTATTGAATTTATTTTTTATTTATGATTTTTATTCCTGTATTTTACATGTATTCATTTATTATTATTTGTATAATAATAATAATAATAATAATAAAGAAAAATAATTTAAAAAAAAGAAAAATAGTGGGATTGTTTCCAGATCCAGATGACATACTCTCACAGTCCCATGATTAGGAAAAGAAAAATAAAAAAGAAACAATTTGGGAGGGATAAACCACTCTCCCAAATTAAGGGATTTTATAGTGAGAGGTGTCAAATGCTGTAAAAAGGCAAGCACACTAAATACAAATGATTTTATGAAAATTTATCAAAATGTAATAATGCTTTTTAAAAACAATTCCAAAGATTAATATAGACCACAATAGTTACAAAAGCAGAATAAATGACAGTATGCAGTAGACAACAAGTTTCGCACAAAGGTGCTTCGTCAGGGCCTTGCAACTTTTCTTTTGGATTATGTGGTCTGTGTGTGACAAATATATAACCCTAACCCCAACTCCTAATCCTAACTTAAACCGAATAATATGAATAGTATGTAATAAACAATAATTAACATCTAACCTTAAGAAATATTAAATACATTAAACACCCAAACGCGAACAAAAAAAGACATTATTAATAATAATTTTAGTTTAGTTATTTATTATTGTTTTATTTTTTATTGTATTGAATTTATTTATTATTTTTATTTATTTTTGTATTTTTTCATTTATTATTATTTGTATAATAATAAATAAATAAAATAATAATAAAATAACCCTAACTCCAACTCCTAACCCTAACCTAAAAACTGAATAATATGTAATACAATAATAAATAATAACTAACCTCTAACCTTAAAAAATATTAATTACATTATTTAAGGGTTAATGATTTATTTCTTGTTACTTAGTATTAACTTATTGAATTTATTATTTATGATGTTTTTATGTATTTGTGTATTTATTCATTTATTAGTATTTGTATAATAATAATAATAATAAATACAAAAATAAAATAAAAATACAATAACCCTAACTCCAACTCCTAATCCTAACCTTAACCCAAACTGAATAATATGTAATAATAAGATAATAATAATTAACCTCTAACCTTAAAAAAATATTACATTATTTAAGGGTTAATGATTTATTTCCTGTTACTAAGTCTTAATTTATTGAATGTTTTTATTCCTTTTTTTTATTTATTTTTTATGTATAGGTGTATTTCTTAATTTATTATGTGTATAATAACAATAATAATAATAACCCTAACTCCAACTCCTAACCCTAACCTAAACTGAATAATATGTAATAATAAATTAATAAATAATAATTAACCTTAAAAAATATTAATTACATTATTTAAGGGTTAATGATTTATTTCTTGTTACTTAGTATTAATTTATTATTTATGATTTTTTTTATGTATTTATTATTATGTGTATAATAATAATAAATAAAATAATAATAATACAATAACCCTAACTCCAACTCCTAATCCTAACCTTAACCTAAACTGAATAATATGTAATAATACATTAATAATTAACCTTAAAGAATATTAATTACATTAATAATAATAATAATTATAATAATAAATCAACACCCAAACACAAACAAAATAATACAGTATTAACAATAATAATTTCAGTTTAGTTATTTATTAATTTATTTATTATGATTTTTATTTGTTTGTGTATTTATTATTTGTATAATAATAATAATAATAATAATAATAATAATAAATAAAATAATAAAAATAACCCTAACTCCAAATCCTAACCCTAACCTAAACTGAATAATATGTAATAATAATAATATTTTTTTTTTTTATGTTAGGGTATTATTATTTAATGGGTTAAAGTTAAGGCTTAATTATTTATTTATTGTTACTTAGTATCAATTTATTTATGATTTTTATTTGTATTTCTTTATGTATTTATTTATTATTATTCCTATAATATTGATAAAAAATAAAAAAATAACCAAAACCCCAACTCCTAATCCTAACCTAAACGGAATAATATGTAATAATACATTAATAATAATATTTTTTTTTATGTTAGGGTGTTATTTAATGGGTTACGGGTTAAAGTTAAGGGTTAATTATTTATTTATTGTTACTTAGTATTAATTTATTTATTATTTATGATTTTTTATTTGTATTTCTTTATGTATTTATTATTATTCCTATAATATTAATAAAAAAATAAAAAAATAACCATAACCCCAACTCCTAACCTAAACTGAACTCGAACCCCCTACCCTAACAAAAAAAAAACATTATAATAAATGAATAATAATAAAAAAAAGAAATAAAACCTGATGGAAAAGCTAAAAAAAAGGGTATTTTTATAAACAGCTTACCTGTAAAATCCTTTTCTTGGAGTACATCACGGGACACAGAGCAGCATAGTAATTACTATGTGGGTTATAGAGCCTACCTTCAGGTGATGGACACTGGCACTCTTCAGACAGGAAGTCCCTCCCTATATAACCCCCTCCCCTAACAGGAGTACCTCAGTTTTGTAGCAAGCAATAATTTGCCCCATAAATTCCCCCAACAAGAGGGGTGGGAGCTCTGTGTCCCGTGATGTACTCCAAGAAAAGGATTTTACAGGTAAGCTGTTTATAAAAATCCCCTTTTCTTTATCGTACATCACGGGACACAGAGCAGCATAGTAATTACTATGTGGGATGTCCAGAAGCAATGCCAACTGAGGGGAGGGAGACCTAACAGGAAGGACCAAAAGATGCCACCGGGCGCAAGGAAACTAGAGGGCGGCTCTTAAGACCGCTTGGCCAAAGGCCAGGTCCTCGCGCCTCCTCACGTCCACCTGATAAAACCTTGTGAACGTGTGAACCGACGACCAGGTTGCTGCTCTGCAGACCTGGTCCATGGAAACCTGATGCTGGACTGCCCAAGAAGTCCCTAAGGCCCTGGTTGAGTGAGCCTTGACAGAGGCCGGGGGGTCCCTACCCTTCAGGCCATAGGCCTGTGAGATTATCTGGCGGATCCACCTGGCTAGTGTGGCTTTTGATGCCGCCTGACCTACTCTGGGCCCCTCCGGCAGAACAAACAGCGCATCCGTTTTCCTGATATGGGCTGTGGCCTGTAAATAGGACTTAATAGCCCTTACCACGTCTAAGGAATGTAACAACCTTTCCTCTCTGGACCCTGGATTGGGAAAAAATGACGGGAGGACCAAGTCCTGGTTCAAATGGAATGCTGAGACCCTTTTAGGCAAAAAGGTGGGCAAGGGTCGCAAGGGTGGGCAAGGGTCGCAAGATGACTCTGTCCTCATCAGGTACGGCTCCTTGCAAGAAAGGGCCGCCAGCTCCGAGACCCTTCTGGCCGAGGTCATGGCCACCAAAAATACCAACTTCCTTGACAGCAACACCAACGGGATATGACCTAGGGGCTCGAAGGGGCGCCTCTGTAGGGCCGAGAGAACCAAATTTAAGTCCCAGGGACAAGCCGGGAGCCTGACTGGGGGATTAATTCGCAGAACCCCCTGTAAAAAGGTCTTGACCAATGAGTGCGTGGCTAATAACCTCTGAAATAGAACTGACAAGGCCGACACCTGTCCCTTAATAGTGCCGACAGCCAGTCCCTTCTCAACTCCGTGTTGCAGGAATTCCAAGATCCTACCGACTACAAACCTACAGGGGTGCCACCTCTTGGTCTCACACCACGACACATAGTTTCTCCACACCCTGTAGTATATACGCCTTGAAACTGGTTTCCTCGCATTGATTATAGTGGAAAGCACAGACCTCGAGAGCCCCCTTTTCCTTAGGACGTAGGCCTCAGCCGCCAAGCCGTTAAACCCAGCGACTGTGAGGCAGGGTGGTATATTGGTCCCTGTGATAGCAGGTCTGGCCGGAGTGGCAGCGGCCAGGGGTCTCCGATTGACATCCTCACAATTAGGGAGTACCAAGACCTCCGGGGCCACGCTGGAGCCACTAGGATTACGGTCTTGCCCTCTGCCCTGATCCGACGGAGGAGTCGGGGAAGCAGCTGAAGTGGCGGAAAGGCATACATCAGTGAATACTGGTGCCATGGACAAACCAGGGCGTCCGTGCCACAGGCCTGTGGGTCCCTCGTTCTGGATACGAATCTGGGTAGTTTTGTATTTAACCTTGACGCCATTAAGTCCACTTCTGGTGTCCCCCATCTCTGACAGATGTTTCGAAAAACCTGGGGATGGAGAGCCCATTCCCCTGGCAACAACTGTCTCCTGCTGAGATAGTCTGCTCGCCAATTTTGTATTCCCGGAATGAATACCGCTGAGAGACACTGTATGTGGGTCTCTGCCCATGCAAAAATCTGATCTGTCTCCCTCTGAGCTGCTCGACTCCTTGTACCTCCTTGGTGGTTTATATATGCTACCGTCGTAGCATTGTCCGATTGTATTCTGACAGCCGTCCCCACTAGGCTGGATGTCCAAGCCTTCAGGGCAAACCGGACTGCCCGCATCTCCAAGATGTTGATGGGCAGGTGTTGTTCCATGGCTGACCACCTCCCCTGCTGGGATAGGTTCTCCAGGACTGCACCCTAACCTGTCCGGCTGGCGTCTGTCGTGACTATTTGCCACGGCCCTGGGTTGAAGGGTTTCCCCTTCCGAAGGTTCCTGGGAGTCAACCACCAACTGAAACTCTCCCGGACTACCGGGGAGAGAAAAATGGGTAGATCCAAGGCTTGAACCTGTTTGTTCCACCTTGATAGGATGATCCACTGCAATTTCCTGGAGTGAATCTGGGCGAAGGGTACCGCCTCGAAAGTTGACACCATCTTCCACAACAGCTGCATGCAGAGTCGCAAGGATGGCTTCCTCTTTCTTAGAATCAACAGAATTAATGCTCTCAAAGCGAGAATCTTTGACTGTGGCAAAAAAATATTTTGTCGATTCGCATCGAGACGCATACCTAGGTACTCTAGGATCCTGGTTGGCTGCAGGGCAGATTTGTCCCTGTTTATGACCCAACCGAAGGTCTCTAGATACCGAACTGTAGTCTGAACCGACCGCCTTAGGCTGGGGGCAGACTGGTCTATCAAGAGGAGATCGTCCAAATAGGCCAGAACCAGAATCCCCCGGGTTCTTAGATCTGCGAGTAGTGGGGCCAGGATTTTTGTAAATACCCTGGGAGCCGTGGCCAACCCAAAAGGGAGGGCCACGAACTGAAAATGGCGTCGACCTACGATGAACCGCAGGAATTTGTGGTGGCCAGAAAATATAGGGACATGCAAATACGCGTCCTTTATGTCTATGGATGCTAGGAACTCTCCTCCATGGAGGACAGCGGCAACTGAACGGATGGACTCCATCCGAAATGACTGGACCGACAGGTACTTGTTTAGGCCCTTCAAATCCAGGATAGGCCTTACATCGCCGTTTGGCTTTGGGATAATAAAGAGATTGGAATAAAATCCCATCCCTCTCTCCTGACTTGGTACCTTGACAATCACCCCCTGATCCAGGAGGCGGTCTAAGGATGCCAAGAGCGCCGCCGCCTTTCTTGGGTCGCTTGGTACGCAAGACCTGCGGAACCGGGGTGGGGGAAATTGTTGGAACTCCAGCCGATATCCTGAAGAGACTGTGGAGCGGACCCATCTGTCGGAGATCCTTGCTTCCCAGACCCTTGCGAAGTGCTGGAGCCTTCCCCCCACCCGTGAGGATGGGGGCGTCCCTTCAGAGAGACGCTTTAGGGGCGGGTTTCCCCGCTTTGCGGGTCCAGGGTCTTTTGTTTGCTGTAAACTGACCCTGGGACCTGCTCTCCCCGGCAGGCCGACCTGCCGGCCGTCGATACTGCCTAGAGCTGGAAGATACTGGCGCGGGAGAAGCAGGGCGCTTAAATGAGGGCCCTCTGAATCTCCTTTTTATTGGCAACAACATGCTCTTTCCGCTGGATATCTTCTGGATATATGCATCCAGGTCTTCCCCGAACAGCCTCTCCCCATGGAAGGGAAACCCTGTGAGAAGTCTTTTACACGGAGTCTCGGCTGCCCAATTCTTTAGCCAGAGAAGTCTTCGCATATGAACAAGGGACATAGAGAGGCGGGAGGCCTGCTGGATCGAATCTTTAATTGCGTCGATCGCAAAACAGAGTGCCCTTGGCAAATCTGCCAAATCTTGTGCCTGTTGGGCTGGGAGGTCCCTTAGGACCTGCTTAGTTTGGTCCTTAAGAGCCTGGCATACCCCAATGGCAGCCACAGCCGGCTGGACCACTGCCCCAGCGGTGGCAAAGGAGGCCTTCAACAAGGTTTCCAACCGCTTATCGACCGGGTCCTTGAACATTTGGACATTGTCGACAGGGCAGGTCAGTGTCTTATTAACACATGAAATAGCTGCATCCACCACCGGGACTGCCCACTTCTTCTCAAATTTTTCCTCCATGGGATAAAGTACCGCGAACCTCCTAGGGGGTACAAAGATTCTATCCGGCTTACCCCACTCCTTATACATTACATCTGCAAGGAGGGGATGGACCGGAAAACACATAGAAACCTGAGGAGCCTTCAAGGACCCTAAGGAACCTACCGTACCAACCAGAGGCACCGGTGTAGGTAATTTGAAGGCAGACCGAACCATCTCTGTTAGAGAATGGACCCACAGCTTTTCTGCCTGAGAAGCCGAGAAGAGTTCCTCAATGGTGGATTCCTCAGATTCCCCTTCTTCCAGGTCCTCTCCCTGGAATTCTGAAAACTCTGACTCGTCTGAGGAGAGATCTAAGCCTGGAGCCTGCACTGCAGGAGAAGGAGATCTATTGCGTTTCTTCCCTGGTAGGGAGGCAGCAATCAAGGCTGCAAGTCTGCTTTCCAACCCGCCCAAGGTGGTAGCCAAAACCTCCTCAGTTACATAGACCGGGGGTGGCTGATTAGGGCCAGCTACAGCACCCGCCGGTTCCAATGACTCGGTCTGGAGCCCCAACACTGATCTCTCTGGGGAGGGCAGGGTGACTGAGGCCTGACCCAAATCCTCTGAGCCTGATGGAGATCCCTTAGCCTTCTTTGCCGTCTTAGACCCCTTGGTAGAGCCTGATCCCTTGGGAGCCATCTGTACAACCCCGAGGTACCCCTATAGCACAGCCACTCTGGGGTGATCAGGCCACTGGTAGGAGACTCAGGGATTTAGGTAGCTGTCTAAAGCAGCAACCGCTCTGCTGACCAAGTGTAGAGTCTGTCTCCTCTGGGGGGAAGGAGGTATTAGGGAATATTCCTGCAGCGCCTCTTTTTCTGGCTGAGCAGTGTGTCCAGATTTGGGCTCACAGCCCCTGAACTGGTGACGTCTGAGTGTCCTGGATCCCTCCTGAAGGCACAGCCCTGCACTCTGTGTGTCCTCCACCGACGAGGCTTTATCCGGCGTCCGCATGCCGCTCCGCCTCCCACCCCTCAGGCCGCCGCGCCCCGCCGCGTGCAGGCGCACGCCGCCGCGCGCACGCCGCACGCCCATGCGCGCATCTCCGCCCAGCCGCGCGCACAGCAGGAAGACGCCGCGGCGATCAATGGCGGCCCCCAGGGGAAGCCATGCTGCCAAGCAGGAGGACACCACGCGCTGCCGGGGGAACCAGGCCTACTCCAGTCCGCCACATGATGGCTTCTAGACCTGTAAGCACCCTTCTCATGCTCCATAGACGTGCACCCCCTCGACAAACAAACACCTAGCCAGCTAGGGGAACAGTGTGGGAAAAATAACCATCCTGTCAACAGCAGACATAGTGGAAAATATTGCCTGTGCATAGCAGCACATCTAGGCTAGCCCACCATCCCCTTTCTTAGGAGAGACTGCCAACAGACCACGTCCTGCAGCCCTCCACTTACCTGTCCACGCTGCAGGGTGTTGCTAAAACCAAGAGGCCCAGCCTTCACCCCTCACCGTGGGCATAGTCATTGACCTTCAGGGACTGGGGTCCATAGCAGGTCACCTCTCCCCTGGACCTATATAAGCACCCTGGCAAGCAGACAAATATTTGACCCTGTAATTGATCAATGCTCTGGAACCCAGGATCCAGCTCTCAAAAGAGAAGCATTATAGGCAAGACCCCGGTCTTCTAAACGGGCCCCGGGTACCGTCCACTTTGGCACTGCGGCACTTTGGACGGATCCGGTATGTAGCTGGCCTAGCCACAATGGACCAGGCCTTAACCGTGACCAACACCTAGACACTGGCGAAAAAACTGAGGTACTCCTGTTAGGGGAGGGGGTTATATAGGGAGGGACTTCCTGTCTGAAGATTGCCAGTGTCCATCACCTGAAGGTAGGCTCTATAACCCACATAGTAATTACTATGCTGCTCTGTGTCCTGTGATGTACGATAAAGAAAGCTGAAACACCGATACATAATATTTTTCTCTATTGGCTAATAAAAAAATGCCAAAGTCCAAAAACGCTGCATACAAACGCGCAAAAACGCGGGAAAAGCACCCAAAGACGTTACCCTTAGGTGTGAACGCCGCCTAAGTCCAGAATGATACATAATGAGACGGTGTAACCCGACCAGATATTTATTTCCTCCCATAGAGATCACAATGACAATTCCCCCGATCACCCTGATCACTGGGGGGAGAGGAGACTGAGGAAATGCTTCCTCTTTACTGCAGCAGACTGATGATGTAAACTTAAGCCTAGGCAAAGTCACTGACTGGAGCTGAAATTCCGGCACTTACACCAGATCTCGGATCAGGTCGGTGGTGATGATTTGGATGGTCTCTGGTTTGCGCCTCCTCGTTGGCGCGGACACGGTTTTGCACGTTCTGTTCTCTGACGTCTGGATAATCGGGGTGTCATCTTTGGCAGGCTGATGCTTAAATAAAAACAGACGCATTGTACATTAAAACCTTTCATTCCACACCCTGATTTAGACCCAATCACTGGGACTCTGCACTTCTCTATGCAATGCAGGCATATCATGGCTGGTGGGAGTGGCCTGTACAGAGCCTCAGCCCCCAGCCCTGATGCAAGCAGTGGGAGAAGTTATGTAAAAAAAAAAGAAGGAATTCTTATTGGGTGAGTGTGGGTCTGGGGGAGAATATTACCGTGACCCCAAACTCCTCCCCCCCCCCCCCCGAGATCTCCAGACCAGAGAGGAGGAACGTTTCTAGTCTCACCTTTGTGCCAAACAAAGTCTCATCGATCTCCGAGCTCAGCGCCTTCATCCGGTACTTCCGGCCCTTCGATCGATGGGATGCATGAGAACCGGAACTGACCGAACCCACAACGCTTTCAGGCTGAGGAGGAAGGAAAAACGTGGAGGTAACGGCACCATCTGATAGGACAAGGAGGTCTTCTACCGACCAACCATCATCTCTGGAGTCACATAGCCCCTCCCCCTCCACCACACAATCTGATTGTACAATCTACTGCAGATCCTCCATCACAGATAGATAAATTGATGGGCGGATTGATACATAGGTGAAGGATGATGAAAGAAGAGAAGGAGGGAAACATCGGAAGGAAGGAAAATAGAGTTGAAGTAGGAAAGAAAGAGAAAAAGAAAGAAAGAGAGGACAACGGTGAAGAATAGAGGAAGGAAGGGACGGGAAGAGGAAGGAAGGGACGGGAAGAGGAAGGAAGGGAAGGGACTGGAAGAGGAAGGAAGGGAAGAAGGAAGGGAAGAAGGAAGGAAGAGAAGGGAATAAGAAAGGAAGGGAAGGAAGGGACGGGAAGAAGCAAGGAAGGGACGGGAAGAAGCAAGGAAGGGAAGGAAGGGACGGGAAGAAGCAAGGAAGGGACGGGAAGAAGCAAGGAAGGGAAGGAAGGGACGGGAAGAAGCAAGGAAGGGACGGGAAGAAGCAAGGAAGGGAAGGAAGGGACGGGAAGAAGGGAGGAAGGGACAGGAAGGGACGGAAAGAAGGAAGGAAGGGACAGGAAGGGACGGGAAGAAGGAAGGAAGGGAAGGAAGGGACGGGAAGAGGAAGGAAGGGACGGGAAGAGGAAGGAAGGGACGGGAAGAGGAAGGAAGGGACGGGAACAAGGAAGGAAGGGACGGAAGGAAGGAAGGGAAGGAAGGGACGGGAAGAAGGAAGGAAGGGACGGGAAGAAGGAAGGAAGGGACGGAAGGGACGGGAAGAAGGAAGGGAAGGAAGGGACGGGAAGAGGAAGGAAGGGACGGGAAGAAGGAAGGGACGGGAAGAAGGAAGGGACGGGAAGAAGGAAGGGACGGGAAGAAGGAAGGGACGGGAAGAAGGAAGAAAGGCACGGGAAGAAGGAAGGAAGGGACGGGAAGAAGGAAGGAAGGGACGGGAAGAAGGAAGGAAGGGACGGGAAGAAGGAAGGAAGGGACGGGAAGAAGGAAGGAAGGGACGGGAAGAAGGAAGGAAAGAAGGAAGGGATGGGAAGAAGGAAGGAAAGAAGGAAGGGATGGGAAGAAGGAAGGAAAGAAGGAAGGGATGGGAAGAAGGAAGGAAGGAAGGGATGGGAAGAAGGAAGGAAAGAAGGAAGGGATGGGAAGAAGGAAGGAAAGAAGGAAGGGATGGGAAGAAGGAAGGAAGGAAGGGATGGGGGAGGGGGATGTAGGGATCAGGAGAGGTATATATAATGTATACAGAGGGATGATGATGATGATGATGATGGGGGAGGGGGATGTAGGGATCAGGAGAGGTATATATAATGTATACAGAGGGATGATGATGATGGGGGAGGGGGTGTAGGGATCAGGAGAGGTATATATAATGTATACAGAGGGATGATGATGATGGGGGAGGGGGATGTAGGGATCAGGAGAGGTATATATAATGTATACAGAGTGATGATTGGGGGGGTGTAGGGATCAGGAGAGGTAAAGATAATGTATACAGAGGGATGATGATGATGATGATGATGGGGGAGGGGGATGTAGGGATCAGGAGAGGTATATATAATGTATACAGAGGGATGATGATGATGGGGGGAGGGGGTGTAGGGATCAGGAGAGGCATATATAATGTATACAGAGGGATGATGATGATGGGGGAGGGGATGTAGGGATCAGGAGAGGTATATATAATGTATACAGAGGGATGATGATGGGGGGAGGGGGATGTAGGGATCAGGAGAGGTATATATAATGTATACAGAGGGATGATGATGGGGGAGGGGGGTGTAGGGATCAGGAGAGGTATATATAATGTATACAGAGGGATGATGATGGGGGGAGGGGGATGTAGGGATCAGGAGAGGTATATATAATGTATACAGAGGGATGATGATGATGGGGGAGGGGGTGTAGGGATCAGGAGAGGTATATATAATGTATACAGAGGGATGATGATGATGATGGGGGAGGGGGATGTAGGGATCAGGAGAGGTATATATAATGTATATAGGGGGGATGATGATGATGGGGGGAGGGGATGTAGGGATCAGGAGAGGTATATATAATGTATACAGAGGGATGATGATGATGGGGGGAGGGGGTGTAGGGATCAGGAGAGGTATATATAATGTATACAGAGTGATGATGGGGGAGGGGGTGTAGGGATCAGGAGAGGTATATATAATGTATACAGAGTGATGATGATGGGGGAGGGGATGTAGGGATCAGGAGAGGTATATATAATGTATACAGAGTGATGATGATGGGGGAGGGGATGTAGGGATCAGGAGAGGTATATATAATGTATACAGAGTGATGATGGGGGAGGGGGATGTAGGGATGATGGGGGGAGAGGGTGTAGGGATCAGGAGAGGTATATATAATGTATACAGAGGGATGATGATGGGGGAGGGGGATGTAGGGATCAGGAGAGGTATATATAATGTATACAGAGGGATGATGATGATGGGGGAGGGGGTGTAGGGATCAGGAGAGGTATATATAATGTATACAGAGGGATGATGATGGGGGAGGGGGATGTAGGGATCAGGAGAGGTATATATAATGTATACAGAGGGATGATGATGATGATGGGGGAGGGGGATGTAGGGATCAGGAGAGGTATATATAATGTATATAGGGGGGATGATGATGATGGGGGGAGGGGATGTAGGGATCAGGAGAGGTATATATAATTTATACAGAGGGATGATGATGATGGGGGGAGGGGGTGTAGGGATCAGGAGAGGTATATATAATGTATACAGAGTGATGATGGGGGAGGGGGTGTAGGGATCAGGAGAGGTATATATAATGTATACAGAGTGATGATGATGGGGGAGGGGATGTGGGGATCAGGAGAGGTATATATAATGTATACAGAGTGATGATGGGGGGAGGGGGATGTAGGGATCAGGACAAGTGTATATATAATGTATACAGAGGGATGATGATGATGGGGAGGGGGATGTAGGGATCAGGAGAGGTATATATAATGTATACAGAGTGATGATGGGGGGAGGGGGATGTAGGGATCAGGACAAGTGTATATATAATGTATACAGAGGGATGATGATGATGGGGAGGGGGATGTAGGGATCAGGAGAGGTATATATAATGTATACAGAGGGATGATGATGGGGGGAGGGGGATGTAGGGATCAGGAGAGGTATATATAATGTATACAGAGGGATGATGATGGGGGGAGGGGGATGTAGGGATCAGGAGAGGTATATATAATGTATACAGAGGGATGATGATGATGGGGGAGGGGGTGTAGGGATCAGGAGAGGTATATATAATGTATACAGAGGGATGATGATGATGGGGGAGGGGGTGTAGGGATCAGGAGAGGTATATATAATGTATACAGAGTGATGATGATGATGATGATGGGAGAGGGGGATGTAGGGATCAGGACAGGTATATATAATGTATACAGAGTGATGATGGGGGAGGGGGTGTAGGGATCAGGAGAGGTATATATAATGTATACAGAGTGATGATGATGATGGGGGGGTGTAGGGATCAGGAGAGGTGTATATATAATGTATACAGAGGGATGATGATGGGGAGGGGGATGTAGGGATCAGGAGAGGTGTATATATAATGTATACCGGGCTGTCCTCTCACCATATCAGATGTGTTCGTGGCTCCGGTCTGATCAGACTTCTCTTGTTTACTGATCGTCTTAGCAACTGCAAACTTCCCCTTTCTCCATGGTGATATGACATCAACAGGAAATCCCGTCTCCTCCATGTTCTCAGAGCCCTCAGGGCGCCATCCTGTTGTGGTTCAGTCAGCTAGCAGGTGAGGTGCTGCAGAGGAGCCAATAGGAATGCAGTATAGAGGAAGTGGGCGGTGCTGTGAGGTCCCTAACTTCCTGGTTAGGTTGCCCTGTCTCCATGGTGACCAAGTGATTATGAATTTTAACTTCACATTTTTCACATTACATTAATTCATTTTAAATGATAGAAATGAATTAAATAATAAGAACAATTCTCTTGTTTAAAAAAAAAAGTAATAACAACAATAATGATAATAAAAATGAAAACATAATGATAACAATAACAAGTGTTAAGTATTCAAATAGTATTTTATTCTGATCAGAACCATCGATCGCTTTCCACCACCACGTCAGTTGCTGTTTCTGGAAAATTCAGTTTCTGAACCAATCGCGCTTTATTTTGTGTTGACTTCTGCCGCGGCGTGCGATCAGCCCGAAGCCGACCAATCAGATTGCATGAAATGAATGCGTAAAGCCCGACTCCAGCCAAGGAGTCACATTTTTAAATGGGGAAATGTTAGAGCCCCTGTCTGGATGATTATTGGCTCTCTGTGTCCCCATTGGGGTGGTTTTCAGTCACTTCCTGTTTCTGTGGCCACACAGGAAGTGGAGAAGTCACCTTGAAGGGGACACAGACTGCAATATAAGCCTGGCCGGGTTTTCAGGGGATTTTCCACCTTTACCTTTAACGCATTGTTAGTAAAGCTGAGAAAAACGAATTACAATGTTTCCTTTCCTGTCCCAGTAACAACCATCCCCCTAATGCTTGTGCTGGTGTCACAGGGACAGGAAGTGGGGGAATATCACCCCGATGGGGTCACAGAAAGCTTAAAAAAATAATAATAAATAAAAGGACAGAGGTTTTAGCTTTATACTAAAACACATAATCTTGGCTGATGTTACACTTTAAATTATAAAACTTTTTTATATAAAAAAGGTAGAGCTTTTTTTTTTGTTTGTTTTGGATGGGATCGAGAGAGATTAGAACCCCTGTCTGGTTCTAATTGCCGTCTGTGTCCCCCATTAGGGAGATTCCCCCTCTCTATTTTGGGTTGTCACCAGAACAGGAAGAGAGGGGGGAAATCTTCCAATGGGGGACACTAGTTCTGGTGACAACCAAAGATTACCTTCACTCAGGAGAGATTTCCTCTCACTTCCTGTATGGCTATGGGGCAGGAAGTGAAGGGAAATCTTCCAATGTGGGACAACCAGGGATTCCCTCACTTTGGAGAGAGATTTCCTCTTACTTCCTGTTTGGCTATGGGGCAGGAAGTGAAGGGAAATCTCCTCAATTTGTCACAGCTCACTCAAAAAAGAAAAACCCTGACAGGGGTTATAACCCTCTCTTAGGCTGGGTTCACACTACGATTTTCTATACAGTTTTTGGATACGTTTTAAAAAAAAAAAAAACGTATGCAACCGTACAGAAAACCGTGGCCATAGACTTTATATTAAAAACCGTATTTGCCATAAATCATACGGTTGTATCCGGTTTTCAAACCATACAGTTTCCTGGAAAAAAAACGTGGTCTACCACGGTTTTTGGTCCGGTTCAAAAACCGTATTTCAACCGTATACGGTTATTTTAACATAGGACTCTATGAGAACTGTATGTCGTTGCGGTTCTGTCCGTTTTTTTCTATACGGTTGTTAACCTTGCTTCCCTTGAAATTTCAATAGAACAACTGAAACTTTATTGAAAAAAAAAAAAAAATCCCGTATAAAAAAACGGATGCAACCGTATAGCATACGGTTGAGTACGGTTGGGTCCGTTTTTTAGAATACGTTTTTTAAAAATAAAACTGTATCCAAAAACTGTATAGAAAATCGTAGTGTGAACCCAGCCTTAAGCTAGGCTCACACCTATGCATTCGGGATTGATGCATTTTTCGGCGCGTCTTGCTTTCTTTCCCATGCACGTTTTTTTTTTTAATGCACGTTTTTATTGCATTTTGCATTTTTGGGAAGCGTTGATGTTGCTAGGAGGAGGTGTCTGTTGTCATACAGGAAAATCGCACCAAAAAATACACGTCCGCGTGTTTTCGATGCGATTCCATTAAAGTCTACAGAGCGAAAAACGCACCGCTCTGCGCATAAAAAAAGTTCCAGCGCCTTTCCAAAAAAAAAATGCACTGCAGGGAAACTGCATAGATGTGACCCAATGTTAACCGCTTCCATACCGAGCCAATTTGGGCACTCCTCACCTACATGTAAAAATCACATATTTTTTTTTTTTTTTGCTAGAAAGTTATTTTATTTATTTATTTTTAGCAGAGACCCTACAGAATAAAATGGCGGTTTTTGCAACTTTTTATGTCACACGGTATTTGTGCAGCAATTTTTCAAACACAATAAAAAAAATAATTAAACAAAAAAAACTTTAATTAAATAAACAAAAAAAAATAAAAAATATTTAATTTTTTTTTTTTTTCTGCAGGCTCATCTATGACCTGCTTTAGCCACTTAAGGACCGACTGACGTACGTATACGTCGGCACTTTAAAGATGAATATCTCGGTAACGGCAGCTGCTGCCACAACCGAGATATCCAGCTTTTCCGTGGGCGGTCCTGTAAACGATAACGGTGGTCTCCGGTGCGGATTCGCCGCAAGATCACCGTTTTCAGCGGCGGAAGAGGGGGCCCCCCGCCCGCCACTCTTTCCCGTGCCCTCCGCTGCTTACCGGAGCCATCGGTATCGGCGGAGATGATCAGGTCCTCTACCTTACTGGTTATGGAAACGAGTGAAGGCAAGATGGCCCCCACCCGTCTCCATAGCATAGCAGGGCCGAGGCAACGTCAAAACGTCACTTCCGCCCGTGCATCTTCAAGGCACTTTTCTTGTTGTCATTTTTTCAAATGACAATTTTTTTTTATTATTGCATTTTAGTGTAAATATGAGGTGTGATGTCTTTTTGACCCCCAGATCTCATATGTAAGAGGACCTGTCATGCCTTTTTCTATTACAAGGGATGTTTACATTCCTTGTAATAGTATGGAAGACTCAGAATTCTGACTTTTAATCTCAGAATTCTGTATTATTATTATTTTTTATGATGGCCCCAGAGCTTTTCCATATAATAGGAATAAAAGTGACCCATTTTTTTTTCTTAAACAGTGTAAAAATGAATAAAATCAAGTAAAATAAATAAGAAAACCAAAAAAAATATATTTTTAAAGTGCCCCGTCCCGACAAGCTCGGGAGCCGAAGCGAACGCATACGTGAGTAGCGCTCACATATGAAAACGGTGTTCAAACCACACCTGTGAGATATCGCCGCGATCGTTAGAGCGAGAGCAATAATTCTAGCCCTAGACCTCCTCTGTAACTCAAAACATGCAACCTGTAGAATTTTTTAAACGTCGCCTATCGAGATTTTTAAGGGTAAAAGTTTGTCACCATTCCACGAGCGGACGCAATTTTGAAGGGCGACAAAAACTGGGATAACTTTACTGTTGTCTTACTTTTTAATTTAAAAAAAGTGAATTTTTCCCCAAAAAAGTGCGCTTGTAAGACCGCTGGGCAAATACGGTGTGACAAAAAGCACTGCAATGACCGCTATTTTATTCTCTAGGGTTAGAAAAAAAAAACAATATATAATGTTTGGGGGTTCCAAGTAATTTTCTAGCAAAAAAAATAAAAAAAATGTTTTAAACGTGTAAACACAGAGTCTGAAAAACAGGCTAGGTTACAAAAAAATAAAACCGCACCTTTGCGCGCGCACACACACGCACACATAAAAGGGCCCTAAAATTTGTACCTGTTATGAATTTGGTTCACTGGCCCTTTAACAGTAGATTGCTGGAACAGCTGATTGGCTATGGATCAGTCACCTAATTGGCTATGGATCAGTCACCTGATCAATCACCTGATTGGCCTTGGATCAGTCACCTAATTGGCTATGGATCAGTCACCTGATCAATCACCTGATTGGCCTTGGATCAGTCACCTGATTGGCCTTGGATCAGTCACCTGATCAATCACCTGATTGGCCTTGGATCAGTCACCTGATTGGCCTTGGATCAGTCACCTGATCAATCACCTGATTGGCCTTGGATCAGTCACCTGATCAATCACCTGATTGGCCTTGGATCAGTCACCTGATCAATCACCTGATTGGCCTTGGATCAGTCACCTGATTGGCCTTGGATCAGTCATATGATCAATCACCTGATTGGCCTTGGATCAGTCACCTGATTGGCCTTGGATCAGTCACCTGATCAATCACCTGATTGGCCTTGGATCAGTCACCTGATTGGCCTTGGATCAGTCACCTGATTGGCCTTGGATCAGTCACCTGATTGGCCTTGGATCAATCACCTGATCAATCACCTGTCCTACAGATTCATCAGCACGCAAGACCTCAGAAAAGGTAAGAAATCTTATTTTGTTTTATTGTTATACATTTATTATTTATGTTTCTGTATTGATTGATTATATTCCTTATTATTTTTGTTCATTTTTTATTATTACATTTGTTAGCGTTTTGTTCATTCATTTATATTTGTTTATTGATTTAATATTTCCTTGTTGTTCGTTCTCATGATTACAATTGGTGTTGTTTTGTTATACATTTTATTACATAAGAGCCGGTTCACACGGGGGACTTCCAAGGCGACTTCAGTGCGACTTGGAGTGACTTACAAAGTGACTTAAAGGGGTTGTAAAGAGAATTTTTTTTTTTTTTTTTTTAATAATAAACATGTTATACTTACCTCCAATGTGCAGCTTGTTTTGCACAGAGTGGCCCCAATCCTCGTTTTCTGGGGTCCCTCGGCAGCTGTCTCTGGTCTTGCCCACAAAAACTTTCCACCTTCATGCGATTGATCAGGTGACTGATCGCATACTTTTGCGATTTGTGTTTTTTATTTTTTTTCCTTTCCATGTGCCCCGCTGTGATGCCCAATCCAATACAGGCTGGATACTGGGGTGGGCTGGCA
Source organism: Rana kukunoris (assembly GCA_029574335.1). Taxonomy (NCBI): domain Eukaryota; kingdom Metazoa; phylum Chordata; class Amphibia; order Anura; family Ranidae; genus Rana; species Rana kukunoris. Next base: position 8,618,588 of record CM056059.1, on the reverse strand, counting down.
GCAGTTGGCGAGTCTGATCCTTTCCTCGTGCCCCGCTGTGATGCCCAATCCAATACAGGTGGGCAGTGGTTGGCAGCTCTGTTCCCCTACTTTTGTGACGTCCAACCTAATACAGGCTTTGTATACATGTTGGTGGTTCTGATCCCATCCACATGACCACCCACCCTGTGATGCCCAGCCAGATGCCCAATGCCTCCTCCTCCCCATGGCGCCCAGGCAGATACAGGCTCAACTCACATGTGAATAGATAGCGGTTGGTGATTTTGATCCCATTGATATGACGCCCAATCAGATACAGACTCTGTCCTTGGGGGTGGGCAGTTTTTGAGATCTTGTACCCATCCACATGCCTAACAACACTACCCCTCCCCATGATGCCCAACAGGGGAGGGAAGGCAGGGTGGAAATCTCCCCCCGGGCTGGTCAAACTATGCACAGCTACCGGCCTCCACTACCAAATGCTGTTTTTGCAGAGCAGGAATATGCCTGCTGGAGCTCTGTTAACACAGGTCACGGCCGCTGCTCACCTCCCACTGTGCAGTCAAGCCTGTGTCAGCTCTGAGGTAGATGGCTGCAGAGCTGAGCTATGTCTCATCTCACACATAGCTCAGCCTCAGTGCACACCAACGCTGACATCCCCTTCACTCTCTGCACAGACACGAGGACTCTGATGTAAGGGGAAGCTCTGTGCGGACTCTGATGTAAGGGGAAGCTCTGTGCGGACTCTGATGTAAGGGGAGGCTCTGTGCGGACTCTGATGTAAGGGGGGCCTCTGTGCAGACTCTGATGTAAGGGGAGGCTCTGTGCGGACTCTGATGTAAGGGGGGGCCTCTGTGCGGACTCTGATATAAGGGGGGCCTCTGTGCGGACTCTGATGTAAGGGGGGCCTCTGTGCGGACTCTGATGTAAGGGGGGCCTCTGTGCGGACTCTGATGTAAGGGGGGCCTCTGTGCGGACTCTGATGTAAGGGGGGCCTCTGTGCGGACTCTGATGTAAGGGGGGCCTCTGTGCGGACTCTTGAGATTATGAAAAATCTTAGACTGTTTTCCTCGATCCATCACTTTTCCACGCTCTATGGGCCACTTGACTGGACTTGCCCCCCAGGCCTAAGGCTGCCAGCCCTCCCCTGATGCCCAATCGGATACAGGCTCAGCACACATGTGATAGAGCAGTGGTTGGTAGTTCTGATCACATCCATATGTCCATCAATCCCAAGACCTCCAATCAGATACAGACTCAGGTCCTTGGGGGTGGGCAGTTTTTGAGACCCACCCATGATGCCCAATCAGATGAAGGCTCAGCACACATGTAATGGAGCAGTGGTCGGTACTAGTTCTGATCTCATCTATATGTCCACTGACCGCAAGTCGCTCAATCAGATACAGGCTCGGTCCTTGGGGTGGGCAGTCGTTGAGATCCTGTAACCCCATCCACACGCCCAACACCCCCCCTATATAATGCCCAATTGAATACAGGCTCTGCACACCTGTGAGAGAGCAGTGGTCGGTAGTTCTGATCCCATCCATAGACCACCGCCTCCATGACGCCCAATCGGGTACAGGCTTGGTCCTTTGGGGGTGGGCAGTCGTTGATATCCATTTACTCATCCACATGCCTAACGCCCCCCCCCCCCCCCAATGATGCCCAATCGGATACAGGGCTAGCACACATGTGAGAGAGCTAGGGTGACCACGGGGCCCAGATTGCCCGGGACAGTCCCGTATTTTGCAGGTCTGTCCTGGGCACCTTCATTCCGGGACAGTACACTATAGAGAGCGCAGTGGTTGGTAGTTCTGATCCCACCCATATGACCATCTACATCATGACACCCAATCGGATAGAGACTCGGTCCTTGGGGGCAGGCAGTCATCGAGGTCCTATTCACATCCACATGCCCAACACAACCCCCCCCCAAATGACGCCCAATCTGATACAGCCTCAGCACACATGTGGGAGGGTAGCGTTTGGCAGTTCTGATCCCATCCACATGACCCCCATGGCGCCCAATCAGATACAGATTCAGTACACATGTGGGGTCTTGCAACCCAGAGGCTGGATTTTTGTAGGCCACATTTGAGGTTGCAGCTGCCTATTTGTAATGCTCCACCCAGGGGCCCCTCTCAGCCAGGAGAGGGGTCCAATGCCAATGGCCTTCCCCAACCATAGTCCTATGTACAGTGCCTACAACGTTGTATATTTCTCAAGACGAGCTCGTGCGCAGAAGCGAACGCATACGTGAGCAGCGCTCGCATATGAAAACGGTGTTCAAACCACACATGTGAGGTATCGCCGCGATCATTAGAGCGAGAGCAATAATTCTAGCCCTAGACCTCCTCTGTAACTTAAAACATGTAACAGTAGAATTTTTTTTTTAAACGTCGCCTATGGAGATTTTTAAGGGTCAAAGTTTGTCGCCATTCCACGAGCGGAGCGCAATTTTGAAGCGTGACATGTTGGGTATCAATTTATTCGGCGTTTCACAATATAAAAAAATAAATTGGGATAACTTTACTGTTGTCTTATTTATTTTTTTAATTAAAAAAAAAAGTGTATTTTTTCCAAAAATATTGCGCTTGTAAGACCGCCGTGCAAATACGGTGTGACAAAAAGTATTGCAACGACCGCTATTTTATTCTCTAGGGTGTTAGAACTCCCAAACATTATATATATTTTTTATTCTATCTTCTAAGTCAGGGGTCTCCAAACTGGCCCGAGGGCCAGATGTGGCCCCTTGCTAGCCTTTATACAACCCATGGGGCACAATTCCTCCCACTGACATGAGGCACTATTCCTCCCATTGACACTAAAAATGGGGCACTATATTATCCACTGATACCAATGATGGGATACTATTCCTCCTACTAATAGGGGCAATACTCCTCCTCCTATTGACCACCAACCCTGAGGCCATGTTTGTTCTCACTGATGCCGGGCCTGTGACATTTTCTTCCCCTGCTGGCCCCATTCCGGCCCTTCTAAAGTCTGAAGGGCAATAAAGTGGCCCTTTGTTTGAAAAGTTTGGAGACCCCTGTTCTAGGTGAAGGGACGGAGATGGAAACAGGCAGGGAAGCTCCATTAACATTGCTGGTTGTCTTGTCATACCAACGGCCACCACAAGAGGGCCGCCAGATTCCAGAAGAAACCATAGGACTGCAGGGCCGCAAAGCTGTGGCCTTAACTACCCGGCCGGCGCGGTCCGACGCGATCACAGGGTACCCCAGCTGTGCCACCCCAGGTCGCTAATTCTAGTCGCAATTGCAGTTGGGGTAATTGTGGTTGGGGCCCCCTGGCATTCAGGGGCCCCAGAGATGCTGTACCACCACCACCCACCTGTAATTATGACCTACCCGCAGATCCCCACAGCTCGGCTTCTATTTGGTCCTCTGCCAAAAAGAAACTATGGGCCAGATTCTTATACCTGGCGGCGTAGCATAGCGTATGCTATTTACACTACGCCGCCGCAACTTACAGGAGCAAGTGCCGTATTCTCCAAGCAATTGCTCCGTAATTTGCGGCAGCGTAGTGTAAATGGCCCGGCGTATCCCCGCGTAATTCAAAGGGGGAGGCTTGTATTTAAATTAAGCGCACCCCCACGCCGAACGAACTGCGCACGCGCCGGCCGTAAACGTAGCCCAGTGCGCTTGCTTCATAGTACGCAGCAAATACATTGGTTTCGGCGTGGACGTAATTAACGTACAGCCCTATTCGCGACGAGTTACGTAAACGACGAAAACGACGGAAAAACGCGACGCTGTCCCGACATCTATACTTAACATGGCGTACGCCGGACCAACACAAGGTTACCCCCTTATCGATCATATTTTTTTTTACTTATCTTTTATTTTAAATTTTTCAAAAATAGGATATAGCAAAATCTCACTGATACCATACATTTACAGACCAAGATATACATTCCTTAACCACTTAAGACCCGGACCAATACGCTGGCAAATGACCCAAGGGGTTTTTGCAAATCGGCACTGCGTCGCTTTAATAGACAATTGCGCGGTCGTGCGACGTGGCTCCCAAACAAAATTCGCGTCCTTTTTTTCCCACAAATAGAGCTTTCTTTTGGTGGTATTTGATCGCCTCTGCGATTTTTATTTTTTGCGCTATATACAAAAATAGAGCGACATTTTTGGAAAAAAATCAATATTTTTTACTTTTTGTTATAATAAAAAACCAATAAACTAAATTTTAGTCAAACGTTTAGGCCAAAATGTATTTAGTAAAAAAAAAAATCGCATTAAAAAAAAATTAGCTACCTAGCGGGAACAGCGACACTAATACAGCGATCAGAAAAATGATCGCTTAGTGATGCTGGCAATAGGGAGTGAAAGGGTTAACTAGGGCAGTGATCAAGGGGTTAAAACTTTATTGGGGGGGGTTTGGGGGCTACCCTGACACTAACACTGACTGACTGTCACACTGTCTGTCACACTGACACTAAATACAGTAATCATACATGTATGATTACTGCATTCAGTGACACTGTGACAGGGGGGAGGGGGGGGGGGGCGATCGCGGGGGTTAAATGTGATTTTGTGTGTGTGTAGTGTAGTGTTGGTGCAGGACTTACTTGCTGTGTTGTGATCTCTCCTCAGCGGCGCTTGAAACAAACGCCGAGGGAGAGATCACGTCGCTTCCTCCTTCCTGTGTTTACACAGGAGGAGGAAGTGACAGGTCAGGCGGGCGCGCGCATTGGCTGGGAGCGATCCGGAGGGGGCGGATGAAAACGGATAGCCGCCCCCACTTGTCGGATCGCTCCTGCAGCCGCGCGGACCGCCGCATGTACGGGGGGGGGGGTCCGATCGGACCCCCGATCCCCCCCAAGGCACCAACGTATATATACGTTGATGTGCCTGTCGGTGCCATTCTGCCGACGTAAATGTACATGCGGCGGTCCTTAAGTGGTTATGATACATCATACTTCCAATATTGATCCATACATTTCCCCTCCTACTCCTTTTTTCCCTTATGCTAGCCCCCCTCCCCCACCAACCCAAAAAAAGAAAAAAAAAAAACCTAAATAAATAAAAAAGGGGAACCCATTCCCCATCTCCTCCTGTCTCTCCCCCTACCTCTCCTCAAGGAGCGTCTTCCCCTCTTCTGATCTAATAAATTGATTCCATCCTGCCCAGGTTTCTTTATACTGTGTCCTTCTGTTTTGAGCAGAGAGAACCAAGTCTTCCATAGCTCCTACTTCCTGGGCCCTGATAAGCCAGCTTGCAACCGAGGGGGGCCGTAGGTCCCTCCACCTCAGGGTAACTCCCGCCCTTGCCGCGTTAATCAGGTGACACACTACCGACCTCCTATACCTCTGCACCGGCATCTGTGAGACATGCAGCAGGAAGAAGGCAGGGTCATCTGGGATCAAGTCTTCAAAAAATTTTTGGGAGATTCTCCTTACCTCTCCCCAGTACTGTCTCACCTTTCGACACGACCAAAAAATGTGTAAGAGAGTTCCCTGTTCTTCACCACACCTCCAACATTTTCCCTCTACTTCATTATCAAATTTGTGTAGCCTTTCTGGGGTATAGTACCACTGTGTGAGGAGTTTGTAGTTAGCTTCTTGGGTTCTTGAACACACCGAGGAATTTAGTGCCAGGAAGATTATTTGTTTATGCTGGGTTGGGGTAAAGGTTAGAGTTGCCACCTCATCCCTTTAAAACCGAACACATATTAATTACACAGGTTCTGAGGCTAATTTAATACAGGTAAAGCACCAAGTGAGTTTAATTACCACCTTAATTAGCCACAGAACCTGTGTAATTAATATGTGTTCGGTTTTAAAGGGATGAGGTGGCAACTCTAGTAAAGGTTCTCTCCAGATCTCTTTCCCATTTGCTGATGCTCGGCATCACAAAATCTTCCATTGGCATATTCAGAAACCCAATACATTTTGGATAACACTCTTGGGAGTGGCTCCACCCCACTACAGCTTCTCTCCAGTATCGTCAATTGTCTTTGAAATTCCATTGCTGAACCCAATGATCTTAAAAAGTGGCTTACCTGCAGCGCCTGCCACATTGCAAGCTCAAATGGTCCTCCACCCTTCATTAGTTCCCCAATGGAAGGCCACAGACCTGACCTCACAAAATCTGAAACCTGACAAAGGCCTTTCTCTCTAAACTTTCCGACAATATCCCTTTCCATCCCAGGTGTAAAATTAGGGTTTCCTATTATAGGTAGCAAAGGTGATTTACCTGGTGAGAGATTCTTGTTTCCACATATTTTTGCTGAGATTTGTAATGTAGTCCCTATTATAGGGTGTCTCTTGATGTATCTCGGGAGTACTTCATAGCACCAGGGTGCTCTATTCAGTGGGATCGGGCTTACATATTGCTCTATGTCTACCCATCTTTTGCATTTCCCATGTCTACACCAATCTACCAGCCTTGTCAGGTGTGTTGCTCTGTAGTATTTTACTATATTTGGGACTGCCATCTTATCGATCATATTTTGATCGGATTCGAAAATATTTCAACAGAATTCAATAATATTTCATCCGCTATTGTTAATATTTCAACCAAATTTGATGATATTTCAACCGGATTGGAAATTATTTCAACCAAATTTGATTGTATGTATTTGTATTTGTATTATTGTATTTGATTACATTCTATTAAATTCTATTCTGTTCTTTACTATTCTTTGATTTTCATTCTATTGTTTTATTATTTTTATATTCTATTTTATTGTATTCTTTTTTAGAAATCGATTTATATTTTTTAGACGCAGTGATTTTTCGACATTTCCGTAAGAGATACGCGGCGTAAAGAAATACATGCCCCCTAGGTGGAGTATCCTATGTTAAGTATGGCCGTCGGCATCGCGTCGAAATTTTTTTTTTTTAAATCGGTTGCGTAAAACGTCCGTGAATGGGGATTGACGTCATTGACGTTCACTGACAGAATTTGGAGCATGCACACTGACAGTCGACGCATGCGCAGTACGTTCGCCGCGGGATCGCGCCTAGTTATAAAAATACATGCCCCCTACCCGCCCAATTTGAATTCCGCCGGCTCATTTTCGCTACGCCGCCGCAACTTTAGGAGCAAGTGCTATGTGAATAACAGTACTTGCTCCTAAAGTTTCGCCGGAGTAACGTAAATGGGAAACGTTACTCCAACTTAAAGATTCGCCCATCTACCTGAATCTGGCGCTATGAGTTGTTGGCTGAAGCAAGTTTGTGAACCCCGCAGTGATGAATTTTCTCCAGCAGAGGGAGACAAAGTACTTAAAAGGAGAAAATTGTCACCAAATAAAGTTCTGCTCTTCTATTGGTGCTGCACAGAGATCCATACTATGGTAAAAAGCTCATGTGTTGCTGCTGAAGAGTTCTCCTCACTTCCTGTCTGGTGAAATGTTGTCACCAGGATGGGAACTGTAGGGAAATCTCTCTAATGGAGCTCTGGAGGCAAGTAAAAACCTGGCAGGGGTTCTAACCCTTCACCGTTCTATACAACATATAGAAAAAAACAGTTTTGGCTGGTAAGCTCATACACGGCTCATAGTGACTCTTGAGTGATCTCTATACCTGGGCGGGCGTTGACTACCTGGGAGCAAAGGAGGGACTAATTTGCATAATCACAACCAATGTTAGAGACAACGGCAGAACTTTTTTTTTTTTTTTTGGCAAGTATACGGGGTGATCAGAACCTCTGTTAGGTTTTAATTGCTGTCTTTGTCCCCATTGGGGAGATTCTTTTCATTTCCTGCCCCGGTGACGACGTAGCGAAGGAAATAACCTTAAAGTTGAAGTTTAATCTGCTTCTGTTTTTCCATTTCCTGGTCCCTCCCCCTCATCAACGTGCCTTTTTAATAAATAACAAAAAAACAAAAAAGGTGGTTTCAATACACACTTTGTTTTAAATTTTGAGTGATGTCATCACTGGGTCTCTGTACTTCTCTATGCAATGCAGGCAGATCATGGCTGGTGGGAAGGGCCAGCAGGGGGCTGTACATAGCTTCTTTCTTTTAACACCCTTTTTTTCCCTGATGCAAGCAGTGGGTGGAGTTATGCAAGTAGTAAAATGCCTTGATGAGTGAGTGTCAGTCTGGAGAAGTGGGCACTCCCAGGGCAGCTGTATCTGGATAAAGACCACCCACATGGGATGCCGAGCCTATATGATTCACAGAACTGAAATCGAATGAATGAAAGTCCCGGTCAGATTGGTAAGGGGTAAGCCAGGGACAGTCAGGCTGGGAAGGGGTGGGCCAGGGACAATCAGGTTGGGAAGGGACCACCCACATGGGATGCTGAGCCTATATGATTGACAGAACTGAAACCAAATGAATGAAAGTCGAGGTGAGGGACAGACAGGCTGGAAAGGGGAGGGACAGTCAGGCTGGGAAGGGGTGGGCCAGGGACAAACAGGTTGAGAAGGGGCGGGCCAGGGACAGTCAGGCTGGGAAGGGGTGGGCCAGGGACAGTCAGGTTGGGAAGGGGTGGGCCAGGGACAAACAGGTTGAGAAGGGGCGGGCCAGGAACAGTCAGGCTGGGAAGGGGCAGGCCAGGAACAGTCAGGCTGGGAAGGGGTGGGCCAGGGACAGTCAGGTTGGGAAGGGGTGGGCCAGGGACAGTCAGGTTGGGAAGGGGCGGGCCAGGGACAGTCAGGTTGGGAAGGGTTGGACCAGGGACAGTCAGGCTGGGCAGGGGTGGGCCAGGGACAGTCAGGTTGGGAAGGGGTGGGCCAGGGACAAACAGGTTGAGAAGGGGCGGGCCAGGAACAGTCAGGCTGGGAAGGGGCAGGCCAGGAACAGTCAGGCTGGGAAGGGGTGGGCCAGGGACAGTCAGGTTGGGAAGGGGTGGGCCAGGGACAGTCAGGTTGGGAAGGGGCGGGCCAGGGACAGTCAGGTTGGGAAGGGTTGGACCAGGGACAGTCAGGCTGGGCAGGGGCGGGCCAGGGACAGTCAGGTTGGGAAGGGGCGGGCCAGGGACAGTCAGGCTGGGAATTGGGATGGCATGTTGCCTTGTGGCGCTGGTGAAACGTCTAGGGTAGTTGATGAGAGCAGTAATGATGGAATGTCCAAACAGCAGGTGTCTTTTATCTTGTGCTTTTATTTACCCAATATGGTAAAACAGTAAACTTGCAGTGAGGGGTAAAGATGTATTGGAAGAAGAAATAGCAGGTTCAGGCGTAACCACTAGGAAGCAGTCCTTTTGTATTCTTCGCCACTCCATCCAGAGTGGGTTTTGCGTACCCGGACAGGCCCCTCCCACAGGCCTGGCAGACAGAATATCACTCGGAACTTTGAGGGAAACGAACCTCTGCCACAGGCCCCTTCCTAGAAATTCGATCACAGAGACAATTCTCCTCAGTAAGCTTTAAGCGTGAGTCACTTCAGGTAGATTGCAGTTAGGTTACCGACTGACAGGTGACCGATGTCCAGCCTTTCAGTGGCCGGTACCTCGACACCCAGTCGATCACTGAGGGCCAGCCATAGCTACGATGTCCCGAACCAACGTGGTCCCAGAACCGAGACCACCGCGTGACACGCGCACCCCGGCCTAGTAGGCCATAAAGCCCAGGGGCACGCAGCGCAGACACCCTGAAGGTGGGTGACGCACTTCCAGAAGACCCAGAACGCAAGGCGCACGTCTCTTAAATACCCTCTCCCGGTATGCCCAGCGAGGCCAAAGCCCTCCTGTTGGCTGCCGGGAGAGAGCACCCAAATCTTGATTCCATTGCCGCCACCTGTCGTCCCGGGGTAGGAACAGCACCCCAGCATCAAAAGAGCAAGCTACAACACAGCCGAGCCGAGACAAGGCCCAATTTAACAGATTAACTGGATGAGAGCTAATTAACTCTCTTATCCCCCCTTAGATTTCAAACAGCACCCGTACTTGGGGGCCAGGGACAGCCTGGCTGGGAAGGGGCGGGGGCCAGGGACAGTCTGGCTGGGAAGGGGCGGGGGCCAGGGACAGTCTGGCTGGGAAGGGGCGGGGGCCAGGGACAGTCTGGCTGGGAAGGGGCGGGGGCCAGGGACAGTCTGGCTGGGAAGGGGCGGGGGCCAGGGACGGTCTGGCTGGGAAGAGGCGGGGGCCAGGGACGGTCTGGCTGGGAAGGGGCGGGGGCCAGGGACGGTCTGGCTGGGAAGGGGTGGGGGCCAGGGACGGTCTGGCTGGGAAGGGGCGGGAGCCAGGGACGGTCTGGCTGGGAAGGGGCTGGGGCCAGGGACGGTCTGGCTGGGAAGGGGCGGGGGCCAGGGACGGTCTGGCTGGGAAGGGGCGGGGGCCAGGGACGGTCTGGCTGGGAAGGGGCGGGGGCCAGGGACGGTCTGGCTGGGAAGGGGCGGGGGCCAGGGACGGTCTGGCTGGGAAGGGGCGGGGGCCAGGAACAGTCTGGCTGGGAAGGGGCGGGGGCCAGGAACAGTCTGGCTGGGAAGGGGCGGGGGCCAGGGACAGTCTGGCTGGGAAGGGGCGGGGGCCAGGGACAGTCTGGCTGGGAAGGGTCGGGGGCCAGGGACAGTCTGCCTGGGAAGCGTCGGGGGCCAGGGACAGTCTGGCTGGGAAGGGTCGGGGGCCAGGGACAGTCTGGCTGGGAAGGGTCGGGGGCCAGGGACAGTCTGGCTGGGAAGGGTCGGGGGCCAGGGACAGTCTGGCTGGGAAGGGTCGGGGGCCAGGGACAGTCTGGCTGGGAAGGGTCGGGGGCCAGGGACAGTCTGGCTGGGAAGGGTCGGGGGCCAGGGACAGTCTGGCTGGGAAGGGTCGGGGGCCAGGGACAGTCTGGCTGGGAAGGGGCGGCGGCCAGTCTGGCTGGGAAGGGGCGGCGGCCAGTCTGGCTGGGAAGGGGCCAGGGACAGTCTGGCTGGGAAGGGGCCAGGGACAGTCTGGCTGGGAAGGGGCGGGCCAGGGACAGTCTGGCTGGGAAGGGTCGGGGGCCAGGGACGGTCTGGCTGGGAAGGGGCAGGGGCCAGGAACAGTCTGGCTGGGAAGGGGCGGGGGCCAGGGACAGTCTGGCTGGGAAGGGGCGGGGGCCAGGGACAGTCTGGCTGGGAAGGGCCGGGGGCCAGGGACAGTCTGGCTGGGAAGGGTCGGGGGCCAGGGACAGTCTGGCTGGGAAGGGTCGGGGGCCAGGGACAGTCTGGCTGGGAAGGGTCGGGGGCCAGGGACAGTCTGGCTGGGAAGGGTCGGGGGCCAGGGACAGTCTGGCTGGGAAGGGTCGGGGGCCAGGGACAGTCTGGCTGGGAAGGGGCGGGGGCCAGGGACAGTCTGGCTGGGAAGGGGCGGGGGCCAGGGACAGTCTGGCTGGGAAGGGGCGGCGGCCAGTCTGGCTGGGAAGGGGCCAGGGACAGTCTGGCTGGGAAGGGGCCAGGGACAGTCTGGCTGGGAAGGGGCGGGCCAGGGACAGTCTGGCTGGGAAGGGTCGGGGGCCAGGGACGGTCTGGCTGGGAAGGGGCGGGGGCCAGGGACGGTCTGGCTGGGAAGGGGTGGGGGCCAGGGACGGTCTGGCTGGGAAGGGGCGGGAGCCAGGGACGGTCTGGCTGGGAAGGGGCTGGGGCCAGGGACGGTCTGGCTGGGAAGGGGCGGGGGCCAGGGACGGTCTGGCTGGGAAGGGGCGGGGGCCAGGGACGGTCTGGCTGGGAAGGGGCGGGGGCCAGGGACGGTCTGGCTGGGAAGGGGCTGGGGCCAGGGACGGTCTGGCTGGGAAGGGGCGGGGGCCAGGGACGGTCTGGCTGGGAAGGGGCGGGGGCCAGGGACGGTCTGGCTGGGAAGGGGCAGGGGCCAGGAACAGTCTGGCTGGGAAGGGGCGGGGGCCAGGAACAGTCTGGCTGGGAAGGGGCGGGGGCCAGGGACGGTCTGGCTGGGAAGGGGCGGGGGCCAGGGACGGTCTGGCTGGGAAGGGGCTGGGGCCAGGGACGGTCTGGCTGGGAAGGGGCGGGGGCCAGGGACGGTCTGGCTGGGAAGGGGCGGGGGCCAGGGACGGTCTGGCTGGGAAGGGGCGGGGGCCAGGAACAGTCTGGCTGGGAAGGGGCGGGGGCCAGGAACAGTCTGGCTGGGAAGGGGCGGGGGCCAGGGACAGTCTGGCTGGGAAGGGGCGGGGGCCAGGGACAGTCTGGCTGGGAAGGGTCGGGGGCCAGGGACAGTCTGGCTGGGAAGGGTCGGGGGCCAGGGACAGTCTGGCTGGGAAGGGTCGGGGGCCAGGGACAGTCTGGCTGGGAAGGGTCGGGGGCCAGGGACAGTCTGGCTGGGAAGGGTCGGGGGCCAGGGACAGTCTGGCTGGGAAGGGTCGGGGGCCAGGGACAGTCTGGCTGGGAAGGGTCGGGGGCCAGGGACAGTCTGGCTGGGAAGGGTCGGGGGCCAGGGACAGTCTGGCTGGGAAGGGTCGGGGGCCAGGGACAGTCTGGCTGGGAAGGGGGGGGCGGCGGCTGGGAAGGGTCAGTCTGGCTGGGAAGGGGCCAGGGACAGTCTGGCTGGGAAGGGGCCAGGGACAGTCTGGCTGGGAAGGGGCGGGCCAGGGACAGTCTGGCTGGGAAGGGTCGGGGGCCAGGGACGGTCTAGCTGGGAAGGGGCAGGGGCCAGGAACAGTCTGGCTGGGAAGGGGCGGGGGCCAGGGACAGTCTGGCTGGGAAGGGGCGGGGGCCAGGGACAGTCTGGCTGGGAAGGGCCGGGGGCCAGGGACAGTCTGGCTGGGAAGGGTCGGGGGCCAGGGACAGTCTGGCTGGGAAGGGTCGGGGGCCAGGGACAGTCTGGCTGGGAAGGGTCGGGGGCCAGGGACAGTCTGGCTGGGAAGGGTCGGGGGCCAGGGACAGTCTGGCTGGGAAGGGTCGGGGGCCAGGGACAGTCTGGCTGGGAAGGGGCGGGGGCCAGGGACAGTCTGGCTGGGAAGGGGCGGGGGCCAGGGACAGTCTGGCTGGGAAGGGGCGGCGGCCAGTCTGGCTGGGAAGGGGCCAGGGACAGTCTGGCTGGGAAGGGGCCAGGGACAGTCTGGCTGGGAAGGGGCGGGCCAGGGACAGTCTGGCTGGGAAGGGTCGGGGGCCAGGGACGGTCTGGCTGGGAAGGGGCAGGGGCCAGGAACGGTCTGGCTGGGAAGGGGCGGGGGCCAGGGACAGTCTGGCTGGGAAGGGGCGGGGGCCAGGGACAGTCTGGCTGGGAAGGGACGGGGGCCAGGGACAGTCTGGCTGGGAAGGGTCGGGGGCCAGGGACAGTCTGGCTGGGAAGGGTCGGGGGCCAGGGACAGTCTGGCTGGGAAGGGTCGGGGGCCAGGGACAGTCTGGCTGGGAAGGGTCGGGGGCCAGGGACAGTCTGGCTGGGAAGGGTCGGGGGCCAGGGACAGTCTGGCTGGGAAGGGTCGGGGGCCAGGGACAGTCTGGCTGGGAAGGGTCGGGGGCCAGGGACAGTCTGGCTGGGAAGGGGCGGGGGCCAGGGACAGTCTGGCTGGGAAGGGGCGGCGGCCAGGGACAGTCTGGCTGGGAAGGGGCGGCGGCCAGTCTGGCTGGGAAGGGGCCAGGGACAGTCTGGCTGGGAAGGGGCGGGCCAGGGACAGTCTGGCTGGGAAGGGTCGCGGGCCAGGGACAGTCTGGCTGGGAAGGGTCGGGGGCCAGGGACGGTCTGGCTGGGAAGGGTCGGGGGACAGTCTGGCTGGGAAGGGTCGGGGGCCAGGGACAGTCTGGCTGGGAAGGGGCGGGCCAGGGACAGTCAGGCTGGGGAGAAGGCACTACTAGACGATGCTGGACGTCCTCCAGCTAGGAAATGAGGCGGGCTCCATCTGACTTGCTGATGCACATTGTGAGAAGGTCACAGTGTGCAGTGACATCAGAGTCCAGGAGAGGAGCCGGTATAACTGTGCAAGACTGAAGGGAGAGCCGGAGTTCACATTGATTAGTGTTAATCAATCTTTCCATCACAGACTATAGTGTTCTGTTTGGAGCGGAGTTCCTCTTTCTCAAGGATCTTCCTTCTTTTTTTTTCCCCCCAAACTCCAGCTGTGCCTCATAAACCCCTCCCAGCTGTCTCCATCTGTCCCAGCCCCCCCCCCCCCCCCCCCAACACTATGCAGTCCTCCCGGCTGGCTCGCCAATTATTCTGCTTGTATTTGTCTCTATAGCAAAATGTAAAAACAATTGTAAATATCTGGGATTGTGCCGGAAATTATCCCGGGATTAGAATCCTCTTCCTCGCTCTCTCCATGTGTTTATTCGTAAATATTTAGTTTATCCCACAGGGGCCTTGTGGGTCAGTAATGGGCAGCTGCCGGAACGGTAGTGACATCTTCCGGGCTGTAGGGGGCGGACATCATTTTAGTCGATTGTGTTTTCGCAGTTGTCTTTGAGCTTGAGCAGTTTATAGTTTTATCCAAAGCCAAGATCCAGCGCTGCTGATCTCCTGCAGCCACTTCCGGTCTATGGGCACTCCAACGATGGCTGCATGACATTTCTCAGGGGCGGGTCTTCTGATGGTGACAACCAGTGACAAGGTTATCCAGGGCAAAGAAACCAAACTGCCCCCCTTGATTATGTGTGAGCAAAGGGGATGCTACCCCCAGCAGTCATCTGCTTATCAAAATGCCTTGGGTAAGAATGAGCTCACTGCTGCCCCCTCATTCAGACAGTAAACTGTTGCACCCAGGGCAGCCTTCCATCATGCCCACCCCTTGTCCGTCCCGGCCCTGATGGCAACAGTGGACCATACCTGCTTAGTGAGTGTTGAAAGGGCCAGGGGTGTAGTCTCCATCAGAAGCTTGTGTGACAGGGCGACCACACAGGTTCACAATTGGGAGACAGTGACAGAGCGTTGTCACCTTATAACAGGAAGAACCTTTATGGCAGGATCACTGGGGATTAAATGTAGATGGGTTCACAATGGTAATTCTATACGATGCAACAAAATATAGGCCTGCATCATTTTATTGCGTCATACCATTGCACCCCTCTAGTGTGAGCAGATCCGTCCCTATACAATGCAAAGCTTTACATTGGGACTGCGTTTTGGACTTTTCCTTGGGACTGCATTGGTAATTTGCGATGGGCCTTTGTGTTGGGACTGCGTCTGGGCTTTGGTTGGGACTGCGTCTGGACTTTGGTTGGGACTGCGTCTGGACTTTGGTTGGGACTGCATCTGGGCTTTGGTTGGGACTGTGTCTGGGCTTTGGTTGGGACTGTGTCTAGGCTTTGGTTGGGACTGTGTCTGGGCTTTGGTTGGGACTGTGTCTGGGCTTTGGTTGGGACTGTGTCTGGGCTTTGGTTGGGACTGGGTCTGGGCTTTGGTTGGCACTGGGTCTGGGCTTTGGTTGGCACTGGGTCTGGGCTTTGGTTGGCACTGGGTCTGGGCTTTGGTTGGGACTGCCTCTGGGCTTCGGTTGGGACTGCCTCTGGGCTTCGGTTGGGACTGCCTCTGGGCTTCGGTTGGGACTGCCTCTGGGCTTTGGTTGGGACTGCCTCTGGGCTTTGGTTGGGACTGCCTCTGGGCTTTGGTTGGGACTGTGTTTGTTTGGACTGCGTCTGGACTTTTGGTTGGGACTGCGTCTGGACATTGGTTGGGACTGCGTCTAGGCTTTGGTTGGGAGTGCTTCTGGTCATTGGTTGGGCGTGCCCCTGGGCTTTTGGTTGGGCGTGCCCCTGGGCTTTTGGTTGGGCGTGCCCCTGGGCTTTTGGTTGGGCGTGCCTCTGGGCTTTTGGTTGGGCGTGCCTCTGGGCTTTTGGTTGGGCGTGCCTCTGGGCTTTTGGTTGGGCGTGCCTCTGGGCTTTTGGTTGGGCGTGCCTCTGGGCTTTTGGTTGGGCGTGCCTCTGGGCTTTTGGTTTGGCGTGCCTCTGGGCTTGGGTTGGACTGTGTCTGTCTGCACTTTACCTTGTTGGGACTGTGTCTGCACTTTGAGAAACTAAACGGTTCCCCCAGCTCCACTGCCGATTTTATTAAGGTCCACGAACTGTGATCCGGTGCTCTAGACAGGACGTTCAGCCCCCACAGATACGATAATTAAATCAGGAAGGCTGGAAACTCGGATGCTCTTGAATAAAGTACTTTATTAGTTACATGGGTACACGGGTACAGGCTATACCTGACGCGTTTTGGCTAAGAAGCCTTCATTAAAGCATTGCTTTGATGAAGGCTTCTTAGCCGAAACGCGTCGGGCTATAGCCTGTACCCATGAAACTAATAAAGTCCTTTTATTTAAGAGCATCCGAGTTGGCAGCCTTCCTGATTTAAGTATTGCGTCTGCACTTCGGGTTGGGCAACAAGCCAGTCTGGTATGAACGAGCCCTGACCATCTAGACCACAACTCTGCGCTGGGCCACGGGTCGTAGAGTTTTCCCTGCGCTCGTGATAAGGAGACCCAATCTTCTGACTGGGCCACGTATGTCAGCGTGTGTTCCTCATCAGACATCGGTGTGGTGAAGGAGAACGGGCCTCTTCTCAGAATCAGTTTTCTCAGGAACAGCCGGCTGAAGGAAAACATCCATTCTTTATTCACTTATAAAAGAAAACACGAGAGGCCGAGGAGGGGGGGGGGGAATACAGGGAGAGGGAAGAGGGGTCAGCCAACAGATAGGTTTTCGTATGCTGCTGCGTCCTTGTTTAACCACTTCAGCCCCGGACCGTTATGCAGGTAAAGGACATGGCCCCTTTTTGCGATTCGGCACTGCGTCGCTTTAACTGACAATTGCGCGGTCGTGCGACGTGGCTCCCGAACAAAATTGGCGTCCTTTTTTCCCCCACAAATAGAGCTTTCTTTTGGGGGTATTTGATCACCTCTGCGTTTTTTTTTTTTCGTGACTGCGACATTATGGCGGACACTTCGGACAATTTTGACACCATTTTGGAGCCATTGTAATTTTCACAGCAAAAAGTCCTATAAAAATGCACTAATTACTGTGAAAATGACAATTGCAGTTTGGGAGTTGACCACTAGGGGCTTAGTGTGACCTCATGTGTGTTTCTAACTGTAGGTGGGCGGGGCTGGACGTGTGACGTCATTGATCGCCTTTCCCTATATCAGGGAACAGATGATCAGTGACAGTGCCACAGTGAAGAACGGGGAAGGTGTGCTTACACTCACCTCTCCCCGTTCTTCAGCTCCTGTGACCGATCGCGGGACTCCGGCGGCGATTGGGTCTGCGGGTCCTGCGGCTGCGGTCACGGAGCTTTGGACCAGCTCGCGGGCATGCGCCCGACCCAGGGCTGGGCACTTAAAGAGGATGTACAGGTACGTGATTGTGCCCAGCCGTGCCATTCTGACGACCTATACCGGCGTTAGGCGGTCCTTAAGTGGTTAAAGAGACCCCGTCACCTTAACCCATTAACCACAGTGTTATTCATTTTGGGCATTTGGACAGACAAATCACCAGGGACCAGTATAACCACGTGGGAGAAAAAGGGATGACAGCCCCGTGGAAGAAAAAGGGATGGCAGCCCCGTGGAAGAAAAAGGGATGGCAGCCCCCACATGGGAGAGAAAGGGATGGCAGCCCCCACATGGGAGAGAAAGGGATGGCAGCCCCCACATGGGAGAGAAAGGGATGGCAGCCCCCACGTGGGAGAGAAAGGGATGGCAGCCCCCACGTGGGAGAAAAAGGGACGGCAGCCCCGTGGGAAAAAAAGGGACGGCAGCCCCGTGGGAGAAAAAGGGACGGCAGCCCCGTGGGAGAAAAAGGGACGGCAGCCCCGTGGGAGAAAAAGGGACGGCAGCCCCGTGGGAGAAAAAGGGACGGCAGCCCCGTGGGAGAAAAAGGGACGGCAGCCCCCACGTGGATGAAAAAGGGACGGCAGCCCCCACGTGGATGAAAAAGGGATGGCAGCCCCCACTTGGGAGAGAAAGGGATGGCAGCCCCCACATGGGAGAGAACGGGATGGCAGCCCCCACGTGGGAGAGAAAGGGATGGCAGCCCCCACGTGGGAGAGAAAGGGATGGCAGCCCCCACGTGGGAGAGAAAGGGATGGCAGCCCCCACGTGGGTGAGAAAGGGATGGCAGCCCCCACGTGGGTGAGAAAGGGATGGCAGCCCCCACGTGGGAGAAAAAGGGATGGCAGCCCCCACGTGGGAGAAAAAGGGACGGCAGCCCCGTGGGAGAAAAAGGGACGGCAGCCCCGTGGGAGAAAAAGGGACGGCAGCCCAGTGGGAGAAAAAGGGACGGCAGCCCCGTGGGAGAAAAAGGGACGGCAGCCCCGTGGGAGAAAAAGGGACGGCAGCCCCGTGGGAGAAAAAGGGACGGCAGCCCCGTGGGAGAAAAAGGGACGGCAGCCCCGTGGGAGAAAAAGGGACGGCAGCCCCGTGGGAGAAAAAGGGACGGCAGCCCCGTGGGAGAAAAAGGGACGGCAGCCCCGTGGGAGAAAAAGGGACACGTGGAGAAAAAGGGACGGCAGCCCCCACGTGAAAAAGGGACGGCAGCCCCCACGTGGATGAAAAAGGGATGGCAGCCCCCACTTGGGAGAGAAAGGGATGGCAGCCCCCACATGGGAGAGAACGGGATGGCAGCCCCCACGTGGGAGAGAAAGGGATGGCAGCCCCCACGTGGGAGAGAAAGGGATGGCAGCCCCCACGTGGGAGAGAAAGGGATGGCAGCCCCCACGTGGGAGAGAAAGGGATGGCAGCCCCCACGTGGGTGAGAAAGGGATGGCAGCCCCCACGTGGGTGAGAAAGGGATGGCAGCCCCCACGTGGGAGAAAAAGGGATGGCAGCCCCCACGTGGGAGAAAAAGGGATGGCAGCCCCCACGTGGGAGAAAAAGGGACGGCAGCCCCGTGGGAGAAAAAGGGACGGCAGCCCCGTGGGAGAAAAAGGGACGGCAGCCCCGTGGGAGAAAAAGGGACGGCAGCCCCCACGTGGATGAAAAAGGGATGGCAGCCCCCACTTGGGAGAGAAAGGGATGGCAGCCCCCACGTGGGAGAGAAAGGGATGGCAGCCCCCACGTGGGAGAGAAAGGGATGGCAGCCCCCACATGGGAGAGAAAGGGATGGCAGCCCCCACATGGGAGAGAACGGGATGGCAGCCCCCACGTGGGAGAGAAAGGGATGGCAGCCCCCACGTGGGAGAGAAAGGGATGGCAGCCCCCACGTGGGAGAGAAAGGGATGGCAGCCCCCACGTGGGAGAGAAAGGGATGGCAGCCCCCACGTGGGAGAGAAAGGGATGGCAGCCCCCACGTGGGTGAGAAAGGGATGGCAGCCCCCACGTGGGTGAGAAAGGGATGGCAGCCCCCACGTGGGAGAAAAAGGGATGGCAGCCCCCACGTGGGAGAAAAAGGGATGGCAGCCCCCACGTGGGAGAAAAAGGGACGGCAGCCCCGTGGGAGAAAAAGGGACGGCAGCCCCGTGGGAGAAAAAGGGACGGCAGCCCCGTGGGAGAAAAAGGGACGGCAGCCCCGTGGGAGAAAAAGGGACGGCAGCCCCGTGGGAGAAAAAGGGACGGCAGCCCCCACGTGGATGAAAAAGGGATGGCAGCCCCCACTTGGGAGAGAAAGGGATGGCAGCCCCCACATGGGAGAGAAAGGGATGGCAGCCCCCACGTGGGAGAAAAGGGGATGGCAGCCCCCACGTGGGAGAGAAAGGGATGGCAGCCCCCCATGGGAGAAAAAGAGATGGCAGCCCCCCACGAGGATGAAAAAGGGATGGCAGCCACGTGGGAGAAAAAGGGATGACAGCCCCCACATGGGAGAGAAAGGGATGGCAGCCCCCACATGGGAGAAAAGGGGATGAAAGCCCCCACATGGGAGAGAAAGGGATGGCAGCCCCATGGGAGAAAAAGGGATGGCAGCCCCCCACGAGGATTAAAAAACGGATGGCAGCCACGTGGGAGAAAAAGGGATGGCAGCCCCCACATGGGAGAGAAAGGGATGGCAGCCCCCACATGGGAGAAAAGGGGATGGCAGCCCCCACGTAGGAGAAAAAGGGATGGCAGCCCCATAGGAGAAAAAGGGATAACAGAGCAGTATAAATGATGGGACTGGATGTACAATTTTTTGTTTTAATCCTTTTGTAGGTAAAACCGATCCCATGGATGTATTTCATCGGCTGTTGCCCAGGAGTTTACCTTCAATTTCTACTACAATTTCTGGCAGTCAGGACGGCCCCCGGTGTTAGGAAAAGGATTTTCCACACCAAAACAATCCCTGCTTTTTGTTATAATTCGCTCCTCGCCGGGCGCTCATTGTGCGCAGTAACTGATCCTCTTTGTCGTACGTGACTCCCACCGATCCGTCCGCCCCCCCCCCCCCCCCACCCTGTATACATTGGCAGCCTGCTACATAAAATATTTAGGTTTGCCTGAGCGGCTTTGGAGGATTGAAGCAAAGTTTGTGCTTTTTGGCTTCGTCTTGATGGACTCAAATTCAGAGCTTCTGGGTCTTTACTATGCCGGGTAGGAGTCATAGGTGTGCGCAGTCTATTGCATTAGGGTGTGCACCACAAAGCACACATTACTGATCACTCACAATGTTTATTCAGATAGGGAAGGGGCGGTCAATTACATATTTACCGGCCCCTTCCGCCACTCATCCTACAACATCCTTGCAGCAATCGCAAGGAGGAGGGAAGGAGGGAAGAGGGTAGCACTGCAGGGGGAAGCGGGGGAGCCAGGGAAGTAGGGGCAATCTGTGCTGTAAAGGGAGAGTAGGGTGTGCGCAGGGCCGGATTTGCTCTCCCTGCCACCCTAAGGCCAGATTCCGCAATGCACCCCCTCCCCACCAACCGAAACCACCCCCCCCCCCAAATCAATGGAGAATGGCAACCGGATGGCAGGGGTGGCACGGTTCAAATATTTTTTTATCACTTTTTTTTATTTATTTTTTATTGTCGTTTACTTTATTTTATTTTTGTATAATTTTCTTCTTATTTTTAATATTATTTTTCTTAGTCTTTCCTTTTAATTACTTGTTTATTTTATTAATTAAATTATAATTTTTTTCTTAGCATTTTTTTTTCACTCAACTTTATTGGAGAAAACAATTCCCTGTGTGATAGCAATTGGAGGTGACAGGTTCTTTTTATTGACCCTGTCACCTCCAAAACAGGAGTCCTAGCGCTGTGCTAGAACTCCTGTCACAGCTAAGATAGGAAGAGCACAGTTCACCTCTCTCACTGTGTACATTGGTGGCACGATTTAAATATTTTTTTAGCACTTTTTTTCTTTTTATTGTCGTTTACTTTATTTTCTTGTATATTTTTTTTTTTTTTTTTTTAATATTATTTTTCTTATTCTTTTCTTTTTAATTACTTTTTTATTTTATTAATTTAAAGCGGAGCTCCACCCTGATATATATATATATTTTTTTTAAAATCTGAAAAAAATAAAAAAAATGAAATGAACAAAAAAAAAATACTCACCCTAAATAGGCTGTTGCTATGCGGAAGTCCCGAATCTGCCCTCATGATCCGCGGTGCTGTTTTCTTCCTCCTCCTCTTCTGGGTGTCTTCTTGTGAATGGGCCGCGCTGCATTCTGGGAACTGTGTGTATCCCAGAAAGCAGTAGGAAACGGGCAGTGAAGCCGCACGGCTTCACTGCCTGTTTCCCTGACTGTGGATGGCGGTGCCGGGATCGAGGATCGGCATCGGCGGGGGCCGTCAGCGCGGGCGCCTAGGACAGGTAAGTGTCCTTATTCAAAGTCAGCAGCTACACTGTTAGCTGTCGACTTTGAAAAAAAAAATTTGAAATTTGAAAAAAAAAAATTTCACTTAACATTATTGCTATCACACAGGAGAAAACAATTCCCTGTGTGATAGCAATTGCAGGTGACAGGTTCCCTTTATTGACCCTGTCACCTCCAAAACAAGAGTCCTAGCGCTGTGCTAGAACTCCTGTCACAGCTGAGATGTGAAGAGCACAGCTCTCCCCTCTCACTGTGTACATCGGTGGCACGGTTCAAATATTTTTTAGCACTTTTTTTATATTTTTATTGTCGTTTTACTTTATTTTTTTTTGTATAATTTTCTTATTCTTTTCTTTTAAATTACTTTTTTATTCTATTAATTTAATTATAATTTTATTTATTTTTTGCAATTTTTTTTTCACTTAACATTATTGCTATCACACAGGAGAAAACCATTCCCTGTGTGATAGCAATTGGAGGTGACAGGTTCCCTTTATTGACCCTGTCACCTCCAAAGCAAGAGTCCTAGCGCTGTGCTAGAACTCCTGTCACAGCTGAGATGTGAAGAGCACAGCTCTCCCCTCTCACTGTGTACATCAGTGGCACGGTTCAAATATTTTTTAGCACTTTTTTTATTTTTATTGTCGTTTACTTTATTTTCTTGTATAATTTTTTTTATTTTTAATATTCTTTTTCTTGTTCTTTTCTTTTTAATTACTTTTTTATTTTAATTAATTTAATTATAATATTTTTTTTGTTTTTTTTGCAATTTTTTTTTTCACTTAACATTATTGCTATCACACAGGAGAAAACGATTACCTGTGTGATAGCAATTGGAGGTGACAGGTTCTTTTTATTGACCCTGTCACCCCCGAAACAGGAGTCCTAGTGCTGTGCTAGAACTCCTGTCACAGCTGAGATGTGAAGAGCACAGCTTACCCCTCTCACTGTGTACATCGGTGGCACAGTTCAAATATTTTTTAGCACTTTTTTTATTTTTATTGTGGTTTACTTTACTTTATTTTCTTGTATAATTTTCCTATTTTTAATATTTTTCTTATTCTTTTGCATTACGTTTTTATTTTATTTAATGTAATTATAATTTATTTTTATTAATTTTTTTAGCATTTTTTTTTTTACTTAGCAATAAAGTTATCACACAGGTGAAAACGATTCCCTGTGTGATAGCAATTGAAGGTGACAGGTTCTCTTTATTGACCCTGTCACCTCCAAAACAAGAATCCTAGCACTGTGCTAGAACTCCTGTCACAGCTGAGATGTGAAGAGCACAGCTCACCCCTCTCACTGTGTAGATCAGTGGCAGGGACAGCAGACAGACTCGGTGGCCGGGGGGAGATGCCCGAAGACAGAGCCAGCAGAGAGAGGTATGTAGGGGGAGGGGAGGGGAGGACGGATTGGCAGGAGCACACATTTTACAAGTGATTTCGCTGACACAATCACTTGTTAACGAGCGAGCGGATTCGCCCCCACAACTTACCGCCCTTAACTGCAGGGCCATCTTAATAGCATCATGGGCCCCTGGGAAAAGTAGTGCTCTGGGCCCCTACAATGATGACAGTGCAGGTAAACAGACATCAAGTAGGTAGGAGCCAGACTGCCTCCCCTGTGTATCTATCACTGTCAGTGCCACCATGGGGCCCCCAATTTTGGGGCAGCATGGGCTCAAGGACCAGCTGCTTTGGGGAAAAAACAGTGCTCCCCCGTGCAGCTGGGGCCCCTGGGCAGTGCCAGGTGTGCCCTCTCATTAAGACGGCCCTGCTTAACTGTATGTTCTGGGCGTTGGGGGACTCAATGCCGATCCCACCCCGAGGCGCCCTGCCGCCCCGAGGCCTGGCCTCGGTGGCCTTGTGGGAAATCTGGGCCTGCCTGTGCGCACACCTATGGTAGTAGTTTGTCAAAAAGTGATATTTTGGTTTTGGTGGAAATCCCTGGACTTCTATCTCCAAGTAACTTTCTAATCACCATGCCGGGTGGGTGGCTCAAAGTATTCAAGCCAGAGAGAGCCAGGAAAATACAGTAAAACCTTGGTTTGAGAGTAACTTGGTTTGAGAGCAGTTTGCAAGACAGGCAAAATGTTTTATTAAATTTTGCCTTGGTATACAAGCGATGTCTTGATAGAAGAGCAGCGTCATGTCACAACTGAGTATAAAAAAAGAAGAGAGGAGCCTCTAAGTGTAGCGATATGGTTACATGTAATGAAGGTACAACTTATTGCTACACTTAGAGGCGCCTCTCTTCTCTTTTATGCCCTGTAAAAAAATGCTTTGATATACAAGTGCTTTGGATTACAAGCATGTTTCTGGAACAAATTCTGCTCGCAAACCAAGGTTTTCAGTTCAGTAATGGGAGCCCCAATATTTATCTCTGTATAGCAGGTATGTCAAACTCACAGTGGGCCTACCTGGGTGAAATTGGTCTTTAAGGGGGCTACATTACGACTACCGAGGAGCACACCTACTGAAAGTATAACTCCATCCAAATGTTTTATTTGGTTTTGGATAGATTAGGAAGTGGTTAGGACCCATGTTAGGTTTCTTTTGTTGTCTGTGTCCAAGTTGCGATGATCTGACCTCAATATTTGTCCTGGAAGTTACTGTCACAAGGATCAGAACCCTAAATGTTATGGTTCTTGTTGGAAAAGGGATAGGGTAGACCAGGGCCGTCTTCAAGGCAGGGCAAAAGGGGAAGCTGCCCTGGGCCCTGTCATTGTTGTGGGGCCCAAAGCAGCTGTCTCATACTTGCCAACTATCACAGTTTAAAATCCTGTGTGCTTTGAAGTTTTAGTCCTGTGCTGTGTCCTGATATCTCAGTGTGAAGTGCTGCTACTAATGCTGACTAGTTCTGCCCTATTGCTGTGTACAGATGACTCACCTGCAGACCGTGTGTAAATCACTGTCATTCATATGTAAATAACTGGAGCATTCGTATGTAAATAGTGGCGGCATTCGTATGTAAATAAAGGCGGCATTCATATGTATATTATGCCCCTCTGCAGTGACGAAATTATGTGCTGTAACCTCTAGCAACCAATTAGTGAGCAGTATTACTGTACAGTAACATTTAGCAACCAATCGACAAGAAGAAATCATGTGCTATATCCTCTAGTAACTAATCAATGTGCTGTAACCCTCTAGCAACCAGTCAGTAAGTGGTAATGATATGCTGTAACCTCTAGCAACCCATAAGTGAGCAGTATTAGTGTATAGTAATCTCTAGGAACCAATCAACAAGAAGAAATCATGTGCTGTAACCTCTAGCAACTAATCAGCGAGCCGTAATGTGTGCTGTAACCTCTAGCAACCAGTCAGTAAGTGGTAATGATATGCTGTAACCCATAGCAACCCATTAGTGAGCAGTATTACTGCACAGTAATCTCTAGGAACCAATCAACAAGAAGAAATCATGTGCTGTAACCTCTAGCAACTAATCAGCGAGCCGTAATGTGTGCTTTAACCTCTAGCAACTAATCAGTGAGCCGTAATGTGTGCTGTAACCTCTCATTACCAGTCAGTAAGTGGTAATGATGTGCTGTAACCTCTAGCAACTTATCAGTGACCAGTATTACTGTACAGTAATCTCTAGGAACCAATCAACAAGAAGAAATCATGTGCTGTAACCTCTAGTAACCAATGTGCTGTAACCCTCTAGCAACCAGTCAGTAAGTGGTAATGATATGCTGTAACCTCTAGCAACCCATCAGTGAGCAGTATTAGTGTATAGTAATCTTTAGAAACCAATCAACAACAAGAAATCATGTGCTGTAACCTCTAGCAACTAATCAGTGAGCCGTAATGTGTGCTATAACCTCTGCAGGCCTAAGATTCCTTCTGTGAAGGCCGCAAATCCGCAGCCTCAATTACCGGCTGGTGTGGGCCCGCCGCGATCGCGCCCCGCGCCGGCCGGTAATTGAGACCGTGGCTTTGCGGCCTTCTGCAGCCCTAAGCTTCCCCAGGCGCCAGGTCACAATTTCTTGTCGCAGATGAGACCTGGCGCCCGGATTTTGTCGAGGACTGATGTAACGCAAGACTATCATGGGGCCCCCTTGCACCTGGGGCCCCTGGGCAGTGCCCCAGTGTGCCCAGGCCTTGAGAAAAACCTCCTTCCATGATAGGTGTTCTAGCGTGAGTGGCTGGTCATCAGGATTACCATATGAGGGGGACGTCACCAACTCTTTGAAATTCAATACACAAGGACCCCCCCAAAAAAAATAAACCCCGCCCACGGCAACACTCACATTTTATAAACATAGATTGGTCTTTATTCGGATCAGAAATATATTTTTCAGTATCGGATCTGGAGATCGGACAGCAGAACCCAAAACAGATGCAAAGGTCCCACCCCAGTCCTTGTATCAAGAATTAATCTACGGCTAAAACTCTTGTTCCCTTCTTTTCTTTTCTTTCTTTTCTCTCTTTTATTTGCGCCAATTCTGGTTTCACCGCCAGCAACCGCGATAAGCTTTGTAAAGCAGCACGGGGAAATATCACAGAATCAGAAACCAAACAAAATCGTAAAAAAAAAAAAAAAAATTTATCGTAAGGCTTAATTTGGTCACAAGACTATAAAAAAAAGTAGCAGGCACATGTGGAATGTTAAGGCATTGCCGAACACCCAAAAAACTTTTCAAAAAAATTCCTACACCCCCCCCCCCTCACAATTAAATAATCCCCCCCCCCCCCCTGGTGGACATAACAAAAACAAAAAAATAGGCTTCTTTTTGATCCTGGTCTAAACAATCACATGCAATGGAGGACAACCGATGAGAAAGGATTGGACTCTTCGGTCTTGCCGATCACGTTGAGCGAAGGCCGAGACGGTGTCCTTTTTTTGGGGTACCGAGGACCAGGGAGAGGAGAAGAGAGCAGAGAGAGGAGATGGCTGGGAGATGAGTGCTTGACGTGTCCCGATTCTGGCCATGGGGGGTTTTCTTGTTGGTCATTTGGCGTTCAGAGGATTTGCCTGGGCATGCCGTAGCCGGTCATTCCGGACTGGGAGGCGCCCTTGTTGGTGCCCATCTGTAGACCGATGACGCTCTGCCCTTCTTTTAATTTGTCTTGAGTGAATCCGCGCCTGTTCTCCATGGATTTCCTAAGTGGTAGAGGAAAGAATTTTTTTTTTTTTAGCTGCGTCCTTCTTTTTTACTCAACTTTTTGTATGCCCCAGTTACCCCTGTCAGGGCCGCCATCAGGGGGTACAGGCAGTACACCTGTAAGGGGCCCGGGTGGCAACCCCTTTTTTTAAAAGAAAAAAAAATTGTAAGGGGCCCAGAGGTCCCCAGGGCCTCGGCTGGCAACCCCCCTTTAATTTTTTTTTTTATATATAATTATATATATATATATTTATAATAAATATATAAATATATATATATATATATATATATATATATATATATATATATATATATATATATATATATATATATATATATATATACACAATTATATAAAAAAAATTAAAGGGGGGTTGCCAGCCGGGGACCTCTGGGCCCCTTACAAAAAAAAAATATATATATATATATATATATATATAATATATTAAATATATATAAAATTATTAAAAAAAATTAAAGGGGGGGGTTGCCATCTGGGGACCTCTGGGCCCTTTAATAAAAAATATATTTTATATACTGTGTGTGTGTAATATATATATATATATTATTTTTTTTTTTTTTTTTTATTAAAGAGCCCAGAGGTCCCCAGTGGCCCGGAGGTCCCCAGATGGCAACCCCCTTTTTTTTATAAAAAAAATAAATAAATGTATTTTATATACCCACATCTAACAACTGTATTTTAATTTTGTCTATCTGATCACCCCCCACATCTACTACCCTTTGTTCCACTTGACCCTCCCTTGACCCTCTAGATTGTAAGCTCTAACGAGCAGGGCCCTCTGATCCCTCCTATATTGAATTGTATTACCTGATGTTGTAAAGCGCTGCGCAAACTGTTGGTGCTATATAAATCCTGTAATATATATATATATATATAATTATTATTATTTTTTAATTCATTTTTTTTATTAAAGGGCCCAGAGGTCCCCAGGGCCCCGGATGTTTATATATATATATATATATATATATATATATATATATATTAAATTAACATTTATTTTTTATTTATTTTTTATTAAAGGACCCAGAGGTCCCCAGGTCCCCGGATTTTTTTAATTATTATTTATATATGTATAACATTATATATATATATATATATATATATATATATTTATTATACAGGATTTATTTAGCACCAACAGTTTGCACATCGCTTTATGATATATATATATATATATATATATATATACACATACATACATTTTTTTTTTTTTTTGTAAGGGGCCCAGGGGTCTCCAGGGCCACCCCCCCAATTGGTGGCACCCCCCCCTTTCTCAATTCACGGCCCCCCGGCTTCTCAATTTGAGGTGGCAGCACCCCCCCCCCCCCCCGGTTCTCTGCTCCAGGGGCCCCATGTCTGATGCTGTGTAAGGGGCCTCATTATTCCTGATGGCGGCCCTGACCCCTGTTACGTTTCTCATAACTGGCACAGCAGATGTGCGGGATTCAGCACAATAACGGGGGAAACCCCTCATAATGGGCACAGCGGGTGTACAGACCCAGAAACTCAGCACAGGGATCTACAGTCCCCAAGAAATAGAAGAAGCTATCGGGCACTTTAACTCTCCAGGATCCCCCAAACATTAAAATAATCAAGTCAGAATTTCAGTCACATGGGAGGAATAAAGAAACTTGTTTTTAAAAATTTTATTATTTGAACCTCCTTTTTGGTTTTGCCTGTGAAAGGAAAGTCTGTGGAATAACTTACTTGGGGAACCAGTTGGGGTCTCCTTTGAAATGTCCGTCGCCCTTTGTAACGGCTAAACTGCCCAAGTTCATCAAATTCCGCTGGACGGTGGCCATGTCCTTTCCTGTGAAATAAATAAAGTTTTTTGTTCAGTTTTGTCATTTTATCGATCGGCTTGTTGCAATTGACTGTCGATTTAAAAAAAAAAAAAAAATCTTCACTCGATGAGACTACTAAAAAAGTGATATCATTTTTTTTTTTCTAATATATATTTATAACCTATGATTGTCGGCTCCATCTAGTGGCCATACTATGGTATTTTCCTGATTTTGAGGTTTTGCAGGAAAATACAGCATTATGGCCACTAGATGGAGCTGATGATCTTAGGAAATAATCATAATAGGCGACATTTTGTGATTGGTGAAAGCTGTGTGAATGCTTGAGAGGTTTTTTATTTATTTTTTTAATAAAGAAGTGGGCTTTAGACTCGTGCGGTTTGTTTAGTTACCAATCAAAAATCGGACAATATTTTCTTTATTCAGAGATTCAGATGTGTGCGAATTTCCAAATTACATTAGTAATGAATTTTAAAAGAATCCGAAATAATGAAACAAAATTTTGCCTGAAAGAAGAATTATCCAAGTTGGTTTCAAATTCGAAATTTGAAATTGTAAAACCTATTGCCGATTTCCTTCAAAGACCCTGTGTATTAGTGTTAGAACACAGCCGTCTTTAGAAATTCTAATTTCAAAAAATAATATAATAAAACAGAATAGAAACTAAAGAGTAGAAGAGAATAAAATTTAAAAAATATAATAGTAAAAAATAGAATAGGTAAAAAATTGACTAAAACTAAATATAGCCATCGTTTGAAGTTAGAAAAATTTGGAAAAGAATAATAGAATAAAAACAGAATGTAACAGAATTTAAAATATATAGAATAAAGCCGTTTTTCGAATTTTCGAATAGAATTTCTTCCGAAATTTGAATTCTGAAAAGAATAAAGTAGAATAGGAAAGAATAGAGTAAAAAAAAAAAATGAAAAACAATAGAATAGAAAATATAAAGGAATAGATCAGAAAAAAATTGAATAAAATAGAATTTCATAATTTGAATTTAGAATAGAACAAAATAGAATATAGCTCTACCAAAATTTGAACAGAAAGAATAAAACAGAATGAAACAGAATAGAAAATATATAGTGTAAGGCCGTTTTTTGAATTTTACGAATAGAATAGAATTTCTTTTGAAACTTGAATTCTGAAAATAATAAAGTAGAATAGAGTAAAACAATAGAATAGAAAATAAAGGAAATTTGAATTCTGAAAAGAAAAAAGTAGAATAAAACAGAATAGAAAAGAATAGAGTAAAAAATTGAAAAACAATAGAATAGAAAATAAAAAGAAATAGATCAGAAAAAAAATAGAATAAAATAGAATATAGCTCTACCAAAATTCGAAAAGAATAGTAGAATAAAAAGGAATGAAACAAAATAGAAAATATATAGAGTAAAGCCGTTTTTGGAATTTTCAAAAAGAATAGAATTTTTTCTGAAATTTGAAATTCTGAAAATAATAAAGTAGAATAGAAAAATATAGAGTAAAACAATAGAATAGAAAATAAAAGAATAGACAATAAAGGAATAGATCAGAAAAAAATAGAATATAGCCATCTTCTGACATTTGAAAATAATAAAACAGAATAGGAATTAATAGAGTAAAATAGAATAGAAAATTAAGGAATAGATCAGAAAAAATAGAATATAGCCGTCTTCCGAAATTTGAATTCTGAAAAGAATAGAGTAAAAAAATGGAAAAACAATAGAATAGAAAACATAAAGGAATAGATCAGAAAAAAATAAAATAAAATAGAATCTAGCCGTCTTCCCGAAATTTAAATTAGAATATTTTTCCAAAATTTGAAAAAAATAAAACAAAATAGAAAATAATGGAGTAAAACAATAGAATAGAAAAAGAATAGATCAGAAAAAATAGAACAAAAAAAAATCTAGCCGTCTTCCCAAATTCGGATTTTGAAAAGAATAAAATAGAATAGAGTAAAACAATAAAATAGAAAATAAAGGAATAGTTTAGAAAAAAATAGAATAGAATATAGTCGTCTTCCAAAAATTAGAATTTCGAAGTCCAACTTTTGAATAGAATCAAAATTGAAAAAGATCTAGCCGTCTTCTTAAATTTCGAATTTCAAATAGAATAGAACCAGCAATTCTTCACAATGCATTTGGATCCATTCAATAGTTTTGATTTCAATACTTCAAATCCATTGGGAAAATTAGAATCCGGTCAAAACACAAAACAAAATGACACGAATTTGATTCCGGATGCAACAAAAGAAAATTAGAAACGTAAGAAATCGACCGGAAACCAAATTTTTTTTTTTCGGGGGGCGTTTGGACGTGTCTAGTTGGCTTACAGAAGAGAGAAAGCTGAGAATGGGCCCAAAAGTAGTCGAAAGGTGTGTGGTGATTGGGTGGTGATTGGGTGGTGATTGGATGGTGATTGGGTGGTGATTGGGTGGTGATTGGATGGTGATTGGGTGGTGATTGGGTGGTGATTGGGTGGTGATTGGATGGTGATTGGATGGTGATTGGGTGGTGATTGGATGGTGATTGGGTGGTGATTGGATGGTGATTGGGTGGTGATTGGGTGGTGATTGGATGGTGATTGGGTGGTGATTGGGTGGTGATTGGGTGGTGATTGGGTGGTGATTGGATGGGGATTGGGTAGTGATTGGGTGGTGATTGGGTGGTGATTGGATGGTGATTGGATGGTGATGGGGGGGAGGGGGACACAGATTCTGCAGCACTACAGGTGCTGAAACGCGTTGTCGTGCTCCAATCATTGGACGTTCTTTTACGGTTCTCACCTTCCCACAAGTCGACGGTCTGGAACTGGTCGGCAGCCAATATTCCGTATTTCTCGCTGGCCTTCAGGAACTGGGACACTTGCTCCATCTGCTTGAAGGCCATGCTGGAGGTCTGGATTTTGGCCACTGAACTCGGAGCGAGGGAGTTGATCAGGTGACACAAGATCTGCGGAGGAAGAAGAAGAGAGCTTGGTGAGGTTCATCGACACTTCCTATTTCTTCCATGTTACGGCCCCTGAATATCTGAGCCGCCAATCGCTACCCAACTGCAGCCAATTGGGCGTTGGGTTAGACATTAGAGCCGTGTAAGCTCCAACCAGATTGACTTTAATGCAGTGGAAGGTTGGTCAAGCAACTACAGTATTTCAATCATGACCATAGACCATCGTATGCTAATTCAGCCAATTTCCGGCAGATCCATGAGATGATCTAATGGTTATGGGGCACCGAAGGAGATCACCGGCCAAGCCTGGCCAGGAAGGGGAAATCTGTCTTATCCCCTTTGAGAGGAATGATGCCCATCATTGGTGTCAGTGGGAGGAATGGTGGCCCCAACATTGGTGTCAGTGGGGGGAATGGTGGCCCGACATTGGTGTCAGTGGGAGGAATGATGCCCATCATTGGTGTCAGTGGGAGGAATGGTGGCCCGACATTGGTGTCAGTGGGAGGAATTGTCCCCCGATATTGGTGTCAGTGGGAGGAATGGTGCCCCGACATTGGTGTCAGTGGGAGGAATGGTGCCCCGACATTGGTGTCAGTGGGTGGAATGGTAGCCCGACATTGGTGTCAGTGGGAGGAATGGTGCCCCAACATTGGTGTCAGTGGGAGGAATGGTGCCCCAACATTGGTGTCAGTGGGAGGAATGATGCCCATCATTGGTGACAGTGGGAGGAATGGTGACCCGACATTGGTGTCAGTGGGAGGAATGGTGCCCATCATTGGTATCAGTGGGAGGAATGGTGCCCCGATATTGGTGTCAGTGGGAGGAATGGTTCCCCCGACATTGGTGTCAGTGGGAAAAATGGTGGCCCCATCATTGGTGTCAGTGGGAGGAATGGTGCCCATCATTGGTGTCAGTGGGAGGAATGGTGACCCGACATTGGTGTCAGTGGGAGGAATGGTGCCCATCATTGGTGTCAGTGGGAGGAATGGTGCCCATCATTGGTGTCAGTGGGAGGAATGGTGACCCGACATTGGTGTCAGTGGGAGGAATGGTGCCCATCATTGGTGTCAGTGGGAGGAATGGTGACCCGACATTGGTGTCAGTGGGAAAATTGGTGTCAATGGGAGTAAACAACCCCTCATCATTTGTATCGGTGGGAGGAATGATGCCCATCATTGGTGTCAGTGGGAGGAATGGTCCTCCGACATTGGTGTCAGTGGAAGGAATGGTGCCCCGACATTGGTGTCAGTGGGAGGAATGGTGCCCCGACATTGGTGTCAGTGGGAGGAATGATGCCCATCATTGGTGTCAGTGGGAGGAATGGTGGCCCGACATTGGTATCAGTGGGAGGAATGGTGCCCCGACATTGGTATCAGTGGGAAAAATGGCGGCCCCAACATTGGTGTCAGTGGGAGGAATGGTGCCCATCATTGGTGTCAGTGGGAGGAATGGTGACCCGACATTGGTGTCAGTGGGAAAATTGGTGTCAGTGGGAGTAAACAACCCCTCATCGTTTGTATCGGTGGGAGGAATGGTGCCCCGACATTGGTGTTAGTGGGAGGAATGATGCCCATCATTGGTGTCAGTGGGAGGAATGGTCCCCCAACATTGGTGTCAGTGGGAGGAATGGTGCCCCGACATTGATGTCAGTGGGAGGAATGGTGCCCCGACATTTGTGTCAGTGGAAGGAATGGTGCCCCGACATTGGTGTCAGTGGGAGGAATGGTGCTCCGACATTGGTGTCAGTGGGAGGAATGGTGCCCCGACATTGGTGTCAGTAGGAGGAATGGTGCCCCGACATTGGTGTCAGTGGGAGGAATGGTGCCCCGACATTGGTGTCAGTGGGAGGAATGGTGCCCCGACATTGGTGTCAGTGGGAGGAATGGTCCCCCGACATTGATGTCAGTGGGAGGAATGGTGCCCCGACATTGGTGTCAGTGGAAGGAATGGTGCCCCGACATTGGTGTCAGTGGAAGGAATGGTGCCCCGACATTGGTGTCAGTGGGAGGAATGGTGCCCCGACATTGGTGTCAGTGGAAGGAATGGTGCCCCGACATTGGTGTCAGTGGAAGGAATGGTGCCCCGACATTGGTGTCAGTGGGAGGAATGGTGCCCCGACATTGGTGTCAGTGGGAGGAATGGTGCCCCGACATTGGTGTCAGTGGGAGGAATGGTGCCCCGACATTGGTGTCAGTGGGAGGAATGGTGCCCCGACATTGGTGTCAGTGGGAGGAATGGTGCCCCGACATTGGTGTCAGTGGGAGGTATTGTGCCCCGACATTGGTATCATTGGGAGAAATGGTGCCCCGACATTGGTGTCAGTGGGAGGAATGGTGCCCCGACATTGTTGTCAGTGGGAAAAATGGTGGCCCCAACATTGGTGTCAGTGGGAGGAATGGTGGCCATCATTGGTGTCAGTGGGAGGAATGGTGGCCATCATTGGTGTCAGTGGGAGGAATGGTGGCCATCATTGGTGTCAGTGGGAGTAATGGTGCCCTGACATTGGTGTCAGTAGGTGGAATGGTGGCCCGACATTGGTGTTAGTGGGAGGAATGGTGCCCATCATTGGTGTCAGTGGGAAGAATGGTGCCCTGACATTGGTGTCAGTGGGTGGAATGGTGGCCCGACATTGGTGTTAGTGGGAGGAATGATGCCCATCATTGGTGTCAGTGGGAGGAATTGTGCCCCCGACATTGGTGTCAGTGGGAGGAATTGTGCCCTGACATTGGTGTGAGTGGGCGGACTGGTGACCCGACATTGGTGTCAGTGGGAGGAATGGTGCCCATCATTGGTGTCAGTGAGAGGAATGATGCCCATCATTGGTGTCAGTGGAAGGAATTGTGCCCCGACATTGGTGTCAGAGGGAGTAAACAACCCCTCATCATTTGTATTGGTGGGAGGAATGGTGCCCCACTATTGGTGTCAGTGGGAGGAATGCTTCCTCCAGTGCCGGATAAAGGCAAAGAGCCACATCTGTCCCGCAGGCCGCGATTTGGAGACTATTGGTCTATGGCAATATTGCGTAATTTGGCTTTAGAACTTCACCACAGTAGAAAACTTTAATCCGCTATTCATTTTATACCCGTAATACCTATTTCACATTGGAAAGGCAAGTCCTCCCGAAGGAGGCATGGTCCACCTTCTGTCCCTGCCTATATTCCAAGAGTCCCACCAAATAGATTCTGCTGATTTACTTTAGGTTCTATCAAACTTCCAACGACCTCCCTACACAAAGACAGGTAAGTGACCCATCATCGATCCAGTCTACTCACCACGCCATCCTTGAGCCACTTCTGAAAGCCAACTTTCCCAGCCTCCTCCGGCTCGCCAACCTGAGGGCCGCACTGAGCAATAATCCATTGCACCAGGATGCTCTCCAGCTCCGGGTCGTACTTCAGGTCAATCTTCATCTGGACTTCTCTGCTCAGTCCATAGGATGGTCCTTTGTTTGCCATTTTGTAAAGTGTTGTGTAGTTATGATCTCTGCAAGAAGAAAAAAAAAAAACATTGAAGCACATGTTACCGGAAATATTTCTACAGTTTGATGACCACCCAACAGGCTTCTTAAAGTAGACGTTTATTCCCTACCACAAGCAGGAACAATTTCCTCCTCATTAAATCCCATTATTCTAACCACCGCCATACCGCGCCTATTCTGGCACTTCCCTCCTTCATGTACAAATCATTTATTTGCTAAAAAATTACTCAGAACCCAGAAACATTATATACATTTTTTAGCAGACACCCTAGGGAATAAAGTGGCGGTCATTGCAACTTTTTATCTCGCACAGTATTTGCGAAATCATTTTTTCGAACGCCTTTTCATAAATTTAACGGTTTCATGAATTTAAAAAATAACAAAACAGTAAAGTTAGCCCAATTATTTTGTATAATGTGAAAGATGAAGTTACGCAGAGTAAATAGATACCCAACATGTCACGCTTTAAAAATTGCGCACACTCATGGAATGGCGCCAGAGTTCGGTACTTAAAAATCTTCATAGGCGACGCTTTAATTTTTTTTACGGGTTGCCAGTTTAAAAAGTTACAGAGAAGATGCTAGAATTGTTGCGCACGCTCTAACGCACGCGGCGATACCTCACATGTGGGGTTTGAACGGCGTTTACATGTGTGGGTGGGACTTGCATGTGCATTCACTTCTGAGCGCGAGCGGGCGTTTTACATTTTTATTTATTTATTATTCTTTTTTTACTTATTTATTTTTTATTTTTACCCCTTTTTTTTATCACTTTTATTCCTATTACAAGGAATGTAAACATCCCTTGTAATAAGAATCACTGTGACAGGTCCTCTTTATGGAGAGAGGCGGGGTCAATAAGACCTTTCCCCTCCCCCACATCTCTCCTCCAGGCTGGAAAACATGAGATCGTGAAAAAAATTCACTGGTCTCATGCTGACGGGCGCGATCACGTCTTTGTTTACTTTCTGGTACCTGGGCGTGACGTCATAATGTCGCGATTGGGCCTCCATTCTGGTCACCAGAAATTTCTATCCTTGTCACCCGGTACCGGCCGATTCGTTCTCCGGGCTCCCGATGGCAGGGGAGAGCACGGAGAAGCATCGGATGGCGGGCGGGAGGGGGGGGAATCCCCTCCAGTCGCCTATAAGGTCTTTGTTTACTTTCTGGTACCTGGGCGTGACGTCATAACGTCGCGATTGGGCCTCCATTCTGGTCACCAGAAATCTCTATCCTTGTCATCCGGCACCAGCCGATTCGTTCTCCGGGCTCCCGATGGCAGGGGAGAGCACGGAGAAGCATCGGATGGCGGGCGGGAGGGGGGGGAATCCCCTCCAGTCGCCTATAAGGTCTTTGTTTACTTTCTGGTACCTGGGCGTGACGTCATAACGTCGCGATTGGGCCTCCATTCTGGTCACCAGAAATCTCTATCCTTGTCATCCGGCACCAGCCGATTCGTTCTCCGGGCTCCCGATGGCAGGGGAGAGCACGGAGAAGCATCGGATGGCGGGCGGGAGGGGGGGGAATCCCCTCCAGTCACCTATAAGGTCTTTGTTTACTTTCTGGTACCCGGACGTGACGTCATAACGTCGCGATTGGGCCTCCATTCTGGTCACCAGAAATCTCTATCCTTGTCATCCGGCACCAGCCGATTCGTTCTCCGGGCTCCCGATGGCAGGGGAGAGCATGGAGAAGCATCGGATGGCGGGCGGGAGGGGGGGGAATCCCCTCCAGTCACCTATAAGGTCTTTGTTTACTTTCTGGTACCCGGACGTGACGTCATAACGTCGCGATTGGGCCTCCATTCTGGTCACCAGAAATCTCTATCCTTGTCATCCGGCACCGGCCGATTCGTTCTCCGGGCTCCCGATGGCACAGGAGAGCACGGAGAAGCATCGAATGGCGGGCGGGAGGGGGGGGGGAATCCCCTCCAGTCGCCTATAAGAACCATCAACTTCCGCTATGATCAATCTTA
Source organism: Rana kukunoris (assembly GCA_029574335.1). Lineage (NCBI taxonomy): Eukaryota > Metazoa > Chordata > Amphibia > Anura > Ranidae > Rana > Rana kukunoris. Next base: position 8,581,745 of record CM056059.1, on the reverse strand, counting down.
TGGTGTAGGCTGAAGAGAAGGATTTCTGAATGATGCTTCTAGCTGCACCCATCATTCAGATATCCCCCCCCCCCCCCCCTAAAGTCCAGGACGTCATATGACGGCGTGCGTTATTGAGGTGTTTACGTAAAAAAGTCCAAAAGAAGTTCTGCCGCTCCACTTCCCCGGCACATTCACAACCCAGCATAGGTATTGGGTCCTGGGCACCATAGTGCTTGATAAGCCTTCAAGGAAGCCACCATGTTAGTCCCACCCAAGAGTCAGAAGACTTCCAGTCCAAAGTATGTTTTCCTGATACTCCTAGAGATGCCCCTTTTTTTTTTTATGTTTTGAGCTCCCCCACATGACCCAATGCCTAGCCACAGATCACATGACCGTAATGATAAACTGCCACCAATAGGCTTCTCTTTTTTTTTTAATTCTGGGGTGAACTCCATTGGCATCCCCAGCAGTGTTGCCAACCGTCCGTTAATTTACAGACAGCCCGTAAATTTACCCCTATTTTCAGGGTTTGCCGTAAAGTCCGTTATGGGCATCACGTGCCCGTAAAAAAGATGGCCGCGAGACGACCGTGCAACTGCACATGCGCCGTTCCCAAGCTCGGGCTCTGGAAAGCTTGTATGCGCTCGGCCAGGCGGCGCATGTGCACTAATGTAATGGAGCCGCCTGGCGCCATTTTTGAATAGACGACCGAGTCAGGAGGGACACTATGGCAGTCGTTGGCTCGTGCAGTGCACTCACCAAAGGGAGAGGACGGAGCCCTGTCAGCCCAGCCTAGCACAGCCCAGCACAGCCATTGCCTTAAGGTAATAAAGAAGCTGATGGTGGCAGGAGGTGGTGCGGGCATGAGGTGATGGTGGAAGAAGGTAATGGTGGCACTGTGGTAGGAGGTGGGTGAGGTGATGGTGGCAGAAGGTAATGCTGGCAGGAGGTGGTGGGGGCATGAGGTGATGGTGGAAGAAGGTAATGGTGGCACTGTGGCAGGAGGTGGGTGAGGTGATGGTGGCAGAAGGTAATGCTGGCAGGAGGTGGTGGGGGCATGAGGTGATAGTGGCAAGAACTGATTGTGGAAGGTGGTGGGTGCAGGAGGTGGTGGTGGTGGGAGCAGGAGGTGATGGTGGCAAGAGCTGGCAGGAGGTGGTGGTGACAGGGGGTGATGGTGGGGGCAGGAGATGGTAGGGGCAGGAGCTGGCAAGAGCTGAGAGGAGCTGATTATGGCAGGAGGTGGTGTTGGTGGCAGGAGTTGAAGGTGGCAGGAGGTGGCAGTGGCAGAAGGTGATGGTGGTGGGGGCAGGAGGTGATGGTAGGGGCAAGAGCTGGCAGGGGGAGATGGCAGGAGCAATTTATAGCATAATGATCTCTGTCACGTTCCCCTTTTAAATCACAAACCCCCCCCCCCCCCCATATTTCCTGCTCGATTCCGCTTTCAGACCGTCTTCCCTAACCTCGCCCTATTTAAAGCTCGCTGACCTCTTTACCTTTTGTGAAGCTTCAACTCTGAGGGACCCGGAAACCGGGCGCCCGCAGGAGCTTTCTTGCCACGTCCTGTTTGTGTTTAGAGGAAGTGAGTATTCTCAGATACAGAACACCGGGGCCTGGGCGCCCCAAGGGCGCGCCTTTCATCTACTTAACCCCTCAGCCAAAAACCATTCCCAGAACAACCATCTACTGCAAGGGTGTCAAACTCAATTTCATTGTGGGCCGCATCAGCATTATGATTCCCCTCAAAAAGGGCCGGTTGTATCTGTAATATTAGATGTCCAGCGCATCCCTTCCCCTTACATTAGATGTCAAGAGCCCCCCCCATCATCAGAAGTTGAGTCCCCCACTCTCCCTTACATCACAGTGCACCCCCTTTCCATATGCTGCTGCTGGGAAGAAGCTGGATGCATTGCTTGAAAGCAGAAAGTGAGGGTCTGGAGGAGGACCAGAGGAGGGCTGAAGCTGCAGGAGAGGTGCGATGGCCACATGAAATGGCCTGGAGGGGCACATTCGGTCCGTGGGCCTTGTGTTTGACACCTGTAATCTACTGTATAGCAAAAATATATATATATATATATATATAGTTATAATAAATATTTATAATATGTAGTAGTAAATAATAATAATAATAATAATAATTATATATTTTACTACTAATAATAATAATGATATCATTATTATTCATTATTTTTATATATATATATATATATTTACTATTGTAATAAATAAATATGTGTGTGTATGTGTATATAGTTATAAATAATAATAATAAATAAATACATTTTTATATATATATATATAGTAGTAAAAATAATAATTATATATTTTGCTACTAATAATAATATTATTATAATATATATTTATATGTATGTATATTTATTATTGTTATTGTAATAAAAAAATATATATATATAAAAATTATTAATAATACGTGTTATTGTTATTGTAATAAATAAATATATATGTGTGTGTGTGTGTGTATATGTATATATAATGTAGTAGCATTAGTAGTAAATAATAATTATATATTTTACTACTACTACTACTACTAATAATATTATTATAATATATATTTATATGTATGTATATTTATTATTTTTATTGTAATAAAAATATATATATATAAAAATTATAATATATATACGTGTTATTATAATAATTTATATATATATATATAAAATGTAATTTTGCTTCTCAATGCTGCTGATCCCCGGCAGCTTCTTTGCAGCCACTTCCTGCCGACATGCACTCCAGCGATGATGGCTGCATGGTATTTCTCGGGGTGGCTTTCCTGACAACAGTGGATCAAGTCAGTGTAATATGTATTGAAATGGGAGACTATGACAAAGCATTGTCAGTTGTCACCCTTATAACAGGAAGTGCCTGAGCAAGGCAGGATCACAAGGGTTTATTCTAAAGGAAACTGCAGATAAAAAAAAAAAAAAAAGGATTGAAAATTACTTTTTTAAATGGCATGAGAATTTTAAAATTCATAAGATTCTTTTTTTTAAAGATATATACTGTGTGGGTGTGTGTATATATATATATATATATATATATATATATATATATATATATATATATATATATATATATAAAATCTCTATATATAATATAATATAATACAATATAATATATTTTTTATTTTTTTACATAAACATTTTTTTATGGTTGAACTAGATGGACTTGTGCCTTTTTTCAACGTACTATGTAACTATATGTATTAAGATCGTAGTGGGTTTAATGCCTAATTTAGTTCTTGAAATCAAGTAAGTGGCCCTTTCTAAGCCTTGTGTGTGTTCTTGCAGCATGACAGTATATAGATTGTGGACCAGATGTTGCTCCTTTTTTTTTTTTCTTTTACATCCTACAAACAAAGACGTTTTTCCGAAAACAGCCCCCGGGGTACATTTGTCGCTAGGACGCGAGGCACGGATTGTGTGATATTTCCTATGTTAGCACAGCTGTGGAGGGGCCGCTCCCTGGCCTACACACTGGGGAACAGGGAGGGGCATTGTGACCACAGATGGGGGCACTGTCCTATTCTTCCTCTGGTATTATCCAGCATTCAATCAATACATGTTTCTCATTTTTTTTTTCATCATATTTTATTTTATCGTATTACATCTTATTTTATTTTATTGTATTTTATCTTATTTTATTTTGTCTTATTGTATTTTATCATATTGTATTGTATCTTATTGTAATTAATTGTATTGAATTTTATTTTATCGAATTTTATTGTATCGTATTTTATGGTATTGTATCTTTTTTTTATAATACTGTATGTTATTTTTATTTTTTTTATCGTATCCTATCTTATTTTATTCTATCTTTTTGTAATTAATTTTATTAATTAATTTCCATTGAATTTTATTTTATCGTATCGTATTTTATGGTATTGTATCTTTTTTATATAATACTGTATGTTATTTTTATTTTTTTTATCCTATCTTATTTTATTCTATCTTTTTGTAAATAATTTTATTGAATTTTTTATTTAATCTTATTTATTTATCTTATTTTATCTTATTCTTATTGTAATTAATTTTATTGTATGGTATCTTTTTTATCGTACTGTATGTTATTTTTATCGTGTCGTATATTATCTTATTTTATTGTATCTTATTTTATTTTATCGTATTGTATTATTTTATTGTATTGTAACTTTTTTATCTTCTATGCTTTTATACTTTAAATTATTTTTGATGAGCCCTTCACACTGAAATTTTTTTGGGGATTTTTTAAATTTTTATTACAAACAAGATGTATCTGCCTAATAAAGCACTGGGGGAGGGGGGGGCAGGGGGAACCCTGCAAGACAATGGCATAATAGCGAATAGGGCAAAATCAAATGTTCTTTGCGGATCAAATGTAAATGGATGAACTACCACATTGTGGCCACTAGATGGGGCAGAGGAGCATTCTTCTGTCCCTTGATATATATACGGCCATCTAGTGGCCATAATTGGGTATTTTTCCTCATTCAAACATTTGATCTGCAGAGACTCATAACTGTTCGATATAATAGAATAATAACTAATATGCGTTTGATATCATAGTTTCCTGGCTCAATCTAGTGGCCATAATGCAGTATAGTTCCCTGGCTCCATCTAGTGGCCATAATGCAGTATAGTTCCCTGCCTCCATCTAGTGATCATAATGCAGTATAGTTCCCTGGCTCCATCTAGTGATCATAATGCAGTATAGTTCCCTGGCTCCATCTAGTGGCCATAATGCAGTATAGTTCCCTGGCTCCATCTAGTGGCCATAATACAGTATAGCTCCATCTAGTGGCCATAATGCAGTATAGTTCCCCGCCTCCATCTAGTGGCCATAATGCAGTATAGTTTCCCGCCTCCATCTAGTGGCCATAATGCAGTATAGTTTCCCGCCTCCATCTAGTGGCCATAATGCAGTATAGTTCCCTGGCTCCATCTAGTGGCCATAATGCAGTATAGTTTCCCGCCTCCATCTAGTAGGCCATAATGCAGTATAGTTCCCTGGCTCCATCTAGTGATCATAATGCAGTATAGTTCCCTGGCTCCATCTAGTGGCCATAATACAGTATAGCTCCATCTAGTGGCCATAATGCAGTATAGTTCCCCGCCTCCATCTAGTGGCCATAATGCAGTATAGTTTCCCGCCTCCATCTAGTGGCCATAATGCAGTATAGTTTCCCGCCTCCATCTAGTGGCCATAATGCAGTATAGTTCCCTGGCTCCATCTAGTGGCCATAATGCAGTATAGTTCCCTGGCTCCATCTAGTGATCATAATGCAGTATAGTTCCCTGGCTCCATCTAGTGGCCATAATGCAGTATAGTTCCCTGGCTCCATCTAGTGATCATAATGCAGTATAGTTCCCTGGCTCCATCTAGTGGCCATAATACAGTATAGCTCCATCTAGTGGCCATAATGCAGTATAGTTCCCTGGCTCCATCTAGTGGCCATAATGCAGTATAGTTCCCTGGCTCCATCTAGTGATCATAATGCAGTATAGTTCCCTGGCTCCATCTAGTGATCATAATGCAGTATAGTTCCCTGGCTCCATCTAGTGGCCATAATACAGTATAGCTCCATCTAGTGGCCATAATGCAGTATAGTTCCCCGCCTCCATCTAGTGGCCATAATGCAGTATAGTTTCCCGCCTCCATCTAGTGGCCATAATGCAGTATAGTTCCCTGGCTCCATCTAGTGGCCATAATGTAGTATAGTTTTCCATCTCTATCTAGTGGCCATAATGCAGTATAGTTTCCTGTCTCCATCTAGTGGTCATAACACAGTATACTTCACCAGCTCCATTTAGTAGCCATAATGCAGTATAATTCCCCGCCTCCATCTAGTGGCCATAATGCAGTATAGTCTCCCGACTACATCTAGTGGCCATAATGCAGTATAGTTCCCCATCTCCATCTAGTGGCCATAATGCTGTATTGTTCCTCGGCTCCATCTAGTGGCCATAATGCAGTATAGTTTCCTGTCTCCATCTAGTGGCCACAATGTAGTATAGTTCCCCATCTCCATCTAGTGGCCATAATGCAGTATAGTTCCCTGGCTCCATCTAGTGGCCATAATGTAGTATAGTTTTCCATCTCTATCTAGTGGCCATAATGCAGTATAGTTTCCTGTCTCCATCTAGTGGCCATAACACAGTATACTTCACCAGCTCCATTTAGTAGCCATAATGCAGTATAATTCCCCGCCTCCATCTAGTGGCCATAATGCAGTATAGTCTCCCGACTACATCTAGTGGCCATAATGCAGTATAGTTCCCCATCTCCATCTAGTGGCCATAATGCTGTATTGTTCCTCGGCTCCATCTAGTGGCCATAATGCAGTATAGTTTCCTGTCTCCATCTAGTGGCCACAATGTAGTATAGTTCCCCATCTCCATCTAGTGGCCATAATGTAGTATAGTTTCCTGTCTCCATCTAGTGGCCATAATGTAGTATAGTTTTCCATCTCTATCTAGTGGCCATAATGCAGTATTGTTCCTCGGCTCCATCTAGTGGCCATAATGCAGTATCGTTTCCTGTCTTTATCTAGTGGCCATAATGTAGTATAGTTCCCCATCTCCATCTAGTGGCCATAATGTAGTATAGTTTCCTGTCTCCATCTAGTGGCCATAATGCAGTATAATTTCCTATCTCCATCTAGTGGCCATAATGCAGTATTTTCCCCATTCACACATTCGAGTTGTAACGAATATAGCCTGAGAACATTTGATCTTTGGCCCATGCACACGGAACAAATTTTGCATGCGGTTTCTATGGATGAACGGTTATGCAAACGTTTTTGTAAATACACCCCGCAGGGTTTGTTGCTTCCCCATTAATTAGAAAAAAAGAAAAAAAGGATGAGTCTTTCCCTGAGAAATAGGAACTAAAAAGTTCCTTTCATTGTCGTGCATTTAGGAGAGAGGAACAGTAAAGTGCTATCACCCTGCAAAGCAGAAAGAAATCTTATCCTACTCTTATCTATAACCTTAAATAGGTTTTGACCTTAGCTACTATCTTTTTATTTTTTTATGATCCTTAATGACAAATAATGAGTGATTTGTAAAAGATTTGCTGTAGGAGAATCGGCCTCTTCATTACAGCAAAGGGATTTGAGGGCTGTCAGAGTTTATTCAGTAATAGATTCGCCATCTGTCTGCGCTCCACGTCCTTTCTGTGTTATCCGCTGAGCTCATCACTTCCTCTGATGTTCTCTGTCACAGGAACCTCGCGCGTGGCACCATATGAAGTCATTTTAAAGTGGAACCCCCGCGTGTGGTGCCATAGGAAGTCATTTTAAAGTGGAACCCCCGCGTGTGGTGCCATAGGAAGTCATTTTAAAGTGGAACCCCCGCGTGTGGTGCCATAGGAAGTCATTTTAAAGTGGAACCCCCGCGTGTGGTGCCATAGGAAGTCATTTTAAAGTGGAACCCCCGCGTGTGGTGCCATAGGAAGTCATTTTAAAGTGGAACCCCCGCGCATGGCACCATATGAAGTCATTTTAAAGTGGAACCCCCGCGCATGGCGCCATATGAAGTCATTTTAAAGTGGAACCCCGCGCATGGCACCATATGAAGTCATTTTAAAGGGGAACCCCCGCGCATGGCACCATATGAAGTCATTTTAAAGTGGAACCCCCGCGTGTGGTGCCATAGGAAGTCATTTTAAAGTGGAACCCCCGCGCATGGCACCATATGAAGTAATTTTAAAGTGGAACCCCCGCGCATGGCACCATATGAAGTCATTTTAAAGTGGAACCCCCGCGTGTGGTGCCATAGGAAGTCATTTTAAAGTGGAACCCCCGCGCATGGCACCATATGAAGTCATTTTAAAGTGGAACCCCCGCGCATGGCGCCATATGAAGTCATTTTAAAGTGGAACCCCCGCGTGTGGTGCCATAGGAAGTCATTTTAAAGTGGAACCCCCGCGCATGGCACCATATGAAGTCATTTTAAAGTGGAACCCCCGCGCATGGCGCCATATGAAGTCATTTTAAAGTGGAACCCCCGCGTGTGGTGCCATAGGAAGTCATTTTAAAGTGGAACTCCCGCGCATGGCACCATATGAAGTCATTTTAAAGTGGAACCCCCGCGCATGGCACCATATGAAGTCATTTTAAAGTCGAACCCCCGCGTGTGGTGATATAGGAAGTCATTTTAAAGTGGAACCCCTGCGTGTGGCACCATATGAAGTCATTTTAAAGTGGAACCCCTGAAAAAAATGAAAAAAGGTAGGAGGCGTATGTCTATTACACACAGCCCTATGCTTGATTCACTACAACGGTCTGTAACTGAGTACTATAGGATCTCTCCATCGTAAAGGCGGCGACACCGATTTGTAAAGCTGGAATTTTTTTGGTGGTATTGCCCCTCCCCCGATTGTATATGATAGGAATTGCTTTTCTAGGGAAGGGATACAAGCCATTACATGTAGCAAAGTATGAAATTATTTTAGGAATTCAATGGAAAAAGAAAGTGCAATGTATGGATTAAGTGTAAGTTTACATTGGCATGGTGTTCCCCCTTTTAGTGCCCCTTTTAAAGGGAAAGTACAACACGGTACATTTCAGCTCAATACAAGCCTGCCTGAATACATTTCCGACGTATGTGTGTGTAGATATTTTATTTTTATATATATATAATGAATGTATGTTTGTGTGTATGTATATATGTATATATGTATATATATATATATATATATATATATATATATATATATATATATATATACAAACATACATTCATTATATATATATATATATATATATATATATATATATAAAATGAATGTACTGTATTTAATCGGCGTATACCGCACACTTTTTTGCCCTGAAAATCAGGGCAAAATCGTGGGTGCGCGATATACGTCGATACCCGCTTTCCCGCGCCGAGTTTGAATACTCCGCCGGCACATACCAAGCGCAGTACACTCGTGCATAGTCGGGCAGGCTCGGCTCCTCTCGCGCTCACGTCCTGGACGTACAGAACGTGAGCGCGAGAGTAGCCGAGCCTGCCCGACTATACACGAGTGTACTGCGCTCGGTATATGCCGGCGCAGGAAAGCGGGGATCGAGCGGGGAGGACGCCGCAGAAGGACACCTGAAACCGCAGACGGACGCCGGACCCGACGAAGAGGACACTCGAAGCCGCAGATGGACGCCGGACCCGGCGAGGCCGCCGATGGACGCCGCGCAAGACACCAAAACTGTAAGTACAAAAATCTTTTTTCCACAGGAATGCGGGCCGGAGCGCGCAATACCCCAATAAATACGGTATGTTTGTAAATAATTATTATAAATATATATTTATTATAAATATATTATTACTATTAATATATATATATTATTATTTTTTTTGTTCCATACATTTTTTATTATTATTAATAATAATAATTATAATAAATAAATTATATATATAATCTCTATATATATATATCTATATATATATATATAGATATATATATAGATATATATATATAAAAAAAAATGTTATACATTTTTATATATTGTAAATATATAAAATATATCAAGCCAAATATATATTTTTAAATATGTTGGGGGTTCTGAGTAATTTTCTAGCAAAAATAATAATAATTTATTACATGTAGGAGAGGAATGCCAGAATTGGTTAATAAGATGATTTAGGCTGATGGCATTTACTTACATAAAAAAAAAAAAAAAAACCCGGATAGGACAAAGTGTTCCCGGTAACAATGGAATCGATGTTATACTTTAGCTATTCATTACCTGGCCGGTCAGCTGAGTACAATGGGGCGGGCGTGTCTCTACGGTCACACAGCCAGGAAGGTTGGCACAGGTTGGGTAATCAGTTCCTCTGTATAATCTTTGGGCATGGCCGTGTTTGCCAATGACAGGCACGATGGGCCGGCTTCACACCCTGCTGAGGGGGAGCCGCTAGCAAACTGATTTCAGACGCCTTTGTCTAATCATTGGGTGGAGTAATGTTTGAAAAGGTGGAGATTTCCTTTTTTAGATATTGATTTACTGTCCCAAGAAAGGCGTTGGCTGTATCTGTGTAGGGCTCATTCACCAGAACAAGAATAGAAGGGAAACAAGGTCCATCTTTAACAAGGGACAAAAGGGCAGCTGCTCTGGGCTCAGTCATTGTTGTGGGGCACAAAGCAGCTGCCCTTTGAGCCCACACTGCCTGCAAATAGTTTAAAAGCTGGTTTGGGAGGGCCCAAGAAAATGTTCACCCAGGGTCCAATCAATATTAAATATGGCCCCGCCCACATGATGCTAAGCCTTCCTGATTGGAAGAACCAATGAATGAACAGGGGCGGGCCAGGGACAGTCAGGCTGAGGAGGAAAGTCCTGATGCAAGCAGTGGGAGGAGTTATGCAAATATTAAAATGCCTTAATGGGCTTGGATGCCAGCCTGGAGGAGTGGGCGTTCCAAGGCTGCATTGGTAATGCCCACATGTGATGCTGAACCTCCTGGTCAGGCTGGGCAGGAAAGTGCTAGATCAGGGGTGTCAAACTCAATTTCATCGTGGGCCGCATCAGCATACTGATTGACTTCAAAAGGGCCCGTTGTATCTGTAAGATTAGCTGTCCAGCGCATCCCCTCCCCTTACATTAGATGTCAAGAGCCACCCCACCATCAGAAGTGGAGTCCCCCACTCTCCTTTACATCACAGTGCACCCCTAGGATGACCACGTGTCCTGGATTGCCCGGGACAGTCCCGCATTTTGCAGGTCTGTCCCGGGCACCTTCATTTCAGGACAATACAGTGTCCCGGAATGAAACTGACACAGCCACCCCCCCCCCCCAAGCCTAACTAATGCCCCCCAAAAAAAGGCCGCTACGTCACCGCTTTACTCACTGACAGTACTTGTCCTGGCCAGGAATGCCTGGAGGAGCACAGTCCCCGCCCCCTGCTTGTGATTGGAGAAATCGGAAATCCCGCCTCTTGTGTCCAATCACTGTGCTGCGATTCGTTACAGCACAAGCCAATTCCCGGGAAGGGTGGTGTCCCTGAATGGTAGTTTGGAAATGTGGTCACCCTATGCATCCCCTTCCTTATGCTGGCTGCCGCTGGGAAGAAGCTGGATGCATTGCTTAAAAGCAGAAAGTAAGGGTCTGGAGGCAGGGCCGCTGATAGGGGGGGGGACCACCAGCCCTCCTGTAGGGGGCCCGGGGCACACAGGGGGGCCCCAAACACCAGAGGAAAGGAGGGGCAATTACAGGATGCCCTGTGCGGCTCTCGGCAGCAGCTGAAAACCCTCCCGCCGACTTTTAGCTGTTGCAGGGAGAGACACAGACACAACTGCTGGCTTCCTTGTCCTGTTAAAAAAAATAATAATAACCCTGTATTGTTTTCATTCCTTGTGTATATATAAAAAATAGAAACTTGTAAAAATATAATTGTAATAAAACTATTTAAAAAATGGCTAATTCATTAATTTAGTATATTTACTGTGAATTGTTTTATTATTTATATATATATATATATTTGAAGGGGGGCCCTGCCAGGTAGGCTGTATGGGGGGCCCCGTGATTTCTAACAGCAGCCCTGTCTGGAGGAGGACCAGAGGAGGGCTGGAGCTCTCCTGCAGCTGCAAGGGCCACATAAAAAGGCATGGAGGGCCAGATTCGGGCCGCGGGCCTTGTGTTTGATGCCTAGATGATGCCAGATGTCCTCCATCCAGGAAATGAGGCAGGCTCTAGTTGACTTGCTGCAACTTCTAATGCACACTGTAAGAAGCTCGCAGTGTGCAGTGAAATCAGAGTAAGCCATTTCACAGATTTGTATTTTAGCTCATTCGTTGGCACTTTGCTGTTGTCGGTGGGCACGCGCGGTCGCATCCTAAACAGAAGTCTCATTGCAAGATGAGACAAGTGCGTACAGGCTGCAGCCCTTTGTCTTCACAACCGCCTGGCTGGTTATGGCCTGTAACATGACGAGATCTTGGCTGATTTCCGGACGAGTGGTGGAAAAGTACTGAGACGGCTCATTGCGGGGACCTTGGCTCTCACTCGGCTGTGTTTGTTTTGCAGTTGAGAAACAGAAGTTGGTATGTGAGCGAGATGAGGACTTTCAAAGAAAACTCAACATGTGCTTCCACCAGTAAATACTTCAAGGTTTTCTTAAAGGGGAACAGTATTGTCTTTTTTTTTTTAAGGTTTAACCACTTCACCCCCGGACCATTTGGCTGACCAAAGACCAGAGCACTTTTTGCGATTCGGCACTGCGTGGCTTTAACTGACAATTGCGCGGTCGTGCGACGTGACTCCCCAAACAAAATTGAGGTCTTTCCCCCCCCCCCCCACAAATAGAGCTTTCTTTTGGTGGTATTTGATCACCTCTGCGGTTTTTATTTTTTGCGCTATAAACAAAAATAGAGCGACAATTTCGGGGGAAAAAAAAGCAATATTTTTTACTTTTTGCTATAATAAATATTCCCCCCAAAAAAAGGTCTTTCTCAGTTTAGGCCGATACGTATTCTTCTACATATTTTTGGTAAAAAAAAAAAATCGCAATAAGCGTTTATTGATTGGTTCGCGCAAAAGTTATAGCTTCTACAAAATAGGGGATAGTTTTTATGGCATTTTTATCATGATTTTTTTTTAACTAGTAATGGTGGCGATCTGCGATTTTTATCGTGACTGCGACTTTATGGCGGACACATCGGACACTTTTGACACATTTTTGAGACCATTGTCATTTTTACAGCGATCAGTGCTATAAAAATGCACTGATTACTGTGAAAATTACACTGGGAGTGAAGAGGTTAACCACTAGGTGGAGCTGAAAGGGGTTAAGTGTGTCCTAGGGAGTGATTCTAACGGTTAGGGGGAGGAGCTACCAGTGACACGTCACTGATCACTGTATCCGATCACAGGAAACAGTAGATTCATGACGTTTCACTAGGCAGAATAGGGGAATGCCCTGTTTACAAAGGTTTCCACCTGTTCTGCCTTTGCCGACCGCAATTTCGGGTCGCCCGGGAACATCGAGTGGGTGCACTCGCGAGGCACGCACGCGTCCATCCGCTGGACGGCAAATTTAAAGGGATGTACAGATACGCCCATTTGCCTGCCCTTGCCATTGTGTTGACGTATATCGTTGTGCGCTGGTCGGCAAGCGGTTAAAGTGAACCTGTCCTCTTGCCCAATTAGTGAAGGAACATCTCCTCCTCACCAGCATATACATTGCATTTACTCTATACTATACAGACAAAGGTCTGTGAACATCTGGCCTTCAAATATATGAGTTTGTCGGGCATTTCATCATTCCAAGGCCATGGCCAATCATGTGGAGTTGCCCCCTTTGTAGCTTTACCAGCCTCTGCTCTTCTATGAAGGCCTTCCGCAAGATTTTGGGGCATATCCAGGGAAATTTGTGCCCATTGATCCAAGTCAGGTACTGGTGTTGGATGAGATAACCTGGCTCCCAGTCAGCATTTCAATTTGTCCCAAAGGTGGTCAGTAGGGTTGAGGTCAGGGATTTGTGAAGCCATTTCAATTTCCTCTACACCCAACTGTCAAAACCACGTCTGTATGTAGTTTGCCACCATTTATGAGCTCACAATTGGGGCTTCAGTTTATCCCAAAGGTGTTTCATAGGGTTGAGGTCGGGGCTCTGTGAAGCCATTTCAAGTTCCTCTACACCCAACTGTCAAACCACGTCTGTATTTAGTTGGCCACCATTTATGAGCTCACAATTGGGGCTTCAGTTTATCCCACCATTTATGAGGTCAGGTAGAGTTGGATAAGAAGCCCTGGCTCACAATTGGGGCTTCAGTTCACCCCAAAGGTGTTCAGTAGGGTTAAGGTCAAGGCTTAGTGCAGGACACTCAAGTTCCTTTACACCGAACTGGTCGAACCATGTGTTTATAGAGCAGGCCACTATTTACGAGGTCAGGTACAGTTGGATGAGAATACCAGGCTCACAATTGGGGTTTCAGTTCATCCCAAAGGTGTTCAGTAGGGTTGGGGTCAGGGCTTAATGCAGGACAGTCAAGTTCCTTTACACCGAACTGGTCGGACCATGTCTTTATAGAGCAGGCCACCATTTATGAGGTCAGGTACTGTTGGATGAGAAGCACTGGCTCACAATTGGGGTTTCCGTTCATCCCAAAGGTGTTCAGTAGGGTTGAGAACAGGGCTCTATGAAGGCCACTTAAGTTCATTAACATTAAACTGGTCAAACCATGTCTTTATGGCTTTGTACGAAGGGGTACAGTCGTGTTGGAAGAGAAAAGGGCTTTTACCAAACTGTTACCAAAAGGTTGGAAGAGGACAATTTTCTTAATATTCAATAGAATTAACAAAACTGGAAACACATGAACTCAATAGAGGGGATGTCCACACTCAAGTTTCTTCACACCAAACTGGTCAAACCATGTCTTTGTGGAGCTGGCCACTATTTATGATTGCATTGTTAGATGAGAAGACCTGGCTTATAATCAACATTTCAATTCATCTTAAAGGTCGTCAGTAGGGTTGAGGTCGGGGCTCTGTGTAGGATACTTGAGTTCCTCCATATCAAACTGGTCAAGCCATGTCTTTATGGAGCTGACCACCATTTGTGAAGTCAGGTACTGATGTATGAGAGGATAAGAGGATCTGGCTTGTAATCAATATTCCAATTCATCCTAAAAGTTTTCAGTAGGGTTAAGGTCGGGGGGTTCTGTGCACGCCACTCAAGTTCCTCCACGATAAGCTGGTCAACCCATGTCTTTATGAAGCTGGCCACCATTTATAAAGGACAGGTACTAATGTTGTATGAGAAGACTTGGCGTGGAACCATAGTTCCAATTAATTCTAAAGGTGTTCAGTAGGTTTGACGTCAGGGATCTGTGTGGGACACTTCCTCCACACCAACCTGGTCATACCATATATTTTATAGAACTGGCTTTGTGTCTTGCTGGAACATTAGAGGATTTTTCCCAAACCGTTTCCACAAAGTTGGAAGTGCACAACCGTATAAAATGTCTTTTTATGATGTAGTATTAACTGTACCTTTCATTGGAAACTTATGAACTGAGTAGGCTGTCTATGTAAAGGTTGAATTTGCCTGCCGGGCTTCTTGACATGTATGGAAGGGCTTTAGCAGCCGAGGTGTATTTAAGTTGTTAAAGGTTTAAGGCTTTTATTTTTCGAATGCGCATTAGAAATAAGATCTGTAATTCAAAACCTTCAGTGGATTCGCCTGTACGGCAAGTTCAGACAGACTCTGTATCTTTAACACACGAAAAAAAAAGTAATTGTATTTGAGTGGACCTCTAGTCTAAGCTTTTCCATTAAAAAATCTCGAACTTTGGGACCAAAAAGGCTGTGGAAAATGGAGTTGCACCCCTATTAAGGATATAACATCAATTGCAGCCACTGTGCCCATCAAACGCAGCCACTGTGCCCATCAAAGTAGCCACAGTGCCATCAAACACAGCCACTGTATCCATCAATTGCCACCAGTTTGCCCCATCAACTGCCGCTAGTTTGCCCCATCAACTGCCACCAGTTTGCCCCATCAAATGCTGCCACTGTGCCCATCAATTGCCACCACTGTGCCCATGAAACGTAGCCACTGTGCCCATGAAACGTAGCCACTGTGCCCATGAAACGTAGCCACTGTGCCCATGAAACGTAGCCACTGTGGCCATCAAACGTAGCCACTGTGCCCATCAAACGTAGCCACTGTGGCCATCAACATAGCCACTGTGGCCATCAAACGTAGCCACTGTGGCCATCAAACGTAGCCACTGTGGCCATCAAACGTAGCCACTGTGGCCATCAAACGTAGCCACTGTGGCCATCAAACACAGCCACTGTATCCATCAACTGCCGCCAGTTTGCCCCATCAACTGCCGCCAGTTTGCCCCATCAACTGCCGCCAGTTTTCCCCATCAACTGCCGCCAGTTTGCCCCATCAACTGCCGCCAGTTTTCCCCATCAACTGCCGCCAGTTTGCCCCATCAACTGCCGCCAGTTTGCCCCATCAACTGCCTCCAGTTTGCCCCATCAACTGCCGCCAGTTTTCCCCATAAAATGCTGCCAGTGTGCCCCCACCTGGCACTTACCTGTCTTGGGTCAGCGCATTCCTCCACACTCCCTCCGAGTCCTCAATGTCTTCTCCCATCCTCTTCTGCTATGATTGGACGCCTGATAGGCATCCAATCACAGCACCTGCCGCTTCAGCCAATTAGGTGACAGGTAACCAGACTCGGTGCACCGGATTGGCTAAGAGCCGTGTCAGTGTTAAGGAAGCAGTGAAAACAGTGAACACACAGCAGTGCTCCCGCTGTTTAACAATTTGGAAGCATATTAGAGCCCACAGCTCCAATCAGGCTGCCTATTACAGCCGACGGCTCTAATCAGGCACTTCCAAATACACCAGCCGCTGTGATTCAGATGCCCGATAAGGGGCCGGACACCTGAATAGGGGGCGGCAGCGACGACAATAGATTGACGGGTGCGGGATAGAGGGGGCGGCGCTCCTGCGCCCTCTATGGACGCACCGCCACTGCTTTCCACAAGATATTGAAGGGTGTCTGGAGGAATTTGTGGCCATTGAGTCAAATCAACGTTTTGTGAGACCAGGTACTGATGTTGGAGGAGAAGACATGGCTCGCCAATGGGACTAGTTCTAGAAGGGGCACTTATCCTGCGTCTGAAGGGAAGAACCAAGGCTGTGATCACGGTTAATCCCTTAACCACTCCTGGAATGTCGTAGCGCAATGTATGTAAATAAACTCTTAATTTGTGTATAAAGCCGGAACCCGCTGCAGCATAGACCGGGACTGAACGCAATCAATATGTTTAGGTTTCTTAAAATTTGGATGCACATCAAGCTTTACATTTGTTCCCCATTTACTGTCCTTCATTCTTCTATGAAACATATGGAGCGTGTTTGCTCAACCTGGATGCAGCATGTTGATGTGGAGTAATGAAAGGAATCCACTTTTTAAGAGGTCCCTCGCACCGGAGGCAGAATTCAATCCGAGCGGAAAAAAAAAAGGACACAACCAGAAATATTTGAGGTATGTGGCTGCCCCTATAGGCTTTACCTATTGTGCCTGTAATTTGGCTTTACCAACACATGTTATATGCAGGGCCGTCTTTAAGGCAGGGCAAAGGGGGAAGCTGCCCTGGGCTCTGTCATTGTTGTGGGGCCCAAAGCAGCTGCCTCATACTTGCCAACTATCCCAGTTTAAATTCCCTTGTCCCTTGAAGTTTTAGTCCCGTGCTGTGTCCCGATATCTCAGTGTGAAGTGCTGCTACTAATGCTGCCCATCTCCGCCCTATTGCTGTGTACAGGTGACTCACCTGCAGACCCTGTGTTTAGATGTAAATAGCGGAAGCGTTCATATGTAAATAGCGGCAGCAATCAAATGTAAATAGCTGCGTATGGCGGTATAGATATGTAAAAAAAGGCGGCATTCATATGTATATCATGCCCCCTGCAGTGAGATGATGAGCTGTAACCTCTAGCAACCAGTCATTGAGCGGTAATGATATTCTGTAACCTCTAGCAACCAATCAGTGAGCATTATTACTGTACAGTAATCTTTAGCAATCAATCAACAAGCAGAAATCATGTGCTGTAACATCAGTGAGCCGTAATGTGTGCTGAAACCTCCAGCAACCAGTCAGTGAACGGTAATGATATCCTGTAGCCTCTAGCAACTAATCAGTGAGCCGTGATGTGTGCTGAAACCTCTAGCAACCAGTCAGTGAGCGGTAATGATGTGCTATAACCTCTAGCAACCAATCGCAATCACTGCCTGATCTAATACAGTAAACTGATTTTAAGTCTAGCTGCTATTTATTGTATGTCTCAGAGCACATGGAGAGCAAAATTGCATGGAGGGGGGGGGGGGGCAAGAAAACTTTTTGCCCAGGGTCCAATCAATGTTAAAGACGGCCCTGGTTGTAGGTTGACATGTGCAATGCAATGCAATTGCCTAGGTGACTCTGTGCCCCCTCTAGACCTTTCTGCACCAGTTCCCAAGTAAGAAGACCTAGGGCTATCCAAATCTCTGAGGATTAGCGGACAGAAACAATAGGTGACCCAATTAGCAGTGGGGATTCACACCTAGGAGGCAACACAATGGGGAAATGATACCATGAGAGAAAGACGCGTTTGAGTCCCACAGTCTAGGAGGGGGTGACGCAGTCTTTGCTGGTTTGGGCACAAAGGTCCCAAATCTGTATCCAGGTCCTAGGTTCCCAGAGTCTGTGTGTTTCGGGGGCAACATGCAGTCACATGAAACTTAGAGCGCCCCTATTGGTTCATAAGGTCATTTTTTTTCCTTACTCCTGATCTTCCAAGATCACCCCTTACTTCGGGACTGAGATACCAGCTCAGAGACAGCACAATCATGTAAATCCTGGTGCTTGGTGGAGAGAAGATTGATGACATCACCCAACTGACGACATCATCTCAACCTAGGCAAAGTCACCAGACTTGAGGAGAAGGATGGGCTTTTATTGATAAAAGATGGAGCTTCTCTGAAACATTATACAGGGGCACCTCGGATTGCGAGGAACGCGGTTAAGGAGCGTTTCGCAAAACGAGCGCTGTATTTAAAAAAATCCTGACTCGGTTTGCGAGTGTTGTCTCCCACAACGAGCAGGATTCAGGTCAAAGTGTTGTGCAGAACCACTTTTGGCCTGAGGTGGGGCGGAGTCAGAGCCAATCTGCGTTGTTCGGAAAGGCCTGAGGACAGTTGGGCTGACCTCGGCAAACCTCGGAAAGGCTTCTGAATGGAGTATTTTCGAGGTTTGCCGTGCTTAGCCAAACTTTCCTTGCTGGGGGGGCACCGGAGATCTCTTCAAGGAGAGTTTGGTTGACCTCAGCAAACCTTGGAAAGGCTTGTGAACGGAGTCTATCCGAGGTTAGCTGAGGTCAGCCGAACTGTCCTTGGGGGGGCACCGGAGATCCTCGGAAACGGCCGGAAAGGTCCAAGGAGAGTTCGGTTGACCTCAGCAAACCTTGGAAAGGCTTGTGAACAGAGTCTTTTCGAGGTTTGCCTAAGGTCAGCGAACTGTCCTTGGGGGGGCACTGGAGATCCTCGGAAACAGCTGGAAAGGTCCAAGGACAGTTCGGCCGACCTCGGAAAGGCTTGTGAACAGAGACTTTCCGAGGTTTGCTGAGGTCGGCCGAACTGTCCTCGGTCCTTTCTTGCCATTTCCAAATCTCTTCGGCACCCCCCGCCTCTGGCCGCATTCGGTATTGCATGCCATTGGAGTCAATGCGGAACAAATTATTTTCGTTTCCATTGACTTCAATGGGGAAATTCGCTTTGATATGCAAGTACTTAGGATTACGAGCGTTCTCCTGGAACAGATGCTCGTAATCCAAGGTTCCACCGTACTGTCATTTGTACAAAGGGACATTTTAGGAATTGTAAAGTTCCACCTTAAATAAGGACAGCAGAGAGAGGCATTCAAATAACTCTCCTCGGCGTCTTTGGTACAGACCGAATACTTAAGCTCGCAATATCTTGGCAGAGCCAACTAGCAGGATGTCTGGGAATTTTCAAGATAGAAGGATAGAGTTACCAGTTTTTATGAATTATGAAAATGTGTCATTGCCAAGACAGCTCGATGGAACGGCGGTTCCGCTCCCAGGCCTGGCAGCAGCGCTCCGCCGTTCCATCCATTAATGTGAGATGACGGATAAACCCACGGGAGTCTTCCTCAACCATTTTATCTTCGGGTTTGTCAAGAGCTCAGCCATTAGTTTACAATAATTTATTAAGAATGTGCATTTGGGTCTCCATAGTTGTTCAGCCGTGGAAGAGACTTTGTTCCTTCAGCCATAAGCTGTGGGGGGGGGGGGAGCAGAGGAAACGGTGCCTCCAGGACGCATGAAATCACAGTTGCCAGTTGTGGGCTCACTATATTCTACGGCCCTAATTTATTAAGGTGTGTTTAGTGGTCAGCATTGATGGGCACTGGTAAGCCACACAATGCCAACGTCCCCTGTCCACCATCTTTTTTTTTCGCCGCTGTCTATTTTTCTCACGGTAGGTCTCCCAGGCAACAGGAGTAAACCTCCTCCGTCACGCCTGAACCCTGGCCTCCCTACGCAACGCACTCCTGAACCCTGGCCTCCCTACGCAACGCACTCCTGAATCCAGCTCTCCCTACGTAAAGCACTCCTGAACCCTGCTCTCCCTACGTAAAGCACTCCTGAATCCTGCTCTCCCTACGTAAAGCATTTCTGAACCCTGCTCTCCCTACGTAAAGCACTCCTGAACCCTGCTCTCCCTACGTAAAGCACTCCTGAACCCTGCTCTCCCTACGTAAAGCACTCCTGAACCCTGCTCTCCCTAGGTAAAGCACTCCTGAACCCTGCTCTCCCTACGTAAAAGCACTCCTGAACCCTGCTCTCCCTACATAAAGCACTCTTGAACCCTGCTCTCCCTACGTAAAGCACTCCTGAACCCTGGCCTCCCTACGCAGTGCACTCCTGAACCCTGCTCTCCCTATGTAAAGCACTCCCAAACCCTGCACCCCCTACACAGTGCACTCCTGAACCCCGATCTCCCTATGTAAAGCACTTCCAAACCCTGAACCCCCTACGCAGTGCACTCCTGAACCCTGATCTCCCTATGTAAAGCACTCCCAAACCCTGAACCCCCTACGCAGTGCACTCCTGAATCCTGATCTCCCTATGTAAAGCTCTCCTGAACCCTGCGCTCCCTGCTCAGACTGAACACTATAGTGGAGTGCAGATACAACAGCCCTTTGAGGGCAACCAAACTAGTGATGCGGCCCCCCGATGAATTTGAGTATGACGGCCCTGATCTAGGGTGTCAAGGTTCACCACCACTGTGCTAGATGAATAACGTCTTCAGAAAAACTTCTCAGCACCTTTTTGATTATATTGAACATTTTCCAAAAAGACTACTCCGCACCTTTTGGAAACTTGAATCGGCCTACAAAGTAACCTCCTAACGCCAGAATGACTTTCCCACCACTTTGCACCTGCAACCTCTCGCCATGACAACCCGTACAAAACATAAAACAAATATGAGGAGGAAGCTGTAAATGCAGCAACTGAATTGGCCCTCGCCGTAGCAACCAAAGTAAATACGCACTCCCAGGAAGTCAATCGCGGCCATCGTGACACAAACCACACCGGCGGAATCTCGTAAAAGCAACCGCCTTAGAATAGGTTCAAGATAATAAAAAATAAAAAAACAGTTGCTGAATATGTTAAGAAAATCAATGTAGCGGAATAAAAACATTGTTTTGGAATGCGGGAGGCTAAAAGCAACCCTTTGGTAGTCGTATTTTTGTACCTTCGCCGCGGGGTGGTCCTGACATTCCAGAGGAGAGGGGAGGAACAAGAAAAACACGGCTAACTTCACGGCTAACTTCACGCAGCAGCTAAAAGAAGAAGCTGTCACCGTGTCCCGAGGAATGGGCATTCCCCGACCTCTTAAAGTCCCATTCACACCAGCCTGGGCCCCTGTGGGGCATCGACCAGCATGGCATTAAGTCAGCCCATTGATTTGAATGAGCCGCCCAATCGGGGCCCGATCCTGGGCGGGTGCGCGGGGTGCAGTGCACCCAGGCGCCACAGAGGTGACATTATTTTGGAATGCTGAAGACTAAAGGTCCCCAGGTAAAGAGGAGTTGTCTCCAGAATGGGCATTCCCGACCTCTTAAGGTCCCATTCACACCAGCCTGGGCCCCTGTGGGGCATCGACCAGCATGGCATTTAGTCAGCCCATTGATTTGGATGAGCCACCCAATCATGGGCGATCCTAAGCGGGTGCAGTCACTATGTCCCCAGGTAAAAAGATATTGTCTCCAGGAAAGGGCATTCCCCAACCTCTTAAGGTCCCATTCACACCAGCCTGGGCCCCTGTGGGGCATCGACCAGCATAGCATTAAGTCAGCCCATTGATTTGAATGAGCCACCCAATCAGGGCCCGATCCTGGACGGGTGCGCGGGGTGCAGTGCACCCAGGCGCCACAGAGGTGACATTATTTTGGAATGCGGAAGACTAAAAGCCACCCTTTTGTAGTCGTACTTTGTACCTTCACCGGGAGGTGGTCCTGACATTCCAGAGAAGAGGGGAGGAACAAGAAAAACACGGCTAACTTTATGCAGGAGCTAAAAGGAGAAACCAGTCACAGAGAGGTTGTCTCTGGAAAGGGCATTCCTCGACCTCCTAAGGTCCCATTCACACCAGCCTGGGCCCCTGTGGGGCATCGACCAGCATTGCATTAAGTCAGCCCATTGATTTGAATGAGCTGGCTGATACTAGGCGGGTGCGCGGGGTGCAGTGCACCGGGCGCCACAGAGGTGGGGGAGCTGAAGCGCCAGGGTGCTCCCCTCCCTCCTCCTCTCCTTGTCGGTGTCCAGAGGCCGCTCTCTCTGCCGTTCACTGCCGCTGCGATTTTTCCTGCCCAAGGAGATCGGAACGGCTGTCTCTGTGTGGAGAGAGAGACCAGCCGCGCAGTGATGTAGTTTGGGGGAGAAGCGGTCCTTGCCGTGCCTGACATTTGTTCTCCTCCTTCTCCTCTCTGTCACGATCTTCTCCACCCGGGCGGCGCGGCTCCAATGTACCACCAACAGACCAAAGACATTTTAGGCTGCAGGGCACATCAGCCAGCAAGGTGCGATGGAGGTGGAATTCAGGTTGCCCTAGAGAGGCCTATTTCACCTACCCATCAAGGCATGATGATATTTGCATAACTCCTCCCCCAAGAACCAGTCCACTGTTTTCCATCAGGACTAAGAGGAGTACTGAGACCCGGGAACTCAGCATAGGGATGGTGGGAACCCCTCATAATGGGCACAGCAGGTGTACAGACCCGGGAACTCAGCTCAGGGATAGTGGGAACCCCTCATAATGGGCACAGCAGGTGTACAGACCCGGGAACTCAGCACAGGGATAGTGGGAACCCCTCATAATGGGCACAGCAGGTGTACAGACCCGGGAACTCAGCACAGGGATGGTAGGAACTCCTCATAATGGGCACAGCCGGTGTACAGACCCGGGAACTCAGCACAGGGATGGTGGGAACCCCTCATAATGGGCACAGCAGGTGTACAGACCCGGGAACTCAGCACAGAGATGGTAGGAACTCCTCATAATGGGCACAGCCGGTGTACAGACCCGGGAACTCAGCACAGGGATGGTGGGAACCCCTCATTATGGGCACAGCAGGTGTACAGACCCGGGAACTCAGCCCAGGGATAGTGGGAACCCCTCATAATGGGCACAGTGGGTATGCAGACCGGAAACTCAGCACAGGGATGGTGGGAATGGGCACAGCAGGCGCAGACACACCAGGGACCTCAGCACAGGGATGGTGGGAACCCCTCATAATGAGCACAGCAGCAGTACACACCTGGAAACCCAGCCCAGGGATGGTGAGAACCTCTCATAATGGGCACAGCAGGTGTACAGACCCGGGAACTCAGCACATGGATGGTGGGAACCTTTCATAATGGGCACAGCAGGTGTACAGACCTGGAAACTCAGTCCAGGGATGGTGGGAACCCCTCATAATGGGCACAGTAGGTGTACAGACCCAGGAACTTGGCATAGGGATGGTGAGAACCCCTCATAATGGGCACAGCAGGTGTACAGACCCGGGAACTCAGCCCAGGGATAGTGGGAACCCCTCATAATGGGCACAGCGGGTGTACAGACCCAGGAACTTGGCATTGGGATGGTGAGAACCCCTCATAATGGGCACAGTAGGTGTACAGACCCAGGAACTTGGCATAGGGATGGTGAGAACCCCTCATAATGGGCACAGCAGGTGTACAGACCCGGGAACTCAGCACAGGGATGGTGGGAACCCCTCATAATGGGCACAGCCGGTGTACAGACCCGGGAACTCAGCACAGGGATGGTGGGAACCCCTCATAATGGGCACAGCGGGTGTACAGACCCGGGAACTCAGCACAGGGATGGTAGGAACTCCTCATAATGGGCACAGCCGGTGTACAGACCCGGGAACTCAGCACAGGGATGGTGGGAATCCCTCATAATGGGCACAGCAGGTGTACAGACCCGGGAACTCAGCCCAGGGATAGTGGGAACCCCTCATAATGGGCACAGCAGGTGTACAGACCCGGGAACTCAGCACAGGGATGGTGGGAACCCCTCATAATGGGCACAGTGGGTATGCAGACCGGAAACTCAGCACAGGGATGGTGGGAATGGGCACAGCAGGCGCAGACACACCAGGGACCTCAGCACAGGGATGGTGGGAACACCTCATAATGGGCACAGCAGGTGTACACACCTGGAAACTCAGCACAGGGATGGTGAGAACCTCTCATAATGGGCACAGCAGGTGTACAGACCCGGGAACTCAGCACATGGATGGTGGGAACCTTTCATAATGGGCACAGCAGGCGTACAGACCTGGAAACTCAGTCCAGGGATGGTGGGAACCCCTCATAATGGGCATAGCAGGCGTACAGGACTTGGTGGAAAGATCTCCCCAGTAGAGCCACCAAGAGATCTAAAGATCTCTCCAGTATCCACCAAACACGGAGAGATCAGTTTTGGGTGGACAGTCCTTCTCCTGAAGCGGCTCCTCTGACGGCTTCGATCTTTGCTGCCTCGGCTCGGCTCGTCGTATCTCAAACACGTGAGGCCGCCGCTCCTGCCAGAACAGCTGCGGTCGGCGTTTTTTCTTGGAAGCCTTCGGTGGTTTGGGGCCCCCGGTAGAGGGGAGAAGAGATTTTTGCCGTGAAACTGTAACTTTTCCGGATCTGACATCGCTTAGAATAAAACAGATTTTTTTTTTCTGACGGGGTCCCGGAGGAGACATAGATCTCGCTATTAATAGAGACGGATCGGGGACGAAACGCGTCTGGATTTCCACCTTTCGCCGGGTCCTTTGGGGCCCCGCCGGCGCAGACAGTATGAAATCTATACTAAGACGTGGGAAGTGCAGACTAGGACGGAGAGCAATGCCGTAGGTAAAGAATAGAGGACTTGTTCTTTTTTGGTGGAGAATGCGGGCGCTTGTCCTTGTAGAGCCATTCGTCGGTCAATATTCCCGGTGGGAGGAGCCAATGAGGCGCCATGTTGGGGACCTAGTAGCCCCCTAGTGCCCACCTGACGTCTAATACTGCAATACTGCATCAGACTTGGGACATCCAGCGGCAGAATAAAGGTACTGCAAGGGACATCTCTGGATTGAAGGTGAATATTGCTGGACTGAGGACATTGACTTTGGTCAATGTCTATAGACATCTAGTGGCAGAATAAAGGTACTGCAGGGGACATCTCTGGATGGAAGGTGAATATTGCTGTGCATCAGAACAAGGACATCCAGTGGCAGAATAAAGGTACTGCAGGTGACATCTCTGGATTGAAGGTGACTATTGTCGGCCATCAGACTGAGACCATCTAGTGGCATAAAAAAGTACAGCTTGGGGACATCTTTGGGTTGAAGGTGAATATTGCTGGCCAGACTGAGGCCATCTAGTGGCAGAATATAAGTACTGCAGGGGACATCTTTGGATTGAAGGTGATTATTGCTGGCCAGCAGACTGAGGAAATCTAGTGGCTGAAAAAAGTACTGCATGTGGATATCTCTGGATTGAAGGTGAATATTGCTGGGCATCAGACTGAGGCCATCTAGTGGCAGAATAGAAGTACTGCAGGGGAAAGCTTTGGATTGAAGGTAAATATTGCTGAGCATCAGACTGAGGACATGTAGTGGCAGAATATAAGTACTGCAGGGGACACCTCTGGATTGAAAGTGAATATTGCTGGACATCAGGGTGAGGACATCTAGAGACACAATAAAAGTATTGCAGGGGACATCTCTGGGTTGAAGCTGCTTTCCATGTCACAGGCTGCGGGCGGGTCAACCTGGGCTCAGGAGAAGTTGGCTTAATGCTATTTCTGAGGACATCTAGTGGCAGAACAAAAGTACTGCAGGGGACATCTCTGGATTGAAGATGACTATTGCTGGGCATCAGACTGAGGACATCTAGTGGCAGAAAAAAGTACTGCAGGGGGCACCTTTGGATTGAAGATGACTATTGCTGGGCATCAGACTGAGGACATCTAGTGGCAGAAAAAAAGTACTGCAGTAGACATCTCTGGATTTAAGGTGAATATTGCCGGCCAGCAGACTGAGGACATCTAGTGGCAGGAAAAAAGTACAGCTTGGGGGCATCTTTGGGTTGAAGGTGAATATTGCCGGCCATCAGACTGAGGACATCTAGTGGCAGAATATAAGTACTGCAGGAGACGTCTCTGGATTTAAGGTGAATATTGCCGGCCAGCAGACTGAGGACATCTAGTGGCAGAATAGAAGTACTGCAGGGGACATCTCTGGATTTAAGGTGAATATTGCTGGCCAGCAGACTGAGGACATCTAGTGGCAGAATATAAGTACTGCAGGAGACGTCTCTGGATTGAAAGTGAATATTGCAGCAACAACAGATTTTTATCTTTTACGAACTGTTCATTTTCGCCGATCTGCGCCCTCTCCAGCCGCACATGCTCACTTGACATTGTTACCCCGCTACTGGAGTAAAGGGAAATCCCAGGTACTGGGACCACAACTTCCTCGCTTGTGGCAACACTGGTGATTGGCCGATCAGCGTTGTCACATGGGGGGAGGGGAGGGGAGAGATCCTTCACCATCATCATCACCTTATTACAAGTAGCTGTAGATTAACAACGTCTACCCTGAAATATTTGAGAAGAGTCATTGGGAAGAATTGTCTCTGGAGACGATGCTTTCACACCATTGGCCAGGGGGGGGGGGCAGTAAATCCCTGCGTGTAATTCACGCTGCCCCCAAACCGCAGCGCACCGGTGTGAACCCGCCCTAAAGTTTGAGGCCGTAGGCGTTTGTCGCCTGTAGGGTCGCCCATTGAAATGATTAGGGTGCCCCAATGCGCGGAACGCTACATCGCGTGAACGGGGGGGGGGGGGGGCAAAATAAAAAAAAGCGCTCGGGCGTGAATGTGTGTAAAAATAAACCCGTAAGTCCGCGGCTCTCGCTTTTCATCACCGCCATCAATCTAGACGCATTAGCTCATGTAAACGTCGCGTGACGTGGCGGCTTAACTGCAGAATTGACCTCAAACTGGCGCACAGCGAGGATCGACTCACCCGCAACATTCTTCCATTTTTGGGAGTAATTTCTACCCGCTGTATTTTATTTAATAATTATTCTTTTTTATACATGTAAATTGTATTATTCAGAGGCCACCCCCCCCCCCCCGCCCCGCCCCCGCACGTAATTGAAAGGTCCAGGCCTGGCAAACGCCAACATGAATCAGCGCAGAACCTCCGGCGAGGTGACAGGAAGATTATCGCGTTGGCGCTGTGAAAGATGGAGGCTGTCGGGGGTGGGGGGGGGGGTATGAGTCACCGCGGTTAGTCACCAGAGCGCCCGCTGTAATCTGCGTCTTTTTGGCACGAGGGGGGGGGTGGGGATCGCGAGGAGACACAAGAGCCATTGTTAACCATCCCTGTAACGTGCCGGGCCCACATCTGGCCCGCTCGATTAGTAATCTGGAATAAGGTCAGCCAAAATCTTTTTGATGGTTTATAATCGGAAAACAGGCCCCGTCCAAAGGGTGATAATTCCCCCCCCCCCCCCCCATGGGCTGCGTTTTGGGCTCACTTTTCCTCTCAGAAGTCTGTTTTAACCCTTGGAAGGCCGCAGCACCGTGTACATTTTTTTTTCCGTGCAAATGGGGGCAAAACCGAACATTATTAGACTATTTTCTCGCCAGGTCGAATGTTATTCATTGATAGAGCGCAGCAGGAAAATGCTGAGTTGTGGCCACCAGATGGCAGCTGATGATCCTGTAACGACTTTTTTGCTTTGATCGCCAGCTCCATCCAGTGGCCATAATGCAGATAAGGGTCAGCCAGGGTCTTGGATGGTTTACAATCAGAACAGGCCCCCTCCGAGGAGGGGGGTAAAGCCAACGGGCCGCCCTTTATGGTAAAAAGCACCAGGAGACGTCTGTTTTTTATTCAAGCACACATGCTTGAACGGGCCACATTCGATGCTGGTACTGAACTCAACCCGTAGTATAATTTTAATATAGACCTGTACCAAAAAAATGTAAAATAAACTCTAGGGGTGTATTTATATAAAAATTAAAATAAATGGTAGAGCTATTCATCCCGTGGAACTGCATGCACATTCAATCTGTGCAAAATCGAATGTTATGGGGCTATTTTCTGTTTGCAGGTTGAACAATTTGACCTTTTATTTGCATTGTGGCCAATAGATGGCGTTGGCAATTATAATAAATAAGTTCTATCATCATCAGCTCCATCTTGTGCCCATAATGCTACATTTTTCATGCTTCACTTACTCACTGAATAACATTCGACCTGGAGAGAAAATAGTCTAATAACATTCGATTTTGCCCGCATTTACTCAAAACAACAGTTTTTTGCTACGTAATGTTTTTTTTATAAATACAGTCCATGGGGGTGGGTGGGGGTGATAGAGGCCTCCTTATCCACCCCCGCAGGCTGCTGGGTCAGGATTCTTGCCTCTGCCAGGAGGAGGCTTCTGCTCCTCACGCGATGTCCATTACTGAGGATTGAGAAATTCTTCTGCCGGAATTTAGGAGAATTTCCATGGCAGCTGGACGCGTTCCAGGACTCCGCTTCCCAACCAAGAGGGCCTGTCATCTATTTATTTTATTTCCACATATTTCTATGAACTGGACAAAACGCGTGGGCGAGAGATCGCCGTCATCAGTTCTGAGATTTACTTCCCCTGCCTGAATTTCTAGAAAGCCAGAGAAGTACGACTGAGCTGTGCTTACACTTTTATGTTTTATTTATATTATCTATCTATCTATATAATATATATATTATTTTTATTTTACATCTTATTTTACGATTTTTATTTTCCTAAATTTTCTTTACATCTTATTTTTTATTTTTTATTTTTTGATGTTACTTTACTCTTACCTTTTATTTACATCTTATTTTAAGTATATTTTTTTTCCTAAATTTTTTTACAACTTTTTTTTAACTTGTGTTACTTTTCTTTTTACGTTCTTTTACATCTTATTTTAAGTATTTTTTTACATCTTTTTTTTTAAATTATGTTACTTTTCTTTTAATGTTTTTTTTTTACATCTTATTTGACATTTTTTTTCCCCTAAATTTTTATTTTACATCTTATTTTTTTTATAAACTTGTATTACTTTTTCGTTTTTACTTTTTTTTACATCTTATTTTTACTTATTTATTTTTTTACGTTTTTATTAAGAAAACACAATTTCATAATAACACAGTCGGCTATAATAATAATAATCACAAAACAATAATCTCCTGACCTTTTTTTTTTCTTTCTTTCTTTTTGACATTTAACTTTCCTTCTTTTTTTTTTTGTCTACATTTTTTTTTAAACGGATGTTACTTTTCTTTTTAAATCTTATTTTACCTTTATTTTTATTTAATTTTAATTACATCTTATATTTTTTTCTCTTGTTCTTCCTTTTTTTTTTTACATTTTTAACTTTTTTATTAAGAAAACATTATTCCATAATAACAGTCAGCTTTAATAATAATAATCGCAAAACAATCATCTTTTCTTTTTCTTTTTTTACATCTTATTTTACTTATTTTATTTTTTTACTTTTTTATTAAGAAAACACAATTCCATAATAACACAGTCAGCTATAATAATAATAATAATCACAAAACAATAATCTCCTGACATTCTTTTTTTTTCTTTCTTTTTTACATTTAACTTTCCTTCTTTTTTTTTTTTTTTGTCTACGTTTTTTTTACATTTTTTTTTTTAAATGGATGTTACTTTTCTTTTTAAATCTTATTTTACCTTTATTTAATTTTAATTACATCTTATATATTTTTTTCTCTTTTTCTTCCTTTTTTTTTACATTTTTAACTTTTTTATTAAGAAAACATTATTCCATAATAACAGTCAGCTTTAATAATAATAATCGCAAAACAATAATCTTTTCTTTTTCTTTTTTTACATCTTATTTTACTTTTTTTTTTCCTACATTTTTTTTAAACTAATGTTACTTTTCTTTTTACATTTTTTTGCATCTTATTTTACATTTTATTACTTTTTTTTTACATTTTTATTTACATCTTATATATTTTTTTCCTTCCGTTGTATGCTGGCGTTGGGGCCGCCATTCAAACTGGATGGCAATGCAATGCACTCTACTTAGTTGTGTGCATCAGTTTGATCGAAAAATTTTTTGAAGTTACCAGACATTCCCCTTTAATTGGGATGTTTCTTTTTCCAAGCCCTCTGGACCCCCTCCCCTCCCCCCAGCTATTTATCAAATTGCACATCTTTTGTTGGAAGGGTGTCCAGATCCCGACCAAGAATTCCCTTTAAGCTTTCTTTCTTTTGTCAATCACAGGCTGAAGGGATGAGTTAATTATTGATGACTCCACACTAGATGGTTATCTGTGTCTGATTACCACCCATCCTGTCCCCGAGGGGGGTCTTCCCCAGGAATTTGGGCCTTTCGGCCACCCCCCCCCCCCAGTCAATGGCCGTCAACACAAACAAGGCTACAATTTCCTCTGCCAAACCCTACAACAAAGGAGGATAAATAAACTGGACGGTCCTGTATAGACAAGGGTGAGCTGACCCATTGTTGGCAAAAATGTGTTTTATCTCGAAGTTACCACATTGGGCAAAGTCGAAATAAATCTCAAAATTTTGGAGAATTAAATTTTATAAAATTTGGTAAATAAACTGGACGGTCCTGTAGGATGAGCTGACCCATTGTTGGCAAAATTCGTTTTATCTCGATGGTACCACATTGGGCAAAATTGAAATAAATCGTAAAATTTTGGAAAATTCAATTTTGGAAAATGTGGTAAATAAACTGGACGGTCCTGTATAGACAAGGATGAGCTGACCCGTTGTTGGCAAAAATGTTGTTTTATCTCGATGTTACCATATTGGGCAAAATCGAAATAAATCTTAAAATTTTGGAAAATTCAATTTTGGAAAATGTGGTAAATAAACTGGACGGTCCTGTATAGACAAGGATGAGCTGACCCGTTGTTGGCAAAATTTGTTTTATCTCGATGGTACCACATTGGGCAAAATTGAAATAAATCTTAAAATTTTGGAAAATTCAATTTTGGAAAATGTGGTAAATAAACTGGACGGTCCTGTATAGACAAGGATGTGCTGACCCGTTGTTGGCAAAAATGTTGTTTTATCTCGATGTTACCATATTGGGCAAAATCAAAATAAATCTTAAAATTTTGGGAAATTCAATTTTGTAAAATTTGGTAGATGTTTCGCTTTTATTTTTAGGCTACATGGGCTATTTTTATTTATTTTAACGTTGTCTTTTATTATCTTCATTTTTAGTTTTGTGTGTCGTGTGGTTTCTAGAACAGGAATTGAGGGGAACCCCCCCCCCCCCCATGAGATCACAAACTAGGAGTGAGTTTGGGCGTCCTCCGAAATCCTCATCTGTAGCCGAACTTGCGCTCTTTTTTTTTTTGGTGAGTTGCAGGCCCCCGGTCATTCCCACCTCTTGGTTTAGTGAGCTTCGAGGAGAGAGAAGGGCCTAACCTGTAGATCGGTGGAGTAAAAAAAGAGGGAGAGTTCGGCTAGAGATGAGTTTGGAGGACACCTGTCCAACTGCGTCCAATTTTTTGGATTTAGGACATAAAGTAAACTGTACTTCCGTATTTCTCTCTGGTCTCCATTGCCCACATTGATGGTTGGTTTTCAATAGTTTGGAAAGCAATAGGTATTGATCTTTTATTGTTGTAAGAATGGCCAGCCTCTTATACGGTACAGTTGGCCACCCAACAAGAACATGCTGGGTCACCAACTGGTAAGCCATGTACCCAGTTGACTTGTATGGCCATTCCCTTTTACAGCTGGTCACCCAATGGGGAAATTTCGAGTCGCCAACAATTAAGCCATATCCCCAGAATCAATTCATAAATGATTTGTATGGCTGGTCCCTTTATATGGCTAATCACCCAATGGGGAAATGCAGGGCCACCAACAGTTAAGCCACGCCCCCAGAGAATATTCAGAATTGATTTGTATGGATAGTCCCTTGGACAGCTGGTCACCCAATGGTAAGCCGAGCCCCCAGACCCAATTCAGAATTGATTTGTTTGGCCAGTCCCTTTTTATATGGCTGATCGCCCAATGAGGACATGCCGGGGCCACCAACTGGTACGCCATGTCCTCTAAGTCAATTCAGAATTGATCTGTATGACCAGTCCTTTGGATATGGCTGGTCACCCAACAGGGAAAATGCAGGGTTTTCTAGAGTCAATTCAGAATTGGTCTGTATGGCCAGTCCATTATATGGCTGATCACCCAACTAGGACATGCTGGGGCCACCAATTGGTAAGCCTGGTCCCCAGAGCCAATTCAGAATTGATTAAGATGGCCAGTCTCTTATACAGCTGGTCACCCAACAAGGATATACTGGGGCCACCAACAATTAGGCTGTGTTTCTATTCAATTTAGAGATGATTTGTATGGCTAGTCCTTTATATGGCTGATCAACCAACGGGGACATGCCGGGTTCTCTATAGAGTCAATGCAGAATTGATTTTTATGGCCAGTCCCTCTTACAGCTTGTCATCCCAGTGGGGACATGCCATGCCACCAACTGGTAACCATGTCTTCTAAGTCAATTCAGAATTGATCTGTAAGGCCGGTTCCATGTATGGCTGGTCACCAAGTGGGGACATGCCGGGTTCTCTGGAGTCCATTTAGAATTGGTCTGTATGGCCAGTCCCTTATATGGCTGGTCACCCAATGGGAACATGCCGGGTTCTCTATAATCAATTCAGAATTGATCTGTAAGGCCAGTCTCATGTACGGCTGGTC